>OX419709.1:10085000-11285000 GCA_948474745.1 Oligia latruncula | reverse complement strand
CTGATACAAGCAGTTTTTTTAAAGTATTGCCGTGTTCAGGCTTTACTGATATCGTAGCAGTTATTTTTACTGCTTCTGAACAGTTCCTGTAGCATACAGTAAAGAGTTAAACAGTTAAAATCAACTGTTTGAAAATTTAACTGTTACTGATACAAGCAGTTTCTTTTAAGTATTGCCGGGTTGAAGCTTTACTGATATTGTAGCAGTTATTTTTACTGCGTCTGAACAGTTCCTGTAGCATACAGTAATGAGCTAAACAGTTAATATCAATTGTTTGAACATTTAACAGTTACTGAAACAAGCAGTTTCTTTTAAGTATTGCCGTTTTCTGGCTTAACTGATATCGTAGCAGTTATTTTTACTGCTTCTGAACAGATTTTATAGCTTACAGTAAGGAGCTAAACAGTTAATAGGTACTATCAAACTCAAACTCAAAAGTATTTAGTTCCATTTGACCATTACCTACGGCACTTTTGAATGTTAAAAAATACAATAAAACAAAGCTACAGTCACAGTCACAACACAAGGCATAATAACTTGAGAAAGTACTGTAGTTGCCCTGGTTGCCCATTCCCTAGCGTAGATCTCTATGGAGAAGGAGAAACTCAATGGACACTCTTTTAAATCAAAATATTGTTACAAAACCAATACCTAATATAACCATACCTATTATATTAAAGAAAATATTCTTACTTCTTGTTTATGTATTAGAAATCCCACCAAAAACATTTTCATGTAAAATGTTGCCAAGACGAGACCACTTAAGGCTCGCACTGTCAAAAAGTTATAAGATCTCATGTAGAGCCAAGCTTCTGACTCTACACGCCTTAACTTCACAAACTCTACACCTTAGTCAAAATATGAGGCTTGGCCGTTTCGTTACTACAAGAACTATTGTATAACAGAAAAGTAATGAACAGTGAATAAATTTTTCACCTTACGCCCATGTGATGGTAGGTTACTAGCTTACATACCAAATTTCAGCTTTCTAGGACTTCAGGAAGACCCTTAGAATATTGATGATCATCAGTGAGTCAGTGAGTCAGTGAATCAGTGAGTCAGTGACGAAATCGGGGTATTTTAGATATCAATAAAATCTAAAGTATAAGAACTATGCAACTGAAACTTTATAGGTTTAATAAGTCAACCACTGACATCATATCCTGAAAATTTTGTTTATCTGGTATAATCCAAACCCAAGTTATGAATGTTCAAAAATACGACGAAGTGCTTCGAGAAAAGGTAGGTAGTGCCCTTGCGCTTCGCTTGGCTCGTCTTGGCGGGGCACTCCCGTGCCCCCAGACCCCAGATATACCTTTTCATTAGGTGAGTACCTACCATAGGTAGGTACATGTACCTAGGTTACTAATACGCTGTAAATAGTTTTTATATTTTTAAGTACCTACCTACTGCAGCATAAAAATCCACTAGGTAGGTAGCTGTTGTCAGCTTGCAAATTGGGGGTAAGAAAACTGTACGTAACTATGTACCTACCTAACTATATGTAAGTAGGTACCTATGTAATAGGTATTACCTGGTACCTAACTTAAAAGTGAGCGCGAGTGACGGCGGAGCACTGATATTACTTACCTGCCTACCCGATGCATCTCTAGATTTATCAGATTCTGCTAGGTTAGTACATATTTGGCATTTTAGGTAGGTACCTCTAAAGGCTATATACTTACTTAGATATCAGACCCTACTCTTTCTTATACCTACCTATGTAACAAGAGCAATTTCGCATCTCTGCCTAATTAAAGTACCTAAACAAAAGAAAAGTATTTTTATGGCCTTTCGCCTTAAATGTTTAAAACATTAGCATTAAATCATATTCATAGCAAAACATTTAAAATAACTGTCTACGTGATTGGAAAGGGAGCGGGGCGCGGGGCGTGGACGCACGTTGCATCGTGATTTAGTGATGTAGGTACTCACCTCACCTCATCACGAGTTTTGATGTCGATTACAGCTTTATCATATTAGTGTGATTGAAATAACAACGGTTATATCTATTTAATAGTCCATAGTACTAAGTCCTATTTAATTAACCAACTTTAAAAAAGAAAGAGGTTCTATGTTCGGCTGTATGTATTTTCTATAGATGTTCGTCGGTTTCTCCGTCAATTAAAGACCAATTATGAAAATTCTATCAATATTGTACCTATAAATAATGAATAGATAATAAATCTTCGCCAATTCTCAATAGATTTTGATGATTCTTCTGTTGTTGTCTAAAAGTTGATTTTGAGGAATTTATACGTGTGCCGTAATACGTATCTCAAATATCATCTACACAATCATGATAATTTTCACAATCACTGGTGGTAACTAATGGTTTCCGTGGCAACATGCGTAAGCAAGAGGTACCATGTGTGATCAAACTAAATTAGACGCGAATTTTAACTAGATATCGTGCAATAGAAATTTGAATTCGGTTTTTATGTAAGTTACACGATCTGACCAAGATTTTGTCTGGACTTTAAAAGAGACTGTGACTTCTGAGTTTGTTTCGGCCTTTCTTCTCAGAATAGTCAGTTAGGAAACGCCGACCTCATCTAGTTTTAAAAAAAAATATGATTGACGTGTAAAAGTGTTTGTACAGACGCCAGCAGGTCAACCTACCCGAAACTGTCAGATTTTCCCAATCAACCTTGAACCTAATGATTTAGCAATAAAGTCGAAAATCTATTAAATAAATCTGACAGATTGTAGTAGCTTGATGTGCTGGCGTCTGTACAAACCTACTTACAGAAATAAAATCATATCATTCATGTAGTTGTTTTAAAACACGCCAAATTTTTACCTTGCTCTTATAATTATAGAATCGATAATGTTTAGAAAATACACATCCCTAGTGCGACATGCGAAGGTCATGCGATGCGCGCGCGTCGGCGACTGCCGCGCCATCAAACCAACAGTCAGTTGATCAGTTCGCTTCCGTTGTGTGACTTGTGTGGCGTAGCGTAGCCGTGATTCGCATGATCGTGTAAAAATCACAAAAATATTAAACAAACAAATAGTGACAACGCAGTTTACCAAGTCTGTGCGTGCTCCATGAACGATATGGAACGTTTATTAAAGGAGTGGGGCTTTGAGAAATATCTCGACAAATTTATTGGTAAGTAACTAAGTTTTATGTACCTACCTACTTTGAAAGTACGTTCCTACCAATTTTAGGGCCAAATTGAATAAGATTTTATGTTTCAGTGATGACTTGTTGGAGTCCATTCACGTCTAAGAGAGTTTAATGGTAATAATAATAACCTCCACACTATGGAATGCTCTGTTATTTTTCACCTTGTGAAGATTCACGTTACGCCGTGTCGGGGCAGGATTAGTCAAATAATTTAATGAACCCTAGTACCTAGGTACCTACGCTTTTTGTTTGAAGTAGAATCTACTTGATTGATAGGATGTGTGTGTCCCGTGGACACGGTATTACATGAATATGTTTGCTATGTATGTTATGTACCTATGGCTTTATGGTTTATACTTTACCTAGGTACTTACATTTAAGTACGCTACGCAGTCGTGTTAGAACTGCTTGCATCGTTTACCTACCTAGGTATAGCTACCTACTCGTGCAGGTCAGTAGCTTGACTGGCATAAACTGTTTACATGTGTTGCGAGCTACTGACTGCACAGTAGGTAGACTGTCGAGTGCGTAACGTAAAATAAAGTATACTAATAAATTTTGCTAATGAAAATCTGTGTTAAGAATGCTGTCTGTGCTGCTGTCTGTATCTGTATGCAAGACTGTAATTAATTTAATTATAATACTTTGTTATTTCAGAACATGAAGTTGACTTAGAGGACTTTCTTTGCTCGATGATGAGCAAATCCGGGAGCTAATACCAGCTATTGGCCCACAAGCCAAATTTAAAAGAGCGCTTCTGAAGTGGAATGCTTCCAAGCTAAATTCCTATGTAACTGAGTGGTGTAGAAAAGTAAGCACACAATAATTTATGTATAAAAATATAGTCACGCCTTGGCATCTATTTTTTGTGAACATAAATGTTTTTTTTACAGATTTATGACAATCTTGAGAACCTTGTGTAAGTGTACGGAGAGAATGTTGGTGGACTTACAAATTCACCAATCAGTTCGGCATAATCATCACCAAGCACCTCGTTGTCATGCAAATCCATGTCCCCTATGTCTTGATGTAAGTTATCTATCAATTAACACTATTCATAGTGGCCCTGTACCAACCTAATATTTTTCGTGTTTGGGCGGAGCTTTAGGTCAAACGCCTTTCAAACTCATAACTCCCAACTGGGATATAATTTTAATAATTTTATTTAATAGTAGCTGCGTTATCAATAAATACACTAAACTAAACACTAGGCAAATGAGGCGGTCTATTAACAATCTTCCCTGTTTTCAGAGTCTCACAACGCTGCTTGAAAAGACTCCTGATGGCCTGCAGCTTCTAAAAGAAAGGCAACAACCATTGGGAGAACAAAACTGTAAGGTATACTAGTTCGAGAAATAGCTACACACACACTTCGGGCAAATCCGAAGGCCCCCGTAACAGCCGAAACATATTATATTACTTGGATAGAAGAAATAAGTAAGTTTAAATTACTTATTAATTACAAGCACAGTACGTAGGTTCATTTGATACGCCAAATCAGTAAATCAGTTTGTGAAACCATATTATATATAGACAATAAGTATAATATATTATGTAGTGACTCCTACTTTCCCACATTTTTTAATTATGTACTTGTTTTACTTACAGAGAAAGTGTTTCCAAAAGAGAATATCAGCATTTATTATATGAAACCCAATGGGTCATTGGGACGGACTCACGGTGGACTTTTTGATGCCATTACCAATTTAAAGGCAAAATATCACCGCAACAAAGTCTTTGAACCACGGGCACGTCGTTCACTTGAAAAAATATTAACACTGAAACCATCTAGCGAGAGGTCCACAACTCATTTTGATGACTTGATTGCTGCTGACAGTGACGACGACACTAGCCAGGAGATACAGGAAATGATAGAATGGCTAAAAAGCAATGTTCATGATTACAGTTCATGTGCAGAAAAATGGGACAAAACTAACAAGGAACGACTAAAACGCATTTTATCAAATGAAAGAGAATCATACATCCAGGAATTTCCCTGCATTCGACGTTTTCGGGGCTATACCTTGGTATGTATTATTATCATATTAATTAATATTATAAAAGCAAAAGTTTGTGTCTGCTTATGTTTTTATGTTAATGAGGTGACTCATTAAACCAAATCGGCCGAACAAATTAAGATTAAGTTAATCAAGATCCCCGAGAGCCATGAACTACATAAAATTATACATTAGTATAGGTAATTTGAAAAACTTAGTACAATATTAACATAGGTTCCTATTATCACAGTATTTTGGTTTCAGCTAATTGCCGACTTTCATGCTTGGTACTCAGGAAACGAAACCGCATTCGATGACAAATTCCCTCTGCTCAAAGTAAAGTTGCTTGCGGCATTTGACAAGATCTCAAGAAAGAACACATACCTGGCAGAGTTGAAACAACTCTCTCGTGGTGAGTTGTTTTTGTGTAATTTTTATTTTATTCCTAGACTACCTGCGCCCCGCGGTGTTAATCGAGCTTACTAGGAATAAAAGTAGCCTGTGTCAATCCAACAGGTCTAAATTGTGTCCATATCAAATTCTATCAAAATTCGTTACATATTATATTATAACAATAAGTTACAAATATACATGCACACACAAACATTTTACATTAATATTTTCTATTGTAGAATTGACAGCTTGTTAATAAACAAGCTGTCAATAACTTTTCAGTTACTACATATTTTAAAATGCAGTCGGGTATAATGTAATTTGTTTTAAAATAGTCTAAAATTTATTTAAAAAAATTAAATATACAGAGCGTTTGGTCAAACGAGGGACATACTTTGAGGGGAGTTAGTACTCATGAAAATGAACAACTTTTAATATGGGAACAACCCTGAAATCGCGAAAAAAAAATCAGCCGTTTGCATAGCTCGTCAAAATGTACTGAACAGCTGATTTTTTTTTACGATTTCAGGTTCGGCCTCATAGTAAAAGTTGCTCATTTTCATGAGTACTAACTCCCCTCAAAGTGTGTCCCTCGTTTAACCTAACAACCTGTATATTACAAATATGAAAACTACACCTTTATCTTTTAGGTTATACATCATGTCACTTTCATTTTCTATTCAGCGGGGTTTTTTCGATTTGTTAAATTGGAAGTGCCTACTCGTATTTGTAACCATAAATACATTTTATTACTCCAGCTATTTTCGTATCACAGTTAGAGTCAATCAAGTACAAAATAATACTTAAAACTATTTTTCGAACATATTTTTTAATTACTTTAGGTACTAAATGATTTCTTTTATTTTTCAGACCCAGATTCTGAGACGAGCAATCTTGCGGTTCTTCTGCTAATTCCGCAACTGCTCGGACCTATTTACATAAAGAAAAAGAAAAGGTCAGCGGTAGAACTGCGCGAGAACTTCATCCTTCATATTAAAGAAGAGCAAGAGCTTCAAGAACAGCAGCAAGCACGCCAGGAAAAGTACTTACATCTAGGATTAACAATTCAGCCATACATAATAGTTGCAGGCCCTCTGAAAAAAAATTCAGCCAGGTATGTGATTGTCGACAATATTGTTTATGAAATGCCAAACATTATCAAGGCTGTGGATATATGTATAATTTAAGTTTAAATATTAAATACATTTTAAGTAGGAAGTAAGTTAAAATGTGATACTCATACTTTTTTGTCAAAAGGCACTAATGTATTTTAAGCATACTTACATATTTAGTTGGTAAATATTGAAATTATGAATATTATTATCATGTAGCATATCATAATATTATCTGTCAAATTAAGAGAGAAAAACAGTATTTTGGTTTTTAGGTGTGGTGTGTTCCTCCTCACCACCACCACACCTCTCTTCATTCTTCCTCTTTCTTTTGCTTTGATACTTTTTTTTATAGTACCTACCTACATATTTTTTAATATAGGTAATTGTAATCTAATATAATAATCTTAAAAAATAAATATAATTCTTACGAGTTTTTGCATTTTTACTGAAATTCCACACTGCTACTGAAATAATGCTATACATTGGATATTGTTTAATAATATCGATATACAGTAGTAATTACTACTTTGTATCGTAATATTAAATATTACGACATTGGGAACTGTTCATTCGCAATTACAGGTACTTACAGTAATTACTGGGTACCCAACCCAGTAATTACTGTCATGAATAGTATCTGTCACTGCGAATGAGTACTGTAAGCGAACTTTATCCGGAACTGTTCATTCGCAGTGACAGGTACCTGTTACATCACAGTAATTACTGGGTACTCAACCCAGTAATTACTACTGTCTAGCTTAATGTTTGAACATTACGATATACAGTAGTAATTACTGGGTTGAGTACCCAGTAATTACTGTGATGTAACAGGTACCTGTCACTGCGAATGAACAGTTCCGGATAAAGTTCGCTTACAGTACTTACAACTTAGCTTCTATAGTACCCGTTCCTGTGACAATACGTTATGGTAACTGAGTCTCACAGTACTAGGTAATGCGCGGTCACTGCATGTTACTGTGGAAATATGTACCTAAACCTGTAAGGCACAGTTACTTTTAATGGAGACACAGTTGTTATAACTGATAATCACGGTATACCTTAATGTGCCCACATTTCCTACTAGCAAACCTCACAGTATCGTTTAAAGTATTCTCACAGTATCTGATACCTGACAGTCAGTATTAGTTACTGTTTTCGCACAGTAACTAGTAACGTATCTCAACTGTACAAATAACAGAGGGAACGGTTGTTATTAATGTGTACTATCAATTATTATAACTGATATCTAAGGTACTGCCAACTGGACAGCAAGGTATATTTTAATGAGCAACCAAAGTATACCTTACTGTGAATTTACATGCCTGTTACTGTGAGGAAACAGTCACTACTAATGCATACTTACAATGAACAGAACTGGTCGCTTACAGTTCGTTCTACTGGATCGCACAGTAACTGCTAACGTCCTGCACAAATTACCCGCTACTGTTGCTTACAGTACTTATAACTGGCCTTCCATGGTTACTACTACGTTGATCCCACAGTACTCATTCATGTTGTCCTACGTAGTATGTACTGTGTGAACACAGTAAAATCAACTGTTTGCATGACGATTATAGGTACTATCATGATTCAGTTAAACCTACTGTTAGAAACAGTAAAAAAAAAACAGTAAAGAAGACACTCTTTACTGTTTTTCTTTACTGTCTGTTCTGATTTTCCTTTACTGTTTTTTCTTACTGTCTTATCATTTACTGTCTTACAAACAATAAGAATAGCCGACCAAAAAACAGTTGCAGATGCACAGTAAAATCTACTGTTATAACTCAACTGTTTTTTTTCAGTTAGTTATACTTCTTTGGACAATAGGCTCTATTTTTACTGACCAAAGCGGTGAATATTACCGAAAAATCGATTGGTATTACCGATTTTTTTTTTCAGTGTAGGTCGTAGGTTCGAACCCTGATAGGCGCTTTACTTTGTGTAAATTATTTCATCACCACTGCTCTCAAAACGGTGAAGGAAAACATCGTGAGGAAACCGCCATGTCCTAGAACCAAAAATTCGAAGATATGTGACATCTACCAACCCGCACTGGGCCCGCGTGGTGGATTACGGCACACTCCCTGTGTGCCGAATTTTCACAGAGAGGAGGCCTGTGTCCCAGCAGTGGGAACGTTATAGGCTGATTATGTATGTATGTATTTATTTACTTTTAATGGTTTTGCATCAAAGCTAACTATAGTTGTCGTGTTAGGCATAGCAATAGCGGCAATTGCCCTTTCCCTAATATCTGTCCGTTGGAACCCAAAAAATTAACTATGTATGGTTTTTAGGGTTCCGTACCCAAAGGGTAAAAATGGGATCCTATTACGAAGCCTCCACTGTCCGTCTGTCTGTCTGTCACCAGGCCGTATCTCATGAACCGTTTTAAGTAGTTGAATTGTTGTAAAATAAAGTCATGCTTTTCAGTTAAAAAACACAAAACCTCCCACAACTTTAACCAGAATTTTAACACATTACATCAGTACAAATATCACGAAGAATATTCAAACCCAAATGTTTTAAACGCGAAATTCGCAGCCAAAAAGATGAATACATTAAGATATGCAAAACTCGTGAATTTTACAATTTTAGCACTTTCGTTGCACGAGAACGTCCACAGATATTTTGTATACATATTTGCATACATTTTTTGCGACACTTTGTTTGGTTTTGTCGGTACATTACATATTGTACTGATATTCGAATTGTGAAGAGGAAGATACGAAATACTGTGGAAATCCTAACTAAATTGAACTATTATTCAAAGGTTAAGAGGAAATAGGGTATAAGTGACAAAAAATTAAATGTTCAGGAGAGCCGTTCAAAGTTTTAAATTTTAGAAAAACTGACGTGAAAATGCTTTAAGCGCCAAAAAAGTCATCGTAGAGTCATGGGAGTAAGCGCATTCGAAAGAGTGGAAAATTTTACGTAGGATGGCATATAACTCATTTTTGACCAAAATGTCGCTTATGCTACTTCCTGTTTACCGTCGTATTGTACTAATAATTAACATGAGCTAGGTTTTACCTGTGTTACAGGATAGTACTTAAGATATTTATGTAGAGCAGCGCCCCGCGGTTTCACCCGCTTAAGTTTCCCGTGGGAATATCGGGATAAAAGCTATCCTGTGTCCTTTCCCGGGACTCAATCTATCTTCATACCAAATTTCATCTAAAGAGGTTCAGCGGTTTCAGCGTGAAATGAAGAGGTAACAGACAAACACACTTTCACATTTATAAAATTAGTATAGATATGGATTTACAGAAGCTGTCAGTTTACCTTTATAGATATCATCATCAGCCTAGCCTTTTCCCAACTCCGTTGGGGTCGGCTTCCAGTCTAACCGGATGAGGTACCTATTTTACATGGAGCGACTGCCTACCTGACCTCCACAACCCAGTTACTGGGTAATACGATACCCCTTGGAAAGACTGGTTGTCAGACATTCGGTCTTCTGACGACCCGTAACGACTGCCAAAGATCCACGATTGACAGCCGGGGCCAACGGCTTAACGTGCTTTCCGAGGCACGGAGGGGTCTTGATATGTAAAGATGGTCACCCATCCACGGACCAACCTCGGCAAGCATTGCTTAATCTAATCGATCAACCCACGCCGCTGTTATTACTTAGCCTATATTATGATTCATTAATGTTTTAGAACATTTAGGTATAATAAAATAAAATAAATCGAACACACCAGAATCAACCCGTTCAAAGTTGAACATTCGAATGAAGCCGCGCGAATTAGAAGCCTTAAACTCGGGAGTAAGCCGGGAGCATCGACAGGTTTAGACACTTTCTGAGCAGTTGGATTACTGAACGATATTTGGCGAGAGGACTGGTTATAAACAAAGCCTAAGCGGTAGATGAAGCGATTACTTAATTTGTTATTACTGTAGCGGCATCTACAACGCTACATGCGAACAACGCGTCATATCATACTGACGTCACGCAAAATCCTGCATCGCGCAAACAGAGTTTGTCGTGCAACTAGCATAGATAGGTACAACGGCCCGACGTGAATCATCGGGCAGTTGCCCGCCAGACACAACACCCGTCTTGTCGGTCTCTACAACGCCACATACGCGAACAACGCGTCATACTGACGTCACGCAAAATCCTGCATCGCGCAAGCAGAGTTTGTCGTGCAACTAGCATAGATAGGTACAACGGCCCGAAGTGAATCATCGGGCAGTTGCCCGCCAGACACAACACCCGTCTTGTCGGTCTCTACAACGCCACATACGCGAACAACGCGTCATACTGACGTCACGCAAAATCCTGCATCGCGCAAGCAGAGTTTGTCGTGCAACTAGCATAGATAGGTACAACGGCCCGACGTGAATCATCGGGCAGTTGCCCGTCAGACACAACACCCGTCTTGTCGGTCTCTACAACGCCACATACGCGAACAACGCGTCATACTGACGTCACGCAAAATCCTGCATCGCGCAAGCAGAGTTTGTCGTGCAACTAGCATAGATAGGTACAACGGCCCGACGTGAATCATCGGGCAGTTGCCCGTCAGACACAACACCCGTCTTGTCGGTCTCTACAACGCCACATACGCGAACAACGCGTCATACTGACGTCACGCAAAATCCTGCATCGCGCAAGCAGAGTTTGTCGCGCGACTAGCATATATACGACAACCCAACAACAATTGTCGGGTAGTTGCCCACCACACACGATACCCGTCTGGTCGGAGGATCCTCCCTTGTATATAGAGGTTGAGTAAACTTAACACTCTTCTGATACCTCTATACTAGTATGTTTATTTTCTCTCACAATTTATTCATATTTTTGTACTGGACCATACCATGGGAGCCTTATGGTTACGGAGATATTGAAGGTCAAAATTCCAACTTTTATTTTTTAGAAAACGAGTTTTTAATGTTATAACTCAAACTCAAAGCATTTATTTCAATTAAACCTTGTACAGGCACTTTTGAATTGTCAAAATTAAATAGTCTGTCAGTTAGTCAGAAAGTTGAAGCTAGTTAGTAACACAACTTTAAATCGGTTCGGAACGGTGTTTCTGTGCGTGAGAACTAGACGTTGTTCGTGTAGACTAGCGTCTAACTGCTCATCACTGATACTAGGACACGAAGCCAGGTGAGACAGCGTGCTTTTTGGCCATCACCACTGAGTTCGAGCTCACGACTAGTTTACTGTTAAGCGCAATGTTTTGCGTGCGTTACATTGCGCATTACCGCATACAGAAAATTTTCACATCAAAAATAAAAGTAATTTTCCAGCAATTATTTACTTAGTTTGATGTACAAAATGTGTGGTTGACGTCTATGTGATGTGTCTTTTTACACCCCGTATTTTCTTCAAATACCTAAGCTTCCTCTGCTTGCATCCCCTGCAATTCTAAAACTAGCATCCATTTAAAACGACCCTCCCGTTCATTTTGCCGAACATTCTGGAAACCGTGACAATCTAGTCAGAAGTTAGACGATTTGTGTAACTTTTCAGTACTTTTCATAGCTCAGTTAAACTTGGTACTGGTAAATAGTTAGGAAACTTGCGCTTCATACGGTTTTTGGGAAATGTTAATATGAGGAATGAATGTACAGTATTTTTTACCCGACTACCGAGGGTATAATATATGATTTGTATGTATGTATGTATGTTCATCTGTTCCCTCATAACTTCAAAAGCACTTTTAGTATTTTGACAAATGAGGTATCGCTAGAAGCGTCTTGACCGTCCGCTGGTTATAGGCTATGTGACGTCACACTTAATTCAATATGGCGCCCTCTAGAGGACATAAAGTAATGAATTTAAAACTTAATATTTTGGAATGGTACCTTGTTGGGTATCAAATGAAAGGGCTTAATTAGCACATTTAAAAAATATAAATATTACTGAAACAAGCCCCAAAATAATTAAATCAAAAATAAGTTTAAAAACTAAAACCCGACTACTGAAAAGGATGAAATAAGAAAATACCTTCCCGTGGTCGCATGCTACCATAAATTAATATTCATAATAGGTACTAACATACCCGTAGAAACGTAGGTACCTACGTTTCTACGAGTAGGTATGTTAAGCCGGGTCTACACTCGCGGCGCGAAGACCGCGAAAGCCCGCGACAACTGCGAATCACGAGTGTCGATGTTGTTCACGCCTTCGCGTTCGCGCTTCGCGCCTTTCCCCGATCAGTGTCGGTTTTTTGGTCCGCGACAAAGGGTTTGCGGCGATGCGACATCGATGTCGTCCATAGTCACGAACAAGACTGTGAAGGTTTGCGAGTGTGGAGGGACACAGTTCACGCGTGGATCGCGGCATACATTCACGGCGTGAAATAACGGCGCGCGAGTGCGAGTGTAGAGCCGGCTTTAGGCTATGTTCACACGAAACTATCGGACATAATTTCGGCAGTCCGTCGTGTGAAAAGCTCTTGATTAAGGCTGCGGGTGAGTTCGAAACTATTAGTTCGAAATTCCCAAAAGTTGTACGTGAGTATAGTCGTGTACCTAGTGTTAGGTGCAGGCATGATTTGACGGCATGATACATGATTGTGTGTAGATGTATACTAGCCCAAAACGTTGATTCAGTGTAATTTTTCTTAAAAAAAACCCAACGCTTGTTGTTTAAGATCATAGGTTCTCAACGTGAGCGATGACGCCCCCTCGTGGGCATTTGAGACATTCAGGGGGGCAGTAGAAGACCCAGAGCAAACTATAGGTATATCCTATGTTATGACTTATCACTTTATAATATTACACGTTTAAAGGCTCCTACAAACAGGCGCAACATGCGATTTAATCGCGCGCGACACAAAGGCACCGCTCGTTGCGCGACTTGCGGTGTCTTTGGGTCGCGCGCGATTTCATCGCGTATCGCGCCTGTTTGAAGGAGCCTTAAATATAATGTTTCAGATTGGCGGGGGGGAGGGGGCTCTAGAAAAAAAAAATTCTCAAAGTGAGCGGTGGGCAAAATACGGTTGAGAACCTATGATTTAGATAAGTAACAATTAGTAGTTTTTGTCAGATTTCTTTTACATACCGTTAAAATCTCCCTTGAAGACAAACATTATTTTGAGGAATGGTCGTTCTTTTTAACGCAGACGCCACAGTGGCATTCTTGTTCGATCACAGTGTATGTACTTACCTTTCAACCTACCACCGTCGGACTCATAAATGTCAACACAAAAATTTGCCACAGAGCAACAAAATTGGCCGTCAACCATTGTATAAGAACAATTATTAAACTTCCGTCTGCCATGGGTATACTGGTAAAGTCTACTTACTGTAAGGCTGTGGCCTGCCCCCGGTGTACTGTGGAGACTGTAGGAGAGGAGCACTTCTCTGTACGGGCGGGACATCGTCTGATACTGAGGACAACGGAGAAATAACGATAAATATAACTTTGTTACCATTAGAATACTGTAGCGGGTACGGGATGCGAGCACTGGATCGGTCAGAGCAGAGGGTTCATGCTAGGGTTTCTTATGAAAGCGGTTCCGTCATAGAACGGCTGTTTTTGACACATAGCCCGTAAATACACATGGCCAGTAACTTGCACCATAGTATGGAAAAAGCTTGCATGCCGTGTGGCATAACAACTATACTGTTTGCTGAATACCTTTAGCATGACAGCTACTTGCATACTTTTAAGCCAGTCGCAGGCAAGTGTATTCCGGGCTTTAAGGTGTCAAAAAATGCTCTGTCTTTGGACAGCGGTAATTGTGTGACAGTTCACCGCTTTGTTAGGAAACCGAAGCTCTATGTTGTTGTCAGACTAAAAGCTGTTTTTACTTCTTGGAGGATATATCTTTGGGCACCGGTTCTTTTTTTGTGGCGTTATAAGGGTGCTGTGAACTTTGTGTGCCTTGTCAGAAAAATACTCGGCCTTTTGAAAAATTGCCCGCCCTGTCCTTATGCTGAAGCAGTCAAAGGAGGCTTGACACTTCTTTTCGTGCTCTCTTAGGATATACTATATTATATAAAGTTGTATGATGATTTTTCTTGTGTAAATATTACCTCTTGTTGTATTTGCCTCGATGCCTTTCGCTTAAACCCTTATAACGCCACTCTAAAAGGGCCCACTACTCTTATTTATTTTCTAAAGCAATCAGGCCACAGATCAAAAAAGCCGGAGGCAGACCACAGACTACAAAGTCCTTCTCCGTATGAACGCAGCTTTTAGTCTGACAACGACGAAAAAAATAAAATAATAATGATGGACGTACTGGTTTTTGGCGCATCTTGCTACACTGGAATCCGCATACTTTTTGAAAGGCTAGGCTGTTTCTGATAGCCGACAAGTGACAAGTAGGATTTACTTAGACCTTCAGAAGAAAAAATGTACTGCTTCTTACACCTGGAGTTGGAATTGTCTATAAATCCCCAGGAGATTGGCAGTTGGCTGAGAATTTTTGCCAGCACCAACAAACAAAAGCCTCTAAATATGAAGCCGTTATCAAAATTTAAATATGGCGCCTGAGACGAGAATGACAGCTGTCAAAATGAAAGTGACATTCAACTTCTTACACATGAATCTTCTTATTCATCTTAGAATAACGTTTATTGGCATAATCAGCCTTTAATGTTCCCACTGCTGGGACACAGGCCTCCTCTCTTCGAGAGAGAGTGGGCTGTAATCTATCACGCGCGCCCAGTGCGGGTTGGTAAATGTCACATATCTTCGAATTTTTGGTTCTAGTTGTTGTTTGCTAATGAAATCAAAATATTATTAGTCTTCAAAATGACATTTAACCACTCAAATGAGAGCTTTTAATAAAAAAATTAAAATAAACTAAAACCTATGGATTGGATTAAAACTATGTGAAAACTGTTCCGATGTCTAAACCTATTGATGGATGGATTAAAACTATGTGAAAACTGTTCCGATGTCTAAACCTATTGATGGATGGATTAAAACTATGTGAAAACTGTTCCGATGTCTAAACCTATTGATGGATGGATTAAAACTATGTGAAAACTGTTCCGATGTCTAAACCTATTGATGGATGGATTAAAACTATGTGAAAACTGTTCCGATGTCTAAACATATTGATGGATGGATTAAAACTATGTAAAAACTGTTCCGATGTCTAAACCTATTGATGGATGGATTAAAACTATGTAAAAACTGTTCCGATGTCTATTTAAAAACAAATCGATGTTTGGCATTACAAGGTTTTCAATATTGCGATAATTGATTTGAATACTTTGAAATTGTGAATCGAAAACTATGTATTCAGAAATAAACGTTTTGGTGCACTTTGAAAATCATTTTTTTAATACTTAGTTTAATTTTTCTTAAAAAAGGAAATTGGTTAGCTATTTTTTAAAATCACAATTAAAAACAGCTAATAAAGTTCCTTTAAAAAGAAAAAAAAAATATACGCGTCGGATTCCTTCTTTTTTTCGTCGGTTAAAAAACACATAATTTAAGTGCATAGGTATAAACAACACGAGTGAACTATGTATGAGATTAAAGTTTAGACGTACAGACGCCAGCACATCAAGCTACTACAATCTGTCAAATATCTTTAATAGATTTCAACTTTATTGCTAAGGCATAGGGCTCACAGTTGATTGGGAAAATTTGACAGATTCGGGTAGTTTGATGTGCTGGCGTCTGTACTACACCAAGACCCGACATGCAATCATGCTAATTCCAAATTATGTAACATACACTTTACATGTTTATCTGCAACAACTAGCAGCGCCCCGCGGTTTCACTCGCATAAATCTCGATCCCGTGATTTCTAATAAAATTCAATCATGATTCGAAAGACACGTGGCGCCATCTATTATCATAATAACGTTATTGTTGTTTTCGTCGGGATAAAAGGTACCCTATGTCCGTTTCTGTACACCTGACAACGGGTACATATTTGAATATCGAAAATTAAAATAGCTACTGTTAAAATGTCAATGTTCAAAACATCGAAAATTTACGTGTTCCATGCGCGCCTCAAAGAGATGTCAGCACCAAGCACCAATGCAGGGGCCCGTTAGGGCCGAAGCCTGCCGGGTTAGCGGGATTGTCCGAAAGGGTTACCGCTACCCCGGAACATAAAGGGCTAAGGAAGGTACACGGATGGGTTTTAGTCAGTAAGAGTCTGACACTCCCTTCCGCTCCACCCAGAGCGGGAGGAGTCATTTGATAATTTCCCAACCTCAAAAAAAAAAAAAGTGCAGTAATAGATGCAATAACTCACGGAAGACATCTTGCCGCACTTCAACACCCACTCTCACACCACAGGGTGTTATCCAATGGCATTCAGAAAACTTATAAATTGGTATGTAGGGGGGTGGTGGTTTGTAATAATAGTCGTTGTAGATCACCGATTGGGCCGAAACCGCCCGTCCGAGCGGGCGTCGCTCCATCAGGCGAGCACCTACTACAGTGGTCGTAATAACTAATGCAATCGAGTGGCAATCAATACGACGGTCTATGTTTGGAGTTTAAACGCGGCCTTCGGTGGTGTAAGTGGCAGGTTGGGGTGGCAGAAGGTGAAAATTTCTTAGAGAAAGTTGGTGAAAGAAAATTTTAACATTTTGTAATGGTTTGTAGTTTTCAACAAGTAATTAGGCACCCTCCCCCCTTTCCGATGCCTTGGAAACTTTAAAACGTATAAGTAAGTCGAAATGTCACGTGCTTGTAATTTTAAGACATCCAAAGCTGTAATGCAGCAATGCTGCTTGACGACAGAAACTGGTAATTTTTTAATGGTGAAACTTCTGGATTTACTTGAGCTGTGACATTAAAAACGAGTGTTCCCTGCATCGAGCTCATGCATATTGTAGTGTAACTTAACTACCGAGTGTCTGTCCTTATGTCAGACTGTAGACGGAAATAACTGCATTGATTTTAAATGCGTTTTACACGATACAAAATGAGTTACATTTTAATTTTTATTCTTGTCTTGGCTGGTTCGAGGTGGCGCGGGAAAAGAGTTCCTGGAAGGATTTGGGGGAGGCCTTTGCCCAGCAGTGGGACAGCATAGGCTAACAAAAAAAAATCTCATCTTTAATATTTTTTTTTGTGTTTAAGCCTTAATTTAAAAGTAATTGCGTAACACACTATCAGTAGCAATGGCATTCATTTTGACAGTTCAACAACATTCATTGCGTTATTTACGTTGTTGAGCAGACAATTTTTTGAAACACATGAAGCAATGGATGCAATATCCTTCAAAATATTTCAGATTATCATTGATAGTGGGTTACGCATTTAGGGTGCTGGGATACTTTCTTTGGACAATTCTTGCTAATAAATATTATTCTTATTAATTTAATTTACTGAAAATAGACGAGCTTTAACTTCCAGAAAATGGTAACTAAAATAGTAGTTACTTATCAAATATTTGCTATATTTTACAGGCTCGTAATTTTTTGAAGTGAATCTTCTTGAGGCGCATTGGGAATTTTTTGAGATGGGGAAAAAACCATTGAGCTCGCGCCACTGTTACCGTAAGCGACACCGCGGGTATTTTGTTTATAAGACGATTAAAAAAATACCCGCTTCGGATGTGTTCGGCTGTCCTCGGGATGTACTCGGTTTTAATGTATATCCGATATGTCAGTGAGTGATGGCAAAGTATTCTGTTTGTGTTTTGTTTTCACTTCTGTCGGCACTCCCGGGGTGCCACTGTTTTTTTTATTTCTTTATTTTTTTTTGTTCTGGATTTGTGCATTTTAAGTATTTTAAGGGGCTTAAAGAGGTAAGTAGAGGTCTACCTACCTCCTTTCGGAATATAGGCGTGACGATATATTAGTATTGATTTTCTTTAAAGCAACAAAGACGTAAAATCAACATAATATGGTGCAATAACCATTTTCTTATATTAACTACATGATTAAAAATTTTGGTAGGTCCTACCTATGTCTTGTAGACGAGCACACTAAAATCGATCCATCAATTCTTTAAACAGCCGGTTTAACTTGAAAGGACAATTTTGTTCAATAATTTACACGACAATTCAGTTGATCGGTTGCAGCTGGTCTTTTAGGCCGCAGTCGCATTGTTAGGGGGACTGCGATACGACGATGCATGAAAAACATGATTGTCGCTTAGATAAGCCCAGGTAGCACAGGCGATTTTTAAACGCGACGATTTTTTATCGCGCACTGGATTTTCGACTCTCAGCTCTAAGAAGTGCGCGAAAATAAATCACCCGTAGGGCTAAATGCCCGCCAATGTTTATTGGAATGGCTATCTTTTTACCAATGCGGCAGCCTTATAGCTCCGATACTTTTAAGCTATGACAATATTATATCGAAAATCCTGTTTTTATAACTTTGGGACTAAGTTATAAAAACAGGATTTCCAGGACTGATTGACTGACTGAATGCTCAGTTATGAATTTTAATTTAAAACTAACACGATTCATACGAATCCCAAGTGAAATATTGTTTTAAATCATAATTCATGTCTGAACATCAAGCCGTATAAAAATAAAAATCTAAAGTTAAGACTTACCGTGGTAATGGGATGTGTCCGCAGTCGCCCATCAACAACCCACACCAGTGCCTTTCCTGCACATATAAAAGACGAACACACTCTTTATTTCTTTCTCAAAAAACTCAACAAAAAGTTATCTATGGTCACCACGCGTAGCGTTAACGGTGCATGCCAATTTTATTACAGAAAAAAAGCTACAAAAAAAAAAATAAACATAAAAAATCTTTTTTCGAAAGTTTGTAACTTCGCTTTGTATATCGTGATTGAGACAAATGTGGCTGTGTTTCTTGATTTCTCTGTCTGTTTGTTCGGTGATCAAAACGATATACAAAATGTAACATTTAAATAAATTATTTTTTTCAGAGTGTGTTTGTCATTAGTCTTATATGTGCATGAAAGATATTATTTATATAATAACATTAATATCATAAGCTGAGGTAGTACAGTCGAAGTTGGAAGCTGACCGCTAATTGCCGTCGGCTTTTAGCCGCGCAACTTTTAACCGTCCGACGCAGTCGCGATCACGCGGCTCTGTCAAACAGGTCATTTTAGTCGCTCATGTTAGATTACAACAAAGTTTAATAGCAGATACGTACTTAAAATGTATCTAAATGAATAGTCTGAAAGCTGAAAGAATAGCTGAAAAGAATTAGAAGTGTGATGATATATTATCTGCAATTAAACTTCGAAAAAGATTAGAAAAACCGCGGTTAAAAAAAAACATCATGCTGATTTTAGTCTTTCTTTTTTCCGCGACAATGAAGCGGTCAACTTAGAATTTTCGGAGAGTGTACTTATGTATGTTAGCAGTATATAAAACGGTATAGTGGATGCATAAGAAATATTTTGTATAAAACTTAACAAATTGAAATTTTAAAGCAATGATGGTGAATTTATAGCTTGAAAAATTATCATTTTGGCAAGTAATATTATATGCCTTTTAGGAATAAACATCAAGCACTATTTAGCTCGTATTTTGTAGGTGTTTCACGAACGAAAACGAATGTCCATGGAGGTTAGACCGCCCGGTCTGTAACCAGCCTTATATTGACTTTTGGGAAAGCATTTTGTTTGTGTCAAAGTTTCATTTTATTTTACAATATAGGTAGGTGTTGACATGAAAATTTATATGAATATTTTGGGGACTCGTCGGATAATTGAAATCCATCCTCCATAAAAATTCGGAAATTGATTTTCGCATTTATTAAAAATCTTTTTCTTTTTCGCACTAATGAAAAAATGGCGCCGCGTCCTTTCTGAACCGTTTTGAAAACTACTGAAACTGTGACACTAATAATGTTAATGTAAGCTGTACGTACCAAAGTTCCTGAAGCCCATGTTTCAGTGTTTCATGACCTGTTGGATATCATAATGTGTTCCGTGTAACATCGTTGAAACCTTATCAGAAACAGCAAATCGAAAGTAGAATCGGTCGATTTTTTTTCTGATAAAATTCCACGATTATTTTGAGTTGTGATGTCTTGTCGTGTCCCTATTTATTTGGAAAAAAATATTAACTACTAAATAGTTCATACATGCAAAGAGAAAAAAAGTCATAGGAATTAAAACTTGCAAAAACATTTAAAGCGCGTTTTCTTTAAAACACTAGGACAAATAAAAAAACAAGTATAGTAGTCACTATGAGAAAATACGGATTTCAGTCAAGTGGTAAGTAAGGGCGAGATTCCTATAATTTAAATCCCAAAATTCCACAAAACACGTCCTTCTATTTACGTACACGAAGTCGTTTTAACCCTAAGAGGTAACAAGAGCCCTCGACCCGCCAAACGCTGGGCTATTTCCTACCCCCACTCGAGTTACCGCCGGCTATTTGTTGCCTAACCCTTCATGTTCTATCAATCGGTGTCGGTTGAGATAACATTGTAGTGAGGTCAGTTAGATCAGACTTAATTTATATTCTAGCGTTGTTTGGTGGAGGGTAAAAAGGAATTCTTCAAGGAAATGTTTAAGGCGAATGCGCCAGGGTAGTCCGCGAAATTCAATTTTTTTTTCGTTTTTTGTAATTTGCTGGTCAGTATTAAGTTGTACGTTGATTATAATATGATTGTCCGGAATCCTTACTACACTACACTTTGTATGACTTTGATTCGGTTTTCTTATAAAGGGCGTTGAAAGAGGTTGTGTGTGCGAAGCCTTACTCACTGCAGCACCACGAATATTTCATCAAGCCCATTATAAAACACATTAAGCGCGTTTACGCCGTACGGCATTTCATACAAACTTTCAAGACCTTATTTTTCGAAATGATTGAACCGATTTTAATTAAACTTCATACATTTTCGAAATGTCTTATTTAAAAAAAGATACTTAACTGGAAATCTCTGTTTCTATGGAAAATTTACAATCGTTCTAATTTGGCTGTAACACTATTTTTCTAAAATGTAAAAAAAAAACTACATAGGTAGTAAGGTAAAACTAAACAAATTGTTTTACTAAGAAATATCGGATATCAGAAAGATTGGCTACCCATAGAGAGCATAAAATATGAGTGGTTGAATACGACACCCCATTTTTTTGCTGTCTCTGCTGACCCCATTTTTATCGTCGATATACCGTAACTCGTAACCCTGTCTACCGCGAGTGTAACTCAACGCTTAGTACAGATGCCAGCACATCAAGCTACCCGAAACTGTCAAATTTTCTCAATCAACTTTGAACCTTATGGTTTAGCGATAAAGTTGAAAATCTATTAAAGAAATTTGACAGATTGTAGTAGCTTGATGTGCTGGCGTCTGTACAATGATGTATGATGAATATGACAAAAAATATGAAGAACGCGAAGAGAGTAGTGGCAGCAAAATATTTGGCGATACGCCTATAACTATACAGATACACATAAATTAATCATTGCTGTTGGGTAAGAGATAGGAAGATTTGGTGTTCGAAAAGCAACTAGATTTTAAATAAAGTTTTTTTCATGCTTTCTGCACGTTGTTCAGGAACGAGGTTCCAAACGAGACCGAAGGTGCGTAGGCTCGTGACGGGGACGCGTGTCAAACACGTTTAAGGAAAAATTGTTTTGAAGAAGATAGCAAGTAAAAAACAACAAATAAATTAATTTGAATGTTTCAAACGAATCTTTAAAGTAGTGAATGTCCATCATTAGGGTTCCGTACCCAAAGGGTAAAAACGGGACCCTATTACTAAGACTCCACTGTCCGTCTGTCTGTCTATGTCACCAGGCTGTATCCTCATGAACCGTGATAGCTAGACAGTTGAAATTTTCAAAGATGATCTATTCCTGTTGCCGCTATAACAACAAATACTAAAAACAATAAAATAAATATTTAAGGGGGGCTCCCATACAACAAACGTGTTTTTTTTCGGTGTTTTTGCCTTGTGGTACGGAACCCTTCGTGTAGTCCGACTCGCACTTGGCCAGTTTTTTGCTGGCCTTACCTACTGAAGGGTCAAGGTGTCAACGGAGGGTAGATCGAAATCAATCGTCTCTTGTTGTTCATGTGACATGATAAGGATTCAGGTGATGGAATCACTTCACACATCCTAAACAGCTAGGGTTGTCAAACTATCGATTTTAATTAGTGCGGTGCTTAGGCTTTTGTCACAAGCTTAGATGGACTTGTCGGTCGGAAACTGAATCGATAAATTCCAGTGCTTGCACTATGCAATCAGGCACAAAATGACTTGCTGATTGATATTTTGGGAGTTCCAAACCAAAATCCAAAACCAACGTAAATTCATTAAACGTAAGTTGTGCCAGAAAGCTTTTGATAGGTAGGTACCTACCGTTAAAGATTATATTGAGGACAAAAAGGCTTGGGATTGAGCTGCTTCCCATTTTTGCATTGTGAATGTTTTTTTATACACATTGACATTAATGAATTTTATATAAACAAGTAATAATAGCCGCACGGGTCGTACGATCAGGTTGAGCTACGCTTGCCGCGGTTGGTCCGTGCATGGGTGACCATCTTTACATATCAAGACGGAAAGCATGTTAAGCCGTTGGTCCCAGCTGTCGTTCGTGGATCTTTTACAGTCGTTACTGGTCGTCTGAAGTCTGACAACCAGTCTTACCAAGGGGTATCGTATTACCCAGTAACTGGGTTGTGGATGTCAGATAGGCAGTCGCTCCACGTAAATTACTGGTATTCAGCTGCATCCGGTTAGACTGGAAGCCGATCCCAACATAGTTGGGAAAAGGCTAGGCAGAATAACCCACAAAAAGTTTCAACTCGCCCCCTTTCCCTTAATCATAGAAAAATCAACCCTCAAAAGCTGACATGCCTGTATATGTCACTTGTCAGACCCCGAGGGCGAGTATTTTCGCTCGCTGCCCTTATAATATAATACGTGACGTAGACGACTGCTCTAGATTGACTCGGGTATGATATTGTAGCAGCATCCTGTATGCAGTTTGTTTCTGCTCCCTTGGGGGATGACACAAGCTGTTACGTGACTTAGATAAGCTGGTAGATGCACGTCAAAGTATTGTTCAACATTACTTTTTGAAGTGAAAACTTCTTTTGGCACGTCGGGCATTTTTTGAGATGGGAAAAACCATTGAACTCGCGACACTGTTACCGACACAGCGCTACATTCGGATGTGTTCGGCTGTCCTCGGGATGTACTCGGTTTTAAATCCGATATGACAGTGAGTGATGGCAAAGTATTCTGTTTGTGTTTTGTTTTCACTTCTGTCGGCACTCCCGGAGTGCCACTGTTTTTTTTTATTATTATTAGCTTGTGATGTCTCACTCTCCAGTCTCTCTATTCAAAGCGTAAAAAAATTACATGACGTCATGACATAGAGCCGTTTAAGGGAGATTGGCCGGAGAAGGCAATACACAGGGAAGAGTGGAATATAGGAAAGGGCGAGACCTTTGCCCAGCAGTGGGATAATAAAGGTGTAAATATAGGTGTTGTAAATAAAAAAGGTACACATGTCTGTGTTTTGCCGCTAACGAAGTGCATCTGGTACCTACTATAATAACTACATACTATACTATAATTATTATTTAGAGAAGTTTTTTCTATGACATTCGGGGGTGAAAACCGCCCCGGCAGTATTGATCACTGCTGCGAAGGTTTTATTTGTAATTTGTTATGGTGTACAATAACTGGTAATGAAAATAATAGAGGCATCGTAGGTCCATAGCAATCCCAGAGACTAAGCTCAAATGTCTCATATATGTGAGGCAATACACCTATAGAGGTATGAGGAACAGGATGTAAATTCACTCACACTCTATAGAAAACGGAGGATCCTCCGACCAGACTGGTGTTGTGTCCGGCGGGCAACTGCCCGATGATTCATGTCGGGCTGTTGTATGTATGTGCTAATTGCGCGGTAAACCCTGCTTGCGAGATGCAGGATTTTGCGGAACGTCAGTATGACGCGTTGTTCGCATGTGGCGTTGTAGCTACCGCTACAAGCGAGGGCAGCTAAGGAATTGACGCGGTTCCGCAGTAAGGAATCATTAAAGGGGCATGGTGAATTAGGACCCAGTACCCATTCCCTTCAAACCGCAACACAGCAAAGCCGTTTGGTGATAGAACCGGGTATAGAAAAGAAAGACGAGTTCCGCCACCGAAAACTCTTCCATTTTTCACTTTACATCCTAACAGTAGCGAAAGGTCAATTTTTGTAAGAACTAAGCCGGAGTAGATCATATCTTTAATATGATTATATTATTTGTCTATAGAATTACTGACTGCCATTTTTCAAAGGGAAGCCGGTAGGAATCGAGTTGTATGGAACCTTCGCCCCTCCATCCTAACTAATATTATAAATGCGAAAGTAACTTTGTTTGTTACCTTTTCACGGCTGAACCACTAAACCGATCATCCTGAAATTTTGCATATACGTTGTCAGGTGTACAGAAACGGACATAGGGTACATTTCACCCCAAAAAAAAGTGCTGTTCCCGACGAAAACAATATTATATTATAATAATAGATGGCGCCACATGTCTTTCGAACTTCGACACTAAACTTATACGGGTGAAACCGCGGGGCGCTGCTAGTTACCACATAAATGACAAAACCTTCATAGAATCAACCCCCCAAGGCATTCGCGACCCACACAGGTTCAATAGTCCTAAGAAAACAATGAAAAGTGACGAAGCGTCGAGTTGCTGCGTCCGCGTCGTCGCATGGGGTTGACCTCAAATAAATAATACCATTAGGAAATGAGGTAACTCGCCCTCAGGGATCGCTCGTAATGAATATAAATTGAGTGTCTTATCGGACCTGACTTTGAAGAGGAAAAGGCTGCGCCTTTTTAAAGGCGAAAGTGGATACTTTTACAACATTGTTGAATTTGAATGTAATGCATGCACTAGCTTAGCACTAGCTAAGCATTTGAGAACTTGAATGTTGGCTTTCCAAGAGGGGCTGGCAAAGTGTTAAATCATAATCCTACTAATATTACATTAAACTAATATTATAAGTTCGTGAGGATGGGTAGATGGATGAATGTTTGTTACTCTTTCACGCAAAAACTACTGAACGGATTTTGATGAAACTTTAAAAAAAACCTTTGAAAAAGTTGATCACTTCTGGACTTCATATTTTTGACGTCGCGATGGCAAATAGGTGACGACAAAAACCGAGTTGCGTCTCCATTTGCACCCGCTATTTTGACAAGGTTCAAAGTATAGTTCAGGTTTTCGTAAGTGTTCTTATACAGGGTTATTGGTAAAACATTAACTACCTCTTAAGAGGTCATTGTACTCATCATTATGAACAGCTTTTACTATGGGACCAAACCCGAAATCGCGAAAAAAAAAATCAGCTGTTCCTGACATTTATGTTCGTTTATCTCGTCTAAATGTAGGGAACAGCTGTTTTTTTTTCGTGATTTTAGGTTTGGTCCCATAGTAAACGTTCTTCATAATGATGAGTACAATGACCTCTTAAGAGGTTGTTAATGTTTTACCAATAACCCTGTATATCTTTGCCTACACTTTCGGGAAAAATAGGCGTGACGATACGTTAAACATACTAAAGTGTATTCAAACTTGTCTTGAAAAGCTATAAATTTTTTTGAAGTTGTAGCGTAAACTGAACTTTATTGTATAGGAATTAAAGTTATTTTTTTTTCCATAAACTTTTATTTGTTTACATTTTTGGCAAATAAGTCGCGAATGCAGATTACGTGTCTCATGATCCCTACGTTTCCTACTAAATTTATTTACACGAGGATTGGAGGCAGTACAATTGGCCAGGATTCGATTCCTACCCCTAGGGAAATCAAGGTTTCGCAGCACTACGGGTCTGTATTTGAATGTAGCGTTCGTTTTTTTAGCCTCATGTAGCAATTACTAGAAAAATACATTTTTAGTTCATTAGGTAAGTGAAGAAATCTGCCCTAATTGCGTAATCACAATCTGAATAATTTTGAAGGATATTGCTTATCCATTGCTTCATATGTTCGAAAATTTTGTCAGCACAACAACGTAAATAACGCATTGAATGCTGTTGAACTGTCAAAATTAAAGCCATTACTACTGTTAGTGTGTTACCCAATTACCCCGCTGGACTTATCACACTAATATTATAAAGGGGGAAGTTTGTGTGTGTGTGTGGGGGTGTGTTTATATGTTTGTTACTTCTTCGCGCTCAAACGGCTGGACCAATTTTGATAAAATTTTGTATGGAGGTAGCTGACACCCTGGATAAGATATAGGCTTTTATCCCAATATTCCCACGGGTTCGACATTAACGCGGGTGGAACCGCGGGGCGCAGCTTGTCTATTTATATGCCCAGTTTGGCAATAAAAAATGCTACTTGGTAAGAAAAAGGATTCGGTTTTGTTTACTTATAGGAAACGAGCATTAGAGATTAAGTATACCTACCTCCAGTTTCAATAAACGTGTTTAAACTTGTTTACAAAACAATCTTCTGCATAGGCCTTCAAAGAAAAAACCCTTAACTTTTTATCTCTTTTAACTAACAAGCAAGGAAAACCGTGTTGATTCATGTTTAACTTTTCATTCAAAGTTCTTGCGCAAAAAACGCGTCGACTCAAGACGTTTCATTATAAGTTTTAATAAGGCTGCCTTGGTTCATTATTGAAGTGTATTTTTTAGGGTTCCGTTCCCAAAATGTGCCAACAGAACCCTATTAGTAGGGTTCCACTGTTCGTCCATTTTTTTATTTTATTTGAAATGGGACTCTAGATCAGAGGGGACAGAGACAAAGTCGAGGATGGAGTGAGCTTACCCAGAAGAAGCCTGTTCACTCTTACTTTGAAGAAATTCAAAAAGAAATTGAAAATAGAAACACAGACGCAGGTAGAGAGTTCCACTCTTTTGCTGTGCGCATTATAAAAACGCGAACCCTTTTTTCAGCATTTCCAGTTACGGCGTTCAGAAGAATTGCAATAATTTTACTAAAGAGTCCCATGCTGGGCGCCAATAACGCTTCGCCATCGCTGTTTGCAGAAATATTTTATTTTAATTAAAAGGGAATGCTCCACCACCTTACAAATGAAGAACAGCAAACAGGGGCTGTTTGCCGTTCTTCACACGTATGTGTAATTCTAGTCGGGTACTTTATTCTCTGATTTTTGTTCGTTTGTAAATGACGGTAGTTGGATATTTTATTTTTAAGGGTTTGTTTTTCCACGAAATTGTTAATCATGACAGTCAGAAAATTTTGATTGCCTGGCAGAGCACAGAACAGACTCATTTTTTTTTCCTTTTAGTTATCTCGGAGTTTCCGTTCAGAAAATATACATACAGCACATCAACCATTCCAATTTATAGCTTATTACAATGACACAAAAGACACACGACACGCTCATTATAGATTGCATTTTCTATACCAATATTTAGCAAAGGGTTTATTGTTGAATGTTTAATTAACAACAAACTACCCTCCAACATCCAATATTCTCCAACTACCCACCTTTACATTACACCTTCTATTCCCGTTTCCTCCAGTGAGGCTATTAATTAATTAAAGTCTATTTACAGAACAAATCTCGAGAGTTTGTACGGTACAACAGAGAAGGGTTTTCGCCGTATAATTGAATAAAATATGGAGGATAGTGGAAGTCAATATCGTCTTCGGATGGTTGCGCTATGAATACTAACAGAGTGGACATACGGGCGGGAAGTATGGATAGCGGATTGAGCCAAAAGTACATGACAGAAGGGGTCTAAAATATCTGCGTATTCACATTACCAGGTATTTATTATGACCAAACCTTTCTGACATCAGAATTGAGATTCCAACACTCGCCCACAAATATAACTTATGGCTTCTGCCCGCGACTTCATCTGAAAATTCTGATTCCGATCTACTACCCACGCTTTTACTTCGTTTTCGCTTAGCGTTCCTTCGGACTTTTTTCTTTTTCACGGGGCTCTCAAGGGTCTTAGCGTGATGTTAAATATCCTATAGCATTCCTCGAGAATTCGGCTATTAAATGCAAAAAGAATCCTTCAAATCTGACTAGTAGTTTCAAAGATCCAGAAGAGAACACTTCAGCTTTACTATTGGTATAGATATACATTTATGTAGATGGAAGTTTCTCCATAGGCATCATCAATGATGATGATTTTTCATTCATCTATGGATCGTTTGTAATATGTAGTCTGTCTAAGCTGTAGCATATTTTATTGGCCAAAAGTATTTCAGCTAAATACTACGTAGATACTGGGGCCCGTGGCTAAATAATAACAGCCGCACAGGTCGATCGATCAGGCTAAGCTACGCTTGCCGCGATTGGTCTGTGGATGGGTGGCCATCTTTATATACCGAGACCTCTCCGTGTCTCGGAAAGCACGTTAAGCCGTTGGTCCCGGCTGGTTTCTTGGATCTTTGACAGTCGTGAGAAGCCCGAAAGTCTGACAACCAGTCTTACCAAGGGGTATCGTATTACCCAGTAACTGGGTTGTAGAGGTCAGATAGGCAGTCCTCCATGTAAAATACTGGTATTCAGCTGCATCCGGTTAAACTGGAAGCCGACCCCAACATAGTTGGGAAAAAGCTAGGCAGATGATGAATACGTAGATACGGTTAAAAAACCTCTGAAATTGCAAAGGTATACTTGCACTCGGATAGCTCTAAGCATTCGAAGGAAGCAAAAGTTCGTTTGTCGAGTTGTTACTATGGATGGACCACTGTGGAGACGAGACCAGACCATGCTTCCGCAAGCAAACCGTCAAAATCATCGCAGGTATTCCTAATGTTATGAGCCGAAATTGACAAAGATATTTTTCCTATAAACGTCGAGATATTTTTAAGACATGCCAGTAGAATATTTGTGTGATTTATAGTTTTATGACTTTGGCATCTGATTTAAGAAAATTAATTTGCTCCATTACTTATTAAAGGAAATGCATCAAATCGAAGAAAACTTGGCACAAACACGAATTGATTTATCTAGTTTTTGTTTTAAGCTGGCTTTTGTCCAGTTCAATTCAAGACAAAGAACATTGAAATTGTTTTTAAATAAGACATTCACAGATTGTTCGCCTTGTCTGGGAGTCGAACCGGCGCTCGAGCCCAGTTGCCTGTCCCTCAAACACTCGCCCTCGATGCTAAGCCTGAATGTGACGTATTTGCGGATGAATGGAGGAATCTTGTCAGTATGTCTGACGTATTGTGAGATCAGCGTATGACTATCGAGTAATTGTATAATTTTTGTTTTTGTACTTATGTGTTTGTGGCTCTAACTTAGGTAATTGGCCCTGCCCGTTTTGTGCAAAAATAAATCAACTGCTATTGGTAAAGTCAGTATATTTTTTTTTACTGTACAGTTTGACATATTTACTTTGTTCCAGCAGTGGGACCATTCTAGGCTGAGATCATATTTATGTTAATTTAACATACCTATCTCGATTTTAACCGAATCTGATTCTACCCCCAGAAGCTGACACTTTTGGGAACAGACAATCTACTCTGTAAAAATCTCCAACGTCAAAACTTCGTTCTCAGATGAAGTAGGGCTGTCAAAAGTGTCTACCCCAGCGTCAGGTGGAATGAGATTTCTTCAAAGTCACTAGGCTCACAGACCGGTTGGTTGCAAGCTCGAACCACAAAATCAGACGAGCGTCACATTCCAACTGAAGTAACGTTGCTTAGTTTTCAAAGCTTGCGTTAAAATGTTCGTAAGAACGGTTATATGGCTCTGACAGGATCTTTAGGCCACAGAATATGCAAAAGGTCGGTTCAATACAACGAGAGAACAAAAGTCAAAGTCAAATCATTTATTTCAAATAGACACATTAAAGGCACTTTTGAAAGTCAAAAATTACAATAAAATAGAATTTATTCTAGTCGCCCCTTCCAAAAGGTAGTGTTCGTATGGAGAAGAATGGGCAAGAAACTCCATCGTGGTGAATGGGCAAAGAGGCAAGTAAGAAGTTTTGCAGATATGATAAAGAGTTATATAGGCAATTGGTCTTCAAAACAATTGAATATCTCATGGTACTTCTTATGCTCCAGCAAAAGCAAACTCCTTCTGTCCTTCTTCTTCTTCCTTCTGTAGTTGTTTAGCTACACGGTTGTGTGTATCGCAATATTTGCGTCTGTATCGCATATATTATGGAGAAATATTTTATCCACTCCATTTAGCCCTTACTACATGCATTTTTAGAGGAAGCTATTGGAATAAACAGGGTTCCAAATGGTAACACTGCGAAGGATTATTACTTGAAATTATGCCAGTTGTAATACGGTAATACCCCTGTGTGCTAAAAGGCTGATTCTGTAAGGAGTTTTCACAATCTATGTTGGTTTGGAATTTCTAAATTAGTTTGCGCAATTCGTGACTTATGACTGATTTCTATTGGTTAAAATTGAGACTCTTGTATCTTTACCAAAAATAAAGCAAAGACCTCATAGCTTTGCTTAGTAGACCCATATGGAAGTAGCTATCACAGGTAAAATTATGAATCTATTTATATGCCCAGTTTGGCAATAAAAACGATTCGTTTTTGTTTATAGGAACTGAGCATTCGTTCTTTTTTTCTCTTCTTTTTTTTTTTTGGAACGCATCGTAGTTTTCCAAATCACGCTGCGTTCCAAAACGGGTATAATAGACGTAGGCAAGAAGGCTGCCAGGCTCAAATGGGATTGGGCAGGTCACATCAGCCGCATGCACGATGGTCGCTGGGCAAAAGTCTCCACACAATGGGTGCCTGAAGATGGACGGCGCCTTTTATTTCAGTTCCTAGTCTAAACAGATGCCCCTGAATACCAGTCTCCTTCCTAAACTACGTGTCATCATCATCTGCCTAGCCTTTTCCCAACTATGTTGGGGTCGGCTTCCAGTCTAACCGGATGCAGCTGAATACCAGTATATTACATGGAGCGACTGCCTATCTGACCTCCACAACCCAGTTACTGGGTAATACGATACCTCTTGGTAAGACTGGTTGACTTTCGGGCTTCTGACTACCCGTAACGACTGTCAAAGATCCAAGAACGACAGCCGGGACCAACGGCTTAACGTGCTTACCGAGGCACGGAGGGGCCACAGACCAACCGCGGCAAGCGTAGCTTAACCCGATCACGGGCCCCTCCCTTCCTAAACTATGTGTACCGCTTACGAATTACTTGCTTTGTGTTAGGAACTTACAAGTCGGTTACATAAGATTTAGGGTATTACACCAATTTCTGCTTATTTGGTTTTGTTCATATTGTTTACCCAATATGGAAAAAGGTATTTATTTGAAGGAGTAAGGATCGTTCTGTTGTTTTTGCCTACGCCCATGTGATAAAGGCGTGAGTTTATTTTTAAACAGGAAAAAATATTAACCAGTGCTCAAACTGCACACTGTATTCAGCATAGATACTAGACGACCTAGCGTAGAAAGTTTTCGTATCATAATAAAAAAAAAAAAAATTCCAAACAATTTAACCGCGTAGGTATTGCACTTTTCTATGAAACAGCTGATTTTTAGGGTTCCGTACCCAAAGGGTAAAAACCGGACCCTATTACTAAGGCTCTACTGTCTGTCTGACCGTCTGTCACCAGGCTGTAGGTATCTCATGAACCGTGATAGCTAGACAGTTGAAATCACAGATTATGTATTTCTGTTGCCGCTATAACAGCAAATACTAAAAACAGAATAAAATAAATATTTAAGGGGGGCCCATACAACAAACGTGTTTTTTCGGATAACCAAAGAAATCTTTTTACGCTAGGGGGGCGCTAGAATCATGTGCTGAATTCATGGTTGCAGTTTGGGCACTGGTTACATTTTTTTCCTATGTATGTGTATGTATTTCAAGGACCAATATATTTATAAATAGCATGTAAAACTACATCATAAATGAGGAGTGACGGAACAAAAGCCGTTATTAACCAAGATATGTTTTTTTTTTTCGCTTCTCTAAGTTGAAATAGGTAGACATTCCAATACTAACAAACCGCTTCAAAAACCAGTAATTCCTACTGAATAAAAATGTTAAAAGTCGATAGTTTAATCAAAATCCAACAAATACATCACGTTGAAACACTACCTATGCTAAAAAGTTTTTATCATTTTCTGAAAAAAAAAATACAAAATGGATTTAACCGTTTTTGATTAGTTACTCCTCAAATAAAAACATTACAAAAATCATCATCTTCCAAAAGCCATATTATCTTCAATTCTTAAAAGATTCTGGCACATAACACGACCCAGATACACACTTATTACGCACACAAAACAATAGCCCGCCATTACATAAAAAAACAAAATGGCAGCTCCGAGTCTCGGTCCCCTTATGACGTCATGGCCGCCATTAAGCCGTTTGGCGGGAAACACACAATGGTTCAGGATGGTCAGGCAATTTCCTTGGTCACCCGACCTACCTTCCTCGGCGTAGTAACGCATATAAGATCTCTTTCAATTGGAACCTATTCTTACAGTTTCTGTGGCTGGTAGTCATCGAACGAATGAATGAACGTCTGGTCTTTGAATAGTTGTTCATTCATTAGTGAACGATTGAATTGAGTGTTTTGGCGGGAATATGGTGTTTGTATGAGGTCAAAGTTGGTACAAAAAGCTACTACAATGGAGTTGAATAAATCCATTGCTATTCATGAAGCAAAACGAAGATTTCCACTGTAATTATAATTAAGTTATTTCTTCAGTTACAAAAACAGGTTATCTCCACTTTGTTCCAAATTGTTAAAAATTCAAATAACCGAAATAGGTAAATAGCCGAGAAACAACTACCCGCCAAGAAATGTAACCAAAGCGAAGAAGCTCCAACCAACTGTATAGTCCTTGGAATAATTCCAAGATGGTGGTGATGTCGGAAATACACTTCGTTATCTCTCCATGTTTACAGGTTTATCTAATCTAGATACGTGAATTACTGCTTCTATGCTTTTCTTGTTGGTAGAGAGGAAATTTCTAGAAGATAAGCTGTAAATTCGTTTTAAATTCCCAGCGAAAAGTTGTACTGAAGAGGCGGAACGAAAATATCTAGAAGTTTTAAGCTACTTCCAAATAATCCAAGGAGAGTTCTTGATAAATCTATATACTAATAATAAAGCTAAAGAGTTTGTATGTTTGAACACACTAATCTCTAGAACTACCGGCCGGATTTGAAAATATTTTTTGTATTTGATAGCCCAATTCTCGAGGAAGCCTATAGGCTGTTTAACATCACGCTATGACCTTCAGGAGCCAAGCAAAAGTAGCCAGAAACAATGTTGTTTTCTTTCACCGTTTTGAGAGCAACGATGATAAAAATCACACTAAGTTGAGTGTCTACCAGGGTTCGAATCCACGACCGGCCGTTACCACTTGGTCACCACTGCTCCTTTGTGGTCTTAAAAGGACCTAATTTACGGGTAGTGGTTAAAACAATTTAAATATTCAACGCAGCGCATAAATTCCGCTAACTACCCACCCGCAATTAATCATTTCAGAGTACAGTATTACTTCCGTCTTAAAGAAGAGAGGTAGTTTTAATTAAGTTTTATTAATGAGCGCATGCTCCTCATCTTTAGAATTATTTTCTTGCAGAATGGGACTGGAGAGTCCTCTTGACACATCATACAATTCTGAATGAATATATGTAGGTCTTTTTAATTTTTTTGAAGTGAAAACTTCTTTAGCGGCGTTGTACACTTTTTTTGTAATGGGTAAAAAATGTTAAACTCGCGTCAGGACACGTGACCTGATCGAAAATTCGTAAGACGGATGGAGAGTGCTACGGCGTAGGTCAAACTGTGCTACGGCGTAGCTCACACTATGCTACGGCGTAGTTCACCATACCAGCATACCAGCGAATATGGCTGTTTTTTGAATAAAATATTTCGTTTGACATTTTGAAGCTTTTTTTAGATTCTATAATTAGACTCAAACTATTTTAAATAGATATTTAGTTAAGAGCGTTTACGCCGTACGGCATTTTATACAAACTTTCAAGCCCTTATTTTTCAAAATGAATGAACCGATTTTAATGAAACTTCATACGCATAAGCAGGATACAAAGGACTAAAAATACTAACTTTTTAGACTTTTGTATCCTGCCTAACTCGCGCCACTGTTACCGTAAGCGACACCACGCGTGTTTTGTTTATAAGACGATTAAAAAAAATACCCGCTTCGGATGTGTTCGGCTGTCCTCGGGATGTACTCGGTTTTAATGTATATCCGATATGTCAGTGAGTGATGGCAAAGTATTCTTTTTGTGTTTTGTTTTCACTTCTGTCGGCACTCCCGGAGTGCCACTGTTTTTTTTTTTTATTTAAGGAGGCTCGGTCAACAATGACGAATATGTAGGTCTTTCAACAAAACGTGTCACAGAATAATATTATGTAAGTACAGGGTGAAATCGACGCGCAAACTATAGCTATCAATTCAGCACATGATTCTGGAACCCCTAGTGTTTAAAGTTTTCGTCGGTTATAAAAAAAATCTGCTGTTTCATAAAATAGTGCAATACGCGTTCAAAATGTATGGAACCGTGTTTTTTTTAATAACTGACGAAAAATTTCAACGCAAGGGAATTCAGAATCATGTATTGAATATTGAATCCATGCCAGGCATCAAGGTAAGCCGCCAAGTAGCCTGCAATGTGTCGCAGTGAGGTATCTTTCGGCTCAGCGGGATTGTCCGAAAGGGTTACCGCTGGCCCGGAACATAAAGGGCTACGGAAGGAACACGGGTGGGTGTTAGTCAGTAAGAGTCTGACACAATCAAGACATAATCTTGGCCAAATCATGTGAAGACCATGTCGCTTGGTATCTGAAATGGTCTTTTGAGGAAAGAACCATAATTGACTAACCAAAAACAAGACAGTTTAAATCCCAACCGTTACAATGACACTACTCATCCAAGACAGAACATAAGCCCGTTATAATATCTTCAGCCTAAACATATTTCCTAGGCCAGAACATAGGTTGAATCATAACTGGTACACTTGGCAAGCGGTCTTGTTTACCGAACATCGCAGCATGGGATGCACGATCAAAATATTTGTTCAGCACTCGGCACTGCACGGATTTGTTGTGCTATTATATATTTGTTTCGTAAATACTTCGGGAATTTGGAACTGGAATGTGTGAAGGGTTTTAGTAAGGACTAGCTGCAGCCCGCGGCTTCGCCCACGTGGGTGCGGCGAACTTATCCTATAGGAACGTGATACCGGGATAAAAAGTATCCTATGTATAGGTTATAAACTATATGCGTGCTAAATTTCATAAATCCGTTCAGCCGTTTTTGCGTGATTGAGTAACAAACATGCAAATGCATAATAACTTACAGATTTATAATGTTTAGGGCTAAGGATTGACCTGAAATATAGGAATTCATTAGCAAAAGTGATTAGAGAATCGTCACATTTCAGCCCAAGTATATATTCTGTTTTAAAAATCCTTCTCAACATTGAAAATACTTGTTTTAACTTAGCATAAAGAACATTCACTTCTAATTATAAATTCCTTGAAGCAAAGGAAAAGAAAGTAAGCTGGAAGTTATAATTCAAGTTGAATTTGAATTAATATTGCAGCTTTTTAAACGTTCAAGCATTCTAGATATTTTATCTTTGCCGGGGAACTTGCCTGCAGCTATTAAAGTCACGTTGGTCTAGGTGGTGGGTAGTTTGAGATTATTATGGTATACAAATTCGAGTTCCAGTTAAGGGGGCATAATGGACTTAAACGCAAAAAAAACGCAAGTTTTCGAAACAATAAAAGTATATGATCGAATACAGTAAACAGGATATATGCTAGGTTGATAGTGTGTTGAAAACATAATACAACTAATTTGATACGATAGAAAAAAATCATCAAGATACCTCTAAAAACTTTCTCTTTACAATAAAAACCGTCCTAATATACATACAATCATTCTGTTTTTTTTTGTCAGATTATTCTACAAGCAACATACTAAAACACTAGTGTTTTAATTTTTTCGTCCAAACAATAGATTTTTTGTAACTAAATAATTGCTTCATATTTTGCAATAAATTACCAGCGTTGTGTCATCGCGCTTCTCTTTCTTTTCTATGCAGTCCGACAGTGTCCGCGCTTTAGGTCATGTAAAAAACTCAGACACGTTCGGATCCGTTACGAATATCCTATCTATACTAATAATAAAGCTGAACAGTTTGTTAGTTTGAACGTGTTATTCTCTGGAACTACCGAAAAAATATATTTGCATTTAACAGCCTATAGGCTATTTAACATCACGCTAGGACTCTTAGGAGCCGAGCAAAAAGATAAAATCTTAGAAAGAAAGCTAATCGAAAACGAAGTTATAGCGCGGGCAGGCGATGCGATGCGACTTGATGGGTCGCGGGAACAAAAAAATTCACGCGGACGAAGTCGCGGGCAGAAGCTAGTTACGGTATATAAATTCGAGCTCCAGTTATAGGAATCGGGATTATAAAATACTCAGACACGTTCAGATCCGATTCGAATGATAGATAAGAAATACTTTGTTATATCCCTCTTTCAAATTAGCGTAAAAGCTTGATTAGAACCTTTCTCTATTGCTAATTACGAATATTACAGCCTTCCCCTAATTCCTTTATCTTATTAATCCGTTAATTAATATCTTTCATTAGACGTCCCATAACAACAATTTATTAATGAGAATTTCATGTAAGTGCCTGTTATTAGTAGCTATATGTAATGAGAAATAAGTAGAATATTTTATTAATATGTGTTCGAGATAAATTGATGGAATGATGAGAAAATGCGAAATGGCTTTATGGAGTCCCACGTTGGGCGCCAAAATAACCTCCATCCATTAGCCATCGAATAACAAAATTACCGAAATCCAATTGACTTTTCGAAGAGCAGCTACCATTCTGTACTTAATGGATGAAAGCTCTAACGAGCCGTGGGGGAACTGAGGGATCAGAATCCATTTAATACATTAAAGTAAGCCAATGGACGAACACAAAAAATATTAAAAATCAACCATTATTTACCCTAAAACCATATCCATAAATAAACAAATACGAAAACAGACCAAAAATAGCAATACAATCCGTAATAAAAGCAAAAAACTTCTAGTCCCATGTTGGGCGCCAAGATTCCAGATCGAGGAAAAAAACCTTCATGCATTAGATTTGTTGGAGCGAGGGTAGTTTCTGTAAACTAACGATACATATAACAATGTATTACTGAAATGACTGCTCTAACGACCAGAGAGGGCTTCCTCTATCCGCCGTGCGTCGAGCCAAGCTTAGGGGATGTGCACACTGAGATTAAGAGATACGGCTTTATTTTACTTATCTTTTGTGTCTAATGTGCAGGCGCATTAGGGGATTGGGTTTTAAAAGTCACGGTTTGATAAGTCTTGTGAAGTTAAAAGTAGGACGATGATATTTTGTTCCAATGATGCATAATTTAAAAGAGATTAGGTTGTTTTAGGGAGGGTAGTTTATAATTTTAGTGTTGTTATTGAACGCAAAATGTCTGAAACTAAAGTCTATATAGAAAAAGGGGTATCATTATACAAGGATACATTCCCCGACATAACCTGTGTCGTTAATGATGTCTATTTCTGTTAATTGGTTTTTAAACTTTAAATAAATATTTAAAAAACTAGATGAGGTCGATGTTTCCTATCAGAATGCTCTGTGACAACACCAAAACAAACTGACGGTGAATCTTTTAGTCCATCCAGTTATGATTTCGATTTTCTACTGGTACCTAGCTATATCAAACGACAACTTCCAAACATTTGCCAGTCGGTGTGTCTGTACCTCACACCGACAGTCTACAAAGTTCTGCCTTTAGAACGAAGCCTGGTACATTGCCTGAAAGTGGATTTTATTGCATCGAAAATAACTTTTCATTCCCCTAAAAATCTTCCTCAGCAAAGTCGAATTTCTTTTGATAAACTTTACGTTTGATTCTTAAATTGGCAAAGTTGTCGTTTTAATGGGAGTGCATTAAAACTTTGGTTTTTTAAAGCTTTTGATGAAGTTGCCTTTTGATATTCATAATTGGGACAGTATTGATTTTTAGAGCCAACGTCGTTTTCGTATTTAGTTGATATACTTGCGTTAATTAATATGGTACTAGTAGGTAGAATATGGACACGGACAGAATAGAAAAAACCTTATTTGCGTAGAATATGGTGAGTTGTTGCAAGATAAATGTTTCGCTCCAGGTACATTCTATCAATTGACATGCAAAAATTTGGAAAGTAGGTACTTATAACTTATAATATATCTTATTTTTAACCGACTTCAAAAAAGGAGGAGGTTTCTCAATTCGACCGTATATATTTTTTTTTTTTTTTTTTTTTTTTATGTGTGTTCGCGGATAACTTCGTCGTTTATGAACCGATTTTGATTATTCTTTTTTTGTTGGAAAGGAGATATGCCAAGGGTGGTACCATGATAAGGAACCCAGGATCTGATGATGGCATCCCAGTGAAACCGAGGGGAACATTCGAAAATCATAGGAGCGACTAGTGCGTATGTTAATTTTTTCATTACGTATTTTAAAGCACTACAATTTAATGAAGGCCTGGAGCCGATCTGATGATGGAGCCGAAAGACAGTCGAGGGGACTCCTCAACGATTTACAGCAGTTACCTTGTGTTTGGGCTTGATTAATTTGTATTGATGTGAACTTTACACCTAAATAAGTTGTGACTGTCATTAGGGGTCTGATGATGAAGACGAAGGACAGCTAAGGGAACTCCTCAACAGTTTACAGTAGCTACCTTGTGTTTGGAATTAATTCATTTATATTGATGAGAATTGTAATGGCAAAGGAAAAACTTTGCACCCATATGGGTTATAAGTGCCATTACAGGTCTGATGATGGAGACCATTGACAGTCGAGGGAATTCCTCAACGATTTACAGCAGTTAACTTTTGTTGGGCTTACTTCATACGGTTCAATATGCCAAAATGTTCAGTTCGTACAAAAATAATACCTAATTAAGATTGTAGTTTTACATAGGACGACCACTACCTACTAGTCATGCTGATGCGTCAATTTGAAACCGAATTTAAGTTGCGTCGCGTCATTTCTAGCAATGCTCTTTCGTCGTGTGGCCTACTCAATAATTAAAGTAACTTGAGCATTTGCTCTCGGAAATCATCATTTGGTAAAGTGGAGCTGATGATGAAGACCACAGGTGGCCATAGTAACTACTCAATGACAAATATTTCACGGGTTGCGATTCGATTACTTTAATATGGTTGCTAAGCAATTTATGCTCGTTACAATGCGTATGGTGAAGTGGAGCTGATGGTGACTTCTCAATCAGCTCCAGTTCTCCTGGTTCTTACTAGGAGAACTCCTCAACAATTAACGTCCCTGCATCGGGAAAAGCAATATTTTGTAAAAGGTGATGATCCGTTGATATTAGGCTATTTTAACTTAAATAAATTACCAACTGACCCACTAAAAAGTGAAAAATAAAAACTTTTTTACAAAAAAACAACCGACTTCCAAAAACACTATAAAGTTAAAAATAACTTTAATTTCGGAAGTCGGTGGCAAAAAACTAAAATACAAATCCAAAGACACCGACTTCCGAAATTAAAGTTATTTTTAACTTTATAGTGTTTTTGGAAGTCGGTTGTTTTTTTGTAAAAAAGTTTTTATATAGTAAGATGATTTTCCAATAACATAGTTTTTCCGGGACTTGGAATGGACATGGAGTACCATGTACGATGTCAGGTGGTAGTTGAAAAAAAAATCAATTAACACGAAAAATTACATAGACAATGGATTTTGGTATTTTACTATAGGCTAAATTATGCAGAAAAACCCCCATAAACTAAAGATAATTAATTGAGCTTCCCTGCACATGAACGTGTCATCTAAATAAATGATTTATTTATTTATCTACGTGTCTTAGAACCGGTACCAAAAATCAGGTTCTGTACCGTAGTTGGCGGGTTTTGATATTTCGGTACCTGGGTACCGGTTTCAGAAGGGTACCGGAAACCCACCTAACAATTACCGGTACCAAATTCAGGTACCCGGCGCGTACCACAAATCTCATATTTGTACGTGGAACCTCGTACGGTTGGTAATCTCGAAGTTATTATTTTATTGCCTATTAATTATCATTTTTTTAGGTTCCGTAGTTCTGACAAGGAACCCTTATAGTTTCGTCATGTCCGTCTGTCTGTCTGTCCGAGGTTTTGCTAATAAATGTTATCCTTATATGATTCTGCCAAAGTGGCCTTTTTAGGCCCCCCTGGTCGAAACTTTGAAATTACTCCTTTAAAAACTTTTTGTAAACTGGCCTTAAATTACTCATACACTAGAAAATTTCCCTGAACGCTACAGAAAGACTTGATAAAATTAAAAATCTCCATACAAACCGCTATCGGTAGTTGGAAGCTGGTAATAAAATCAGTGCACACGGAGTTCCTAACGCAATTCCGAGCAACTAACACGATTCCTTTTGTACGGAGAGGAACGAACTCATGTGGGAATTAGATGTAGCAGCTCTGTGTGTGGGGACCGAGGAGTGAGGATCTCTTCTTGGAATTCTGTAGTCATTTTATTTGGTGTAGATTGTTCGTAAGATCTTCAAGTATTTATTTATTCAATTACTAGTGACCCCGCCCCTGCTGGTTTTTACGAACTGACCAAACATTGTGATTTCATAATGCAAAAACGCCGCAATAAACACGTTTGTTGTATGGGAGCTCCCCTTAAATATTTATTTTATTCTGTTTTTAGTATTTGTTGTTATAGCGGAAACAGAAATACATCATCTGTGAATATTTTAAACTGTCTAGCTATCACAGTTCATGAGATACAGCCTGGTGACAGACAGTCAGACAGACGGACAGTGGAGTCTTAAGGCGCGATTCCACCAGTATGCGGCACTGTGCGGCACAGTGTACGACACAAATGTTTATTCTGGTCGACTCACTCAAGCAAACAATAACAAATTGTGCGCGAACATTAGAAATGTTCGCGCATATCTGCATACTTTTGTGCGCGCACATATGCAAGCAGTGGACTCGCGTCGACGCGTACACACTTATTGTTCGCGAACTCAGGTCTCAATCTTACCGGAGTGAAAACATTTATTTGTCTTGTTTCATCATGTTCGCGCACAAGTGTGCTACACTGTGCGCGTACAAAAGTTACGCACAGCTTTGCCGTTGGAAACAGAGACTATCGGATCTGCAGCTCAGTACGTGCACTGGTGGAGTTCTGCACAAAATGTTTGTGAACAAATGTGCTGCACACTATTTTGGTGGAATCGTACCTTTAGTAATAGGGTCCCGTTTTTCCCCTTTGGGTACGGAACTCTAAAATGACGAGGAGTACAAGTGACTCTTGGCTTCGTTAAGTGTCTTTTTACACCCGATGTGTCTTGCGATTAGCCTAGCTAGAGCTTAAGTAAGTTATCCAGCAAAGAAACAATCCTATAATTTGGTTAATTTCAAGTTTTTGTTGAAAAAACAACTATAGGAAACAGTGGCGAAGGTTCCATGTAACTCGATTCCTACCGGCTTCCAATGATATTATAAAGGAAAGGTACGCTACGTTCACACTGAGCGACGTTCTGTATTGTTGCGTTGTTATTACAAAGTATTTACTGCGATAGATAATACGGAACGTATGACACAGAACGAGATAGCTATCTGAGTGTGTTGCTCGCTGCTATTAGCGGACTAAATGAAACTACAACAATTGTCTGAATTTGTCTGCAACAATTTGCGCCCGCTAGTGCCATATCTATATCTTTAATATAATATCACTGCCGGCTTCCCTTGGAAAAATGGCAGTCAGTATTCTATAGACAAATAATATAATCCTACTCCGGCTTACCTCTTACAAAAATTGACCCTTCGCTACAGATAGGGAAAGGTAAGCCGACCAAATTCAGAAAAAAATTCCACCCGTAATAAGGTCAACTCCAATTCTCCAATGAACCCAATTTCCAGCAAAAAAACATCCCCGTTTCGCCCAAAACTCTATCCATTGAAAAATCCCATTAATCAATGTGAAAAAATACGATTACCATCGTCCGAAGGGAACCAGCAGTTCGATAACTGATTTAAAATTCACGTCGACTGAAAATTTATGCAAAATGCATCAACATTTGGCACTCGCCGCCGAGATTTTTAGGGTTCCGCATAATAGTGGAGAGTTAAAAGCCTCCTGTTTTATGTATTAGGATGAAAGTTTTCAATGGTTTTATTGGAAAAATTGGCATTTCGATTTGGTGGTGGCAATTCTGGCTGAATCCATTTCCAGGTTGAAAAAAAAGCTTTCGGGTTATTCAAATCTTGAGCATATACATTTGAATAGGTACGTTATATTTGAAAGGTTTGGTTCAAGTTAGGTAAAACTGTTTAACGGTCATTAAAACGGTTTTGCCGGGAAACCGAAACCGAGTTCCAAGCGTCCAGACACGAAGACGGATGGACGGACAGACGGACATGGCGAAACTACAAAAAACATTACCAGCTTTGGTTATACCTCTCGAACACATACTAAAACTGGAGCAGCATGGCGGCCCAGTGATAACAGCCGCGACTTGCGAGTTCTAGGTCGTTGCTTCGAACCCAGACAGGACCTTTGTGTAAATTATTTCATCGCCACTGCTCTCAAAACGGTAAAGAAAAACATCACGAGGAAACCGACATGTCCTAGAACCAAACACTACAAAGACATGTGACATCTACCCAGGCCTCTCTTGTAAATTGGGCACTCTGGGCAAGTGCCCAGGGCCCCGCGATCTTCGGGGGCCCAGGCCTGCTGTCATAAAAAACATTCTTTGCAGTCACCGTTGCATTCTACGCATTATTAGTAGGTACCCGATTCAATAACAAAATAAGTTATTTGCAATGCGATTTACAATAAGTTTCTAGCCTCCCAGTTATGAAAAATATTACTAAGTTTCTCTTATTCTACACAGGGGTCCGTGACCCTTATGTGCATTGTGTGCTACCAACCCGCATTGTGCCCGCGTGGTAGATTACAGCCCATTCCTTCTCGAAGAAAGGAGGCCTGTGTTCCAGCAGTGGGAACACTATAGGCCGATAATGCTACATACTAAAACCAATAAAGTATTAAGTACTTAATCGATAACCTTCTTCCTCTCTCCTACTATCTATGCTATGCCCGACAGGGTCCATAATTGTGACTAATATAATTACTTCCATACCAACTATATACATTATGGTACGCAATAAAGAATTGAGAATTGAATTGGAACCATTTTTTTCCAATCCACAATTTTCGCTACAGAACTAATTTCTTAATTACAACTCCATCTTAATACCTTTTCGCTCTCAAAGCATTCTAGCCATTACGAACAGCCCCAGCTATTAAGTTTTGAGTCCATCCCAATGATTAATAGCGAAAACGGAGTATTTCTGAACGATTTTCTGCATTGCAAAAGGAATGATTAATTAACTTGTTTTTAAAGAGTTTTGTGGAAGAATTCTTAGCTTTGTGAGATGGTTATTGTTGGACAATTTAATTAGAAAGAAAGAAAATACATTTATTTAGCACAGACTAAAAGACACACAATACACCAGATAGTCAGATAATAGTCGTACATCAGATATAAACAAAGATAAAAATAAAAAGTGCAAAGTCCGATGTCAAAAAATTAGCAGGAATGTGTGCCTCACGGCTGCGCCAAAAAGGCCCAGTTCAGCAAAAATGCCAGACAACTAGTGCCTGACGCTGGTTTTCAACTGGACCTGATGTCCCAGACCCCCAACCCAGACAGGCGCTTTACTTTGTGTAATTCCATCACTACTGCTCTCAAAACGGTGAAGGAAAACATCGTGAGGAAACCGGCATGTCCTAGAACCAAGACATGTGGCATCTACCAACCCGCACTGGGCCCGCGTGGTGGATTACAGCCCACTCCCTCTCACAGAGAGGAGGCCTGTGTCCCAGCAGTGGGAACGTTATAGGCTGATTACGTTAGGTTTAATTTCATAAACACAATAAGAACAGCAGTGCTATTATGTAAAAATATCACCCTATCATCATGTAGAATAACAGCTTACATCAAGCTCAGTTCACCCAAGTTTTCCCGGTGATATTTTTGAACTAAAATATTTACCTACACCGCGCTAATCTGAATAATCAGCTCACCGCCACAAGCCTTTCTCTACTTAGCATCCGACTCTTAAGCATCCAATCCTCACGTTTCTAAAGATAATAATGTATGTACATGATGAGACAGTGCAGAAGATCAACTCCTAAAAAGAAAAGGATCCATTTGGTTGATCTGAAATCTGCATATCCTGCAGATCTATTCTGTACTAGCTTCCGCGAGGGATGTCGATAAAAACTATCCTATGTCCTTCCCCGGGATGTAATCTATCTCTCTGCAAAATTTTATCGAAATCCGTTCAGTGGTTTAGGCGTGAAAAGGTAACATACAGACACAGTCAGAGTTACTTTCGAGTTTATAATATTTGTATGGAAAAGTATCACTGTGGTGTAGTGAGCTAGAAGTGAGCTGTCAACAGTGTCAATCATAGCTCAGCAAGGGGCTGTAGCTAAGTAATAACAGCCGCCCGGGTCGATCGATCAGGTTAAGCAACGCTTGCCGCGATTGGCCTGTAGATGGGTGACCATCTTTCTTATCAAGACCCTTCCGTGCCTCGGGAAGCACTTTAAGCCGTTGGTCCCGGGTTGTCATTCTTGGATCTTTGACAGTCGTTAGAAGCCCAAAAGTCTGACATCAGTCTTAACCAAGTGTCTTCGTATTACCCAGAAACTGGATTGTGGAAATGTGGAGGTCAGATAGGCAGTAGATCTATGTAAATTACTGGTATTCAGCTGCATCCGGTTAGACTGGAAGCCGACCCCAACATAGTTGGGAAAAGGCTAGGCAGATGATGATTCTATTTTTTTTAATATTGTAACCGCGCCACAAATAATGTCTGGTACATAGTGACATTAGTTACCATTAGCGCCATCCAGTATCGGGTAGCAGAACTAATACAGCCAAGATCCATCTAGAAAGTTCGATGCTAGAACTTTTTAGAACTATCGACATCTGGTTAGTCGGGGCCGGGTATGTACTCGAACAGTCTAGATGTTTCTATAGTAGAAGTTTCTAGAACTATCTGAGGCACTATATAAGGGCGATATAGGCCGCGAGCAAGTCAGATTGGATAAAGCGATACAAGCGAATACTTCAGAAGCGATCTTCAAGTGCGACTTAGAGTGATCAATAGTGCAATTGTGTTTTATAATTAGTGTGTTTGAGTTGTTATTAGTGTTTCTTAATGAGGGATTTTCCTTTTTTTTTTTTAACTCTTCCCTAGTCGCTGGATAGATGGCGCTGACCTTGGTAAGTTACTGCAAGGAACGGAACTTCACATAATTTTTTGATTATTTCACTTGGATGTAATTTTGAGATCGTAAAACGAAAGCAAACGAAAGTGTCAGTCAACGAGCGTATGTGACGTGACGCAATGTTTTTTTCCAAGCGTTTTGGCTTTGGCACCTAGTAACGTAGTCAGTACAACGCCATCTACCGAGTTCTTGAAAACAATTTTTTTTTTAATACTCAAAAAGAAAATTTTTTGGTTATTAAATCGGCAGTTTTTATTGTCACGAACCTCAAGCTCGTAACAATATCATGTCCCATAAACAGTAGTCCTTCTGCTAAAATATTTATTGGAACCATTGTCGTGTGGTAGAGGTCGCTGCGGGCGACTTTCACTAAACGACGCGGCGATCGCAATTTCCTTGGAACACTCTCCTCTTCGTTAAGAAAGGAAACTCATTGTGGATACGTTGTTGCCCATTTATTTTCGTCGTCAGTTAAATGTGGGTAGTGAGATTTTAGTTAATATTTATGTACTTACTTACTGACAGAATGCGAAAAAGGCTAAGGATATAACAAAAATATGTATAGATAAAGCAGGTATTCTAGGTGCATCGTCTTCACATGTATAATTATATCATAAGCTAGCTTCCGCCCGCGGCTTCGCCCGCGAGGTATGTCAATCAAACTATCCTATGTGCTTCCCCGGGGTGCAATCTATCAAATTTCTCTGACAAATTTTATCGAAATCCGTTCAGTGGTTTAGGCGTGTAAAGGTAACATACAGACAGACAGAGATACTTTCGAATTTATAATATTAGTATGGATGTATACAAAAAAATCCGGTCAAGAGCGAGTCGGACTCGCGCACCGAGGGTTCCGTAGTTCGTACCATCATGATAATATGTTTTTAAATTTTCATCGGCGAGGCCTATATTCGTCAGAGAATTTTAGCACTGTGCACTGCAGTGTAGAATATTGCAGTTTTAAGTCAGCGCCATCTCTTTACCGATAGTGGAAATAATGTAACTTTTGTTGATGATTTCTGAAAAAGTGTGCTATTTAGAGACATCGGTTTATTTTTTCTGTAATCTTTACATAAACTTCTATCACATAGAATTATTTATGATTTTTCTCTTTGCAAACTTCGGAGATAAGGGGAACGGTATTTTTTTTTAATTTTTCATCAAAAGTCGAAAACTATGCGGCCAAAAAAAAATGTTTGAGAATGTGCAAACCGCGCTCTTTCATATGATACCCCAGATGCTCTAGTAGCCCCCACTTCAAATTTTTCAGACCCCTTTCAGGTCTTGTTGCAAAAAAAAAGTTTTTTTTATTTCTTTCTTATTTGCAAAATAGGTAGTTGGGCAAACGTCATCTAAAACCATTCCAAAATTCAAGTTAATAGAATTAATAGTTCTTGAGATATCCAGCTGCGACCGACAGACCGACAGAGAGACAGACTGAGTCGCACCATAAGGGTTCCTTTTTATACCATTTTGGTACGGAACCCTAAGAACGGAAAACTGTCACTTCTCTGTTCTTCACTCAGTTTTCAAGTAACTCGATATTCCGAATGCATTTCTTCTTTCGACAGAATATAAATCAACCGTCATCAATATTATTGATCACCTCTACTAATGTGGTCTCGAACCGCATTTGATTTCCGATACAGTTCGTCTAAGGAGGTCATAACTCATGTATGTATGAAAATTTGATTATAGATTTCCTATATGGGTCGTGATTAGCGCGTGCTTCGGAGTTAGCACGCCGCGCGCCGTCGGATGGCCGAGTTGTCGTGATTTCATTTATATACGTTATTTTAATACCGCATTATAATATCCACTGTGGCAACACTATCGACAAACTTTTAAAACGTATTTCCACTGTGGCAACTAAATGTATTATTCTACTTTGGCAACACTTAGAAATAACAGTTATGATATTCGTTATTTCTGGGTGGGGCAAATGTCGTTTTAAATGGTAAAATGTAGTGCAAAGCTAGTCGTTGTTGGATTGTGAAAAAGTACAGTTGTACGATTAAAAAGTATTAGCAAGAAAACGGTCTATTTCATTTTATATGCAAGGAGGGTAATTGTCTATTATGTATCGGTTGGTTAGGTAGGTAACTAAGGATAAGTGCTGCGATTTTTTTTCGCGCACTGGATTCTCAACGCACTGCTTACTGCCGAGAGTTGAAAATCCAACAGTGTGTTTTTTGACGCGCTGGTATGCGCTCTGTTGGATTCTCAACCCTCGGTTTAATGCCGAGAGTTCAAAGACCAGTGCGAGATAAATTCCCGGCTGCGATACTTTTACGTAGTGCATAGGTAGGCTAAGTTTACGCTAGAAGTCTATCTACTTTAAACACACTAATATAAAGGACTTGGTAGGTAACAATCTTACCTTAGTCTGACAATCTTTGGCAAGTTTAGTTTCCCTCTTTTAAAAACTAATAAAACCAGTTCTCCTGAATTTACCTTCCACTAACTGTCGAAAAACCCTTTCCCTCCATTCCCAAACTGTCAAATCACCATAAGTAATTTTAAAAAAGAAATTCATCCCCGAAACGTCAAATTTAAATTAAGAACGAACGAGACAAGCTGTCGCCTTTTGTACTCGTAATAAAAAAATAAACTTTAAATTCAAACTTTACAATTCTAAAATGGCGTCTTGCTATACGAGACGGTTACTTGTTGTTACTCAGAGCTGCCAGTAACCGGATAAATCCGGTTCTTTTGCATATGAAAAGGCGCCTTTTATATGCGCTAACCGCCCTTTGTGAGAGTTTTTAAGTTGGTTTCCTTTAATATTTAAATGAAAAAGACTCCCATTTTAATGGAGAAATGGATTTTATGGTTGGGTAATTATTTTGATCGAGAATAAAAAATAATGGTTCTCTTAACTCTTATTTTTGGAGTGGTGGATGGAAGATATAGCTAGGCGGTTATAACCGGAGTTTATCAGATTTTGTTGAAGATTTTTTTTAAATACATCTTTACATAGAACACAGACTATACACAAATAATTGTAAAGTAGGTAATTGCTTAACCTGTATTTTATTTATTAAATATAATATTATGTATATATTTTCTGTATAGTTTTTCAGTGTGTACTTCCTGTATAGTTTGACTATTACATTAATATCGATTTTCATGCAACAAAAAAACTCTCATGCCTTATTAAACAGTCTTACCAAAAAGCACACTAATTACATATTTAAAAAACTCGATAAAAAATACTTTCAATATAATTAAAATTATTGTGTACCCAATTTTTCACATTATGGAAACATACGCGACAACGCAACGCACGGACGCAAGAATGCGTTCCCCGCCAGCAATGCGTCACCGTATACAATTCCATAGACCATCCTCAGTACGCAGACCAGACTAATGTGCTGAGCTTTTGGCAAAAGACCTACTTGTAATAACTCGTAAGTTGTGGATGTAATAGGATGTTAAAAATGTGATAACGTATGTTCACTGTCGTATTTTTGGCTGCGGATATAAAGTGCTTAAAACGTCTATCGTGCTTTGGAATTTTAGGACACGCAACGCATAACATTTGCCAGAGTAGGTAGAAGTGTTTTTGCGTCGAGAAAAGCGCTTGTTGTGTCTATAAACGCATTGTGTTGCTTTCAGTAATTCAGCACGATAGGCGTGTCTGGCTAGTCCCTTCACTGCATTTAGTAGCTACAAAGCAAAAAAAAAATGTTTTTTTGGAACATTTTTTGGTCTCGCAGTAAGAAGAAGTAATCGCTTTATATCCCTGCAGTTACATAATTATATTGTGCTGTAATTTTAAGTACCTAATAAGAACATTCTGTGGCAGTGGGTACTTCTTCTGTTTGAATATTACATTTAGGTTAAAAATGTAACACGCAGCAACAAGGTATATAAAATGGACAATAGGATACGGGTATAGCTTTTTTTTATAATAATTAGTAATTGAGCCCTTCTGAATCCGTCCTTCAGTGACGCTTCTGATCAAAAGAAGGATCATGTCTTGTGACAACTTAGAAAGAAATGTCATAGAGTGGTAAAAAGATCTTTTGGCGCCTGAATGACATTGGAAGGGGGGCGTTGTTGCTAAACATTTATGCAGTTGTCACAGAAATTGTATTGACAAAACAAGATGGCGGCTTTAGTTTCGATTTTCGCCACACGCCAAAAGAACCTTGTATCGTTGTACACCACAAAGTGTACCTACTACGTCAAGAGTCAAAATTAATTGATTAAATTGGACGAAGCGATATCCGAATCATAGTGTAAAGGCTCCTAACAGGCGCGACACGCGATAAAATCGCGCGCGACACAAAGGCACCGCAAGTCGCGCAAGGAGCGCTGCTTTTGTGTCGCGCGCGATTATATCGCGTGTCGCGCCTGTTTGTAGGAGCCTTAAATTGATAGTAAAAATAACAATGAAAAAGGTACTTACGTGTGTAGTCCCAGCTATCTTGGTCATTTTTGAACACGTTCAATCTTTCGGGCTGAAAACAAACAAAGGAAAACTTAATAAATATTTTAGGTTATACTGAAAATTTATAGAATACTAATTGATACCCGAATTACAGTGCGCACACCAGCGAAAACATTTTTGAGTTTTGTCATAACAGTTTTTCAGTCATCATCATCATTCCAGCCGAAAGACGTCCACTGCTGGACATAGGCCTCCCCCAAGCACCTCCACTTCGACCGGTTCTGTGCTTCTCGCATCCAACGGGTTCCTGCAGCCTTCACAAGGTCGTCGGACCACCTTGTGGGAGTCCTTCCAAAGTTTTTCAGTAGATTTTTTTAAATATTTATTATTGCTAAATGGGCCTGCTCTTGTCCTCGATCACGCCTGATGGAAAGCAATGGATGAGGTCTTTGATGGAACGAGCGTGCCCAGAAGATGCCTGTTCACTCCTATTTTGAAAACAGACATTTTTAACTATGACAAGGCTGCATTGTTTATACAGGTTGCATTGCTGCATTGTATCACGGCTGAGCGATAAGTCTTGATTTTGATCCCTAGGTCGTACAAAATAAAATAGAATAAAATAAAAATTATTATCCGTTTATACTATCCGAATATGCGCTGTGTGTATACAGCAGTAGGTATCAAAAATCTTTTTGGTAAATTCCTAAAATATTCTGCTAGATAACCGGAACTTATTAAGAGGTGGTGTAAAAGAGTATTATCATACATAACCCTGTCTTTGCTGCCGCGAAGTCGGTTAAAAGTTATACGATAAAATCAAAACGAAAAAACGGAACCCTAAACCCATAGAATTCATACAATGGAGAATGTAGGGTAGTTTTTATCGCGATGCAAGCTATTTCACTATATCGCGTCTTGTGGCGTTTTCTGGCACCAACCCTTTTTGTTTGGGGCTGTAGAATCAGCGGGCTTACATAGCCGGGGGGCGGGAGCGGGGAATGACATAAACGTTCGACGTTTTGTATGTTGAAAATCATGAAGAACAGAAATAACGCACCAAAAAAAAATATTGCTTAATGGGTCCGCTCTTGACCTCGATCACGCCTGATGGAAAGCGATGGATGAGGTCTATGATGGAACGAGCGTGCCCAGAAGATGCCTAAGGCACTGGAACTCCCACGCAACGACGAAACGCAGCAGGCTGCTTGACGCAAGTCTCCGGTGGGAACGTCGCAAACCAGGCGGGCGTTAGCCCTACCACCGCAAGGGAAGAATTGGCCAGTCAAATAAGGTGTTGGGTGTGCCAGGATGCGCCGAACGCTCGGTTCAGCTGAGTAACTGGCGAAACAAACTGCGCTACATGAGGAGGCTTCGTCATGCATCTCAAAATACATAATGAGGAATAATGTAAGAGATCCGAAACAACTGACTACCTCGTTGGTCTAGTCTAGGTCTACTGCTGAGCATGCAGTCCTGGGTCGGGTGAAGTGTCATTGGTTCTTTCCACCAGGATTTTCTCAATGGCAGCCGGAAATCTCGATTTGCGCCCAGTTGATGGTAATAGGCCCGCCCCCTATTACATGAGACTTCTGCTTCATGAGTTTTTCCATCAGGAATTTCTTAATAGTTTGGAAGTTGGCGGTGTGATACCCCCGTTCCTTGGAAAACACGTTAAGCCGTTGGTCCTGCGCCTGGTCTCGATCGTGTCGGATTGCCGTCCTATCAGACTATGAGAGTGAGGGAAGAGGGAGTGCACCTGTGTCCACCAACTTCAAAAAAAAATCTGCCTAACCTGTTCCCAACTATGTTGAGGTCGGCTTCCGGTCTAACCAGATGCAGCTGAATAACAGTATTTTACATGGAGCGACTGCCTATTTGACCTCCACAACCCAGTTACTGCGTAATGTACGATAACGCTTGGTAAGACTGGTTATCATCGACTTTTTTTTTACCCCTAACGACTGTCAAAGATCCACGAATGACAGCCGGGACCAACAGCTTAACGTGCTTTCCGAGGTACGGAGAGGTCTGGGTATGTAAAGATGGTCACCCATCCACAAACCAACCGCGGCAAGCGTACCTTAACCTGATCGATCGACCTGTACGGCTGTTATTATTTAGCCACGGACCACCATATTGATCGTTAACCACATTTAGTGCCACAACAAGAGTGGAAGAAAAAGCGAGGCAGCGTGTGTGAGTCAAGGAATTGAAGAACTCTTTTCCTATTTACCTCTCATTTCAATTTATATGGCAGAAAAAGAAATAAAACGATAATTTTCGCATTGAATCCCCATTGTTCAAACAACGCCCTCCTAAGATATCGCATCCAACGTATCCTTCCTTCCTTTTCCAAGAAAGAAAATAAAACAAAACACTGCTACAGTTCCACGTCTGCCTCATCCCTGCGTGCATCCGATTGCCTCACAAAGGCTGAGACAATCCAGCGCTTACCGCGAGGGGTACTTTGCACTCCAGCGCTCTGAGGGGAAATGGCTCGCTCTCTGTAGTATATGTATCGCTTTACAGCGGAATGGGGTCTTTGTAATGTCGGTTGTGATGTTTTCGCTTTATGGTGTAGTAAGCTGTGTGATGATACTTTGACTAACGTACGGTTTTTGAATTTCGGTTTTGGGAATCCTCCCTGAAGGTTGGTCTAATTCAAAATGAAGCCTAATCAAATATTAATAATTTATGTTACCTACCTAGGTCTAAATACGAATTTAAATTCCAAAGGGGATTGAAGATTCTGTCGCGCCATTTTGTTTTGTTAACCGACTTCAAAAAGGAGGAGGTTCTCAATTCGTCGGGACCTTTTTTTTTTTTTTTTTTTTTTTTTCAAAATCGATTTATTGTAACATGCGTGGCCGCCATTTTGAAAAAAAAACTGTTTTTTTTTTCATGAAAATAAAATAACAATTAGCGAGCAGTTTTCAGGGATAATATTTTTTTTCTAGATAGATTCTAAATAGTGTTGCTCCCGAGGTGGACACTACTTTTTATCACCCTCTTTGAAAAAATAAGTACGTGCAACTTTGAGGATTAAAGAGCTATTTCAGTCCCTGTTTACGAATAATACACTAGCTCTTTTTGAATAGATGTGATAAAAACTATATTTTCATCCTACCTTTTTCCATTAAAATCGTATCTATTCACCATAAACACACAAAAATGAAAACATCACAAATCTTTAAGCTTTTAAGCCACAAAGTCACAGACTACTGAAAAACGACTAAACGCTAAAAATAAGTTATTCGCATGCAGGGGTCGGCAACATTTTCGAGTTCATTTAGAATTTTAACATGTAACTCTTGCCCCATTTGCGTGGCTAAAGAAAAATGACGACGTATTTTTAGAAGGTTCCGTATGATAATAAATTGAAACCGTACGCAAAATACCCGCATTGACGTGGAGTTGCGGATACCAGCCCGTAGTATCTATGATAATAAATTGAATTATTATTAGCAAGATAGACTTTTTCTTTTTATAATTTATAGCTTTATAGGATAATATTGACGGTTAGTTATAGGTAATTATACTTACTTTATTAAGGGCTGATTTTACCAAAGTTAAGTTAAAGATATCTTTTATCCGTGGAATAAAATTGACGTCTGACAGTTCTTGTTTGTAAAAACTGTCAAAATTTCATAAGACTTATTCTGGTATAAAAGTTTGGTCAAATTCGCCATAAGCTTATTTTTGTAACATACTTTTTAAATTAAATTACAAAAACATGATGGTTATCTAAAAAATAGTCATTCTTAAACTGCTCAAGCTTATTAAAAGGTAACAGTTAATTATAACCCGGTTAATTACTTTTATGAATTCGTAATAACGTTCAAGTAAGGTCGGTTCGGAATAACTTATTATGAAGGGGGACTGAGAGAATTCCAAATGTTTGTAAATTCGGTACCCTCGAAAAACATTTTTAGCTACAAACGTTTTCGTTTTATATCGAAATGAAATCACGATTTTTTAGAAACGGTGAAGGAAAACATCGTGAGGAAACCGGCATGTCCTAGAACCATAAATTCTAAGACATGTGACATTCACCAACATGCACTGGGCCCGCGTAGTGGATTACGGCCCACTCCCTCTCACCGAGAGGAGGCCTGTGTCGCACCAGTGGGAACATTTTATGTTGATTATTGAGGAACCATGCATTTTTAAAAGCTAACTCTGTTCGTTTAAACTTTCCTTTTCAAACATTTTTTCACTTCAAATAATTAAGAAAAAAAACCTTTTTTTTAAATTCATTAATAACTTTCAAACAATCCCGACGATTCTCTGTTTGATAAAGGGGTTTACTTAACCCGCCCTGTATTGACAAAATGAGGCGTGACGTCATTATACGCCTATAAATATTCCGAAGATTTAGGCAGAGGTGTATGTACCCACATTTATATCATTACTAAATCATAAGGAAACGAAAGAAATCATAAGATACACAATGCCTATACTAAGATACTCGTAACATCCTCATTTTTATAAAACTCCCCGTTACTTCGTTTTCGCTTAGCAAAGAGAATTTTTCAAATCCGACTGGCAGTCCCAGAGATTAACGAGTCCAAACAAACAAACACTTCTACTTTATTATTAATACTAGCAGTTCTAGAGAAGCGCGTTCAAACAAACTCTTCAGGTTTATTATAAGTATAGATTTAAAATCAACAAACCCTATTTAACCACGGAACCCTACAAAAAAACATCCCCGGACAAGCTTACGTGTCCGCGGACCGAAGCGAACTGACTCTTTTTTTTTTTCAACTTAATCGGATGTTAAATTGTCGAGTTTTTCGTTCTACCCGCTTTTCATGTTTTAAATGTTATCCGTTTATCGTTTTTGCTCTATTCGAGCTGGATTTTAAGCTGTATTAAACATTAGTGCAGTAAATTGAAGCTGTATGGGGTAATTACCCCATACAGCCATCCAGCCAGCCATTTATTATTTTTTATTGGGGTTATTGTGGGGCAACGTTTTTTTTTTTTTAATAAATAATAAATAATTAGTTATGTGTTTTGTTTTACTCTAAAGAAAAATGGACCGCTTGATCCCCCATGGGGGTTGTAAAGGCAAATGAGGGTTTTAATAAGGGGTTGAGCAGGATACTAGGCATTAATGGTGATTGATTACTTGTAGCATTTTTCTTGAGTTTATAGATATACTAGTGACCCGTCCCTAGCAGATGTCATAGGGCTATTACAGCCGTTTACCAAGTTTTCCGACGAACAAAAATATACAGGGTTTTGAAACACTATTATTGCTTCATTTTGTTTTATTTGTGTCTATTTCTGGGCCAAGCTTGTATGGGACAAAGATTCATCTCTTTAGAAAGAAAAACCTTAAAAAGTATAAAAAAAATATTTTTCTAAAAGGTTTTATTTCTATAAGAGCTGGGTAATTGCGTTACACCCTATTAGTAACAAAGGCTTTAATTTTGACAGCTCAACCACATTCATTGCGTTATTTACGTTGTTGAGCAGACAAATTCTTCATACATATGAAGCAATGGATATTAGCATTACCCTTCAAAATTATTCAGATTGAGATTGATCGTATGTTACAGAATTAGGGTGCAGTTCACCATTATGAATAAAATTACACACCATTTTTTGACCCTCACCTGACTTACAATATTATAAACCTGTATAGAATATTATACACCCTAAAAATATCCCATAGACGAGGGGTGTCACAATAATAAATAAAATTATGTTTATTTATTTCCACAAATTACATTCTTAAACCTACATATCAAGTTGACAGGTATTTCGACAAAATTTTGTAATTTGTGGGAGATCAGTATCTCCCACAAATCCAAAATTTTGTCCTGTATTTTAAACTCCAGTTCCCCATCAATTATCACATAGTAAAGGTTGCCAACGTGGTACAATTACAAGTGATTGATTGTGTATGCCTACATTTATTGTACATACGATATTTCATAAATATGTATATAATATAATCAATTATGTGAATGTGCATAGAAAATTAAATATAAATATTATATTATACGTAGTAAACTACACTTATCACTTGTCTCACCATCTCAGAGTAGCTTCCCGTTGGTAAAGGCTCCTTCAAACAGGCGCGACACGCAATAAGATCGCGCGCGACACAAAGGCACCGCAAGTCGCGCAACGAGCGGTGCCTTTGTGTCGCGCGCGATTATATCGCGTGTCGCACCTGTTTGTAGGAGCCTTAAAAGCCACTGACACTGTGGAACAAGCCCCAATAATAATAGGGTGCACAATGGACCGCTAAACGTTCCATTATGCACCCTATTATGTTGTGTACGGAACCAGGGATCGAATGTACAAAAGGGCCGAATTGTAAGGGCTGCCACGTGCCAGAAAGTTACATTATAATTTTATTTTTGTATACTTTGTAAGGTGTTGAGTCGATCTTTTAACAAAACAGTATAGTCATGGCGTCATTGAAATGTTTTTGTAAAGATATTTCAGTAGCGCCATGTTAAGCAACGTAGTATTTTCGTTAGGGTTATACCGTCCACAAACTGTCAAAAACTCTGTAGAATTATATTACCTATGGTCACACCAAAAAAAGCGTGAATCGGAACGCAAATGTCACTTTTATAGCCAGTCAATCTGTGGTTGTCCGTTGGTTGAAACAAAGCCTATATAAGTATTCGAATCCATAAAAAAAACATTGTTGCTACAGCAGTTCTCTGGGGCCTGGTCAAGGGTCCTGGTCAAAGTAAAAATGTTGCACACCTCTGTAGGTCATTGCCAGTAGGTATTTCTCAGTAGCAACCCGTAGTCTGCACTTGTTCCCGGAATCCCGGTTAATAGCAAAATGCTCGAACCCTATTACATATGGGAGTCAGTGTCACCCCAGCAGGCTATGATGATGCTATATTACCTTCTCTTTCATGCTTATCTGTTAAGAATTCTGTCTCTGTCTGTTATGATTATGAATGAAAGGCGACTAACAAAAGGCCCTTTGACAATTCGAAAGTGCCTGTAAATGGTTTGATTGAAATAAATGATTTGAGTTTTGAGTTTTTGAGTAGATGTGAGTGGAAACGACGGGAGGGGAGGACCCAGGGGACGACCTAGAATGACATAAAGTGACCTTATGGGTGATGCTTCTTCAGAAAGGTCAGGTCTGTAGTACTTGCAACCGGCGGCGTGTGTGTATGACCAGATGTAGGAACGCAAACGAGGCAACAGAGTGTCCCGGGACATGTTGTATAATATGCCAAGTATACAACAATCATCATCATCATCATAATCAGCCTATAATGTTCCCACTGCTGGGACACAGGCCTCCTCTCAGTGAGAGGGAGCGGGCCGTAATCCACCACGCGGGCCCAGTGCGGGTTGGTGAATGTCATGTCTTCGAATTTTTGGTTCTAGGACATGCCGGTTTCCTCACGATGTTTTCCTTCACCGTTTTGAGAGCAGTGGTGATGAAATAATTTACACAAAGTAAAGTGGCTGTCTGGATTCGAACCTACGACCTACTACTCGTAAGTCGTGTCCGTTACCACTGGGCCACCACTGCTCCACTGCTCATACAACAATAATTCAACACATTTTCGTCCAGTTCCGTATGACAGCTGGCAGCCCTATCACCGCACTGGAACGTGCTTCTTTACCGACCACTTGAAACACGAGGGCTTTTAGCGACTCGTTACAACAGGTTAGATGCCGCGAAAGCTTGTGACTTGGCCAAGAATATGACTTAAATGGTTGGAATCTGGATTCATCCGAGTACAAACAGTGCGCCAGCTGCGATTTCTCATCGGCAAAAATGACAACTTCTATGCAAAGTTTCACCCCCTATTTAAGGGGACTACATGACCTAAAGCGCGGTCACTGTCGGACTGCATAGAAAAGAAAGAGAAGCGCGATGACACAACGCTGGTAATTTATTGCAAAATATGAAGCAATTATCTATTTACAAAAAATCTATTGTTTGGAGACTAAAAAATTAAAACACTAGTGCACTAGTAGGTATGTTGCTTGTAGAATAATAATAATAATAAAAAATAATAATAATAATAATTACAATTTTTATATAATAGTGTATAAAAATCTATTGTTTGGAGACTAAAAAATTAAAACACTAGTGCTTTTGTATGTTGCTTGTTGTTATTAGTATGGTTTTTATTGTGAAATAAAGTTTTTAGAGGTATCTTGAAAATTTATTCTATCGTATCAAATTAGTTGTATTATGTTTTCAACACACTATTTACCTAGCATATATACTGAAGAATATCATATATTTTTCTGATTTTGTTTACTGTAGTTGATCATATACTTTTAGGCACTATAAAAGTTGCGTTTTTTGCGTTCAGGTCCTGTAATCCCCTTAAACAAGAAATTTCACGCGGACGTAGTCGCGGGCATAAACTAGTATGTAAATAAGCTCGTGCTCGGGATAGGTACTGGATTAGAGAATAATAATCGAACCGGCACAAAAACAAATAAGTTTAAAATTATGTTTACAGAACTGACAACTGTGTCGCAAAACTCATTCCAAGTTAAACCCCGTAAACAATCGAATCCAACACTTTACTGTAACGAGTACAAATACAATTTTAAATGAAAATACAAAATTTTACGGAATATTCCGATTCTTGCGATCGCGACACACGTCCAAACAGTGCGACGGTTGTCAAGCAAATAGCTCGAATTCGAAACTCAAATTGGAACGACTTCTTTTTATTGGATCGTCGCATCCGCCGCAGCTCGTGTCGGTAAACGGCCGAGATCTTCATTTTTCTGAATTGCTAAATAGGACTGTGGTTGGTTGCGAATTTGCGATACTGTTTCGTATGACACGAGGTTTTAAACTAGATTTTCAATATTTGATGTTGCGTGTTTAGCATAGATGTAAGATTTTTTACATTTCTATAGTGTTTAGGCATAGGAATAAACTTGTCGGCGCATATCGGAATAACGCGAGAAAAGAGAAAGAAAATTAATGAAATAGGAAGGTCCAAAATCATCACAATTTTGTATGAAACCAGAAAAAATATATTATGTTAAGCGAACATAAAGATTAACTTTTCAAGCTTCAACAGCTCCCACAGCAATACAAGAATTACGAAAAACAAAAACAATAGTAACAATGTGAATTTAACTTTCAAAAACCCGCACATTCGATTTGCCAACAAACGATCGCCCCAAAAACTCGACGAACTCACCCCCTAATTACAATCCTAACCCAACAAAATTCACAAAATCAACTGTAACTCGCCCCTAACATAATTACCGTTTCGGCCATTGTCACAAACGAAACGCAGCGTGATTACAAAGAATGTAAAAACTTCATCGCATCCTTCCCTTCCCATGGAGAATGGAAATCGAATAAAAAGATGGGCTATTTCTAACAATGCTGTAAAATGAAGCTCCTGTCCAACGGTTGGGTAGGCTGAATATGAGGCTGAAGATTGTAGGGATGGTCCTGATAGTCCTCAATTTAATTGGCGAGAGAGATTAGAGGAATTTTTTATGCGGGCCACTTACGATTAAGTTCACCGTCAAGTTTGCACCGGACTTGAAGCCGCGTCCAGTAAACTTGAACGTGTATAGCTATGGGTATGCATACCCATAGCCATACACACATGTTATGTGAGCCATACACCGTCAAGTTTACTGGACGCGGCTTCAAGTCCGCTGCAAACTTGACGGTGAACTTGATCGTGAATGGCCCGCATTAGGCAGGGAAAAACATTTGAAAACATTTAGTATCTTAATATACAAGGCTGAAGATTATAGGGATGGTCCTGATAGTCCTCAATTTGATTGGTGAGAGAGATGAGAGGAATGTTATGAGGGCCACTCACGATCAAGTTCACCGTCAAGTTTGCAGCGGACTTGAAGCCGCGTCCAGTAAACTTGACGGTGTATGGCTCACATACCATTATCATTATCTTCTTTATTCAATTAAATTCTTATACATTATATTTTTAAATATTAGTATAAAGAAATATAAAAACATTTAAAAATATAAAAATAGTAGCCCACCGGTATCGGGAACAGGGTCCAAGCTACGCGGTCAGGGCTCCAGAGAGAGGAACCTCCTAACTATTCGGGCCGTGTCCAGAAGTACCGCTTTCTGGATCAAGCCCTTATCCAGCTGCCCAACGAGAGCCTCCTCAGGTGTTGGTCGAGGCTCTTGGCTATTAGACCATTGGCTGTCACGACTATCGGCACAATGATCGCTGAGTCCACATCCCACATGTCGACAACCTCGTGAGCCAAGTCAAGATACTTGATTTGTTCATCTTTCTCGGCTTTCACGAGGTTCCCATCATATTATTATTAACATTTTCGAAATGTCTTATTTAAAAAAATATAACTGGAAATCTCTGTTTCTACGGAAATTTAAAAATCGGTTTAATTTGCCTGTAACACTATTTTTCGATGTTCTCTACTAACATTTTAGACCTTTGTATTCTGCTTATGCCTATGAAGTTTCATTAAAATCAGTTCATTCATTTCGAAAAATAAGGGCTTAAAAGTTTGTATGAAATGCCGTACGGCGTAAACGCTCTTAAGACGTTTTAATGACAGGGCGTTTTCACCCCTTTCCATACTACAGAACAGGACAATCCCGCTAGATGTCTGGTCACCTCAACAACCCTATCATACCGTTTCCACCGCTACACGGACACGGGGCGTCGCAGCGCAGCGGCCATGTTTTTTTTATTTTTGCGCGCAAAATTCCCGCTCGCTTAGAAAAGGGGTGAGGTAAGCGAAATTTGCAGGGACACCGTTACTTTTGTGTGTTATTCCTGCTTTGGACAGTTCGTTTCGATTGGTTTTGATTGTAATAGGAGTGTCGTTAAATTTTTTAAGTCCTTTTTATGAATATATGCATCATTTCGGAGGGTTCTTCGAACCCACGATAAGATTCATTATAATAATATGAAGCAACTTATCTATACAAATAATTAAAATTAAAGTGTCTGTTTGTAATGTCAAAATAACAGTTTTTACTAAATGCATGGGGAACATGTATTAAAAAAATATATTGTAATTTTTTGTCTCTGTATGTTTGTTTCAGCTATTCTCCGAAGCAGCTGGACCGATTTTGACGGGACTTAAACTGGTAGATAGCTGATATTATAAGGAGTAATTTAGGCTTTACTTTTTTTTTGAAAAATAATTAGGGTTCCACGCATAAAAATTAAAACCTATGAAATCCAGTTTGTTTTCCGACATGCATCTAGTTAGAAATATAGCCCTTGTTATTCCATAAAAGCGCCCAATAATGCAATTAACAAGTTAAATTACATTCCGAACAGAATTCACTATGCAAATATTATTATTGCATTAAATAACCCCACTATTACAAAGTGGGGGTGAAAATTTACAACCCCTAAAATTTCACCCCCTTGGAAAAGCAAAAGTAATCCATCCACAATCATTGTCACTTAAAAACATCTATAGGGTAGGAGCACCAAAACTCGTCATACCTATAAGTGTTGGTAACTTTACACCAGGGTAAACGTTTTGTCCGTGAGAGCTCACTTAGCGCCCCCTGGCGGATAGAGTTACTGACCGATGGACGAGAATTGTGTAGCTACCCTCTATTATGTCTAGACGTGCGTGCTTTTGAAGGTGTTTTGGAGAATATAATAAAATAGAATTTTCTTTATTATCACACTAATATTATAAAGGCGAAAGTTTGTGAGTGTGGGGTTTGTTACTTCTTCACGCTCAAACGGCTGGACCAATTTTGATAAAATTTTATATGGAGGTAGCTGACACCCTGGATTAACATATAGGCTACTTTTTATCCCGATATTCTCACGGGATCGACATTCGCGCGGGTGAAACCGCGGGGCGCAGCTAGTGTACACCATAAATATTACAGATGTCAGGCTGGAAATTTTACAAGGGGTGTACACAATGGGCGGTCTTATTGAAGAATTTTATAGGAAAAAATATACCTACTGAAATTGTGATAACTTTTTATTATTATTTTTGATATCAATCACTTAAGCTAAATTGCTTGTGTCAGAAGTAAATTCACGTCAATAATGCATCGAGTGGGGATCGAATTCACGACCCCTCGCTTTCCATTTTATTTCTACCCAACAATCTACAATTTTTTTGTAGTAGATACGTGTCTATTACTAGATATTGTATTTATGTAGATTCTATCTATAAAATGGCGCCGATTCTGTTGTTCACAAACTAAACTAAATTTAAGTTCAGGAATATTTTTATTTTCTATTTCATAATCCTGTCAAATTAGTCGGCGCCTGGCGTAATTTGACGTATTTTTAATAGCCAATTTTTTAATCTCGTCTAAAGTTGTCTATGGAGTATCTTAATTTAACAGGACTAAACTAATATTTATCTTCTGTCCTTTTCTTAAGAAATACAAAGAAGAAGATGCATGAACTTAAATTTAGTTTAGTTTGTGAACAACAGAATCGGCGTCTGGATGACCGAAATAAACTTCACTTCTTGAAACTTCTTTAAATATATGTTTAATAACTTCATAATAACGACAAAACGTCTTATTCTTTTAGCTCGCTCGCCATCTTTCTTTTTCTATCCCTTTCTCCTTCCCACAAATACTCTCTCATTCACTCATCACTGCGTTCATATTCAATTTGTTTTTCTTAAAATTATGATGCGTTCCGAATTAACATCTTACATCTATAAAAATAAATAAGTTTAACACTAACCTTTGCGAACTCTATTTTGAGTGTGCAGCATCCGGAGTATATGTCACAGCCGTGTAGCGCTTCCTTAGCTCGTGTTGCCGATTCTACGCTTTCAAACTTGTGGCCAGGAGTTAAGGAAATAGTTTGCATAACAACATGAAAAATATTACAATCGAACATCATAGTAAAAACAAATAAGATACACACATGTTTATTAGTATTTAAATAAAGGACAGTTAAAGGGGCATCTGCCCTTTCAAGGCAAATGACTAGAAGCACAAGTGGGGTAATTGCGGAACACACTATCAGTAACAATGGGTTTCATTTTGACAGTTCAACCACATTCATTGCGTTGTTGAGCAGACAAATTTTTCGAACATATGAAGCAATGGTTTAGCAATATCCTTCAAAATGATTCAGATTGTCATTGAAAGTGTATTACGCTATTATTATTAAAGTGCTGTAGAGTAGAGACATAAACACAAATCCTACATAACTTATGCTACCGGATAACTTTAGACAAAACAAATACGTTACGGTTATTTTAATCAGCATCAATCATAAACGAACGACTAAACTTCAAGACTTTTAGAGTCTATGATAGAAAAATCTACAAGTATTTGGAACGAAAGGAGTAAACTGGTAGAAATTGCCACGTAACGAAAGAGTTATGTCCCCTCCATGCGACTTTTTCTCATTCTCTGTCTCTTTCTATTATAAGAGAGATAGTTTTGGGTGTCGCTTTCATGGTTTTCAAGGTCAGCCCCTTGAAAACCATGAAAACGACACCCAGGACTATCTTTTTTATAATAAAAAGCCAATAGTGATGTCAGAATGAAAATCCAAGATGGCGACCACTTTATGATAGCTGCTAAAAACTTATACTAAATTCATCTGTATTAAAACGCGCATTAAATTCACACTTTCTCTCTTTCGACGAGACTTTATAAGAGTGGTTGTGAGTGCGAGAATCGTGTAAAGAACTTCGTTCCTGACGAGGGTCCCCCGACCGCACACTTTTTTTATCATTGTTCTGAGGTCCATTTGACTGCTGTCTACCCCATCAAAGACAAAGTTTGACGATTCTAAAATCGGATGACGTTTCCCATAATGTTTTTGAACGATTAAGTCGGGGGAGACATCGGTATTATTCAAATATCTTCAGAACGAAAGCCATTTCATGTAATAAAGATAAGGGTGAGAGCATTGTGATAGGCGGAAGCGGGTAAAATATTTTATTGGCCTCAATTTTTTGCGACTGCCGCGTTTTTGTAATGGTCGCCACCGCGGCAGGTAAAAGAATGGCGGTCATGAATTTGTGTAGTTATCACATGCCTGACGAAATTTGGCCCTTAAAATGTTTTCCTACCGCTTCATGTACACTTGCGGAACGTAAGATATGTAATTTTTTCAAACAGTTATGTTAAGAACATTTTTTAAAGTCTCAGTATGTAAAGATGGTCACCCATCCACAGACCAACCGCGGCAAGCGTAGCGTTAACCTGATCGATCGACCTGCGCGGCTGTTATTATTTAGCCACGGGCCCCTCCTATTCTGTATAAACCTCAGCGTGAAAACTCAGGTGAGGTAATCTGTCACTCCATCTGTCAAGGAATTGAAATTATTGACAGCCAAGCTCACTTCACTTAAGTTTTCACGTTGAGATTTTTACAAAACAGATCGGTTGCTCTTTGTATTTGACGAGTAAACACACATTATTGAGCTTCAAACCCGTTTAAACACTAGCCATTACATCTAAAGGCTGACTAAACTAATAAATCAATTAATGTGGCTAGCCACAGCCACAGCGTTGCCTGATTAACCTTGTTTGCTCAGGAAACTTGATTACTGAAATCTAGTTACATCTAAATAATGTAAAGTGGAGGCAGTATCATATCACTAAAGCACATTTTGCTGTAAGTAGGCCATTTTCACTCTTTACAGGGAAAAGTTTAGGATTTTTTATCGAGTTAGGCAGGGTTTTTTCTCTGGCTACCTAATTGGTAAAACTAGGCTGAGAATCACCACTTTTTGAATGTCAAAATAACATAAGACAGTTCCCCAAAACCACCAGCCGTTCACCACTTCCTAGTGCTTAAGGGTCCCCCCGCACACGGGCCACCGGCCACAGTCACAAACGCCACCACGAGAAGCTAGAACGACGATTGAACGACGATTTGTAGCGTGTGGCGGCCATCGGCTTCAACCGTGTGCGGCGAGTCCATATAAAATGTATGAAAACTACAGGAAATATGCCGGTGGCGTCGTTTTGTGATTGTGGCCGGTGGCCCGTGTGCACCATTAGCTGGAGAGAAGAGGCGCAACAAACTCCCCAGCATTTCAGGTACACAGGACGACATATCAAACTATACATTTCCAGGTTTAGCCGACCTGGCATTGTGGTGTTCGTACAATGAAAAGTCAGCTTATACTGGAAATGTACAGTTTGATATGTCGTCGTGCGTACTACTTACATATTTGCGGTAAAAAATAAGGAAATATCATCGCTATGTTATACTATACACAATGGTGATTCACAAAGTATGATTTTTTTTGTGTTGTTGGTCTACACCTGTACATATTGTGTCACTGACAGCATACAAAGCCATAATAGTCAAAGAAGGAAAGAATAGTGCTTTATTCACTACGCTTAGTAAAAGGAATGGTGATTGTCAATAGACAGCTAATGTTGATAATCTCCATGACATAATTCCTAAATTACATTGAAATATTTTTCCTTATGTTTCTTATAAATCGCTTCCGCTCTTTACTAAGTCCGCTCCCTGGAATCACAGCCAGACGTCGCTACTTATATTCCAATTTGGGTGAAAACTTCGAACTCATTTGAATAAAAGTCCCATAGGAAAAAATACAGAGAAAGTGTAATTAAACAAAGATTTTATTACTAATACTGCTCTCCACGGATTCGTTGTTCGAATTCAAGATTTGAGGGAATTATATCTGTCAAGTTTTTATTGAGACGTAGAAGTTTACTTTTTAGGGTTCCGTACCCAAAGGGTAAAAACGGGATCCTATTACTAAGACTTCACTGTCCGTCTGTCTGTCCATCAGTCACCAGGCTGTATCTTATGAACCGTGATAGCTAGACAGTTGAATTTTTCACAGATCATGTATTTTTGTTGCCGCTATAACAGCAAATACTAAAAATATAATAAAATAAATATTTAAGGGGGCTCCCATACAACAAACGTGTTTTTTTCGGCGTTTTTGCCTTGTGGTACGGAACCCTTCGTGTGCGTGTCCGACTCGCACTTGGCCAATTTTTTTATGATTATTAATGCATTATGAACATTTAATTTATGATTCATTTTTGTAGCTTGGAAAAAAAAAATTTGGTGATCATCGGACCGATTGCCAAAAGTGGTGATTTTGGCAATGTTCCAGTTCCAGCAAACAGGTATTCGTGAAAAAAGAACTATCCTTTAACTGAGTAAAACTAGTTAGTAGGCGGGTAAAAATAGCGAGAAAAATCTAATTAGAAACTTATCTTCTGCCTAGCCTATTTCCAACTATGTCGGGGTTCCAGTCTAACTGAATGCAGCTGTATTTTACATGGAGCGACTGCCTATCTGACCTCCATAACCTAGTTACTGGGTAGGTAATACGATACACTTTAGTAAGACTGGTTTTCAGACGTCTTATCCCTAACGTCTGTCAGAGCTACAAATGACAGCCGGGACCATCGGCTTAACGTACTTTCCCAGGCATGGAGGGGTCTCGATATGTAATGGATGGTAACCCATCCACGGACCGACCTCGGCCAGCTTAACCTGCAGTCTACCCGTGCGGCTGTTATTATTTAGCCACGAGGCCCTTAAATCTTATTAGAACTCCACTATAAAAAACAATCAAAGAAAAACTACAAAAAATCTATCACACACACACACAGCAAAAAAATAATTCATACCGCATTTAATTAATGGAAGCTATTAAAAATACAATTTTATTGTAACCATTATCCCATGGGTCGATGCCCCCTCGGCCTTGTGTCAGCTGATTATAAATTATTATTCCGTGTATCACACTAATGCGTAACATGTTCAACACACGTAACCGACATTGCTATTAATGTTTACACAATGTCATTAATTAAACTCGCTACGAGGGTCTCGCTAGGTGGACCGATGTCCCTAAAGGCCTTCTAGGGTGAATGTACGTTGTTTTATAGCTAATAGTTTTATAGAACATCGTTTCACATAAAAGATTTTCTCATGTTTTCGTTTCATAGAACAATCAATACGCAAGATTTTTAAACCATTGATTTTTGTTTCACATAAAGTTTAATTGTTCGAATAATCATATCATAGAATAACAAATCAAATATTAGTGATACTTTCCTCAAAAGCCCATTTCAAATATCAATCTACATGGTCTGCGCATGATATGTCTGGACTTTTAAAAGAGACTGTGACCTCTGAGTTCGTATCGACCTTTCTTCTCAGAAGGAAACGCCAACCTTATGTAGTTAATTTATTTTTTATGATATGACGTGTAAAACTGATTCGGATGTCCTATTTACAGAATAAAAAATAATTTCATTTCACCCATATTTGACCAGTTGTCCCACGACCCCAACATAGTTGGGAAAAGGCTAGATACATTACACTAATGCGTAACACGTTCAACACACTTAAACGACATTACTATTAATGTTTACGTTGTAATTTATTTCATAATGAAACGTTTAAAAATGTGTGTTTCATAAACCATACACGTTTTACAGCTTGTAATGGGCACTTGTTGTAGACAAATACAACGTAATAATTAAGTAAATTATGTAGTTTCTTCTTGTTATTTCAGGGAAAATTATTGGTTAGCATTGTAAACCGACTATCAACTTTGATTGCAAGTACCAAATTCAAATCATTGTTATTTTATGACAGTCGTATTATGGAATACTTCGTTTTCGCTTAGAGCTCTGTTACTTTTTTTCTTTTTGCTCGGCTCCTAAGAATCCTAGCGTGATGCCAAATAGCCAATAGCCTTCTTCATGAATTGGGCTAACAATGCAAAAAGATTTTTTCAAATCGGAATGGTAGTTCCAGAGATTATTAGCGCGTTCAAACAAAAAAACTCTTTGGCTTTAGTATTACTATAGATTTACTACTCATTCGTTACTTTAACACTTAAGTTCCTTTAGAACACAAACAATATATTTTTTTTTTGTTAACGCTACACTACGGTGTGACACACGCCCTGTCAGAAGCCCACGTGTTTCCAATAACTCTTACAAATATTTTTTTCAGAATCGTAACAATTTTAATCGTAAATCTTACAGTTTTCAGTCTCTCGTTTATTTATATTTATGTTATTAATAGTATTCAATTCAAATACTTGGGTGCCATTTTAAAATAGAGTTGCGTGAATCTTTTGAATAAAATATGATTATGTTGATAATATTGGCGACAATTTTTTTTATTTTATTTTGTGTGCTAACATCGTGAGGATACCTTTTTTTCTCTCTCATTATTTTAAGAACGTTCACAGTCTGATCTCTGTCTCAATCTGTCAAAAATACCTCTAATTTCCCAAAATTTTTGACAAGTTTTTGACATTGATTGTCGTTGAGATTAGATTGCGACTAGATCTTGAACATTTTTAATTACGGGAATTAAGTCTTCTGGATTTTTTGTCAATACTATAGCTACGCCCCGCGGTTTCACCCGCGCAAATGTCGATCCCGTGGGAATATCAGGATTAAAATTAGCCTACATGTTAATCCAGGGTGTCAGCTACCTCCATACAAAATTTTATCAAAATTGGTCCAGCCGTTTGAGCGTGAAGAAGTAACAAACATATAAACACACACTCACAAACTTTCGCCTTTATAATATTAGTGTTATGTTATGTCAGAATCAATTATAGACTATATTGTGCTGTTTTTGGTTGCTTGAAATCGTCAATAATTTTTTTTTATTATCTAAATCTACTAATCAAAAAACACAACATGTATTTTTATTATTGAACTCTTCCTAACTCATTCACAACGAATTTCATTTTTTTAAATAAAAAATATAATATTTACCTATACAATCACAAAACTAGAAAGAAACTCAAGTAGGTTAAAATACTGTAAGAAATTATTTCTAGAACAGAGCCGGGTCACAATACTGTATAGATATTACCGTGACATTACACACACAGCGTGAAAGAAAAAATAATACGTTGTGAAATGACGCATAAACTCACTGTCAAATAATATATTCGGCCATTTATACCAATGACATAAGTCTTTGAAATTCAATCCGTAATCAAAGAAGCGCAAACAAAAGTGCTCAGGCGCATCACAGAAATATTACTCACATTCAAATGTTCTGAAAAACTGAACATTAGTCATAGTTATAATAGATTTCTTGAGACGATGTTATTTATATTTTTTTCGGCTATCGACCGTAACATTGGCATTTTATGATTTCGTTCATATTATATAGTTTTTTATGGCTTTCATGTGGAAAATTTCGTGACTAATACACTTACATACACAGAACAAAGGCCGCTTCTCGTACAGAGGTGGAACTACCTTTGATCACAACGACTACCTACGCGATAAAAAAAAAAAAAATACTAAATGGGCCCGCTCTTGACCCCGATCACGCCTGATGGTAAGCGATAGATGAGGTCTATGATGGAACGAGAGTGCCCAGAAGATGCCTGTTCACTCTTGCTTAGAAGGCAGACGGGTTAAATGTGGGAGGGAACACAGATGCCATGGCAGATGCAGAGAGTTTGGTGGTTTTAGACTTTTATTCAGTCCAGCCTCCACAAGACACAAAATTTTGAATACCTATGAAACTCAAAGCCAATTCTCGTAGTTAAAAACGTTCAAAATCTAGTCGCATTCTCGACAATCAATGCCAAAAACTTGTCAAAAATTTTGGGATTTTAGAGATATTTTTGACAGATTGAGACTGAGAGCAGACTGTGAACGTTCTAAAAATTACGAGAATAGGCTATTTGACAATGTAAAAAATAAGGTCATAATTATTGACACTCGTATAGATTATCGCTTTTAAAATCGATTTGCATTAATTTTACTACAAAACAATGTATTATTTATAAAAAAAATCCCGAAAAAACTTCATCTTTTTAAATCTGGTGCCACGTAATCGAAAACGGTCTGGATTGGCTGAACTTAAGATGACGTCATGATTTAGTAAATTTCTGTCTATCGTTGACAGAACAGATGACTTTTGTCTAGTATCTCGACCGTTTCAACGTTTGTTTACGTGAATCGTGACGTCACGACGCCATATTGTTAAAGATAGCGTTTTGGCGGCTTATTTAAACAGTACATTTTTATTTACTATTTTTTAAAAGAAATACGTTATGCAATTTGAAGTAATAGGTTTTTGTGGGCTCGTTAAACACCATTCAATAATCTGAGATGTTTATCAGAAACCAGTCAAATAGCCAGCCTATTGCAACTCTGAACTCATTTGGATGACATTTGACTCATAGATAAGACTATATCTCTACTACTACGACAATATCTATATATTGTATGTTTTGTAGTGATAAATGTATTTTTTTATCACATCTATTCAAAAAGAGCTAGTTTATTCTTCGTAAACAGGGACTAAAATAGCTCTTTAATCCCTAGGGACTAAAAGTGATTTAAATTTGGAATGTGGATATTCTTAGTAAAAGTTCCAATCACCAAAGAGAACAATCACGAACATTGTTTAACAAGTAACAGGCTGTATGATAAAGCAAAAGGCGAGCGAGCCAAATTAAAAAAAAAATGTGAAAATAAAAAACGTGCGAAAAGCAATCTGCCTTCATTCGTTATTGTTTACTCAAAATTGTAAGTAAATAAAATAAACGTACTATTCATAATTATTACTTGCACTTACTAGAGTGTGATAAAAAGTAGTGTCCACCTCGGGAGCAACACTATTTTAAGCTCGAGTGACGTACTTAGAATACCTCGCTGCGCTCAGGGTTCAAAGAAACACTCTCGCTTTCAAAATAGTTATTTGCTCCCTTGGCAAACAATCTACTATTTTTTGTTATGTATTTTCTGGTGTACAATAAAGTACATTATCAAAATAAGTATAAATAAATAAGTTCCCCTAGTTAGGTATTGTTTAGTAACGTATCGCCAATACAAGGAATCTAGACTAAGATCCCTCATTTACCCCAGGAAGTTTTAATGACTAATTAAAACACCATATTTTTACCTCGTAATGTGCCATAAAATATGCCATGTCCGGACATAAAAAGTGTAATTATGTACGTCATAAACGCTACATGTTATAATATTACTGCAAATTGCAATGTTATCTAAGATTACGACTTCATTATTACGATTTAATTGTAAGTGGTGATTATTATTTGATTAGTGAACTATTTGATCAGATGAATATTACATGTCCGGGTAGACAGAAGCCCGAAAGGCTGATAATCGGTCTTACTGCGTGGTATCCGTGTTACCCAGTAACTGTGTTGTGGAGGTCAGATAGGCAACCGCTCCATGTAAAATACTGATGGCATCAAAAACATAACTTGTAAAAAAAGCCAAGTCTCGCAACTCAGTTCTTCTACCGTAAAAAGTTGTGAGATCCATGTAATACCAAGTCGGTTAATTTATTCAGTCCCTACTTAAGGGACTTTCTGTCTTAAGTTATTACGTAATTAGCTAACCTAACAACATATTATCTCTGATTTTGATCATCTACTTTTGCTGTTGACTGTACTACAGAATAAAAAATAATTTTAATTTCAGAAGTCGCAAAAAATTGCTGTTGTATTTTTTTTTTTTGACAAAACCCATGGAAAGAGCAAAGATGGCCTATTTCTATTGCCGAGAAATCCATAAACAAACCATAGACAAATAATAATATATAGAGCACGTTACAGTCCTTTTTTCAGTCGTAAAACTCCCTGAAGTAAACAAACATACATAAAGTTTTTTATTACTTTAAACATCTTTGAATGTTTGTTTTGCTTTCAGTTGTATGTTGTAATGTCAGAAGGTGCTGAGTTGTTTTTAATGAAGACTTGAAGTGACTGAGTTGCCAAGTATAAATTGTGAGTAGTACGGTCAACAAAAGTCATAAGCAGTGATCGGAAAAAGGTGAGCTAAAATACCTAAAGTTCGAAAAGAACAGAGACAAAGTGGAGACGCCTTATGACAAAATATTTTTTCGGGACTAATGTCCCGGGTTTCCACACATTACTTAGGTACAACTAAAATTAATATAGTAAAACAACTATCGAATTCATTTCCTGTTTCTGTTTTTGTTTTAAATATTAACGACAGGATTGCGAGTAGGTACAACATTTGAGCACGAACTAAAATATAAAACAAATAGTGTACTCTATTAATAACAGTCCCGAAAAAATATTTTAGTCGTAAGGAAGTCTCCGACTTTCGTCTATGTTCCTCGAACTTTAGGCAAATTAGCACTACCTATTCCGATCATTGGTCATAGGCGTGGAATATAGTTGAGACCGATGGTTGTTTTCGAATGAAACCTAGTTTCATCTAAGAACTGTTTGTTTTCTATTAATTAAATTAAATTTTATTCGAAAACATCTAAACTTCAACCATATCGATTACTTATCTCCTTTGGTGACCGTAACTATACTACTTTAATATAAATCAATCTCCCTAGGCTTTTCCCAACTATGTTGGGGTCGGCTTCCAGTCTAACCGGATGCAGCTGAATACCAGTATTTTACATGGAGCGACTGCCTATCTGACCTCCAAAACCCAGTTACTGGGTAACACGATACCCCTTGGCAAGACTGATTGTCAGACTTTCGGGCTTCTGACTACCCGTAACGACTGTCAAAGATCCACGAATGACAGCCGGGACCAACGGCTTAACGTGCTTTCCGAGGCACGGAGGGGTCATGGTATATAAAGATGGTCACCCATCCACAGACCAACCGGGGGGCTGTTATTATTTAGCCACGGGCCCCTCAACCGCTTAAATATGATGAAAGAATAGTCAAACGGAGCGGAATGATTGCCTAAAATTGAGTTTTGTTTGATAATATTATAGAGGTATGAGGAACAGGGGTAAAGTTCAATCATATTCTATGAAAAGGGAGGACCCTCCGACCAGACGGGTGTTGTGTCTGGCGGGCAGCTGCCCGATGATTCATGTCAGGCCGTTGTATTTATGCTAGTTGCGCGGTAAACTCTGCCTGCGAGATGCAGGATTTTGCGTGACGTATGACGCGTTGTTCTCATGTGGCGTTGTAGTTACCGCTACAATATCATCGGTAAATATCATACAATCTCCTAGGAAATACACAGAATCGCTTCACTCCATGCTTTCATTTGAATAGCCATAAAATCCTGAAGTATGGCTGCTACTAAACGAGTACCGAGGTGGAATATATCCCAACTATGTGTTTATTTATGTGAAGTTTTACGGTTTCAGAATGGGAGCGCCGCCCGTGGCGCATCTCGAGATTAAGGGTATGGTGCCTGTGAGAGCGGGGAGCGGGGAGCAGGGCGGAAGCGATTTGTTTCGGAACTGCAATTTAATTTACAGGACCTAAACACAAAAAACGCATGTTTTAAAAACAATAAAAGTATATGATCGACTACAGTAAACAAAATCAGAAAAATATATGATATTCTTCAGGATATATGCTACGTAGATAGTGTGTTGAAAACATAATACAACTAATTTGATACGATAGAAAAATATCATGAAGATACGTCTAAAAACTTTCTTTTTTTACAATAAAGCAAACTAATGCTAATAAACAAATCATTCTGATTTTTTGTCAGATTATTCTACAAGCAACATACTAAAATACTACTGTTTTAATTTTTTTGTCCAAACAATAGATTTTTTGTAATTAAATAATTGCTTCATATTTTGCAATAAATTACCAGGGTTGTGTCATCGCGCTTCTCTTTCTTTTCTATGCAGTCCGACAGTGACCGCGCTTTACGTCATGCAAGCCCCTTAAGATTTATTATTTATTACTGGCACGATGGAAGGATGAACGGCTACTACAAAGTTGGCTTTATTGCTAAAGTTTATAAAGCATCAACAACAAAATATGTTTTTTTAAATTATTTTTTAATTAATACTGAAAATACATGTCATCTGTCAAGAAATAATAATCGTTTAGAAAAGCGGCGCTTTGCTATGATTATTAAAACTTCAAATCATAACAGACGGTTAGTCTGGGCCTGTCGTATGAATTGGTTATTTTTTATTTTACAGAATATGTATTAGTTTCCTAAATAACTGTGTTTTCTTTCTTTCTTTTCTTTACATAACACAGAAAATTGACGTAGGGTGTCAATCTGGTCAATTATCAATTTACCTGCCTGTACAAGTACATCAACAGATGTGGTAAGCTACATTCTACGGGTTGAATGATAATTTTTAGGTTTCAGACATGTGCAATAATTGTTCATCGCTCCGCTTATGTTTCCGCTCACACTGAAACCTCTATAAAATAAAGGTGAAGGGAAATATACGAAGCTGATTTTAATGCATTCGTCCCGTTTTACCGGAGAGATTGAAAATAAACACATTATTCTATATTGTATGTAATTGGTACAAACCACGACCATTCTAGTTTTTATTTATATTAATTGACTTCAAACTATTTCTACTGAAGAAGAGGTACTTATCGTGAACTTTATCTTGTTGTGAGAATTCACGTTTTCCTTACAAGTAATAATTAGCTAGGCAGAGATCGTCTAATTTAAAATTGCACGCCCTTCCACACACATATTTGTCATTACATACTCGTACATACCTATTTGAAAAGTTTGCAGTAAAATTTTTTTGGAGCCGTGCATTTTAAATTAGACGATCAAGAAGGTCAAAGACAGAAGACTGTGAACGTTTTTAAAAGTGCCCCTCAGACGTGTGGCCATTGTCTATGGGCAAATTATTGTTATAATTATAAGGTATTGTTGCATTGATTGATGCTGATTTTTTAACCGTGACACTACTTACCAAACTTTAAAAAAAAATGGTGTAGTGCCTGAAAATATTCCTTATCCAATATTAAAACATCTTGAATTAATATTTTAACAACCATTTGGTAACTTTACAGGAATTCACGCTAAATAATATTAATTTATAAATTGATTGATCGAAAACAAAGATGGCAAATTACCTTAATTAATTTCTACTGTTTTTTAAACGTCGAAAAAAAGGAGGAGGTTCTCAAGTCGATGCGTATTTTTTTTCAGCACAATTCCTGTAAAATTTCCAAAGATATCCCGTCTTTTCCATACGTTACTATATTAACTAGTGCGGGAAAGAGACTGCACCAGTGTCTGCGCACACACTTGTGCACTCCCGCGCCGATGGCTGGTCTCCACTTGAGATTGTTCGCCATGACCGTAACTCGGTCTGGATGACTTTATATTAACTTACAACACTATTATTCTACTATTGTAAAGGATATTCAACCATGGCTTGTACTCCATTTTTCTTAAATACGACGATCCTCTGTACTTGTCCGTGTGGTGTGCTGATTGTGTGTATGACGTCCTGTAACAAACAGATACAATAGGTTAATAATTATCTCAAAACATAACCTTACTTTAAACACATCCAATAGAATAAACATCATCATCATTTCAGCCGAAAGACGACCACTGCTGGACATAGGCATCTCCCAAGCACCTCGACTTCGACCGGTTCTGTGCTTCCCGCTTCCAGCCGGTTTCTGCGGCCTTCACAAGATCATCGGATCAGGATCATTCGTGGACTTTGACAGTCGTTACGTTTTACCAAGGGGTATCGTATTACCCAGTAGCTAACTGGGTTGTGGAGGTCAGATAGGCAGTCGCTCAATCTAAAATACTGGTATTCAGCTGCATCCGGTTAGACTGGAAGGCGACCCTAACATAGTTGGGAAAAGGCCAGGCAGATGACAATGAGTTCTTTGATGAGGTGATTTCGTTTATCCCAACATAGTGCCATGCTAAATGGGGGGACCCTTTCGACAGACAGGCGCAACGCGAATATGGTAGGAGCCTTAACACATCTACCACGTACAACTGTACCTACATAAACTCATCGCCTTGTGATAGTGATGTATGTGTCGCAGGCAATTTGTATGATTCCGCGTCTTACAAACGGCGTCGTCCGTTTACAAACGCTCGCTGTTTTACCTAACCAAACCGAACCTCGGGGTGCCCTTCGCTCGCTCTTGCATCCTATGTCGACGTAGCACTTCGTGGGGCTCCTATTCCTATGTAACGGGTTTAAATTAACCTAACCAAATCTAACCTCGGGGTTCGGCATATTTTAAAACAGCGAGCGTTTTTAAACGGACGACGCCGTTTGTAAAACGCGGAATCATACAAATTGCCTGCCACATATGCATCTCATTCTGCAAGTGATGCAACACATCCCTCGTTATTGTTGGCATTATAATCTAATTCTCATGCCTGACATATAGACGAGGACAATAAATAGTTGTCAAGCTCAATATCCTCTCGAAACGAAAGTGAGAATAGACTGACATTTCATTTTATCGCTTTCATTAGACGTTGCTATCAAGGAGCTGTTAATTAAATTCATTACTCACGCATGTCTAAACGTTATATCAATATTATTAATTTTATGACTCTCCGCCGTTGACGCGAATTTACGACTGAATTGCTAATGTCCTAAACTTTATTATCGACCTCGATTTTAAAGTGTTTATGACTAAATTATTAATTCATCATCTGCTTAGCCTTTTTCTAGTCTAACTGGATCAAGCTGAATACCAGTATTTTACAAGGAGCGACTGCCTATCTGACCTCCACAACCCAGTTACTGGATAATAGGACACCCTTGATAAGACTGGTTGTCAGACTTTCGGGCTTCTGAGGACCCGTAACGACTGTCAAAGATCCACGAATGACAGCCGGGACCAACGGTTTAACGTGCTTTCCAAAGGGTCTCGGTGTGTAAAGAACATTTTTGAAATGTCATTAAAAAAGGATAACTAGAAATCTGTTTCTATGAAAAATTTAAAATCGGTCCAATTTGGCTGTAACACTATTTTTCGAAAATGTTCTCTACTAACTTTTTAGACCTTTGTATTGTATCCTAGCGTATGAAGTTTCATTAAAATCGGTTCATTCACTTCGAAAAATAAGGGCTTGCAAGTTTGTATGAAATGCCGTTCGGCGTAAACGCTCCAGATAAATAATTGAATTTTAAAGTAAACCTTATTGTAACGACAATATAGATTATTGTACATTTGACCATTTGATAACATAACAGAACTGTGAAAAGACTGTATATTTCGAATGTTGAACCAAACTGACAGTTTCAAAGACACTATAAAAAATCAACAACTTAAGAAAACAAATCAATTTATTCTCAACGACAACAAAAAAAAAAAAGAAACTATGCGGCAGAACCAATATAAAATCTATCACCACTTTACAATGCTCGGCAGTGTACATACAGTGGGGGCGCAATATCGCTACCCACTTGTTGGAATTGAAATCGTCGTACACTGGCGGCCGTAATAACATTTTGCATTTGACATTAGACTGCGGTAGTTTTAATAAAAAATATTCGTTGCGGGTAAGTCGGTGTGTTCTTGTTTATACAAATTATTCCTAGGGTTTCCTTTTACCCTTTTGTGGCAACACAAGTGGAATGGCGGAGATACGAGTACAGATACAACACATAGTAAGTATGTATGTATGTGTATTGTCTTTGGTATTTGCGTGACCCATGGAATTCGTATTTCTTAATTCTAACTAATTTAATAATAAAAAGAGAAAAGATTTGATTTTTTGTTATTTTTTGACGCTAAAACGTCTGAACGGATTTGGATGAAATTTGGCACATGGGTAGACCATGAACTGGGGAAGAACATAGTCTACACTTTTCATCCTGGATCGCAGACAAAATCGCGGGCAACAGCTAGTTTGAAATAAATGCTTTGAGTTTCAGTATGACCATTTAATTCTGACCTGATGATGTAATGACACTAATGACGTAACTAATATTTTTGTAAAAATATAATTTAAAAGAGTGTTCATGGAGTTTCTTGCCCGTTCTTCTCCATAGGTTGACTAGCTTCATATTTTCTGACTGACCGACTTCTTGAAGATTCAAAAGTGCCTGTAAATGGTTTAATTTAAATAAATGCTGTGAGTTTTTTGACGCCCTGACATCAAGCAATGGACACCATTGTCAAACTTTAAACTTTTTTTTATATTTTATTATTTATGTAAGTACACACGGTAAAAAAATACCCAAAGTAAGTAAGTAGAAACGAATGGTGTAACAATATGTAATGTAATGCAATGTATGAACTGCTTTTATTCCCGTGCAAATCGTAAAACTTGATTGAGAGAAAGGAGATTGCCGTTTTGCAAGCACCGAGAATGTTCTTGCAAAATGCAGAGTAAAGGTCTTGTATTACACGTAAACATAACACTAGCAAATAACGAATATCGTTAACTCTAAGTTCGGTATGACGGTGAAGGAAAACTTCGCGAGGAAACCGGTATGTCCTAGAACCAAAAATTTCGAAGACATGTGACATCTACCAACCCACAGAGGGAGTCCTCTGTGGGTTACAGCCCACTCCCTCTCGCCGAGAGATGGCCTGAGTCCCAGCAGTGGGAACATTATAGGCTGACTATGCTAAATTCGGTATGTTCGTTCTAGGTTTCCTGTCGTTGTTTTTTTTCATACTGATATAAATTAAAGGTGTCAAGATGGCTTGAGTCCCAGCAGTGGGAACATTATAGGTTGATTATGCTAAATTCGGTATGACATGTTCGTTCTAGGTTTCCTGTCGTTGTTTTTTTTCATGCTGATATAAATTAGAGGTGTCATCATCATATGGTTGGCCTTAAAACAGCTGTGTTTGGGTCGGCTTCCAGTCTAAGGGTCTCGTTATGTAATGGATGGTCACCCATCCACGGACCGACTTCAGCAAGTGCAGCTTAACCAGTGCGACTAACATTATTTAGCCCCTCAAATCAGAATCAAAATCAATACTTATTATTAGTATTATCATGAATTAGGTAACTTCCTACATAATTATATCACTTTAATAAACATGCCAGGTTTCGAACCTCTAACCTGTTACGTAATAAACAGGTTTATAAACCTTGCTACATTATAATAATCATGATTAGTAATGACACATACTTTAGCACAAGAAAAAATCACCTGAAATCGCGAAAAAAAATCAGCTGCTCCCTACATTTTGACGGGTTAAGCGAACATAAATGTAGGGAACAGCTGATTTTTTTTTTCGCGATTTCATGTTTGGTCCCATAGTAAAAGTTGTTCATAATGATGAGTAAAATCATGTGTTTAAGTATCGGTCACTAATTACCAGTCACCCTATATAAAATATTTTTTAGGTGTGCCAATAATTTTGGCCGAACCAACATCGGTAACCTCTCTAAACTATTGACTTGCCAACATTCAATCAATCTCAGTTTATTTGGGAGAAAAAATTAAGAGCTTATAAAATATTTGCTGATACGAAATAAATTATGTTTACAATTAGGTATTATAAAGTCGATCTGAGATAAGTAGACAGCAATCTAATTCGTGATCAAGTTTGCCAGTAACTTGACTTCGATTTTGGGATTATTATCATGGGTTGCCAAACATAATGTGGCAGTGGGCAGGGCACATTGCTCGCAGAACAGATGGCCGGTGGAACCGAAAGGTTCTGGAGTGGCGACAGCGTACAGGAAGACGTAGCGTTGGAAGGCCTCCCACAAGGTGGACCGAGGATCTTGTGAAGGCCGCAGGAACCTGTTGGATGCAAGAAGCACAGAGCCGGTCGAAGTGGAGGTGCTTGGGGGAGGCCTATGTCCAGTAATGGACGTCTTTCGGCTGAAATGATGATGATGATCATGGGTTGATATTTGAACTGCAAGTCTATAAGCAGACTTCGAAGCCAGCCAGCCGAAGCCAGGAAAACATCCTTAGCACACCTATTCACAACAGTTCGATTCGCTATTCCATTCGATCGCTGAGGTTCGTTTAGCGGGAACTGGAACGGGAACGGGCTACAAATCTTCGCCTTTTTTATTAATAAACCATTTAATGTGTATATTTTACAGTAGCACTTAAGTTATATTGAGAAATACTTAATAATCATAATTTGTTTAAGTCTTAAACAATTTCTACCATACACCTCCTACTCTACTACCATTTTGTAACGGGAGAAGTTAAAAGTTTCATGATCTAATTTGAAGTATTTTTTGAAGGATAATATTTTTGTGTTCACCAAAAATCTAAAGGTACATCTATGTATGCATTTCTAAAATATTGATCTTAAACCCGTTTAATTGTTTTACTATAATTAAACTACTCGGCCAACAAAATATGTTACATCAAACAAATTCCAAATTAACACCAAGATATAACACTTTTTTATTGTAGTGCGCTGCAAATATTCTATTGTAACAATAACTATTTTATTCTTCCCCGAAAAATACTGATCGTGCACCAAATATTACAAAATATTTGTAACTTACTATTTTAATTTTTTTGAAATGGACATTATCGAGAACCGAATTAGTTACGAGGTTAATTATTTAAAAAAAAATGCTTAGGTTAGGTTAGGTTAAAACTGTGACCTCCTACGCACGAGCCGAGCGAGCGAAGCGAGCGGTGCCGCGGCAGCGGCCGGCGAGTGCCAGAAACGACTAAATTTTAAAGAAAAAAAATATGGAAAAAGAGATTATTTTTAACAGGCTATCGAGAACCGAATTAGTTAGACGAGGTTAATTATTTTAAAAAAATGCTTAGGTTAGGTTAGGTTAAAACTGTTACCTCCTACGCACGAGCCGAGCGAGCGAAGCGAGCGGTGCCGCGGCAGCGGCCGGCGAGTGACAGAAACGACTAGATTATATAGAAAAAAAATATGGAAAAAAGAGATTATTTTTAGCAGGCTATCGAGAACCGAATTTGGACATTAATTGGTGTTTGATTCAAATACATTTTGCAGTGCATTATCTGAAGTAAAACTAAAAAAATAAATGCTTGTTTTTAAAATTAGGTGTATTACTATTTTACAAATTTGCAACAGTTGTTAAATAGATGCTCGTTATGACATATTTTAATGAACATATTTTGGTGCACATTCAGTATATTTGGTGGAACACAGGCAAAATTAGGTAAATGAAATGGGAATAAATTGAAGTACTTTTAAATACCATCCTTTTTTGAATACCAGCGGTTTATTGTTCGGTTTGGAGGTAACTTTGGAAAAAAAATTCTATCGAGAAAATTTTATGGAATCGTGTTTTCGTCTAACATAGTACTCAACATTAATCCCCAACTTTAGCATATATTTATTTCAAAATTAATGCTGGGGTATTTTCGACATAACGGAGGAACATGCTAAGCCATTTGAGGTAGTATAGGCCCTTTACAATCGATTCCGATAGTGAATCGAACGTTTGTGAATAGCAGTGTAGTTGGCCATTCATAGAAGAATCGAAACATTATCTCAGCATCGTAAATAACGCAACTAATGTTGTTAAACTGTCAAACTTAAAAGCATTGCAATTTTAACCGTGTTACGCAACTCCCCCTCTTAATAAACAACCATACCAATTTGAATTCACCCTACGAAATTCGCGCGGTAGTTTTTGAGAGCACGAAGTCTTCAAATCTAACAAGAATATTTTAACTTTAAAACACAAATTCACTCTTGAAGAGGCAAGAAGTTTTAAGACTTCAAGTGTCCGAAACAATTTTGTCTGGATGCAAGAGCAACAGAACGAGATTGTATCTCGTATATACAAAAATTGTCTGAATATGATTACATATTGTTGAGAAAACTCTGAAAACTAGACACATTCATGCCTTTGTTACGAAGCTAAGTTTTGAGTACGAAGAAGAATAAAGGAATAGGAAGACCAAGGAAATGATGAATGGATTATGTGTAAAATGATTTTGGATGGAAAAGGGGTGATAACTGTGATGACGGCTACTATAGATGGAAGATGAAAACCTGCTGCGCCGATCCCAAAAATAACGTTAATTACGGGGTCGGGGGAAAATTTCAAAACGACGAAAATTTTTCTGCAGTTGCCATCTTAAATTTTAATTTTCACTATCGGCTTTAGGACTCTAGAAAACCATTACAACAACATCCATGACGAAAATTTTTTAAATTTTAGCTGCCGCCAGCTTGGATCTTCATTTTGACCTCACTATCGGCTTCAGCACCTTCGAAAACCATGAAAACGATACCCATGTTGTAAAATTTGAAAACTTTCGCAGCCGCCATCTTAGATTTTCATTTTATCAGCTTTAGCACCATCGACCCTAAAAACTATCCCTATATCGAAAGAGAGACAGAGAGAGAAATTTCTGCAGTTGCCATCTTAAATTTTAATTTTCACTATCGGCTTTAGGACTCTAGAAAACCATTACAACAACATCCATGACGAAATTTTTTTAAATTTTAGCTGCCGCCAGCTTGGATCTTCATTTTGACCTCACTATCGGCTTCAGCACCTTCGAAAACCATGAAAACGATACCCATGTTGTAAAATTTGAAAACTTTCGCAGCCGCCATCTTAGATTTTCATTTTATCAGCTTTAGCACCATCGACCCTAAAAACTATCCCTATATCGAAAGAGAGACAGAGAGAGAAATTCACATGGAGGGGGCATAACGTTTTTCTCTTTCGTTAAGTGACGATTACTCCCAGTTTACTCCTACCGCAAGCCGGGTTTATTTATTTATTATTCACAAAATCCACAGCTCTTTGAAATTTGGTTGTAGAACTTTGTACCGAAAATTTGGTGCTACCGCAAAAGAACTCTTAGTCCAAAATTCTCATGAAATTCAACATGTTAACATGTTGAATTTCATCGATTTCTATGTCAGTAAAGCTCTTAATTGCTACTACCAACAACTACCCTCCACAAACACTACGTAAACATCAAAATACCCTCCCAAAAATAACATATAACAAAGCTCATTGTAATAATTAATTTTCGCCCCTCATCTCGGGGGTTGTAATAATTAAAAACCCCCAACGGGATGCCCCGCACGTACTTTTTAGCTAGCAGAGGTATAAATTTTTAATTCGCTATCTTAGTCACAGAAATATATATGGGAGTTCCGATGAATAAAACGGTTCTTTGGGAATTCGGAATTTTTACACGTATTTTTAGGTGTTGTCAGGCCTACGTGGTAGATTTTAATTTAACTAGACAGTTGTGAAGAATTTATTTTATTAGGTTAATTTTTTTACATTGTGTTTTTTTTCTCTCGAGGCTGCCGCAGGAGCGTGGGGATATAGGCACAGGAAAAGAGAGGCCTACCTATGTCCAGCTGTGGGCGACGTCGGACTGTGGATAACGATGAGATGGATGGTTTTTTTCGTCACGGAATTTAAGGGCTAGGGATAATGATGTTAAATGTGTTTTGTAAGCTTTTTTTTTGCATCTTCATTTCTTTCATCTTGTGAGGGACATGGACAGTAGACCGCACAATGGTATGACTTTGACATTGAGTTGGTCTTGCTTAGTACGGAGTTTCAATCGAATGCGAAGCCAACTTATCGCCGTTCATATTGCAATTTGTTAAATGTCAATATTTTTTTTTTACTATTCTTATTATGGTCAAACGGGAGTTCCCGACTTGTTTTGTTTTTTTTTGTGTTTTGGTTTCCGAAGCAAAGTATGGTCACTAGTCAGTCCAGCCGACACAAGTCAACTGCCTAGTCTTTTCTTAACTAGGCTGAGGTCGGCTTCCAGTCTTCAGTCAGGCTTCCTTGTTAAGAGTGGTTGTCAGGCTTTCCGACTTGCAGTAGCGACTGTGACAAGTAACTAACTACCCATAGAATCCACGATAAAAATATCTCCCTCGATCCCTTTCGCTATCAAGCACACACAATTACTTTAGCATGGGTATTTACTAACACAATAACTTCCCCATACTATCTATTGCCTATTGCGAAACAGTTCAAACTACCCACAAGACTGTCTTAAATTAACTACAGGTTAAGTGCACGTTTAGGGTTGCCAGGCGTCCGGATAAAGCCGGACACAGTCAGGCTTTTGGGTTGCGTGTCCGGCCAAATCAGACGGTGTCCGGCCTGTCCGGCTTTTGTTAGGCTTTTTAAATTTGTTATTATATTTAAATTTAAAAAGAATTTATGGTTAATAAACGTTGTTTTATTTTTTTTCCATTGTAAATTACAATAGTAGTTACTACTAAACTACTAATTAATGTAATGAATATTGAATGATTACTTAATAATAAAAAAGACTGATTCACTCAATTTGAATGTTGTTTCATTAAAATTTAAGAAGCTTTTATGGTAAATGATAAAAAAAGCCTTGTTTTACTTTTTTTTTAATTGTCGTAATAAACTAAGACTAAAAAATTTAAGGGTGTCCGGCTTTTTTACCCAAATGTCCGGCTAAACTGGCTGGTCTGTCCAGTTTTTCGGTTTTAAGACCTGGCAACCCTATGCACGTTAGTAAACTCGCCGTCAATTACACAATGCATTGGGAATGAAGCCGCACCTTTGAAGGTAACAGCAAGTTTCAACTCGGGAGACTGCGGTAATCGTGAAACTAACTGACACCCGCTCGGGAGTCGAGCTGAAGACTTTGGTAGGTGATCTTGCCGAATTAGTGGTTCATGTAGTTCAGGGTGGCATAATTTCAACAGGGCGACTGAATTTTTATTTTCTGATTTTTAATTTTCTCAAAATAATTGGGTAAATTAATACTGGGTCAAATTAAATTAGCTAGCGAAACTCCTTAGACGTGATGGGATCGATATCTCAACATGATAAAACAAAAAAAAATATTATTTTGGTGGTTTTTTCTGTGTGTCCGACCGCAGTTAATGTAAGTAGTCACTTGAACCAGTTAAAATAAAAACAGTTATTTTTTTTTGTAAACTTTTTTTTTGGTGGGTATCAATATCTAAACATATTAAAAAATATAATATTGGTATTGGGCTGTATCCGGCGAGACTGAAAGTCGACTCCAACATAGTTGGGTAAAGGCTTAGTAGCTGATGATTTGCCACGCTTGAAAAACGGTTTGGTAGATTTTCTTCAGACACGTTGGTTCACAAAATCAATATACTTAATGCATATTTGCTTTCGCGCCCAAGTGGATGCAAGAAAACTTTTTAACAAAAAAGAAAAACCGACTTCCAAAAAAAACACTACAAAGTGAAAAATAACTTTAATTTCGGAAGTCGGTGTCTTTGGATCTGTATTTTAATAAATATTTTATATAATTCGAATATTCGAATATTCGAATAATGCGAATATTCGATCATTTTTGCTATTCGAATATTGACTGATGTTAAATTCGAATATTCGAATAATTTTTAGTTCAGTTTGAAAATACGAACTACGTCTGTCTTACAAGTTGTTACCTACAGACCGCGCTTTACACGTACACACACAGTGCCGGCGCCGCCACTCCGAGGTTTCGCAGCCGTAACAAATATGTATTTACCGAATTATTATGAATAAAGTCATCAACACAACTCTCTAAGACCATGTAACCCCAAGAATGACTATTTCATGAAATCTTGACATTTGGGGATTATACTAACTTAACAAGTTGTATTACTGATTTTTTTTTCTTTGAAAATGTTTATTTGGCTATACAAACTAAAAATAACAAAATTAAATCCTAACTTAACTAAAACTATACAGAAACTAAAAAATAGCGTCGAAAAATTCATCCGCATCGCTGTCGACTGGTAATGTACCCAAGAGACTGGCGGCATTACCACGTTGTATGGCGATGTTTAGCCTCTGGCCAAGATAAAAGCCAGCCCTTGGGTAACGGGAATTGTCAACCAGACGTTTCGAAATTTCTTTAAAAAGACCATGAGCACTCGGACCCCACGGCCCGAGAGTTTCAACCCCAAACGGCTCGAAAATATAATTTCTGATGAGGTTATTTTATTTTCGCCGCTTAAGGTTCTCCGCAGCCGCAGCAGCAGCGCCAGCACAGCATGCCGAGCCAGGAAGATGGGATGGCGCAAGAGTATCGACACACGTAGCGTCCCACACTAAAGGCCTACCCACTTTCCATGGAAATAAAGACATACCGTCCGGTCTCTTGCCATCGTCGCGTGCCAAGCCATTGGGTTCTAATACAGCTGGAACGCCGACGGTGACAAGAGCTCTTCGGATGATGTCATTAATGTTCGCGCTAAGCGTGCCGCGCTAAGCGACCCGCACTTCGGCTGCAAGACAGGCCGTGGTGGTGTCCGAGGCTATTGACATCTTCGCCACAGTGACAGCGATGGGGAGAACAGCAAGGAGTGCCTAGTCGTAGGGAAGCAGCGAGGTGAAAAGTAGTGTCGTCGAACAAATTGATTGTAATTATTGTAATTCTGTAAATACATATTTGTTACGACCGCGAATCATATTTTAATCAATGTACAACTTAATACTGGCCAGCATATTGCAAAAAACGTAAGAAAATTTGAATTTCGCAGGCTACCTTAGCGCTTCCCCCTTAATATTTTTGATTTGTTTTTTTTTTTATTATAATGTCAAACTATGTAGCTTAAAGGTGATTCAATTTCATATAATAAAATACTCAACTCAAACTTGTGTATTAATTGTATAAGCAAGTTGTCCCTTCAAGGTTTCAACTTGGTTTCAAAGGAAAAAGCTAATATTCGAATAAATATTCGAATAATTCGAATACTGCCTGTAAAAACTTCGAATATTCGAAAATCTAAAAACTTCGAATATTTACAAGCCCTAGGCACTACACAGGACCTAAACGCAAAAAACGTAAGTTTTATAATGCCTAAAAGTAAATGATCGACTACAATAAACAAAATCAAAAAAATATATGATATTCTTCAGGATATAATTATGCAAGTTAAATATTGTGTTGAAAACGTAATACAACTAATTTGATACGATAGAAAAAAAATCATGAAGATACCTTTAAAAACTTCCTTTTTACAATAAAAACCATACTAATATACATGTTACCGGAAATGTATGTATTTCCTAGGAATTGTATGCAATTCCAAGATGATACTAGGAAATATATAAAAAGTAATGCTTTCTGTGACTAAAAGAAATAAAACACGTTTGTAATGATACTAGGAAATATATAAAATTAAGCATAACATTCTAAAGAAAAAATTAAACACGCTGCTTGTTTTATTTCTAACGACGTCGTCGTCGACATCGACGTCAGGTCGACGGAGCCCCGATGCGCGGGGCTCCTATTTCTGTCTGCAGGGTTTAATTAAAGGAACCTAACCAAACCGAACCTCGGGGTGCCCTTCGCTCGCTCTTGCATCCACGTCGTCTAGTAGCACAACATATTGAATTTTTAAGATTTCCGATTGCTAATTAGGAAATGTATAGATTTCCTAGAAAAAGTGCATATTAAAAAATATATCATAGATTTCCTATCTATTTTAGGAATTATACACATTTCCTAGGAATTGTATAGAATGACGGATTGCACACTTTTCCGTTAACATACATACAATCATTATCAACAATAGATTTTTTGTAAATAGATAATTGCTTCACATTTTGCAATAAATTACCAGGGTTGTCTAATCAAGAGTCAGCAGTCAGAGGGGTGGTAGTGGTTTTATTTCTTTGAAACTTTTTGACCTAATAAATGGTTTAATAATTGAAATTAATTTATTTTACATGATCTGACGGTGACAGTAAATTAATTTCATCGTAATTTAAGAAACCTTAATAGTATCCTGAAATTAAAAAGAAATTTCCTTTATCGTGTCTCGTTTCGTTTAATTTTGACTTACAAAAAAAACGTAATCTATTTTGCGTTATCATTTTTAACATTCACAAAGATTACTTTCCCAGTATTTTACTAGGTATTCTTTTATCCTTAGATACCCTACGGAAACAAAAGCCTAATACGTAGAATACAATTTAAAATAAAGTATAAAAGGAAAAAATAAAACAAATGGGGAAAATATGCGTCGCGTCCTCTCAAAGGAAAAGTTTTCATACCGTATTCAATTAAGAAAGCAGTAGCGGCGGCGCAGTGGTAACAGCCGCGACTTACGATTTCTAGGTCGTAGGTTCGAACCCAGACAGGCGCTTTACTTTATGTAATTTTATCAGCACTGCTTACAAAACGGTGAAGGAAAACATAGAGAGGAAACCGGCATAATATCCTAGAACCAAAAATTCGAAGACGTGTGTGACATCTACCAACCCTCACTGGGCCCGCGTGGTGGATTACGACCCACTCCCTCTCACAGAGAGGAGGCCTGTGACCCAGCAGTGGGAACATTATAGGATGAATATAGTATGTTTTGGTTGAATGATCGAAGACGGCAGTCAAAAATGGTAAACCAGTCGGTTTTGAATATGGCTATGATACTGGTTTTGAGAGCGTATTTATTATGCTTTAAAAAAATATAATGCAATGCTTTTTGATAGAAACAAGTTCTTTTCTTCCTGAAACGGGGGGGTACTTAATTAAGTTAAGCTCACCATTATAAAAAATTAAGTTTTTTTTTGAAGTGAAAACTTTTTTACGCGCGTTGGGCATTTTTTGAGATGGAAAAAACACCTTGAACTCGCGCCACTGTTACCGTAAGCGACACCGCGCGTGTTTTGTTTATAAGACGATTAAAAAAATACCCGCTTCGGACGTGTTCGGCTGTCCTCGGGATGTACTCGGTTTTAAAGTATGGCAAAGTATTATGTTTGTGTTTTGTTTTCACTTCTGTCGACACTCCCGGGGTGCCACTGTTTTTTTCCAACATAATCAAGTTACTTCAAAAGCTTAAAAATGTGCCAGTAAAAGAAAAAATACGGTAGGAGAGCCAGCACTTGGCAGAGCTTGAAAGTACCAAATATTGAGATCAAAGAAATATACAACGAGGCTTACCGTACGATTTGTTGTACCGACAGCAGAAAAAAATAAGATTAGCAAAAATATTCATGCCATGTTTAGAAGCTTAATCATTGCTTTTACTTTGTTATATTATGGCCTGATTTTTTCATCATCTGATAACTTTATTCGAGGAATAACTTTTAAATTTTGACAGTTGTTTCATTGAAAAACTGGTAAACGTCAATTTTATTCCAGGAATAAAATTTATCTGGCGATGGAAAAATCGTATTTGTTATCCTTTTCAGAGAAAGCCATACGACAACCTTACTGCTTTTGTCGAGCTACCAAAAAAACAACTTTGTAAATATGATCATCATCATCATCTGCCTAGCCTTTTTCCAACTACGTTGGGGTCGGCCTCCAGTCTAACCGGATGCAGCTGAATACCAGTATTTTACATGGAGCCCCTACCTATCTGACCTCCACAACCCAGTTACTGGGTAACGCGATACCCCTTGGTATTACTAGTTGTCAGAGTGGATTCTCGTTACCCGTAACGACTGTCAAATAATCTACGAATGACAGCCGGGACCATTGTCCGGGACCAACGGCTTAACTAATGTGCGTAGTTTCAGAGCAAACAACATGAATGTAATTCTGTATCTCATATTTAAAACCATAGCTACCAAAACGGTACAGATTATAATCCTGTTAGCACATTCAGAACAAACCTTTCAGTTTCACAATTTAAAATAATACTTTGTTTAAAAAACCACTGAAACCCACACAAAGGAAAACAATAAAAAAAAAGCTGATACACTCACTGGCCATTTATTCTACAAAAAAAGTATGAAACTGCTTTTTTGCGTATTGTAGGTATTTTTCCACTATATTCTACTGACAAGCACTTCCATATTAGCAAGGGCAATTTTTTATAGTGCACTGGATTTTCAACTGTCGGTATTGAGCCGAGGATTGAAAATCCATCAGAGAGCATATCCCAGCAAGTCAAAAAAACACACTGTCGTATTTTCGACTCTCTGCGCCAGTCAGAGCGTTGAAAAACCCGTGCGCGAAAAAACTCGCACGTGTCACCTGAGTTTTTGATATTGCCATATTTCGTAGTAGTAAGGTCGATTTTCGTAGTTCCAGTGTAGTGGTACAATCAGCAAATAAAATTCAATTGGTGTAGCACTTAAGTTAATTTGCTGTCGCTACACAGGCTCCACAGGTTAGCTACGTCTGTGCCAAATTGATTCACTTGTATGAAACTAAGTTTATTTTATTTTTATTTTTTTGGCTATAGGCTTCGCAATATGATTTTGGGGGATGTTTTTATTAGAGTTTCTTAATTGTAGTTTGTTTCTTTTTGTGTTTGTTATTTTTTCGCTACTTCATGGTGGAATTAATATTTGGAAAAAGATTTATATTTATATCATAAGTATCTACGGTGCTCTCAAACTTTACAGGCCTATTGAAAAATTACCCGTAGGTACTTCCTAATCTATTTTTAATGATATTAATGTATACAGTGTCCTGGCTAAATTATAACAGCCGCGGGTCGATCGACGGTTAAGCTACACTTGCCGCGGTCAGTGCGTGGATTCGTGACCATGCATTTGACAAAAAAATTTCAAGCGTAGACCACATTTTGGCTCACTATACCACTAAAAGAATACCATTTCTCATCATCTGCCTAACCTTTTCCCAACTATGTTGGGGTCGGCTTCCAGTTTAACCAGATGCAGCTGATTACCAGTACTTTACATGGAGCGACTGCCTATCTGACCTCCACAACTCAGTTACTGGGTAATACGACACCCCTTGGTAAGAGTGGTTGTCAGACTTTCAGGCTTCTGACTACCCGTAACGACTGTCAAAGATCCACGAATGACAGCCTGGACCAACGGCTTAACGTGATTTCCGAGGCACGGAGGGATCACGGTATGTAAAAATGGTCACCCATCCACAGACCAACCGCGGCAAGCGTAGCTTAACCTGATCCATCGACCTGTGCGGCTGTTATTATTTAGCCACGGGATTTGTGACCATGCATCCGTTAAATATCGAGACCCGTCCGGCCTGTGTGATTATGCTATTGGAAGGATGTCGGTTTATAATATTGATATACTCTGCATAAAGCATGGTCCTGACACGACAACAGATACAAAACCGTGTCCACATCACACCCATTTCAACAGAAAAACATTCCAATTACATACAGACCCCATTTCCGTATCAATTAATTAAATTTTTAAAAAGTCCATTACTGGCAACCCTTAGGCGTCAGGGCTGCCAGCCTGCCACGAGGGAGCTGTAACTAATTGATGTGTTGTTAACGCCGGCAACAGATATAGCTTCAAATATACAATATTACATACAAATTCGCGATGATGTGGCTCGGGTATTTGAGCATGTGCGCAAAGTTTCGACAAAGAAAATATTTTCCCCTGTTTGTGGCTGTAACTGTAACTGGCAACTGGTATTTCTTTCCTCTTTTAAGTAATTGCGCCTTGCACCTGATAGAGACTCAAGCTTGCTACTTAGAGGGACAGAGCTTCACGTCCCAGCCGCCGCGGGAGACGCTCCGGGCATCGGGAGCCGCGTGACGACTCCCAGCCACCATAGGCGCGGGCCTGCGGACGGAGAGTAATGGGTAGCTCACCGTCCGATCAGGACCAGGCCCGTGCCGGACGGCGCGTACGTGTTCCACGCGCGCCTCAAAGAGATGTCAGCGATAGTGAAGGGGCCCGTTAGGGCCGAAGCCTGCCGGGTCAGCGGGATCGTCCGAAAGGGTTACCGCCAACCCAGAACATAAAGGGCTAAGGAAGGAACATGGGTGGGTTTTAGTCAGTAAGAGTCTAACACTCCCTTCCGCTCCACCCAGAGCGGGATTCATTTGATGATTCCCCAACCTCAAAAAAAAAACCTTGGTACTTACACACACCAGCGAATACTCGCTCGTCACCGACGCGCACTCGCTGCTCACCAACTTGTTATGGTTCCGTACCAAAATGGTAAAAACAGAACCCTTATGGTGAGACTGAGAGGGCATGTCAGCATGTGGGGTATTATATGAAAGAGCGCAGTTTGCACATCCTCAAACATTTTTTCTTTTTTTTTTAGTTTTCGACTTTTGATGAAAAATGTAAAAAAATACCCTTATCTCCGAAGTTTGCAAAAAGAAAAATCTGAAATTATTCTATGTTATAGAAGTTTATGTAAAGATTACAGGAAAAATAAAACGAAGTCTCTAAATAGCACACTTTTTCAGAAATCATCAACAAAAGTTACATTAGTTCCACTATCGGTCAAGAGATGGCGCTGACATAAAAGTGCAATATTCTACATCGCAGTGCACAGTGTTAAAATTCTCTGATGAATATAGGCCTAAAAACATATGATGGTGCGGAACCCTCGGTGCGCGAGTCCGACTCGCTCTTGCCCTGTTTTTTTTAGTTCTCTACCCGCTTCTCGTTAATCGCGAGCGGTGGGGCTGGTGCTTTAGACGCGAGTCCTAATTTATGTTTTAATTATTAACGTGTTCTGTTTTGTAACTCCCGTTCGTGTTTACGGCCAGACGTCTAAAATGTATGAGATTTTTTCCTTACCTCTTTTTTTTAGGGTTGTTTTGTAGTTACTTCGTTAATAATTAATGTGATCGTGTTATTTTTCATGTTTTACTGCGGTAATATTTTATTGATTGACTAAGTATGTCCACCGCCGCAAAAAAAAAGATTTCCTTAAAATATTCATTTAATTTTATTATTGATAAAAACATTTAGTAATTATTCCCATCCTCGATTTTATTTCCGATTTTTTGTGATCTTCAAATAATTCCCATTTTGGTGTCCGAAAAATACTAAATAACCAAGCAACTACGAGTGACTGCGACTAACTTAGATTTCCCTAAGAAAATTGATATTTTATTATACCCTTGGCCATGTCTGTCAAAAAAAAATCCATAAAAAGTATTAAGTTTTAGTTTAGTACTTTTTTTAGTTTTTTGTATCACCCTAAGGTAGAAAATTTCCAAGGCATTAAGTCCGCCTTTGTACAGATTTTTACTTGTGCATAAAGTTTTAATAAATAAAGAAATTAAGTACGTTTTAATTAAGATTACATATTACATGTTATCTTTACATAAAAGCATCTTCAATTCCAAATGGCCAAAAAAAAGCAGTAAATATCTTAATAAAAGTACAGTCAGCAAAAAAACTGCAAAAAAAATTTCAACCTAAACCCATAAATACCTACTCTATCTTAGGTAAGGGAAGGTAACGTTCCCTCAGATATATTTTAACTATCTCTTATATTAACTAAGATATATGTATTTCGGGTACCTAATCTGTGATGTTACTCAAGATAATGACGCCATTTCATACCTTTGAAGTGGGCTTTATGGTTTATGGCATATTTTAACCTTCCATTTATCAAAGCTGATATTGAGAAATATATATACTAGCCTTTTATATGAAGTAAAATACCAGTATGGTACAAAAGAAATAGAAGCGCGATGACACAACGCTGGTAATTTGTTGCAAAATATGAAGCAATTGTCTTTTTACAAAAAATCTATTGTTTGGACTAATTAATTAAAACACTAGTATTTTAGTATGTTGCTTGTAGAATAATCTGACAAAAAATGGTTGCCTGTAAAGTCGGTTTTACGGGCGAAGATTTTACGTGACAACGTCTTTTTCTCGGTAGAATAGTTGAGTGGGAGAGAGACGCAAGGCATTCGGCGGGCCTCTCTCTCGTTCGGTGACTCATCGTAACGTTACCGAGCGTTACACTTTTTCATAAGTGACTCCCAGCCGCAACCTAATTTAAGACGTTGTCACGTCAAAAACATAATGATTGTATGTATATTAGTATGTTTTTTATTGTAAAAAGATCTTCATGATTTTTTTCTATCGTGTCAAATTAGTTGTATTATGTTTTCAACACACTATCTACCTAGCATATATCCTGAAGAATATCATATATTTTTCTGATTTTGTTGTACTGTAGTCGATCATATACTTTTATCGTTTCTAAAACTTGCGTTTTTGGTGTTTAGGTCGTGTAAGCCCCTTCAGTATCCTATTCCTTCGCAATCAGAGAACAATTTCAGCATCGGGTGGTTGCTTATGAATTTTTCACACATTTTCGGGGGGCCGGCCAGTTTCGTTCTCACCGTACCATTGTTTCATTTCGTCGCGATTAAAAAATTCACGCACTACGGGCCGCCCGGAGCCCGATAAAGTGCGATAAATAAATAAAATGTTGCGTTTAAATATTTTGTTGGCGACTGTACTTTTCGTGAGAATTGGATTGGTAGGATTAGGTTTTAGTACTTTTTGGCGAATTGCGTAACAAAATGAATGAATGGCTTCTATTTTGACAGTTCAACAACATTCATTGCGTTATTGACGTTGTTGAGCATACAAGTTTTTCGAACATATGAGGCCATGGATAAGCAATATCCTTCAAAATTTTCAGATTTTGATTGATCGTGTGTTACGCAGGTCTTGAGAATATTCTTGTAGGATTCTTGTTATTACTTTTAAGGGTTTTCCCCCACAGATTTTATCTTTTTCATAGTTTAAATTAAACAGTTTCTTAATCCCATAACTCCTTTCAACAAATTCCGGAAAAAAATGTTTAAACAGCTTCTGAATTTTAGTAAGTTATTACTGACAAGCATAAATTTCCTAAAAATACTGAAATTCTTTACCACCTTTTCACTCACAAAAGGAATGTGACTTTAAAACAATTGTAGCGGTATCTACAACGCCACATGCTAATATATAAAGTACCTGCCTGGGTTCGAACACACGACCCGGCCAATACCACTGCTCTACTCTAAAAGAAAAGTTACTAAAAAACCATCACCTTTTTCGTCCAGGGCCAGGTAAGCTGCGATGTCTGCATACTTCTGAACGACGACGTCAAATGTACCGGTAAATTGTGTCTATATGATATGATGCTGAAACTGCTCCACCTCCGTCGAAACTAATTTGGGTCGACTATGGAAAGGGTAAGGATGGTGAAAGTAACTGTGAAATGGAGCACAGTTTTCTTGATGGTATATGAAGATGGAGATAGGGCACGCTTGTGTAAAGTATGCCTTATGTACGGTCGGTAAAGAAAGTGATCCACCTATCAGTGTTGACTACATTTTTCAGCAAAATAATACAGCAAAAGTTGAAAAAGTTAAACTGATACATGCAAAAAAATTTCAAGCGTAGACCACATATTTTTGGCTCACTATACCACTAAAAGAATACCATTTCTCATCATCTGCCTAACCTTTTCCCAACTATGTTGGAGTCGGCTTCCAGTCTAACCGGATGCAGCGGAATACCAGTATTTTACATGGAGCGACTGGCTAACTGACCTCCACATTTCCACAATCCAGTTTCTGGGTAATACGAAGCCACTTGGTAAGACTGATTGTTAGACTTTCGGGCTTCTGACTACCCGTAACGACTGTCAAAGATCCACGAATGACAGCCGGGACCAACGGCTTAATGCTTTTCGAGGCACGGAGAGGTCTCGGTATGTAAAGATAGTGGCCCATCCACAGACCAAATGTTTATGCAAAATCCTTGAAAATGAGCACAATTAGGTATGACAAATTACAGAACTGAATAAATTTAAAATTGTTGTTCCGAAATCCTGAACCTAATTATGTCAAAGCTACATATTTTAATTGCATTCGTGGTTATTAGCATTGCTCGATTGCGTAAAAGCAATTATTTTATGGTCTTTCGTAAAAGTGGTACAATTTACGACACAATAGTGTCTTTTGAGTAATGACAAAACTCCAAAAAACATAACACTGTCTTTGCTGACGCGCAGTCGGATAATAAGAATGACATTATTACAAGAAAAAAAATCTTGTAGCCCTTGAATAAAAATAATTCCCTTGTAACAGTTGGTGTGCTACTTCCAAAAAATCTTGTTAAACCATATTTCACAAGGAGATTAAGGAATCCAGGCTTATCACGTCTATTAGGACTTATGACAACTTAACATTTAGCAAAGGACCAATTTATCTTTCTTATTACAAAAAATCCTTCAACACGGTAACAAAAAAAATATGTTACAAAATTATTTTTCACCCCCAAAAATCTTACAGTCCAAAGCATATGGCTCAAAATCGTTTGGCATGAAGATATATGGATTTGTAATCGTAAATCACAATCGGCTGACGCATTGCTAGCTCCGCAAACGTCAAAACATAGGTCACAGATGTGTAAATCAAAAGATTCCACGAAATGTGACAATTTTAACTGCACCACCTACTGAAATCCACTTCACACCGTATTCCTTTACCTTAAGACTTATTTTCGAACAATTTAATACTTTAAACCTACATTATTTAAGTTTCTCGTTGCAACATCTGTTGACGGGATAATTATTAAACGCGTTTACGAAGCCAGTGTTGCGTGGATTAGAGTGACATATAATTACATGTGTTTTGTCGCGTGCCGTGTCTGTCTGTATGTTTGTGTCCTCATTTGTAGTGATTAGGAAGCGCGGGTGTGGTTTTAATTTGAGTAAACTATTTTGGAATTTGTGATTTACAAAATGAAGGGTGTTTTTTGTATAGGTCGGGAATGAAAAGTTATTAGGTAACAAGATAGGATGCTAGGGGTTTTTTTTAAATGAAATAAACAAACCTTTTTTACAGCGTAGGACTTACAGGTGCACAGATATTTGATCAATGACCCCCATTCTAGGTGGTACCTCTGTTACAGGGGTCATCAATCCGTCCAGTATACAAGATTAAAGACAGGTCCTAAGGATGTACATACTACATAGTAGGTACTTACCTATTTATATTTTGCGAAAAATGATGTGCAGGCTTAACAATCGACCTAGCGTTTTCTCAACTATGTTGGGGTGGGCTTCCAGTCTAACCGGATGCAGCTGAATACCAGTATTTTACATGGAGATACTGCCGACCTGACCTCCACAACCCATTTACTGGGTAACACGATACCCCTTGGTAAGACGGGTTTGCAGACTTTCGGGCTTCTGACTACCGACTACTTCGTAACGACTGTCAAAGATCTGCGAATGACAGCCGGGACCAATAAGCACACGTATCAAATCGGAAAGGGATCGGCACCGCCCGTATCAACTCGAGCCGTTCAGTATTCTTTGTATGAAACTCCCTACTGCAACGCACACTAATCGGAATCGGACCTTTATTAACCTTTTGAACGCCAGAGCATAAACACACGCGCGTGCCCTCCACGCCAAGCCACAATTTTTAATATACATTTAAAACACACAAAAGTAATGATTTAATTGTTTATTTCGTGGTAAAGTGCACCGCATTTTTTGACAGATATTTATGTCGCTCGTAATAGGATAGGCGACACACGACTGGCGTACAGGGCGCGCGCTTGCTTGTCACGTATATGTGACAATGGCGTTCAAAGGGTTAACATGCTTTCCGAGGCACGGAGAGGTCTCGACATATCGAGACCTCTCCGTATCTCCGATGGGTGACGCACCGACTGCGACAAGCGATCGATCAGCGGCTGTCATCATTTAGCCACGAATCCCTCCTGAGCTTAATTGTAGCCCATAAAATCCTACTTAGACAGTTCTGCTGATTGAGCAGTCTCACTACCACGGATATAGATAGACCTAGATAACGCAAGAGCAACTACTTCGCGTGCCAAAAATCGCACCAGCTTACGTTCAAAAATCGTAAGCCGCCACTTTCGCGCTCAGTCCTGTATGGTAAGCGTGACAGAGAGCGCGAGCTTGTGACGTCATAGTAGGTAGTAAAAAAATGGCACGCTTGGTTTTCATACAGTTCGTGTTACTTGCGTTATCTAGGTCTATCTATATCTATGCTAAGTACCAACTTGGCATTATACAACGTCATCTGCAGTATTTCTTCAATTAAGTCTGCATAATTGGAGCAGCGCCTGCCTTCTGCACTAAAATTAATTACTTCAAACTGAATTGTTGAGAAAACCTTCGCTGAACTGCAGTTGTCTTTCTCGTTAATTTTATTTTGGACTTCATTAGGCTATCTATAGAAAAATCGTGAGAGCATGGTGGCTCTGTGGTAAATAAAGGCCCCACGTCGTGGGTTCGAACCCAGCCAGGCGCTTGTGTAAATAATTTCACCACCACAGCTTTCAAAACGGTGAAGGAAAAGATCGTGAGGAAACCGGCATGTTTCAGAACCAAAAATTCGAAGATATGTACATCTACGAGCCCGCACTGGGCCCACGTGGTAGATTACAGCCTACTGCCTCTCAAAGAGAGGAGACCTGTGTCCCTGCAGTGGGAACTTTCTAGGCTGATTCATCATCTGCCTAGCCTTTTCCCATCTATGTTGAGGTCGGCCGACTATCTGATTGGCTCGCGCGTTTTACTTTATCATACAGCCTGTTGTTCATAAGTACAATATTCGTGATTGATTACTTTAGATAGATAGATAAACCATTTATTTGGCGCACACAAAAAGACAGCACAACACACAAAAGTACAATATTAGATGATCTTTGGTGATTGGAACTTTTAATAACAATATCCACATTCCAAATTCAAATCACTTTTAGTCCCTAGGGATTAAAGAGCTATTTTAGTCCCTGTTTACGAAGAATACACTAGCTCTTTTTGAATACATGTGATAAAAAATCTATTTATGAACAAAACCATTTAAAAGCTCAATGAACAGTTCAATGCCTTAACAAACTCAATTATTAACATTGGATTTTAGAAATAGCCATTCAAAAATCGAACTTAACAACCTAAAGCTTAACAACTCTTAAACAAGGTCCAGAGTTGGTCACTTACTGCCAAACTTAACTCCACCATTCAAATATCAATCTTAACTTAATAGCATAAGGTCTAAAACCTCTAAATCAAGGTTAAGGGTTGATTCCGAAACAATTATTATCAAATCGTAATTTGGCCCTTCCGACTTTTGTTTCAATACCGAGTGCTGTTAACGACAGCTCTTAAATCGTCGAAGGGCGTCGGAGTCAAGTTCCGAAGTTACAGATAACTTTACGTCCATAATCCTTCATTTATAACTCCTTGATTTCAAAATAAAAGGTATATTTTATGGGAATTAGAAAATTATGCAAGTCTAATTCGGAGACTCGCTGAGAAATCGCAAGTTCCAAAGTACAGTAGGTTTCGATTTTCGACGTTCGGCTGGTCGCTTACCAAATCGCGACACAAGCTGAATCGCCATCCCATTTACACAGGTCGAAAAAAATAGCAAGTGACTAGTTGACTTGCGACTAATCATTTTCACGGTCGATTTTGATCACCCGCCGTATGCGACCTGCCACCGCACGACAGTCGAAATTTACTCTACTTTGGAACTTTTAGTCACCTGCTGCCTAGCCGAATTACCAATTAGACAGTAGATTTTTGCCGGGCGGCGATAATCGTGCGGCTATTAGTCACCTGTTGAAAAACCCGCAATATTATAATAGAACTAGCTGACCCGACGGCCGTTGTCCTGTTTTTCATTCGAAAGACACGTGGCGCCATCTAATTATCATAATAACGTTATTGTTGTTTTCCTCGGGAACAGCTCTTTTTTTTCGGGATGAAATTTACCCTATGTCCGTTTCTGTACACCTGACAATGCAAATATATGCAAAATTTCAGGATGATCGGTTCAGCGGTTTAGGCGTGAAAAGGTAACAAACAAACTTACTTTCGCATTTATAATATTGGATAGGATTACAAGAGTCAGCAACAGGCCTATAAAGTCATTCATTATTTTGATTTCTAGTTTAGCAGACATGAATGAGTCGGCGAGAAAACTGCAGTAAACATGAATGAATCTCCCGAAATCATAATATAAGTTGAACGTCAAAATACGTCTTAAAGACGAATCATACAAACGAAATAGGTACTCAATTCCCTTGCGGTTTCAACATAAGCATTGAATACTCGTACGTACCGAGATCGTCCGGAATCGTCCGACTATAAACGATAAAACCGGTACAGTAATAAAAATCCCGAGGCTCCCGAAATCGTCCAACCATTTAGTATTTGATGGTCGGATAGATATAAAAATGTATATTAAATTTTTAAATTCCCAGTTGGATCAAATTCTTTAATCATACCTTATGCAGTATGGTTTTGAGGAGGAATAATTATTTATTTGTGTACAATCGTATCTGCTAACGTTTACATGGCCAGACCCGGTTTGGAAGAAAAAAAGGGGAGACCTTTGCCCAACAGTGGCAGTGGGACGTAATAGAGGCTAACAAAAAAAAAATCGTATCTATGAGAAATAGAGAAAATAATCATGAGTGTTCATAAAATTTAGACTTCGTGGGTAATTTTAGTGGTGGCAATGGGCCGGCCATATTAGCCGTAGCACCGATGACCTTTGGGGTAGACGTGTTCTTGAGTAGAGAGCGCGTAAACGTAAGGTAGAACGCGCTCAGTCTAGGTGGATACGGTCCTCGCAGGGTAGCTGGTAGAAGCTGGTTGAGAATTGTAGAAAATCGAGCTGATTGACGTGCAATTGCAGAGGCCAGCAGTGGACTGCTGTAGGCTGATGATGATGGGTAATTTTATGCAAAATTACTTGCCTGCAGCTTTCGTAAAAAAGCTCTATCAACGACTTTTTTCGGCTGTTCAAAAATATATTTGCAGCGAATGAATAATGAAACATGCTTATAAATATCGAGCATAAAACTGTGATCGGATCGATTATCCCGTATTTCATCGAAAAACCCATTTGAAATTTAAATTCACTCTGTATTTTTCCATAGAAAATACTTAAATATTATTGCTAACAGCAAATCTTTTATGCAGTTTGCATTTAAAACGATTCGTACGGTTTTATTCATTTTAAAACCGTTTTAAAAATTGTTTAGAGAAAATATGTTATATTCCTTTGCTGTTGTTTACTACAACAAGGATTTCTTGTTTCTAGTCTATTTTTTTGGGTTCCGTACCCAAAGGGTAAAAACGGGACCTCCACTGTCCGTCTGTCCGTCTGTCACCAGGCTGTATCTCATGAACCGTAATAGCTAGACAGTTGAAAGGAGAAGGGAATGACTCCATAGATTCCTGGGCCCAGGTGTTAACTGAATCGTTATTAGTATAACGATATAATAACGTTATTCATTTCGACACTCAACTTTGCCACCTTCATGACATAGAAGATGACGAAACGTTACAAATTAATCTGTAACGTTTCTCCTGTAACGTTATTACAAGCGGATAAGCTTAAATGTTACTGATACCTATAACGTTACTTATAATATTGTTCTACGAAAATGATATTCTATATCGTTTTCTTTTGTAACGTTATTGTTATTTTTAAGTTTTAGTATCGTTACAAATTTTGGAACGTTAAACGATAACATTAGTGGTAACGGAACGAAATACATTTCGTTTTCAAGTCCCTGTTAAAAAGCAATAAGTTATCACAAGCCATAACATACTTAGGTATCTCCACCATCTGTGGCCACACGACCATGAACAAGCAAACAAACATAATAACTTCTAGTCAACACATAAAACCTCATGCATTGTCTTTGGTATAGAGCTATAAACTAGGGTGGAACTACGGCTTGCGTTGCGGATGCCACGTCCGGAGTCCGGACTCCGGAGTCCGCACTCGTTTCCCGGCAAACTTGGTTAGTGGAAAATGATAGTTTGCTAGGTTATGTGGCTTGGCTGTATGTAATGGTAAGTCAATAAAGGTGTGGAGTACCTGAGGGGCAATTCTCGTAATTTTAAGAACGTTCACAGTCTGATCTCAGTCTCGATCTGTCAAAAATACCTCTAATTTCCCTACATTTTGACAAGTTTTTGATATTTGTTTGTCGCCGAGATGAGATTGCGACTAGATTTTGAAGGTTTTAAATTACGAGAATTGGCCTTCAGGTTTTTGTTAATTATAGTTAGCTTATAAAAAGCTTGACCGCACTTAAAGACGTTGCCATATCCGCGCCATAGCGTCCTGGGTTTGATGCCAAGGTCGGGTAATTTTGCACTGCTGCCCGATTGATGACAATAGGCTGGCCCTCTGATTTTTTTTCTGACTGTGGTCACGCCTGATAAAGCGATGGATGAGGTCTATGATGGGACGAGCGTGCCCAGAAGATAAAGGCACTGGAACTCCCACGCATCGACGAAACACAGCAGGCTGCTTGACGCCGGACTTCGGTGGGAGGGTGGTCGCAATCCAGGCGGGCGTTAGCCCTACCACCGCAAGGGAAGAATATGGCAAATAAGGTGTTGGGTGTGACTGTCCAGGATGCGCCGAGCGCTCGGTTCAGTTGAGTAACTGGCGGAACAAACTGCGCTACACGAGGAGGCTTCTTCATGCATCCCAAAAACATTATCATCATTACGTAGAACTTCAAAATGAGAGAATAAAGTCGTGATGCTAATAATGTATAACACTACTTTGTATCCAAACTAATATTATAAATTCGAAAGTAACTCTGTCTGTCTGTCTGTATGTTACCTTTTCACGGCTAAACCACTGAACGGATTTCGATAAAATTTGGCAGAGAGATAGATTGCATCCCGGGGAAGGACATAGGATAGTTTCTACATACCTCGCGGGCGAAGCCGCGGGCGGAAGCTAGTTATACAATAAACTGTGGTGTTGACTAGGTACCGCAACCTACGTTATAGCATATCGGCTGCCAGGGCCACGTCCGGCCGCGATTATCCTCAAACTTACTCATTGGAAAATTATAGTTTGTGCTTGTGGTTACGCCCTAAAGGCTGTTATTTAACATAAGTTTTAACCCTACATGTTTAACGTTAATGTTTTACTAGAAACTTTCCCATTTCGGCAACAGGAATGGTTCTGTAAAATTTTCTGAACCCTCTTAGCGTAATCTGCCAATAATGTATAATATAATATGTGTTACATATATGTATAGTGATCGAACTATTGGGACAAAGGCCTCCTCTCTGTATGAGTTAGTGGGCGGCCATAATCCACCACGCGGGCGGGTTAGTAGGTTTCACATGTCTTCCAATTTTTGCTTCTAGGACATGCCGGTTTCCTCACGATGTTATCCTTCACCGATCTGAGAGCAGCGGTGATGAAATAATTTACACAAACTAAAGTGCCTGCTTAGGTTCGAACCCACGACCTACTCGTAAGCATTGCTTAAACTTAAGAAATGATTAACGACTGTATAACCATACATTTTAGATGTTTAAATGTCTAAGAACATCATCTTCTGCTTAGCCTTTTCCCAACTATGTTGGGGTCGGCTTCCAGTCTAGCCGGATGCAGCTGAATACCAGTATTTTACATGGAGCGACTGCCTATCTGACCTCCACAACCCAGTTACTGGATAATACCTTGATAAGACTGGTTGTTAGACTTAGGGGGCAGGACAACCCGTAACGACTGTCAAAGATCCACGAATGACAGCCGGGACCAACTGCTTAACGTGCTTTCCAAGGCACGGAGGGGTCACGTTATGTAAAGATGGTCACCCATCCATGGACCAACCGCGGCAACCTGATCGATCGACCTGTGCGGCTGTTATTATTTAAGAACGTTCATAAATAAACCCCAAAATGTCTATTAATGGTGGATTGTCCACAACGCGACTCACAAACGCATTATTAACTAGTTTGTGATTGTAAAGGGCAGGTCTGCGACGGCGACTGTCTTATGTTTTTTATTTCTGAATGGGCCCTCTCTTGACCTCGATCACGCCTTATGGAAAGCGATGGATGAGGAACGTTCCCAGAAGATGCCTAAGGCACTGGAACGCCCACGCATCGACGAAACACAGCAGGCTGTTTGACGCCGGACTCCGGTGGGAGGGAAGAGCCAAGAGAAGAATTGGCCAGTCAAATAAGGTGTTGGGTGTGACTGTCCAGGATGCGCCGAGCGCTCGGTTCAGTTGAGTAACTGGCGGAACAAACTGCGCTACACGAGGAGGCTTCTTAATTTTTTTTTTTTGGTTAGCCTATTTTGTGTCCCACTGCTGGGCATAGGCCTCCCCTTTTTCCTTCCAAAACTCCCTGTCTTGTGCGATCTCTGGCCATGTTGGCCCTGCGAATGATTTAGATCGTTCGTAGTTCTAGATCGTTCTAATATTATTCGCAGGCCTCAAAAAACACACTAATATTATAAAGGCAAAAGTTTGTGAGTGTGTGTGTTTATATGTTTGTTACTTCTTCACGCTCAAACGACTAGACCAATTTTGATAAAACTTTGTATGGAGGTAGCTGACACCCTGGATTAACATATAGGCTACTTTTTATCCCGATATTCCCACGGGATTGACATTTACGCGGGTGAAACCGTGGAGCGCAGCTAGTATAATATAAAATTATGTAATTTTGACGTTCAAAAAACTGATTCTCAACCTAATTTGAATAAATGAGTTTTGATTTTGATTGGTTGCGTCATGTATGCCACCATTTAAATACTAGTGCTGTGACATTCTGGCTATTAGTTCGTAACACTTTACTATTGAGTCGACGGGTCCCCACGGACCCTAACTTATATCGATCATTAACCAAACTTTCACCAAACATAATAATATGGGTCAGCTGCCTAGTATCCCTACACATATGCACAAAACTTCCAAAGTCAGGCCACCGGCTCTCAATCTTCCCGTTAAATTCCTTACCGTTCCTCAAAGTTGCAAGTAAAGTGCCCAGGATGATGTATCGTTGGGAGCTAAATATTAATCTGTTGGTAACTTGGCTCCTGGGGAAGTGAGAAAATAATGTAAGGTAAGTTAAGTTTAAGTGAGCTTTTTGAAGTGTTTGCTAACAGATGTGGTCATCGTGTGCACGGGATTTTGTTTTCAAATTGGGCAGATGTAAATTTCGAAACTTACATCTACTTATACACCGTAAGGGCTATTCCTGTTTGCAGAGTTTGGCCGCTATAGTAACGCTTGCTAACAGATTTGGTCATCGTATGCACGGGATTTTGTTTTCAAATTGGGCAGATGCAAGTTTCGAAACTTACATCTACTTATACACCGTAAGGGTTATTCTTGCTTGCAGCGCTCAGCTGCTATAGTAACGCTTGCTAACTGATGTGGTCATCGAGTGCACGGGATTTTGTTTTCAAATTGGGCAGATGTAAGCTTCGAAACTTACATCTACTTATACACCGTAAGGGCTATTCTTGCTTGCAGCGCTCGGCCGCTATAGTAACGCTTGCTAGCAGATGTGGTCATCGTGTGCACGGGATTTTGTTTTCAAATTGGGCACATCTAAGTTTCCTCGAATGTACGTGTATTATCTACAAGAAAAGTCAAAAGTATCTACTGCTTACCTACCGTTGAAAACTATAAGTACCAATATAGTTCCTATTTACTAAAAGGAAGCTCACAATTCTAAGACTTTTATGTCGTTTAGCAAAGTCCTTCCCAAAATAAAGGTAATAAAGAGAAACTACAGAACACTAGAAATGCAAGCACTTACCTTTTATAGTCTTACCTTTTGTTGCTAAAGTTAAGAAAACCGCTTTGTCTAAATCCAGCTTTACTTTGTTACTACGCTGTGTCACAGTGTAACAAAATATACAGTAGGCACAGAAAAACTACTTGGTGATTAAACCAGATAAGAAAGTGGAATGATCATATCCTTCAACTCTATCTTTGCTTCGAGGTTCCCTTTTCAATAAAAAAATAAAGGAGCGATAAAGGCCCATTACTAGAAAAATCAAATGTGTCTCATTAGCGGTGATTGAGCGGTAGGCGAAAGCGCCCGGTTAGCCATAGCCGAAATCCATTGTGTGGATCGCCCGGAGGACACGGTGGAGCATACGGTGGAGATCTGCCCAGCTTGGGCAGAGCACCGCCGTGTCCTCGCGGCGGCGATCGGCGGCGGCGATCTCTCGCGTCCGGATCTAGTCCAGGCCATGGTACGGAACGAAAGTGCATGGGAGGCTTACTGTATTACTTGTTCACATTACCAGTTTACCGCCCATACGGGTGAAGTACATCTGAATGAACGCCAAATTAGCCCAGCTTGGCGAGTACTGGCTACCCTCGAGGCGACTGACCCCCAAGGCTGTCACCTCCTTCTGCGAAGCAGTAATGCTCGCCAAGGAGAAGGCGGAGCGCGTGAGGGAGAGGCAATCCTTGCGCCCTCACGCCCCTAGCCGCCGCAGGAAACGCCCCAGGCGTCGGGAATCAATAGCTGATTGCCGGCCACCGTAGGCGCGGGTTGGCGGACGGCGAGCAATGAGCAGCTCGCCGTCCGGTAAGGACCAGGCCCGGGTCGACGGCGCGTTGTTTTCCACGCGCGCCTCAAGGAGATGTCAGGGGACGGGGTCCGCTGGGGCCAATGCCCGCCAGGGTCGCAGGTTATTCGAAAGAGATACCGTGGCCCCTGGCACAGGCAACTGAAGGAACACGGGTGGGTTTTAGTCGGTAAGAGTCTGACACTCCCTTCCGCTCCGCCCAAAGCGGTAGGGGTCATTTGATAATTTCCCATCCAAAAAAAAAAAGCCATAGCCGAAATTTTAATTTCCATAAACATATTCTATCTCCTTTTTTTGCAATTTTCAGCACCCTTATTGCGTAACACACTCAATCAAAATCGGAATAATTTTGAAGGCTATTGCTAATCCATTTGTTCATACGTTCGAACAATTTGCTGCTCAACAACGTAAAAACGTAATGAAAGTTGTTGAACTGTCAAAAGCTAATGCTACTTTTAGTGTGTTACGCAATTACCCAGCAGGCACTATCAGGTTTGTGTTGATTAAAATTTCAAGAAATCTTGACTTTTGAGGCCAATCTGCGGGCACCCCCCCCCCCCCTTATGGGGCTTAAAGGGCCTAAACTAAAGAACTAGTGTTTTAATTTTTAAGTCCAAACAATAGATTTTTTGTAAATAGATAATTGCTTCATATTTTGCAATAAATTACCAGCGTTGTGTCATCGCGCTTTTCTTTCTTGTCTATGCAGTCCGACAGTGACCGCGCTTTAGGTCATGTAAGCCCCTAAAAGCTGCCATGTTCGAGAGCTGTCTGTCAGTGTCAACATTCCGCAATACACACACAAGATGACACTGACAGCTCTTGAACGCGGTTTAGAAGTGCTGCTCGCGTTAAGTTTTATTGGTGAAATTCGCCCTAAGATGAGAGATGAGACACCTGCGCTATGGTGAAATTCGCCCTTACTGCGATTGTGTCTATTTCGAGACTTCCTTGGACTGGACCTTTTGTCCTTCCTAAACCCATCGTTGTATTAACTTAACAATCCCAAGATGTTAGCTAACGTCTCAAGTTCGGATGGCCCTTCGAAACTTTCGCGCGGATGACCATTTAAATGAGAGCGCTGTTGAAAATTTATGATTGACCTACTTTTTAGGGGAGCTATGTTTCTGTTACTGTAGTCATTGTCTTGGAATTGTTATAGCGAACACCATCTGGGCGTTTTGGGAGTGAATAAAAGGGAATTTCGTTTGAAAGCTTTTGCTATTATGTTTATTAAAAAATGTGGCTTGGGCATTCAACGTAGGACGACATCGTGGCAGGCTTAGGCGAAGTTGGCAGGACGAACTCGGCTCGGCTGGCAAAAGACATAATTGTGTGGAAAACGGAGAGGGAGACCTCTGACCTGCAATGGGACAATACAGGCTAGTTAGATTCATCATCATCAGCATAGGGCATAGGCCTCCCCCAAGTACAACCCCGCCAATTCGACCGGTTCTGTGCTTCCCGCATCGAGCGGATTCCTGCGGCCTTCACAAGGTCATAGGTTTATCTTAAAGCCCTCCAACACTACGTATTCCGGTACGCGATCGCAACTCCAGAACCTTTCGGCCCCATCGGCCATCTCTTCTGCAACTAGATTAGATACCAGTGGCGGTGGTGCCTGCATGTGTGCACACTGGGTAGCCCCGCTTAAACTTTAGTAATGATTCATTATCAGCCCATAATGTTCCCACTGCTGGGACACAGGCCTCCTCTCGGTGAGAGGAAGTGGGCCGTTATGCATCGCGGGCCCAGTGCGGGTTAGTAGATGTCACATGTCTTCGAACTTGACACTTACATGACCTAAAGCGCAGTCACTGTCGGACTGCATAGAAAAGAAAGAGAAGCGCGATGACGCAACCCTGGTAATTTATTGCAAAATATGAAGCAATTATTTAATTACAAAAAATCTGTTGTTTGGACGAAAAAATTAAAACACTAGTATTTTTGTATGTTGCTTGTAGAATAATCTGACAAAAAATCAGAATGATTGTATGTACCTAAATTAGTATGGTTTTTATTGTAAAAAGAAAGTTTTTAGAGGTTACTTCATGATTTTTTTCTATCGTATCAAATTAGTTGCATTATGTTTTCAACACACTACCTACCTAGCATATATCCTGAAAAATATAATTTATATTTTTCTGATTTTGTTTACTGTAGTCGATCTTAGACTTTTATTGTTTCTAAAACTTGCGTTTTTTCTGTTTAGGTCCTGTAAGCCCCTTAACAAGCATAAACACGCCTATAAATCTCTGACACAGAGAAACAAAAACGTAAACAATAAAACGTATTTATACCAGTGACACAATACTTTAAAACGCTAGCTTTTGAACTGCACTCGTGACCCACAGAGTCAATGAGGCTTGCAGTCTAGACTTACTATTTTAGTTGCAATCGATACTGGCAGACTACCCGTTCTATATTTGTTTTTAAAAAAGTTAGGGAATGGGGAGGTCAGCCATTTTTGATGTGCCAAAATAATCTTTATTTTTGTGTATTTAAGGGGCAAGAACCTTAGAACAGAGAAGACGGGGCTCGTGGCTAAATGATGATAGCCGCACAGTTTGATCAAAGGTTAAGCTACGCTTACCGCGGTCGGTTCGTGGATGGGTGACCATCCATTACATATAGAGACCCTTTCGTGCGTCGGAAAGCACGTTATGTCGTTGGTCTCAGCTGTCATTCGTTGATCTTTGAAAGTCGTTAATTCAGGAGCCCAAAATTCTGACAACAAAGAAAATCAATAAGCATTGAAACGTGGCTGGGACAAATTAGCCGCGGAAGGTAAAGATTTGGGTATTGTGGTGTAACTTGTGCATGATCTTTATCCAGCGGTAGATTGCGATAAACTGAGTTCATCGATTGATATTGTGAAATCAGTCATTATCAAAATTGAAGCATTTAGATTTCGTATCTGCTCGTCCTATTATGAGATACGGAGAAATTTTTAATTGATAGAAATCAAGTCCCATTCGCATTAACTCAATCAACTTCAGAATTACCAAAAATAAAAGCTATATTTTTACTACGTCCCGAAACTGTCAAGGAAAGTAAAAAGCAAGGCACACAATACAAGACCATGATAAAATACATTAAAATATGCCACTATTAAAGTAGGCACAATAATTTTATAGCGTAAAGAAGATGCGTAGGAAATTAAAAATACACGGAATTAGTAGAATTCCGCGCGAGACTGCGTGTCCAACTTATGAAGTTGACATTAAAAGAGCGTGTATGTGTGTGTGAGTTACTGGGTTGCCAGATACATTTTTTAAAAATTTTACACTTTATTTATACTTAAGGCTAAAATTGGTAAAGATTCTCGGGAAGAAACTATATACCGTCAGTAATGTTTTTCTTCATAATCTGCTTGTTCAACATGATTGAAAACCGTCATCTTTAAAATCACAAAATTCTAGTTTGTTAACCTAAAAAGTTTTCTTACCACTAATTAAGAAAACTGACTATGAAATTCATCAATTTAAGAACACCATTATTCACGTAACATTTCTTCATGTGTACATTTATAAAGTCACTTTTCGCCTCTGTCTGTGTGACCGAATTGTTTTTCAAAACTTTGCATATCATTTAGAGAATTTATTCCGGAAGGTTTATGAAAAAGAAAGAAAAGAAAAAGTATTTATTGCGACTCGTACAGGAAGATCACAAACGTAAACTACTCAAGATAAATAAAAAATAAAAAAAGTAACAAAAGGAAAATTAAACAGAAAGTCCTATACGAGGCCAAAAGGCTCCTATCTGAGCATGATGCAGCGAAATTAAAAAAAAAAAAATGTCACAGCGCTGGTATTCTGATAGGGCCCGCTGTGATGTCACTGGCAGTTACAGAAACAGAAATAAATAATTAGGTAAAATATTAGCAAATAATAAAATAAAATATTTTTATTTTTTAATCTGCGTCAGACGTAACCTCATTACTTGTCTATGCCTTGAGCGCCAGAGGCACTCAGTTGTGTCTGTGGCTTATACGTAGTATCTCTAAATAGTGTTAATTATGTGTACCTACAATACATTAATGAACTCACATAATTATCTAATCGTAAAAACCGTACGAAGCAGAAGCAGCACTCTAATTGCGTAATACACTATCAATAACAATCATTGCTTCATATGTTCGAAAAATTTTGCTGCTCATCAACGTTAATAACGCAATGAATGTTGTTGAACCGTCAAAATAAAAGACATTGCTACTGTTAGTGTGTTACGCAATAACCCAGCAGGTCACTACCAAGCTTGTTATAACAAATTCCCCCTCTATCACACTAATATTATAAAGGCGAAAGTTTGTGAGTGTGTGTGTGTGTGTGTTTATATGTTTGTTACTTCTTCACGCTCAAACGGCTGGACCAATTTTGATAAAATTTTGTATGGAGGTAGCTGACACCCTGGATTAACATATAGGCAACTTTTTATCCCGATATTCCCACATGATCAACATTTACGCGGGTGAAACCGCGGGGCGCAGCGAGTTATAAAGTAAAACAAAGTTCCTACCATCATTACTGCTAATGAGCATTGTTTGTGGTAATGTTGGGTGCCTTCACATTATTACAGGGCATAAAGGAGGTGGTAAACATAATGTAGCCATTACTGCACGCTGTAATAACAAGAAATCAAACGCATTTCACACGCATTCTACATCTTTTATGGACAATCAACATGAATATTTGAGAAGCCCGTGGTTCGTACGCGGATTGAATAACGTAGCATTGAGAAGTTCGCAATCATTAAAAGGAAGGTTTAAATAAAAAACAGTGGCACTCCGGGAGTGCCGACAGAAGTGAAAACAAAACACAAACAGAATACTTTGCCATCACTCACTGACATATCGGATATACACACATCAAAAGTGTCTAGGGATCAAGCATTTTTATGCGGATTTCTTGAGATTGAGATGTGGCTTTGTAATAAATTTATGATTTTATAAATTTATATGGATCCTTTTTGGTGCATTTCATAATTTGAATCAGGAACTGTGAATCAAATTCGAGTAAAAGATGAAAATCAGCTGTCAATATTTTCCCTATAAAAACATACAACGCATTGAAGACATTATTAGTGCTACACTGTTTCCCTACTACTGATTAAAACCAACGTTATTATGGAGCGGCGACGTCATTTAAGCAGGGAAGAAATGCTCAGAGCCGTGGGAATGATAGAAGCTGGTTCCCGGCAACGTACTGTGGCTTTAGCTCTGAATACAAGTCAGAGTGTTATCAGTCGACTTTGGACACGTTACCGAAGCACTGGTACCGTGGCTGAGCGCCATGGAGGACGGTATCGCTGCACCACACGGAGACAAGACCGATACATTCAAATCTTAACTCGAAGAGCTCCAACAATAACCGCCATGATGTTAGCCGTGAGGCTTCATCACTCTTCAGGGAACTTAATTAGCGACCAAACAGTCAGAAACCGCTTGCATGAAGTGAACCTTCATTCCCGAAGACCGCTACGGGTACCACCTATAGCAATGCACAATCGTAGGATTCGATATCAATGGGCTCTTGAACACAGAAATTGGGCAGAAGAACAATGGCGTTTCGTGTGCTTTTCTGATGAGTCTCGTTTTGGTATGAGACCGGATACAAGACGTATACGACACTGGAGAACCCCTGGACGCCAACAGCGATTAAAATCCTGCCAGGAAGTCCATCCTTATAGTGGTGGAACCATCATGGTATGGGCGGGTATTTGGATCGGCGGAAGAACTGAGTTGATTTGGATCAGAGGCAACCTCAACGCTCAAATTTATGCTGAGACGATTGTATCAAACGTCATCGTTCCTCTACAAGTGCAAATCGGTCCCTTATTTCAGTTAATGCATGATAATTCACGACCGCACACCGCAAGAGTTGTAAGACAGACTCTCGCCGCAGCTAACATCAATGTCCTGCCCTGGCCTGCTCAGTCGCCAGACTTGAACCCGATTGAGCATGCATGGGATATGCTACAGAGAAGAGCTCTGCCGAATATGGAGGGTATCCAGTCGCAAGAAGACCTTTTTTTGTTGTTGCAACGAACATGGGCGGCCATTCCACAGCGTGATTTGGATGAACTCATTTTGAGTATGCCAAACCGATGTTCTTGTGTTGTTAGTGTTCGCGGTAGAAACACGGATTATTAATTGTTTAAGTTACCCAATAAAATTTCAAAGAAAACTGTTATTTCAGTCTTTTTTTCGAACTTTTGTGTTAGTGGTTCAAATGTCAAAAATCCCTTTATTAGGAATATGGCAAATTTCTTTATTAATGCAAAGGTGACTTGGTTTATCGTTACTGTGACAAACGAAAATACTTTATTTGATGAATCCTTAAAGAAAATTTTAATTAATATCAATCAGGAGAAAAGTTATTGCAAAAATATATGTTGATCCCTAGACACTTTTGATGTGTGTATCTACATTAAAACCGAGTACATCCCGAGGACAGCCGTTCGGCTGACAGACGATTAAAAAACTACCCGCTTCTGTGTTCACATCCGAAGCGGGTATTTTTTTAATCGTCTTATAAACAAAACACCCGCGGTGTCGCTTACGGTAACAGTGGCGCGAGTTCAATGGTTTTTTTGCCATCTCAAAAAATGCACAACGCGCTTAAAGATGTTTTCACTTGAAAAAAATGTGACTAATTAGACAAATCATTGTCATCATCTGCGTAGCCTTTTCCCAACTATGTTGGGGTCGGCTTCCAGTCTAACCGGATGCAGCTGAGTACCAGTATTTTACAAGGAGCGAGGCAGTCGCTACTGCCGCCGCGCCGAGCGACTGCCTAACTGACCTCCACAACCCAGTTACTGGGAAATACAAAATCCCTTGGTAAGACTGGTTGTCAGACTTTCGGGCTTCTGACGACCCGTAACTTATGACTTACAAAACTATCACAATTATATAAAATCCGTACAAGAAACCGATGCCCTTTTTTCCCTGGCAACCCCGATGACTCACAGCACAGCCCGCCTGTCGCGTGCGACAAGTCACAACGCCTCGCGACTAATAACACGTGTTGAACTATTTCTGTCCCGTCATCATTCGGCTATTTCCGTCACTCGCCGCCCGTTGACGGACAGGGATGCGTAGACGCATCTTATTTTAGTACCGTTTCCATTGCAATAAATACTTCTGCTGTGTATTTTGGCAGGTCAGACGGTTGCAATTTGTCATTTGGATTTTATCTATATTTTCGTCGCATATTTGTAGTTGAGACGTTAGTTTTATTTTTTATTCAGCAGGATGTTAAAAAAGTTTCAAATAGTGGTGACAGATATTTTTTTTCTCAATACTCACGAAAGCCGGAAAAGCGCCACTTACGAAGAACATCTTTTCATGATTTCAGTAACGAAAATACGGGATACATACCTGAAAAGAAAGAGACAAAATATTAATACAAATATTTCACAGCCTCTCCTGCAATCTGTACTAATAATAAAACTGAAGAGTTTGTTTGGACGCACTAATCTCAGGAATTACCAGTCGGATTTGAAAAGTTATTCTTGCATTTTGTAGCCCAATTCTTGAGGAAGGCTATAGGCTATCTAACATCACGCTATGACCCTTAGGAGCCGAGTAAAAATAAAATAAGTCAGAAAGAACGCTAAGCGAAAACGAAATGATTGCTCGGGCAGGCGATGCGATGCGACGACGGGGTGAGTCGGAAACAAGCAATTTCACGCGGACGAAGTCGCTGGCAAAAGATAGTATATCATATTATAATGAAGACAAGCCTTTATCTAATAAGTTTTCAAAGATGAAAAATAGCGCAAGAAGTAAGTACTTCAACTTTCCAAGACTTTTATCTCGATCAATTTATAGCTAAATCTGCTAACACAAAACCCATACCATCTTCCGCTCGATTGCTCTAAAACTTAATCACATTCACGTCGTATCTAGGCAAAAAACTAGACAGACTGAAAGGCGTCTAAGCTGCGATTTATTCCAGTCTCAGTGCAGATTAACCTGGCGTTTAGCTGCGATACGAGGAAAAAAACGCAAAAAAGACGGTAGGTAAGGCTATCAAGCTAGTAAGCCGGAGGAGTGGGGGAAATGCAACGCTTTTGTTTTTATTTTTAGGATTGAAGTCGTACGGAACGGACGTGTGGGAGGTAAAAGATTTACGATGTTAAAATAAGTAGCGTCTGCGTCACCTGTTACGTTGGGTATTTCGTTTGTTTATTTATTTATAATTATAGCGTCGGGTTTTATAGGGGTATTTCATATTGAATAACCTATTATGCTAGTGCATTACCTACTTGAATAAATTATGCATTTGTAAAATTATGCGTATGTATGTATGTACCTATACTTACAGAAGCAAGCTACATATAATATAGATAGCGGAAAAAACAGATAAAATCAGACCTTTTTTACGGAGATTTTTCAGGAAATATTCAAGATACTTTGTATCCAAAAAGTACTGAAAAACTTCACCAAACTGAATCGTGTCGTCTCAAAAATCCAGATTTAAACTTCCATCCCTAAAAAGGCATCGTTCCTAGGCAGACGGCTTTAAATTTTCAGACTCATCCGACCTTTACGCTGCCCCTACATTTGGGGCTGCATTTTTGATGCCACCCACTAGATAGGGCTTAAGGGGGACGGAGGGGACAGTAAGTACCTTTGTACCGGTGGATGAACAAGAAGTGAACACAACAAAGAGACTTCGTTAAAGTTTGGTTAGTCACAAAGCATTTATTTTGCTGTGTGACTCTTGTATATGGAATAGATTTCGAGAGTCAGAAAGTGAATAATGCAGAATGGTACTTTAATTTATTTATTTTAGGAATACTTACAGCTAAACAGTTATAGTAAGTAACAGTTTATACAAAATAATGCCAATTACAAGTTTCCACGTGTAGTATTTAAATCATATGAAACAGAAAATTATATATAAAATTATAATTTATGACAAAACAGAAAAATTACTATTTACGCTCAAGAAGCAATTAGCTAACATTTTCGTCAATTTAGCAACACTAGTACGGGATCGACATTTACGCGAATAAAACCGCGGGGCGTAGCTAGTTAAAATATAAATGATTTAGTACAAGTCAGTAATACAGGGCGGTATTGGAGGGGCCCGAGGCTAAATAATAACAGCCGCACAGGTCGATCGATCAGGCCAAGCTACGCTTGCCGCGGTTGGTCTGTGGATGGGTGACCATCTTTACATACCGTGACCTCTCCGTGCCTCGGAAAGCACGTTAAGCCGTTGGTCCCGGCTATCATTCGCGGATCTTTGACAGTCGTTACGGGTAGTCAGAAGCCCGAAATTGAAACAAAAAACCAGTCTTACCAAGGGGTATCGTATTACCCAGTAACTGGGCTGTGGAGGTCAGATAGGCAGTCGCTCCATGTAAAATAATGGTGTTCAGCTGCATCCGGTTAGACTGGAAGCCGACCCCAACATAGTTGGGAAAAGGCCAGACAGATGATATTGTAACCACTAACAATTAGCAAATTATTTATATTTCTCAGAGGTTTAAGTCACAATATCTTTGATGTTGATGCTAATAAATTAAAATTCTCTTAGAAATAAGTTTCTAAAACATTTTAGCATGATTATAAGTCTGCTTGATACAAACTGAATGTAGCTAAGATTTTCTATTCCATTCTGAATAGATTAATTATTTTAATGGAAAACATTCCGTTAATGGGGCCCGTAAAATTCAAAGAGCTTTGAAGGTCCGTGGCATAAGTACCTACCTGTCCACCATTTTTTTTTTCATAATGGCGGCCACGCATGTCACCTGTTTAAATCGATAGCTGACAGCAATGCAAGTAGAAAACATAACAAGGTCCAACCCCGTAAAGTGTCACGTTTCCGAGATTTTAACGTTGAAAGTTGATTACGTGCCGTCCATATTTAAAAAAAAAAAAATGGCAGATAGGTAGGTATGCCAGGCTCTACATAAAAATCTTCGATCTTCCCTTTCTTAAGGCAAAAATCATTAAAGTCATCAACACAACTCTCTAAGACCAAGTAATCCCCAAGAACGCAATCTTGACATTTGGGGATTATACTAACTTAACAAGTTGTATTACTGTTTGTAATTATTTATAAATCGGTAAATACATATTTGTTACGACCGCGAATCATATTTTAATCAACGTACAGCTTAATACTGATCAGCAAATTGCAAAAAACGTAAGAAAATTTGAATTTCGCGGGCTACCTCAGCGCTTCCCCCTTAAGTTTTTTGCAATTCACAGGTCAGTGTCAGGTTGTTCTGACCTTTCTAAAGAACATCACCAATGTCACTTTATACTACTTGGATGTATCCCATCGTTTACACTCACATCTGCTTTTTTTTTTTTTTGAGGGAGGGAAATCATCAAATGACCCCCCCGCTCTGAGTGGAGCCTCTCTGCCTTGTGTTATACCTTTTGTTAGTCACCGTTCATTTCATTCACAAAACTTCCCTTTGACCAAAGTGCTTAATAGGACACCCTCATAGCAAGAAAAAAGTTAAAAAAATACTGGCCAAGTGCGAGTCGGACTCGCACACGAAGGGTTCCGTACCACAAGGCAAAAACACCGAAAAAAAACACGTTTGTTGTATGGGAGCCCCCCTTAAATATTTATTTTATTTTGTTATAGCGGCAACAGAAATACATAATTTGTGAAAATTTCAACTGTCTAGCTATCGGGATCATGAGATACAGCCTGGTGACGGACGGACAGACAGCGAAGTCTTAATAATAGGGTACGGAACCCTAAAAATCACACTCCCTAATGACAAAAGATGGAGAAGCCACAAGAAACATAAATCCCGCTTCAAACGGAGCCTGTACGCGTGTACAACTAGTAAAAACTACTATAAAAACAGACACAAGTAGTTCCTGCCGGTAGTTAACTTGAAGACTCGGAGCTACATCATAAAACGCACACGCAATCTCGTACGGAACCACGTGGTTGTGTTGAGGGACGTCCCTAGAGAGGTTAGGTGGGGAGCCACTGGCAGCGAGTAGCGATACGAACTTCACGCGGCTAATACTGGATTTTGTCATATAGATTTCGTCAAGATGTGTGTTTTTAATATACTTCGCTTTTGGATTAATATGGTCCTACCGGTGTTCCAAATTTTGTCGAAATCCGTTAAGCAGTTAAGACAAAGTAAAAGACTGACAGACAGACAGACAAAGTTACTTTCGTACTATTATAAGCATAATGTTCCCACTGCTGGGACACTGGCCTCTTCGAGAGGGAGTTGGCAGTAAACTACCACGCGGGTCCAGTGCGGGTTGATAGATGCCACATATCTAATATCGAATGAATGATCAATAACCCATTCAAAAAAAAAAAATCTTATACTATTTAACAATTTAATCACACTAATATTATAAATGTGAAAGTTTGTGAAGATGTTTGGATGTTTGTTACTCAATTATGCGTAAACCGTTGAACAGATTTAGATGAAATTTTGTATATAATATTATAAAGCTGCTGAGTTTGTTTGTTTGTTTGAACGCGCTAATCTCTGGAACTACTGGTCCGATTTGAATGATTCTTTTAGTGTTGGGTAGTCCATTTATCGAGGAAGGCTATAGGCTATATAACATCACGCTACGACCCTTAGGAGCCGCGCAGCGTGTGACACCGCGGGGAACAGCTAGTTTTGTATATAGTTTGAGTCCCTGGAAAGGACATAGGATACTTTATATCCCGATATCCCCACGGGATTGACATTTACGCGGGTGAAACCACGTGGCAGCTAGTGAATGATAAACCAAACTACACCACCAATAGGACCCAAAGAGCAGTACCTAAAACTATCATTAATTTAAAGCTAATTCCGTGGCAACAGCTGCCAGTCACTGGTTGCAAACAGGAGCTGGTAAAACAACAACCTCTTAATTTACTTACTACGAACCCTTAGAATTTGTTCGCTTTGCATAAAGTATAACTCGGTATAACCCATCAAGCTTGTGGTCTGAAAGTCTTCAGGGTAACGGGTGCTGTTAGTCGTTTCGGTTTTTAGCTCATTAAAATTTTATGGGACTGAAATGTTGGGATTTTGTTTGAACAGTGGCGTTGGAAGTTTCATAGAGAATACTGATAAAGAAATGTGCGTTAAAAAATAAGGTATGGTATTAGTAGTTTGGAGTGTACCACCGATTGGGCCACACTAAACGCACGACGCCATCGCGGCAGGCCGAGACGAAGATGGCGGGACGAGCTTGACTCCTACCGAAAGAACTGGCTCGCAACAGATAAAGAATTGAAGAGGAATTGTGCGGAAAAGGGAGAGGGAGGCCTTTGCCCTGCAGTGGCACAATCCAAGCAAGTTAGATTAGATTAGTATTAAAATGATAAAATCAGATTGGTAAGCCGAAACGAATCACACTTGCCAAGATGCTATATGTTCTAGCTCTTAAAATCACCCTCCATTATGTACAGACGCCAAGCACATCAATCTTACCCGTTACTGTCAAATTTTTCCAATCAACTTAGAGCCTTATGCTTTAGCGATAAAGTTGAAAATCTATTAAAGAAATTTGACTGATTGTAGTAGCTTGATGTGCTGGCGTCTGTACATCACCCCACTCCAACTTCACCTACCCTCGATCCTTCAAAGAAACTCGCTAACACTAGCACCCCACCCGACCCATCCTAACAATCCCTTAGGCTCCAGCATTAATGCTAGATGAGGACGCCAGATGGCACGGTTGGCGCAGTGGATAAGCGATTGACTGCTGCGCCGCGTGTCGCGGGTTCGATTCCCGCACGGAACAAATATTTGTATGACCTACAAGTAGTTGTTCCTGGTCTGGCTGTTTGTGTACGTGAATTAAAATGTTTGTAAACGCACCCACAATACAGGATAAATTCCTAGTGTGGGGCAACGTTTAAAAAAAAGATCTTTAACTCACGTGATTAATTCCAGGTTCAAGTTAAGCGTAAGTAAGGGCATGTTCTTGGGTGTAACAACTTAAAGTGCCTACAATGTTTCGTTGAGACTGAGAGCCGCCTACCGTCGCGCCATTTTGATTTTTTGATTTTTACTAGCTGTGCCCCGCGGTTTCACCCGCACAAGTGTCGATCCCGTAGGCATTTTGGGATAAAAACTATCCTATTTCCTTTCCCGGGACTCAAACTATCTCTATACCAAATTTCATCTAAATCGGTGAAGCGGTTTAAGCGTGAAGAGGTAACAGACACTTTCGCATTTATAATATTGTGAATAGGGATAAAAAGTAGCCTACATGTTAACAGGGTGTCAGCTACCTCCATACATAATTTTATCAAAATGGAGCCTGACATATTATATCTACTGTCGCGCCATTTTGTTTTTTTTTTCAAAATGGCGGCCACGCAATAGACTTATATAAATCGATAGCTGACTTCAATGCAAACGGAAAATATAAAAGAACCAAACTCCGTGAAGCGTCACGTGTTCGAGATATTTATCGTTCAAAGTTAATGACGTGACATCCATATTTTTAGGGTACCCAGAGTTTTACCCAAAGGGTAAAAACAGGACCCTATTATTAAGACTTCGCTGTCTGTCCGTCTGTCTGTCACCAGGCTGTATCTCAAGAACCGCGATACCTAGACAGTTGAAATTTTCACAAATTATGTATTTCTGTTGCCGGTATAACAACAAATACTAAAAACAAAATAAAATAAATATTTAAGGGGGGCTCCCATACAACAAACGTGTTTTTTCCGGCGTTTTTGCCTTGTGGTACGGAACCCTTAATGTGCGAGTCCGACTCGCACTTGGCCAGCTTTTAAACTTGCTTACATCTTGTTGCTTAGATGTTTCATTACTTTAAACTAAGCAACAAGCTGTAGGTACGCAAGTTAGAAAAAATATGAATGGGTCTATAAATATTCCTAAAATTTTGCCAATTACTTTGTAAATTTTTGAAGTGAAAACTTCTTTAGCGGCGTTGTACACTTTTTTTGTAATGGGTAAAAAATGTTAAACTCGCGTCAGGACACGTGACCTGATCGAAAATTTGTAAGACGGATGGAGAGTGCTACGGCGTAGGTCAAACTGTGCTACGGCGTAGCTCACACTATGCTACGGCGTAGTTCACCATACTAGCATACCAGCGAATATGGCTGTTTTTTTTATAAAATATTTCGTTTGACATTTTGAAGCTTTTTTTAGATTCTATAATTAGACTCAAACTATTTTAAATAGATATTTAGTTAAGAGCGTTTACGCCGTGCGGCATTTTATACAAACTTTCAAGCCCTTATTTTTCGAAATGAATGAACCGATTTTAATGAAACTTCATACGCATAAGCAGGATACAGAGGTCTAAAAATACTAACTTTTTAGACTTTTGTATCCTGCCTAACTCGCGCCACTGTTACCGTAAGCGACACAACGCGTGTTTTGTTTATAAGACGATTAAAAAAAATACCCGCTTCGGATGTGTTCGGCTGTACTCGGGATGTACTCGGTTTTAATGTATATCCGATATGTCAGTGAGTAGTAAGTATTCTTTTTGTGTTTTGTTTTCACTTCTGTCGGCACTCCCGGAGTGCCACTGTTATTTTTTTGTTCGTCGCATTTTACAGTAACTATAAGTACCTCGAGCAGTCATATTTTTTCGGTAGGCTCGTACGGGGCATCCCTGTTTACCCCATCGGTACTCAATCACACGGCACACCCTATACAATAGTAAAACAAAGCACGATCCAGATTTATTATCTTACGCAACACCTTATCGGGCCGGGAAGCCTACTAAATATTGATGCAGCCATAAATACAGAATAGATCTATGCTAGAATACCAAATAATATATGAAGTACAACAAAATACAAACTCTGTGCGAGTTCATATTTTGTTGTACTTCAGATATTATTTGGTTCACATCGTAGTAGGTGTGAATATCGGAACGTAGCAGTCTTAGAGTATTATATTATCTGTGGTAGTAGTAGGTCTGGACTGCCCATAGTTGTTGCTGGCTCGCTCTCTCGCAACCGATCAGCCATATTGTAAAACCTTTGTGATAGTACGTACTAATAAGAATAAATACAACTTTATTCTAATAGAAGTGTTTAATTTAACTTTAGTATATATAACAGCAGGAAGGCAGAAACTACAATTCTTAATTCAATTCTTTACTGCATTCCATAATGTCGCTAAAACAGTTGGTAGGCTTCAAATTATTGAAACAATTATGGAACCCTGTGGGGCACAGCACAGCGCAGTAGGAGAGAGGAGGAAGAGCCCTTGCCAATTTGTGTTTATATTATTTCTATATTCTGGTAATTATATTGCACGACTTATAATGCGAAGCATTAGAGTGCTTTACGATCGAAAATTTTTTTTTGCCTCCTTTCTGCAACTTCCTCGGAAAGCACGTTAAGCCGTTGGTGCTTTCCGAGACACAGAGGGGTCTTGGTATGAAGAATTTGTCGGCTCAACAACGTAAATAACGCAATGAATGTTGTTTAACCGTCAAAATGAAACCCATTGCTACTGACTGATAGTGTGTGACGCTGCATCGAGTTTCACAAAAAGTTTGGCTTTGTAGAGTGCCGTCTTTGTCACTCATTACCCGTAGGTATAACAGTCTCTTTCTAAATCCCGATATGTCCGCCACCCTAACTGCGGAACACACTTTCAATCACAATCTGAATGATGTATTTTGAAGAATATTGCTAATCCATCGCTTCATATTATGTTCGAAAAATTTGTCAGCTGAACAACGAATGTTAAATAACGCAATGAATGTTGTTCAACTGTCAAAATGAAATTGCCATTGCTACTGTTAACGTGTAACAGTAGCAATAGCACTTACCCCACAGGTCTTGTTCACATCTAACTCGGGTTCACAACAAAGGAAGGAAAACCTACTAAATATTTGCCAGCACATAAATACTGTATAGCGGCTGTTACAAATAGTTCTGGCTGTATTATTCGCTGGTCTCTAGCCGCGGCCGGCTAACGAATCGGAATAAAGCATCCTTTTTTATTATTTAGGAGTAATCCGCGGTCTGGAGTAATGGGGCAGTTTAGTGGGGCCGATACGAGTTGTATACGATGTGCGTAGTCGTGATGAGAAACTGAGATTATCGTAGAACAAAGAAGTGCCCGGCCGGTGGCTTTAAGGTCATAGCACACGTATCAAATCGGAAAGGGATCGGCACCGTATCAACTCGACTCAACTCGAGCCGTTCAGTATTCTTTGTATGAAACTGCCTACTGCAATGCACACGCTAAACGTAATCGCCTCGCCTCGGAACAAGCTCACGAACTGCGGTGCGGTGCGTTACGGCTCGCCTTCCCCGCGCTTACGGCTCGTCGTCCCCCGCGGTTACGTCTCTCTGTACCCGAGCTTACGTCTCTTCGTTCACCCTTGCCCCTCTCACCCCTCCGGCCTGCTTGCTGCACCATCAACCAGCGGTCGGCGAGCCGTAAGCGCGGCGTCGCCTAGCCGTAGCCGAGTCGACGTATCGGAGCTGCTGATCCGCTTTGGTTACGTGCTTACGTTAGGTTGACGCCTGTTTGACGGCGAGGCTCTTCTCTTCTTGTTCTTCGTGTCGCTGGCACGACTGTATTTCAGATCTTGTTACCCCAAAACTTTGCCACTTCCACGGCGTCATGGGTGGCAGCGCAGAGGTCACGTTGGCTGCATGTTTTAGAGCTGATTTTTCAATCATCTGATAACTTTATACCAGGAATAATTTTGAAATGTTGACAGTTCTTTTGTACAAAAACTGTCAAACGTCAATTTTATTCGTCGGTTAAAAGGTATCTGGCGATGGACATACCAAAAGTACATGTTTAATCAAATAAAAACAAGTTATCAAGTTAGTGATTATTTGCCGTAATGACTTCTTGCACCTTTTTGAGCGAAGATTTAGACTCTTACTCGAAAAACTGTCAGAATTAAAACCTAAGTTCCCACAGCTGGGACACAGGCCTCCTCCATTCGAGAGGAAATAAGGCTATAATCAACCACGCGGGCCCAGTGCGGGTTGGTAGATGTCACATATATGTATTCCATTTTTTTTATTCTAGGACATGCCGATTTCCCCACGATGTTTTCATTCACCGTTTTGAGAGCAGTGGTGATGAAATTATTTACTCAAAGTAAAGCGCCTGTCTGGGTTCGAATCCACGACCTACAAGTCGTAAGTCAGGCTCGTTACCACTGGAACACCACTGCTCTCCCTTCCATAATTATTTCTTTTTTGGACAATGACTGACACGACACGATCACACGACTAGTCGTCGCGCGTCCGTCCTATCCAGTCGTTCACTATGAACTGGCCCCTCCAAACCACACGGCTGAACAAATTATTATTTAACACACAATACACACTTTTCTCGGGCGCGGTCGGTTGTTAAATAAATTAGACACCACCCTCCAGGGTAGCCGGCACACCGGTGGGTGCGTTTGCATTGTTTAGTACTAAGCATTTTACAAGGCAGGAGGTGTACTAGTAGTAGACACAAAAGAATTCATGTGTAAAACGATTTATGGGGTAGACACGTGTCAAAACAAAAAAAAAGGGGCTCGTGGCCAAGTAATAACAGCCGCACCGCGCCAAACGTAGCTCAACCTACGATGGAACCGCCATCGTAGGTTGAGCTACGCTTGCCGCGGTCGGTTCATGGATGGGTGACTATTCATTTCATATCTATACACCTCTGTGCCTCGGAAAGCAAGTTAAGCCATCTAACTAGATCCTGCTGAATACCAGTGTTTTACAAAAAGCGACTGCCTATCTGACCTCCACAACCCAGTTACTGGATAACACGATATCCCTTGGTAAGACTAGTTATCAGACTTTTGGGCTTCTGACTACCCGCAACGACTATCAAAGATCTACGAATGACATCGCGTATCACGAAATATTTATTTTAATTACCCGGAGCCCCAATTCTGTATGGTAATTATGAAGTACTAGCAGCGCCCCGCGGTTTCACCCGCATAAGTGTCGATATCGTGAGAATATCGGGATAAGAACTATCCTATGTCGTCCCGGGACTCAAACTATCTCTATACCAAATTTCATCTAAATCGGTTCAGCGGTTTAAGCGTGAAGAGGGCACAGACAGACAGACACACTTTCGCATTTATAATATTAAGTATGGATCCCTGTTTGAGCACCTATGCATGGCATTCCCGCGTAACCTTATTACATGCAAACCACGTACGGTTTTCATTGGGCACCCGCTTAAATGGCACCTGAGTGCATGTGCCGCTGTGTGTCAGGTGCATTCGCTCAGGTGCCATTTAAGCGGGTGCCCAATATAGAATACGTCGTCAAGCGTGGTATTTTGACAGTTCAAACCACGCTAACTTCGTGTTTTTCGCGCGATTTCGTTCAAGAATACGTTATTAGCAGATGACGTGATTAGCTAAGGAGTTGACGTGGTTTCGAAGTAAGGAATCATTAAGTGGTCATAATGAATTAGGGCCCAGTACGATAATGAAGAGGTACAGACGCCAGCACATCAAGCTACCCGAAACTGTCAAATTTTCCCAATAAACTTTGAACCTTATCCTGTAGCGATAAAGTTGAAAATCTATTAAAGAAATTTGACAGATTGTAGTAGCTTGATGTGTTGGCGTCTGTACCTTCTACACTGATTTCTTCAAGTTCGAACTCATCATTTCAGCCGATAGACGTCCACTGCTGGACATAGGCCTCCCCCAAGCACCTCCACTTCGACCAGTTCTGCGCTTCTCGCATCCAACGGGTTCCTGCGGCCTTCACAAGGTCGTCGGACCACCTTGTGGGAGGCCTTCCAACGCTACGTCTTCCGGTACGCGGTCGCCACTCCAGAACCTTTCGGCCCCATCGGCCATCTGTTCTGCGTGCAATGTGCCCTGCCCACAGTGCCCACTGCCACTTAAGTAAGTTCGAAGTGTTCGAACTATCATTCACAAATCAATCCCAAAAAAATCTACTCCAAATTAATTACAATCTTGATGAATGGATCTTGAACTGATTGTTCGGGTAGAAGCTCAGTCCTATTGTGGGCAGGCCCTTTATGCCGTCCAGTAATATATTACACGTTAATGCTCGCCGATGGGCACGCGGCTCAATGAGCTGGATTGATATATCATACATATATGTATTGGAGTATCCTTGAGGGATCAGGGCCGCAAGTCTGCTATTACAATAGTGTCGGAATGGTCTATCATTGATTGCATAATTGTTGATTTTGACAAGCTTGGTACTAATATAATGGTGTCATTAGATATTTCCAATGGTCAATCACTGACACTCCATTGAAAGAAATGGCATAGAATGGTAATCCCGTACATAATGACAAATGAATGACTGACTTAGGCGTTAATCCGCTAAAATTTTAACAGTTCCTTTGATCAGTGACCTACCATTATAACGTCATTGTGCAGTCATTGCTTTTAATTTGTTACAAGTATCGTTTATGGTCTGTGCCATTGACCGACCAATGATCGACCATTATGAATTTAGCAGGTTACGAATTTTTAGCAAAATGACAATGGGATCGTGTTGGAATGACGAATTTATAAAAAAAGCACACTTAGGCTCCAGTATTGATGACAGAATAAGACTTATTACGCAAAATGAGCCTTGCCATGCCTTCAAAGCAAGAGTGAACAGACACCTTCTGGGCACGCTCGTTTCATCATAGAGCGCACCCAACGCTATCCACCTGGCGTGATCAGGAACAGGCCTATTCAGTTTAGAAGCACATGTGCAGCTGTCTCGTCATCCTCCATGCAGGCCCTGCACAGCGGACTGTCTGTTACTCCTATGACATAGAGGTATTTATTAAATGACCCGTGGCCAGTAAAACCTTCAAAGGAAGCAGTACATCGCATCATCATACTAAACCAAAAGCATTGTACTAAAAAAAAGCGTAAGTTCAATTCGATGAACTAAGAATGGTGACGCACGTGATGGACACCAGGAAACGAGTTCGTTTTACTTGTGATTGATTGTTGGCGAGACTCGGCGTTTGTCTCGGGCATCCTATGAACGCAATCGGCATGGGTGTGCTGCAAGTTATAGGAGAGCGGGTTAGGTTATTGCGAATAGTTTTAAGAAAGAGCGGACGCGGTTAAGAGAAGATTCCGGTGAAAAGAAGTAGACAGCTGTCATGATCTTATGACTGCGTCAACGATGTATGAACATTTTGCCATCGATATGCTTAAGAAGAAGTTTGAGTTAACGACTGAGGCGAAGTCCGAAATGAAAATCGTAATGATTTTTAATTACCATAACGTCAAACCATCAAAAGAACCATTTCTTTATGAAAAAACTTTATGATCTGAGTATGTTTATTTAAATAGTGTCCGGATGATGGTTTAATTAAACATGCTGGTTGCTACATAGTATTATGTGCATGATTATTTTCCAACCTTTGACTTTATTCAACCAATGACAATATTGCTGGCTTAGAGCGAAATCTCAGAGTGCGAGTAAGTATGACTCGAACTTGACCATTTTTGTAACCATGTGGTAGAGGTAGAAGACAATCTTCTCTCACTAGATATAACTAGAGACGAACTGAGGAATTATTCCTCGTAGAGAAACTTTTGAAAAAATCTCGCTTCTCTTCCTTATAGATTCACTTTCGCTTAGCAAAACAGATGAGGGTCTGAGTAATTCAAATGCCTTAATTCATCTGTCGGGAATCAGTAACAGCTATTCAGCTATTCCGTCGACATAGGATGTGGCATAGAATAAAAAGGAAAATAGGATCATTTCTACTATACTTTATGAAACACAATTTGGTGAGCATTTATCCATTCTGCCAGGTATTTCGGATTATTTTAGTAGTAAAATAGATACTTTTCTGGTAGGCGTTTAAACACAAGCCTATTTAAACGTGTAACATTACACAGTCGTAAGATAGGATATATAATTTTCTCTGGGTCTTCTACTGCCCCCCTGAAAGGCTCAAACGCCTACGAGGGGGGGCAACGTGGGCGGTTGAGAACCTATGGTTTAAAGCATAGACAAGCCTGTCGCCCATAACTTGTACCATAAACCACACATACCAATGGGCTGTTTCTCGTCTATGTCAGAAATAGCAGCCGGTTTAATTGTGAACTATTTTCGTCGGAGCCCGTTTGATACGCACTCGATATACATATCGAACACTCTCACTTTTATCGACGCACGATTTACTACCCGCTTTCTGATTTATTATTGCGATTTTAGAGTTCTTTTTAACATGTGTTTTATATTTATAATATGTAGTTTTATTTGTTACCGAGTGGCAATCAGGTCGCTCACAATGGGCCTTATAAGAAGGCTAAAAGTCACCCAAAGGGCAATGGCGAGGGCTTGGGGGCTTGGAGTTTCCCTGCGTGATCGAATCAGGAATGAGGAGATCCGCAGGAGAACCAAGGTAACCGACATAGCCCGAAGAATCGCCCAACTTAAGTGGCAGTGGGCAGGGCACATTGCTCGCAGAACAGATGGCCGATGGGGCCGAAAGGTTCTGGAGTGGCGACAGACGTAGCATTGGAAGGGCTCCCACAAGGTTGTCCGACGACCTTGTGAAGGCCGCAGGAACCCGTTGGATGCGTGAAGAACAGAACCGGTCAAAGTGGAGGTGCTTGGGGGAGGCCTATGTCCAGTGCAGCAGTGGACGTCTTTCGGCTGAAATGATGATGATGATGAGTGGCAATCAAAATCCAATGAAGCCCCACTGGATGATATGTGGCCCTCGCCGCCGACATCTGCAAGGCTTTGCATGTTAATTGCAATGAGACATTTTAGTTGTCTCTGGAATGCCAGAGACCAAACTGAAACGTCTCATATGCCTGTGATTGTGTAGGCCTTCAAGGTGGAACACGTCAACACTGCTTAGCATAAAGTTATGATGGTAGGACTTTCCAAAAGAGTTTCTTCACAAAGAGGTGGGGCGGAAGGGAGTGTCAGTCTCTTACTGACTAAAACCCACCCGTGTTCCTTCCTTAGTCTTTTATGTTCCGGGGCAGCGGTAACCCTTCCGGACATTCCCGCTACCCCGGGACCAACGGCTTAACGATGATGTATGTATGTAAAAGATGGTCATCCATCCACAGACCAACCGCGGCAAGCGTAGCTTAACCTGATATTTTACTAAAATTGTTATTTTTTATTCTTTCAAGCACTTGGATGAACACGTTCACAAAAAGCTAAACTGGGCCATCAATAAGAAATACGATAAAAAATTTATGAAAAGGTAATATCTCGTCTTCCTATCCCTTACCGGTTTATTATGTTTGGGTCAGTAAATACACGTTTGATTTGATTTAATTAATTGCTACAGGATAGTCGTATTCCCAACTGTGTTCGGGTCAATAAATAATCGTTTGATTTGATTTGATTTAATTAAATGCTACTCAATATACCTATTCTCATGCCATTGATAACAGCAGATGTGTAATTTTACATTCTTTTGACCGTGATTTTAGCTAAATATTCTACGTTCAGAATGTTAAATTGATGGTCAAGCAAGATTCGCGTAATTTCCAATTTATAAATAAGTCGGGGGACCCCCGGCAGGTACGAAGTTCAAAATGAAAATCCAAGATGGCGGCCATCTTCGATTTTCATTTTAATTTCACTATCCGCTTCAGCACCCTCGAAAACCATGAATACTATCTCTCTCTCTCTCAGACTCTCTCTATTATAATGTAATAAAAAGTCGCATCGAGGGGTTATAACGCTTTTTCGTTACGTGACGATTTCTCCCAGTTTCCTCCTTCTTCCTTTTCCAGTTTCTTCCTTCGTTCCAAAACTACGAGCTGTGCACGTTGAACTCACAATTTATTCGTAGCGTAGTTACAATTTGTGCAAAATATAATTTAATTTACAAAAGCTAGCATTTCTTTTCCTTGTTAATGTACCAGCTGACAGCTGTTACCATTTCAATGCCACAGCAGCTTAAAAATACCGCAAGACCATTTTTCGTTTCGACTTTATAACGAATAGCAGTACAAAATTATTTTCTTTCTTTTCTTTCTGTACTACAACAGCTAGCTCGTAGCCGACGACAAATATAAATGTCTTTTTAAACGTACGCTCCGATGATCGTGAGAAGAATAGTTACAGAAGGTCAGCTACATACAACGGGCCAAACCGCACGCACACACAGACACACTTCACGTACAGCGCGTGCAAGCGCACTCATAACATAATCAGCCTATCATGTTCCCACTGCTGGGACACAGGTCTCCTCTCTGCGAAAGGGAGTGGGCTGTAATCTACCACGCGGGTCCAGTGCGGGTTGGTAGATGTCATATGTCTCGTCAAATCGAGGCCGTTCCCAAGCTCTCCGCAAGCGTACTCGCGACCGGCATTTGTTTGAGATCGCCGTACAGTCAACAGCAAAAGTAGATGATCAAAATCAGAAATTCAATACTAATTAACGGAGTTCGCGTCAGAACTGTACGGCAGAGCTGTTGCTGTTGTTGTTGTTGAGCTATGTGCAGAGACTGTGTGGCTGTGTGGCTGTGTGGCAGAGTTCTGACGCAAACTCCGTTCATTAGTAGGTATTGAATTTTTTTTTTTTTTCCTCTTTATTTGTTTTGGGGTTTTTATCTAAACAGATATGCCAACCCCATCGTGCCTTTTAGGTATTGAATTTCTGATTTTGATCATCTACTTTTGCTGTTGACTGTACGAAAGCGCCAACGAGATAAAACGCACACTCATAGACATGCTTCACATACAGCGAGTGCAAGTGCACCCGCGACCGGCATTTGTTTGATATCGTCGCACACGTGTGTGTGTGTGCGTGCGACAGTATTCTCTCGTTGTATAGACCCGATCTTCTGTAGGTACCATTCTGTGTCTCGCGGGTTGATTTAATGGCGACGAGGAGACACGGATTAGTTTTTTGTCATTACAAAGATTTTCACGTGACACGTGCTCTTAATTACGTTGTTTGTGGAAGCGTCAGTATGGTCAGGATTAGAATGGTGAAGTGTCAACGTGTGAGGCCGTGGGTTAGGTTCGGTTCGTGTATTTCAGAGCTGCTGAAGGTTAATTTCGCTGTTGCATCGGAGATTATATAAAATACCTTACATAATTTATATTACAAGGTGGCAGGGACTTCGACCCAACCTGTTACCATGGATTGAGTGCATAATTCTAGATCCTATGCGTTGAAATTTACGGTTTTCGGATTTTTTCCTTTACTTGTGCTACATGACCTTGCTTCTTGCCAAATTTCATGATTGATGATTATAGGTCAACGAGAAATACCCTATAAATGTTGATTCCCTTGAGTGTCAAAATATACGTTTTTTGCGGCATAAACATCAGTATCTTTTTTTTACGTTAACTTAGAAGTTTGATTTTTTTCACAGCTTCGAGGGACTGTAAACCTTAGTATATGGTTTTAATTTCAACTGGGAACCTCCACGCGTTCCCGAGATAAAGGATTTTGACAGACAGACATACGTACAACAAAGTGATCCTATAAGGGTTCCGTTTTTTCCTTTTGTGGTACGGAACCCTACAAATTTTCTGTTCCATACATTTTGACTGCGTAGGTATTGCACTTTTGTCCACTACCATCCTGTATTTTTTATATCAAATTTTTGATGGATTATTAATTCTTCCGATGTGCGTTAACTAATTTGCAATGGAATTTTAATTACTCATAAATCGAATTAGTTACCTACAGAAATAAAATCAAACTTTCTTGTAAAAATGTAAAAAATGTACATAAGTAGGTATTATTATTATTTTAAATATTAGCATAGATTATGTAAATATTATCATGTTATGGATTTGAAATAATAAAAGAATAACTTTCTTAAGATTCCAAAAAGAGTGTCCAAAGAGTTTCTTGCCAGTTCTTCTCCATAGGTACCTACTACGCTTCGGAATGAGAAGTGAGCAACTAGCTTCATCTTTCTGACTGACTGACATTGACAATTCAAAAAGTGCCTGTAAATGGTTTAATTGAAATAAATGCTTTGACTTCTTTGCTCGTCATTGGTAATCCACGCAATGGCTATGCCCATAGACAAGTTAAGCTCGTAGAGTTTTGATTTCTAAAGTCCCGACGCGACGCTCTAAAAAAGTCTTGGAACATTAAAATTATACTAAAACCTAGGCGTCGCGAACACTACAATACATATCACACAACACACGAACTTGACAGAAACCAGGCGAGCGTCCCCCAGTGACATTAGCGGACGCTCTTGTGAGATCAAGTTACAGGCGGAGGCGGGAGCGAGTATAGCTGTCTGAAAGAGGACTTTTGGCCGAAAGGTAACGTATATATCGACGGTTCCGAGGACGGTTACGTGACACCACGCAGCAAAACACGACACAGACAATGTTACGTGTATAGTTCATAAGTTTTAAGGTTTTTAATATGTATTAGTTTATTATTGTATAAGATTATTTTGTGTATTTTATCTATGGGCCTTAGTTGCCTGATAATAAAATGATTATTATTATTATATAGCGGGAGAAATCAGCATCAACTGCCTAGCAATTTCCCAACTATGTTTGAGTGGGATTCCAGTCTAACCGGAAGCGTTTTGAGGGATGTTATTATTATCTTTGACGTTCTCAGCCTAGGTTGAATAAATTGTCCATTTTGAATAAACTTTTGAATTTTATTTTGCAGTTAAATGCAGTATTTTACATGGAATGACTGTCTACCTGACTTCCATTTACTGGGCTGAGTAACACGATACCTAAGTAAAACTGATTGTCAGACTTTCGGGTATCCGGCTTCTGACTACCCGTAACGACTGTCACATGTCTACGTATGACAGCCGAACTGTCACTGTTATTATTATTACGACGTTGTCTGCTAAATAAGTATGGCATATAGGTATAGATGAATTTGGGGTCGGTGAAACATAGACATGCTACTCCTGTTGATATGTCAAGATAGGAGGTCAAAGAAAAAGACTGTAGCGGTATCTACAACGCCACATGAGAACAACGCGTCATACTGACGTCACGCAAAATCCTGCATCGCGCAAGTAGAGTTTACCGTGCAACTAGCATAGATACAACGGCCCGACATGAATCATTGGGCAGTTAAACGCCAGACACAACACCCGTCTGGTAGGAGGATCCTCCCTTTTCTATAGAGTATGAGTGAACTTTACACCCTGTTCCTCATACCTCTATAAGACTTTTCTTTGACCCCTTTTCTGGACATATCATCATTCACACAGTCCATCCATCGTTTCTTTAGTCTTCCCCTATTCGTATAGCCATCGATATTCAAACTCAAAACTTTCCTCACGACATCACATGCCCATGGGGTATGGGCTAAGCGTTTTGGGGAATCAAAGCGAGTAGTCATTAAGTCGCTATCTCCTACAACTTGAAACAGCTCAACCATAAGCTGCACGTTTATTGTGCTTCAAGACAGGGTTTGGATGGGATTTCAAGATTCACGCCGCATCGCCTCCTTTTATAAAAACATATACTGTGCACTCGAGTCACGCTGCATCGCCTTCGCTTCTAAAGCTCCGCCTACACGGGCAACTTATGCAGTATTTATTGCCTGGCAACTGTTGTTGTTACCTGTTCTTGCCTGGCCTGTTGCACAATTAAAAAAATATATGTTGTGTATGAATTAAACTGGGCAAAAGTCAGTTTATTTCGTAAAAACTGTATAAATTGTTTCGGTTTCATTTCCTTTAATTGCTAATAATAGGGGTATCGTGTTACCCGATAACTGGAATGAGGCTTATTATGCGGTCTTAATTGAAGAAATATTGCCGATGACGTTGTAAAATATCAAGCTCAATCAGTAGAACTGTCCGAGTAGCATTTCAGTTTTAAAATACTGTTATTAAGATGCATCCGGTTAGGCTGGAAAGCGATCCCAACATAGTTGGAAACGGCTAGGCAGAAGATTATTACTTCATAATATTCTGTCCCCATTTGAGCCTGGCAGCCTTCTTTCCTACATCCAGTATGCCCGTTTTGGAACGCAGCGTGGTGTTCCGAATTTTGTCCTGTCTTTTAAACACACATAATGCTGCGTTCCATCGCTCTTTGGCAAACTCGAGGCCGAGGCCGGCCCAGAAAGAGATGGCGAGATGCACTGGACGTGTACCGCAAGGGCTGGTTCGAGGTGGCGCGGGAAAAGAGTTCCTGGAAGGATTTGGGGGAGGCCTTTGCCCAGCAGTGGGACAGCATAGGCTAGCAAAAAAATATTCTGTATGGCTAATGAATGTTTTGCCTTGTGTATCAAGTTGCTCCATATAGCTCCTAATGGGATGTGTTATCTCTCATCATCATTCTCGTGTCCATATCCTCATTGTTTGGTGTGGGCGCAACATATATTTTTCGTCCATACTTCTAGATACTAGAAGTCGTCATCTCAGTACTCATCGCCCCCTTTCTTGGACAATTATCATCTTTCACAGAATCCATCCAACGTTTCTTCGTTCATTATCGACATTCATACTTAAAACTTTCCTCAGGCCATTTTCCTCTTTCCTCCGCATTTCATGTCCAGTCCATACCATGGCAACCGATTTCCACGCAACTTTTCCGTCACCGATGCCACTTTCAGACTTCCTCCTTAAGGGGGCTATAGAGGTATGAGGAACAGGGTGTACTCATACTCTATAGAAATGGGAGGATCCTCCGACCAGACGGCTGTTGTGTCTGGCGGGCAACTGCCCAATGATTCATGTTGGACCGTTGTATCTATGCTAGTTGCGCGGTAAACTCTGCTTGCGCGATGCAGGATTTGCGTGACGTCAGTATGACGCGTTGTTCGCATGTGGCGTTGTAGATACCGCTACAGGGCTATGCAACAATTTTGTTGCTACAGGTTGCCATCGCAGTAAATTGCTTACTGTGGTTTAAACGTCTTTTTGACCAGTATTGCCCAGAATTGAGCAATTTAAGTTGCCCGTGTACATGCGCCTTAAAACAGAAAAGGTATAGCATACTAGTGTTGAAATATGTACAGAAGTTTCCTTTGGGGAATGTTATTCTGACTTTATATTTGTTAAGTTTTAATTTTTCTCTTTGAATCGAGCGAGCAAAGTTAGATGCATCCTGTGTTATAAAGAAGCTTTTTCTAAGATTAGATTTTCTATAGCTTTATTTAATACAAGCTGTGCCCGCGACTTCATTCGCGTGCATGTCGAAAAACAAATTGGATTTCACAAGTTTATTTCATGGTTTTATTTTTCTGCCTAATTATAGTATTAGTACTAACAGAAGGCCAATTCTCGTAATTAAAACGTATGTACAGACGCCAGCACATAAAGCTACCCGAAACTGTCAAATTTTCCCAATCAACTTTGAACCTTATGCTTTAGCGATAAAGTTGAAAATCCATTAAAGAAATTTGACAGATTGTAGTAGCTTGATGTGTTGGTGTCTGTACGTTCAAAATCTAGTCGCAATTTCATCTCAGCGACGATCAATGTCAAAAATGTAGGGAAATTAGAGGTACCTGTTTTTGACAGATTGAGACCAAATACGGCTGTGAACGTTTTTAAAATAAAGAGAATTGTCCCTCTGCTATCTGTCAGCGAAAGATCCGTCAAAATAGGTCCAGCCGTTTCGGAGATTATCCGGAACAAACAGACAGACAAAAAAAAATTAAAGCTGGTGAAGATAGCTTAATGTAGAAAGTGATATTTTTGTCACAGTTTTAAAAGCCGGGGGCTTGTGGCTAAGTAATAACAGCCGCACGGGTCGATCGATCAGGTTAAGCTACGCTTGCCGCGGTTGGTCCATGGATGGGTGACCATCTTCACATACCAAGAGGGTTTCCGTGCCTCGGAAAGCTCGTTAAGCACTTGGTCCTGGCTATCATTCGTGGATCTTTGACAGTCGATACCTACGGGTCGTGAGTAGCCCGAAAGACTAACAACTAGTCTTACCAAGGGGTATCGTATTCAGTTAGACTGGAAGCCGACCCCAACAGAGTTGGGAAAAGGCTAGGCAGATGATGAGTTTTTAAAGCCGGTGTCATGCGCCAATTTTATTTTAAAAGTGAGGCATCCAAGAGAATAACTCATCTGAATTAGTTACATGTTTAAGTTCAATTAAACCCGATTTATTTGTGTTTACGTCTCCAAAATGGATGCCAAACTATTTACAATACAATAAAATGGCAAACCGAAGTCTTAAAAACGCAAAATAATACGCATATAACAATGATCGTAGCCGTAACGTATCATTAATCTGAAATACGGCGTATCATTACATTCGGATTAATTCGAGCGTTTTATACCACGGAGAAGCTAATAAATGGAATACTAGCATTCTTACCTCACCATCGAATGTTGTGGACTGAATTAGGAGCAAACAAACGTCTGTCATTGTATGATTTCTGTCTGTCTATGGTTTTTTTATTGGATTTCATATGTATTACATAGATGGTATTACAAAGTAAAAGATTAATAAATAAATCAATTTGATCGTCAAATGCATATAGGAACGACTGACATTATATTTATATAGTTATGCTTCGTCAGTGCATTTATATTATGTGCCCCACTGGTAATTGCAGCAGCCAAAATCCCATTGTAACATACTCTACTAACATGTTGCAATAAACGAAAATATTGTCAAAATATTCATCACCACATTTGCCAAACGCATTCTCATCCGCAGAGTACATTGTTACTAGGAAAAAGTAGGTTACAACAACCGCATTCCCGTGTCACTTCACAGTTTTCCATCACATGATCACTCCATTCATACACTGCTCGGTGTTTTATGGAACATATCGTAAAAGCAATTGAGTCAAATTGGCAACTTTCCGAATACGCGGCCAAGTGTTAATTTGTCGTTTGGTCCATATAAATTACACTTTACAAACGCTCTTGTACAACTGCAGTAGTAGTAAATACGTGTTACTTGTTTGAAAGCTGTTGCAATACTGAATGAAAAGTTCTGGTGGCAGTGTATCTCTATTCATTTATTTTTATGCGTTGATCTGCGATGTTGCATTGTTTCGGTCTGTGAGTAGAAAAATATGCGAATGGTGCTTACGAATTCCGTTGATATTTTTTCTTTGTCTTTACGTTCTTTTCAAACATAACCTCACACCTTCTTTCCATGGGGGTAGGCTGAAACTACAGAACGCCATCTGCTGCGATCCTTACGTAAGTACTCCTTTTGCTTCGTTTTAAGTTTATACATCGGCCTTATAATTAAGAGCGTTTACGCCGTACGTCATTTCATACAAACTTTCAAGTAATACTTTTTCAAAATGTCTTATTTTAAAATCGGTCTAAGTTGGCTGTAACACTATTTTTCTAAAATGTTCATAAGTATCTTTTTAGACCTTTGTATCCTGCTTATGCGTATGAAGTTTCATTAAAATCGGTTCATTCATTTCGAAAAACAAGGGCTTGATAGTTTGTATGAAATGCCGTACGTCGTAAATGCTCTTAAGTATTTTTAAAAATAAGTCTTTCATTTGCTTTTCTGCTGTAGTCTTTAGCTGTAGTGTAATTAGCATCGTCAATCAAAACTCTCTAAATTCTAAGAAAACAGGCTCCACACACGCGGTGTTGCATTTGATTCCCTGGAAGCCATTTGCAAGATTTAGAATTTAGAATTGATATACCGTATGGAAAAACATCACTAATCAATAAAAGTATTCATCATTGATTTACAACAAGTTGCCTGATGATGTAAAAAAGTTACCTGTTCAACAATTCAAGTCGAAGCTGCAAAAATTCCTAGTGAATAAATGTTACTATAGTGTCAAGGAGTACTTACATAAGAATATAGATATACACTAGTAATTTATTGACGTTGATTATTGACCTTGAATAATATGACAATAAAAATAGGGTGACATTCTATAATAATAGAACTTGGCACCTGTATAGTTTTATTTTAATTTGGACCAATACCTATCTTAATTAAGTGTTTTTTTTTTTTTTTTTGAGTGTTAAGTCTATGACATGAATCTATATATATAAAAGAAAGTCTGTTAGTTACACCACTTATAACTCGAGAACGGCTGAACCGATTTGGCTGAAAATTGGTGGGGAGGTAGCTTAGAACCAGGAGACGGACATAGGATACTTTTTTTTTTTTTTATAGTAGGAGTAGGGTAGGAGTACGGTAGAAGTAGGGTAGGAGTAGTGTAGGAGTAGTGTAGGAGTAGGGTAGGAGTAGTGTAGGAGTAGGGTAGGAGTAGTGTAGGAGTAGGGTAGGAGTAGGGTAGGGTAGGGGTAGGGTAGAAGTAGGGTAGGAGTAGTGTAGGAGTAGTGTAGGAGTAGGGTAGGAGTAGTGTAGGAGTAGGGTAGGAGTAGTGTAGGAGTAGGGTAGGAGTAGGGTAGGAGTAGGGTAGAAGTAGGGTAGGAGTAGTGTAGGAGTAGGGTAGGAGTAGTGTGGGAGTAGGGTAGGAGTTGGGTAGGAGTAGTGTAGGAGCAAAACAACGTTTGCCGGGTCAGCTAGTTATATTATATAGGTATTCATCTGACAATTTTTATGTTTAAAACTTTGACATTTGTAGCATTTTGAATTAATTAATTAATTTTTTATTATAATAATTTTGTAATGTCATTTTAATAATTGTTTAATCAAATTAATAATAATAATATAAATATTTGCACACCTTATTAGGTAATGATACAGTGTACTTTATATTTATTTGTAACATCTGTTTATACCTACCTGTATTAAGCAAATAAATGATTTGATTTGATTTGATTTGAAAAAAAAAGATACGGAAATTCAGTGCAAAATCATCTGCAAAACTGCCAACACGCAATTTACTCTCCCAACAAATAAACTGCACACAAAAATCCTTCTACCCACATAATGATTGAAAGCAATCGCTCCCAACATTAACGCCAGTCAATCGAACTGATTGATAGAGTTCAATCAATCACAATTGAACTGAGCAAGCCATTGAACGAACTACTGAGCAATTTGAAGGAACTAGTGTAAAAAGTGTTATCGTTCATTCGTCCAGTCGCGTAGACGAGATGAGTCGGCGTTTTGTGACAAGTGAAGTGAGAGAAATACTTGAAGAGCAAGCTGTCTGACTTTGGCTAGATGACTAATGCCTGATTTCTGAGGTCTTTAGATAAACTCGACAAAGTTATCCATTTAAGGGGACTCACATGGCCTAAAACGCGGTCACTGTCGGACTGCATAGAAAAGAAAGAGAAGCGCGATGACACAACGCTGGTAATTTATTGCAAAATATGAAGGAATTATCTATTTACAAAAAATCTATAGTTTGGACTAAAATATTAAAACACTAGTGCTTTAATATGTATGTTGCTTGTTGACACACACTCACACACTCACAAACTTTCGCCTTTATAATATTAGTGTGATTCACGGAATAGAATGATTTTTCTATTAAATATTGTTCCAATATAGCAATATCGAATAGACTTCGGTACGTGTTGACTGCCAGACAACTGACACAATAGAAAATCTATTGTTAGCGGACACCCCGAGTGAATGTGTGACTTAAGAATACATAAAGGGGATCTGCGATAGCAAAATTATCGACAGCTATTTTAATTTCAGAAAATATAACGCCATTTTCAAATCTGAAACTGCCGAAAATATTTCAACATCTTCTCCAATAAATCGCCAATCAATTCACACTCATTACCATTCCTGATAACGTTATTTCAGATAAAATATTCCGTAAAGAAATCTAATAAGAGGGAAGAATTATTAGAGAAATTTCTTGTTATCCCGACCCACCCCGTCGCATCTCATCGCCTGCCCGCGCTATTACTTTGTTTTTGCTTAGCTTTATTTCAGACTTTTTTTGTTTTTGCTCGACCCCTAAAAGCCGTGGCTTGATGTTAAATAGACTAAACCTTCCTCAAGAATTGGGCTATCAAATACAAAAAGAATTTTTCAAATCCGACATTCAGTTTCAGAGATTAACGCGTTCAAACAAACAAACGTTTCAGCTTTATTATTAGTAGTATAGATTAGAAACGTAGCGTTTGGAATCAGTGTGATAAATACGTTTTAATATTCAGAATATATTAGCACAATCGAAGAGGAAATTAGATTGCGAAGGTTTTTTTTTTTACTTTTTAATGTTGGTTCTCAAAGTGGAGTATTAATTTTGGAGGTATTGGAAAAAGAAGGTATGGAATTCGTTTGTAATAAGATCGATATTTTTGAAGCTCATTCGGATCTCGTGTAGGTGAGGGGCCCGTGGCTAAATAATAACAGCCGCAGAGGTCGATAGATCAAGTTAAGCTACGCTTGCCGCGGTTGGTCTGTGGATGGGTGACCATCTTTACATACCGTGACCCCTCCGTGCCTCGGAAAGCACGCTAAGCCGTTGGCCCCGGCTATCATTCGTGGATCTTTGACAGTCGTTACGGGTAGTAAGAAGCCCGAAAGTCTGACAACCAGTCTTATCAAGGGGTATCGCATTACCCAGTAATTGGGTTGTGGAGGTCAGATAGGCAGTCGTTCCATGCAAAATACTGGTATCAGCTGCATCCGGTTAGACTGGAAGCCGACCCCAACACGGTTGGGAAAAGGCTAGACAGATGATGATTCGGATCTCGTGTAGAGTATATGCTAGGCATTGGCGTTGTTTTGTCTGCTTATGCGGGTGAAGTATTTAAAAATAAATAATAAATAAACCGTGGGGCGCTGCTAGTTTTACATAAACCTACATTGGCACTTATGAAACGTCTCGGAAGCTAGGTGCACGGTTCCAATTGGGCGTTTCCCAATATAAATGCTTTGAATATGAGGTTGCCTTTATACAGGCGTCTGTGTCGTACATTAACACAATTACACACGGAAGAGATAATTTATCTATTCCGTGCAATTACAAGCTAATAAAGACAGCAACAAAGTAAAACAATCAAAGCCCTGCTCCACAAATCTCATAATAACTTCACTCCGCCGGCATTAGAGGAGTACCCAGTGCCACTTCAGCAGTTCTTTATACCAACACAGTCGTCCAAAGACATTTGGTACTCCATTAGTGCCAGTGAGACTAATGGATTGAATGAATGACATTGTTGCGTTAATATACAAACAGACTGACATTTAAATCGTTTGGTTAAGGGCGAATTTCACCAAGGAATTTGAACGCGGTTTACAATTACGACTGACGTAACTGGCTGGGCGGGCCTGAACATAGACACTAAGAACTTTCGCGCATGTTCTCTCACTCGCACTCGCCTCATGTCACCATTTGGTTCCTAAAAAATCTTACTGCGCAACCTTCTGCGCATAGTTCAGGCCCGCCAAGTTGCCTTGGTCGTATTGTACAAGTGCTGATCACATTTTTTTTTTCACGTTCAATTTAATACGTACACTGCTACAGTTCGTTCACACTTATTTATTTTACCCCTGACAGCAGCAATCCAATTGCAACCTTATAGTACCGAGCGTAAAGATCACAATGATTTTGACGGACTTGTCAGTGACAGCAACCCATTAGCAAACTTATACGAATGAAAATAAAGATCACTGTGATTTGGACAGTGATGCAAAATCAGAGGTGAAAGGACTGTAGGTGACAGGATCTTTTGGCGCTGTAACGACGTTGACAGGGGGCACGTTGGTGAACAATGATGCATTGATTGTTGAGGTATGAGGCACAGGGTGTAAAGTTCACTCATCCTCCTTTGAAAAGGGAGGATCCTCCGAGCAGAAGGGCGTCGAGTCTGACGGGCAACTGCCCGATAATTCAAGTCGGGCCGTTGTATACAATGCTAGTTGCGCGGTAAACTCTGCTTGCGAGATGCAGGATTTCGTCTGACGTCAGTATAATTATGTGGCGGTTGTAGATACCGCTACAATGCAATTGTTTTTTGAAGAAATGTGTTGAAAGAACAAGATGGCGACGTTAGTTCCTATTTTGACCACACGCATGCGTTTAAGCGTTTACTATCATAGATCACACCTTTGTTTATCAAGAGCCTTTTCAGTATTCGATTCCAAAAATTGGGAGGCACAAACATTTAACAATTAAATATTTTAAACCAAAACATCAGCTATTTCCATATCATAATCTTCCTCAATTCTATGTATATTTTGACATACAGACAGACTGACATCCAGTCTATTAGCTCTGCTAACAGAGAGCTGTATGAATAAACAATCAGTCCGCATTATGAGACAGAAACATTGAAATAGGACTTTGATTTAGTGTATAATCTAGAACGGTGTCTATTTGTGTACCGTTCAGAGCATGAAACAGCAAAGCATTTTGATTTTATTTTAGTAATGTTATTGGTTAATAGAGTAGAATTTTATTTTCCGTACTTTTCCTCGTCATTGCCTGTACCGTCGTTTCTAATCTTTTGATGACAGAATGCCAATGATGCATGACAATCCTAACTGTATGTTATCGCGGACGACAGAAAATCATGCCATTGCGTGTGTCGCAGCCAACTAGCTTAACTTAAATAGCCTTTCAGTTAAGGGGGAACCGCTAAAGTAGCCCGCGAAATTAAAATTTTCTTACGTTTTTTGCAATTTGCTGGTCAGTATTAAGTTGTACGTTGATTAAAATATGATTCGCGACCGTAACAAATATGTATGAACAGAATTATAATCATTACAATCAGTAATACACTGTGCACTGTCCGTCTGTCACCAGGAATCAGATGAACCGTGATAGCTAGATAGTTGAAATTTTCACAGATGATGTATTTATGTTGCCGCTATAACAACAAAGACTGAAAACAGAATAAAATAAATATTTAAGGGGGTTCCCATACAACAAACGTGTTTTTTTCGGCGTTTTTGCCTTGTGGTACGGAACCCTTCGTGTGTGAGTACGACTCGCACTTGGCCAGTTTTTAATGTAGACGTTTGCATCTTCCGTTGATCACAAGCATACTAAAACAAACTTGTGCATCTCATCCTTACCTATCCCTTTGCATGCCCTTTACTAGCGCTTTTCAGGTAAAAAAATCTCCCTTTATTTCTTCAGGAAAACCTTTCACAAATTTCTACAAATTTTCCCTTTACAAATCGGCACGTCATAGCGAAATGTTATGGTTTCACGCAAGTCATGTTGGGGGATCGCTTGACCTCTCACCGTTTTATATTAGTATTGCAGGGTTTGATTCTATATTGGCGGATTGAAGTGCTTCGTCATGCCTTAAGTGTAGGCAAGGTAAGTATTCGCTTCGAGAAATGGTACGTTTTAACCGCAAAATTGCACCTTAAATTCCAAAATTGCACCTAAATTATGTGCTTGTATTATGATTTTCGATCACGCAGGGAAATTCTAAGCATAGCCCTCTCCATTGCCCTTTGGGTGACTTTTAACCTTCTTATAAGGCCCATTGTGAGCGACCAATCAGGAATGAGGAGATCCGCAGGAGAACCAAGGTAACCGACATAGCCCGAAGAATTGCCAAACTGAAGTGGCAATGGGCAGGGCACATTGCTCGCAGAACAGATGGCCGATGGGGCCGAAAGGTTCTGGAGTGGCGACCGCGTACCGGAAGACGTAGCGTTGGAAGGCCTCCCACAAGGTGGACCGACGACCTTGTCAAGAAGTCAATTATTTTTAAAAAGAGTAACCGTGGAGTTTCTTGCCGGTTCTTCTCCATAGGAAATGACCAATTGGAACCGTGCTACATGGGCACTTATGCAACGTCAGAAGCTAGGTGGCTTCTGACGTTTCATAAGTGCCCATGTAGGCTTATGTGAAATAAAATATTTTGATTTTGATTTTTAATGGCATTATGGTTTCGAACCAGTCTTACTAAGGGGTATCGTATTATCCAGTAACTGGGTTGTAAGGGTCACGATGGTGAGTCGCTCCATGTAAAATACTGGTATTCAGCTGCATTCGGTTAGACTGGAAGCCGACCCCAACATAGTTGGGAAAAGGCTAGGCAGATGATGATGATGATGATGATTATGGTTTCGATGAGAATAAACCTTTTTACCCGGCTTCGGAGGGTATAATGTGATTTTACCTCTGTTCCCTCATAACTTCAAAAGTACGTAAGTAGTGACAAATGAGGTATCGTTAGAAGCGTCTTGACCGTCCGCTGGTTATAGGCTATGTGACGTCACACTAAATTCAATATGGCGCCCTCTAGAGGACATAAAGTAAAAATAAATATTTTGGGATGGTGCCTTGTTGGGTATCAAATGAAAGGGTTTAATAGCACATTTCAAAAATACAATATCTGTGTGTTTTACAGTTTTTGTTTAAAATAACTGTCACAATTTCAAAACTATTCCTCAAATAAAGTTATCAGATGATTGAAAAATCAGCCCTTTTTTTTTTTTTTTTTGCGGATGGGAAATCATCAAATGACCCCTCCCGCTCTGGGTGGAGCGGAAGGGAGTGTCAGACTCTTACTGACTAAAACCCACCCGTGTTCCTTCCTTAGCCCTTTATGTTCCGGGCCAGCGGTAACCCTTTCGGACAATCCCGCTGACCCGGCAGGCTTCGGCCCTATGGGGCCCCTCCTCGATGCTGACATCTCTTAGAGGCGCGCGTGGAACACGTACGCGCCGTCCGGCACGGGCCTGGTCCTGATCGGACGGTGAGCTACCCATTACTCTCCGCCCGCAGGCCCGCGCCTACGGTGGCCGGGAGTCGTCGCGCGGCTCCCGACGCCCGGAGCGTCTCCCGCGGCGGCTGGGACGGGGGAAATCAGCTTTTAGAAGGATACTTGCAGAAAACTAAACTTTGCACATAATGAAGCACGTCACGACTATTTAATCCTCATGCACCGCATCTAGATGGTAAACTTAATCACACTATCACACTAATATTATAAAGGCGAAAGATTGTGAGTGTGTGTGCGTTTATATGTTTGTTACTTCTTCACGCTCAAACGGCTGGACCAATTTTGATAAAAAATTTTATGTAGCCTATACAGTGTGAGTGTTCATAATGTGCACATAACGAAATGTGGGCAAAATAGCTTAATTTTATCGACGGAAAAAATATTTGAAAAATTAAAAAAATATTTAAAAGGATCTTTACCTGCTAAAGTATGGTGATTGCAAGGCCTTTCTTTAACAGTTGATAGGAAATGTTGTGATTGAGTTATAAACATGGTATTTTTACGTTTAGAAATCTGATACGATGGAGAATAATTTGAAGTAATAAAAAGAGTAGGTAATCGGGGCTTTTATTGAGTAATTTTACAATTATTGTAAAAATTTATGAAAAAATATCAGATTTTTGTTAAAAAAAACCATAATTCTCAATTGAGGGCGATTGTTTACGCAGAGGTCAAGCAGCGAACAAGAATTAAAAAAAAAAATGCAACAAAATTTTTTTTTTTTACATTTTTTTAAATATTTTTTCCGTCGATAAAATTAAGCTTAGTGTCCCTCATTTCGATATGTGCACATTATGAAGACTCACACTGTATATTAATCCAGGGTGTCAACTACCTTGACAAAGGCTACATTTTATCCCGATATTCCCACGAAATCGACACTTACGCGGGTGAAACCGCGAGACGCAGCTAGTCCTTAAAAAAAAAAATCCATAAATCCGAACATAAACCTAATCGATATGGAGCGAATATGACGCGCTATCGCCGATAAATTTACGCTATAATAAGCATTATAACTATCATAATAAAGATGATTTTATTATGACAGAGTCGTAAAAAGATTGCCATCTCGAGAAAACTGAATCGTGATCTGATAATATGGGGTCATAAAAGTCGTAATATGGGGTCGTTTTGGAATATGCAATTTCCTGTAGAAACTAGAAACTGTTTTTTCTTTTTCGAGGCGTTGGTAAAGACTCCTGAAGATACATGCTTACTAATCAGCCTATAAAGTTCCCACTGCTGGGACACCGACCTCATCTCTGTGAGAGGGAGTGGGCTGTAATCCACCACGCGGGCCCAGTCGGGGTTGGTAGATTTATGTCAAGCTAGCTGCGCCCGACAGTTTCACCCGCATAAGTTTCGAACCCGTAGGCATATCGGGATAAAAACTATCCTATGTCCTTTCCCGGGACTCAAACTATCTCTATACCAAATTTCATCTAAATCGGTATAGCGGTTTAAGCGTGAAGATGTAACAGACAGACAGACACACTTTCGCATTTATAATATTAGTATGGAGTATGGATATAGGATAAAGTATATAATATAGTATGGATATTAAACCTCCAGTAATGGTGAAGGGTACCAAAACGACGGTAAAAAAAAGTTTTTAATGAAAATCGTAGATTTCGTGAATGTTGATGGCAGATGTGACTAATTATCTGTTTTCGGCGGGAAAAGGGGAGAATCACCCCAGTGAGACATAAAAAAAAAATATCTGGCGTTGAGTTTTTTAATAAAGGTAGGTAATAAAGGTAGGTTTTTTATTAAAGGATAATAATAAAATATTTTATTGACATAAAAAAGGTTAAGTACATCTAAAACATATGAATCCCCCCTGGCCCATAAACTAGTTTTAACTGTATCATAGGGACCAGAGTCTTCGCCTAATTTTGTTGTTATAATATTATGTCAAAAAAAAAAAAACAACCGACTTCCAAAAAAAAAAACACTACAACGTAAAAATAACTTTAATCTCGGAAGTCGGTGTCGTTGGTTCCGCATTTTCGTTTTTTGACACCGATTTCCGAAATTAAAGTTATTTTTCACTTTTTAATTTTTTTTTTGGAAGTCGGTCGGAACATACATAAAATAACAAAAAAGCATAAACATCCGAATTGAGAACCTCTTCCTTTTTAAAAGTCGGTAAATAAAATAATGCAAAACAAAGAAAGATAGGTTAGTCGGTGTCGTTGGTTCCGCATTTTCGTTTTTTGACACCGATTTCCGAAATTAAAGTTATTTTTCACTTTTTAATTTTTTTTTTGGAAGTCGGTCGGAACATACATAAAATAACAAAAAAGCATAAACATCCGAATTGAGAACCTCTTCCTTTTTAAAAGTCGGTAAATAAAAGAATGCAAAACAAAGAAAGATAGGTTTAGATTAAAATTACAAAAAAAAAAAATAGGGCATTGTATGTATCTGAATCTAGGTCTGCTTTGTTTTAACTTTACGAGTTTAGCTTTTGGTCTTTATTATAGCAATAACTTATAAAATAACAATAACAATTTTAACAAGAACTTATAAAATATGAGATTTGTTAAATAAAAGTCAGAAAAATAATTTGTCAAGCAAATTGCCTATCAACTGGAATTGTCCGTATATTCAAATCACAGCTGTCATTCTTTGACAGTTGTATGAAATGGCTATAACACGGCAAATTGACGTAGGTAGGCTGTCAACTACCTTAACAATTAATGTCCCTGACTGTACATAAACGGTTCCTATACTAGTACGAATATTGGAGAAGGTTATCGTAACGTAATCAATAAGAATCAAATAAATCAGCGCCTGACGTAAATAATTGACCACAATTTTTTGAAGTGAAAACTTCTTTAGCGGCGTTGTACACTTTTTTTGTAATGGGTAAAAAATGTTAAACTCGCGTCAAGACACGTGACCTGATCGAAAATTCGTAAGACGGATGGAGAGTGATACGGCGTAGGTCAAACTGTGCTACTGCGTAGCTCACACTATGCTACGGCGTAGTTCACCATACCAGCATACCAGCGAATATGGCTGTTTTTTGAATAAAATATTTCGTTTGACATTTTGAAGCTTTTTTTAGATTCTATAATTAGACTCAAACTATTTTAAATAGATATTTAGTTAAGAGCGTTTACGCCGTGCAGCATTTTATACAAACTTTCAAGCCCTTATTTTTAGAAATGAATGAACCGATTTTAATGAAACTTCATACGCATAAGCAGGATACAAAGGTCTAAAAATACTAACTTTTTAGACTTTTGTATCCTGCCTAACTCGCGCCACTGTTACCGTAAGCGACACCACGCGTGTTTTGTTTATAAGACGATTTAAAAAAATACCCGCTTCGGATGTGTTCGGCTGTCCTTGGGATGTACTCGGTTTTAATGTATATCCGATATGTCAGTGAGTGATGGCAAAGTATTCTTTTTGTGTTTTGTTTTCACTTCTGTCGACACTCCCGGAGTGCCACTGTTTTTTTTTTAATCACGTCTACTGTTGTTTAGGGAGTATCTTGATTTGACAGGACTAAACTAATATTTATCTCCTATCCTTTTCTTAATGAAAGAGAAGGAGAAAGATGCACTGAACTTAAGTTTAGTTTAGTTTGTGAACAACAGAATCGGCGCCAATGACTTTGAACACAGTAAGCACTACAATTTTAAAAGCCAGAGAGAGCTTCATGAAAAGTGCGACCAGAATACAACAGAACATTCGACATCGTTCCTTGTAATCTATACAATAAACTACTGTTGCATTTCTGCTGCTAATGGTCACGGAATGTTATGTCAGGTCTTACTTTAATAACACACATACGTTCAGTCTCAGACTGGAGCCTTGTGCTGTTATGGCAGAAATAAACGATGTTATAAGACATCTTGATCTTTTTGACGTAGTAAGTTGTCGTGTAGTACGTTGTGTATTAATAAAAAAGTAATTTATAAAAAAAAATAAACCGACTTCAAAAATAAATGAACTCAAAAAAATTAAATAACTTTAATTTCAGAAGTCGGTGTCTTGGGATCTGTATTTTAGTTTTATTTTTTTGGCACCGACTTCCGAAATTAAAGTTATTTCATAATTTGGAGTTCATTTCTTTTTGAAGTCAGTTTATTTTTTTTAATAAATTACTTTTTTATTTCGTAATTCGTGTTTGTTTCGTGTTTCGTGTTCGTGTTTTTTTTTTCGTTTTTTTGAAGTCGGTAAAAACAATGGCTTTTTCAGTGCGACATTTAGTTGACGACTAACAAAAGGTATTTACTAGGCAAACGTGAGTGAAGGCGACCGGCATGTCCTAGAACCAGAAAATCGAGTTCACGTGACACGGTGACATCTACCTGCTTTGGGCCCGAGTGGAGGATTACGGCTTGTGTCCCAGCAGTGGGAACATTATAGGCTGATTATTACATTATTATAAACTTGTAGGATACAAAATGATAGTACAGTCAGCAACAAAAGTCGATTAACACTTCAGTTTTTTTTAATCTCGGTTATTGAGCAAAATATTAACACTTCAGTTCTTTTAATCTCAGTTATTGAGCAAAATATTTGTTCAAAATTGCATTGTACTTCTGCAGCAATGTTGAACAAATATTTTGCTCAATAACTGAGATTAAAAAAACTGAAGTGTTAATCAACTTTTGTTGCTGACCGTTCCTACGTATTAAAATTGTAACCGATAAGTCCAGCTTGCTAAAACTCCAGGCTTTGTCCATTAATCGAACCAATAAACTAAGCTCCCTGTGGCAGGATGCGACCGCCGCTGTAGGTACTATCATCTGATATTACACCAGTACTGTGACCACGCTTTCAGGAGTTTCAGGAGGAATGAATATCCCATTCCATACGAAAGATGATGCGATTTTTATCTAAAAGCTTTATATATAAACGTGGTCAAGTGCAGATTCAGCAATAAAAATTATTAAACTTGCTTCGTTCGTAGGTAAGTGTTTTTTGTTACTGTAGGAAATCTAGGTTCAAGCACTTCAATAAAACGAGTTATAGGCTTTTTATAACTGTAAGTATATTATTAGCCAATTAGAAAGTCACTAGGAAGGATATGCATCCATCTTTTATAACGCTCAAAAGGCAAGTGAAGAATATTAGAGATGGCGGTTAAAGGAGAATTTTATTTTTTTAAATAAGTACCTTCATATCGATTATTACAGAATCGACTAAAGATTGATTTTTGTAAATAAGTAAATCAAATAAATCAACACGCCCCCTCAAAAATTAATCTACCAATTGTACAAATAAAATAAATTAAAGTCAATACCTAATTGACCGGAACATATTCACTTCCTAGTGGCTGCTGGGAAATACATCTCATGGCCCAACATTTGTTGCTAAGGATTAAGGGAAACCCAGAAAACCTTAATCAGACCATTACTAAATAATAATTAAATTAATCACAACACAAAAATACTCAGAGTCTTATTCTAAGAGTTTAATTCTATTGGTTGGATTATTTGCAATGCTTAAACAGCCATTGTTATCCTCATAAATTATGATAGGTTTATCAATGTCTATCTTAATACTAACTGCTAGTGATTTAAGCCATAATGCCTCAACATGACATACATTAAACATCCTATAACGTTTCGACATGGCGCGTTATATTTTTCTTCAGAGTTTAATGCGTCATAATTAAGTTTATTTTCAATGGGTGTATTAACAGATTTACAGTCGTGCATATTAAATTTATTTAATATCGTCTTTATGTATGCACTTTGATCTAATGTAATTTCATTTGCATACCTTTTAATTTTTTTTTATACCAAGAAATAATTTTATCTCTTTCAAATCAGTCATTTTAAATTAACTCGATAAATACCTTTTAAAATTATTCATTATTTCAATATCAGCGCATACTATAACTAAATCATCTACATAAAGAACGACATAAATATTTTTATGTACATCTCCATTGTCTTGCAAATATATATCTACACCTATCGACTGAAGAACTTTGAAAACCTTCTTCTTTATTCGAAAACTTCAAACCAACACCTAGCTGCCTGTTTCAGCCCGTAAAGTGCTTTATTTAATTTACACACATAATTATCTGGACAAGAGATACCCTCAGGGACTTTCACATATTTTTTTTTTTTTTTTTTTTGCTTTAATTCGCCATTTAAGAAGGCATTTTTGACGCCCATATGATGAACTAGCAAATTAAATTGATTCGCAAAACTAAGTATAAATAAAGTTTCATTATAGTCCGTGAGGTATTCTTGACTGAAACCCCTTGCAACAAGTCGTGCTTTGTATCTAAATAGGTTTTCCAAATTAATTTTTTTTTTATAGTGAATATCCATTTACAATCGACAATGTTTTTATTTTCAGGTCTTGGTACGAATGTCCAAGTATTTAGTATTCCAACTTTAGAGAATTTAATTCATCCCTAATTGCGCTTTCCACTGAGATCTATCGTCTCGAGTTTTGATCTCTTCTAATGAATTTGGTATTTATTTTTTATTACATAGAATAGACTGAGCATACAAAATGATACAATCACACATCATCATCGTCTTCATTATACGAAATACGTGGACGATTATTGAGTCTATTGCTTATTCTAATCTCAGGATTATTATCTGTGTTTTCTTTTGGTGAAGACGGGTTATCAGACTGAAAGTGTATCAACTATTTGTTCCAATTCAATTAAATTATCATGGTTTAATTTGCGAATTTTACTAGGACACTCGTGCCCATCAGGTTTAGATGTATCTGATATTAAATTATCAGAGTTATGAGACTTTACCGGCACTGACTTGGATATTACATCATCAGTTTTGCCGTCAGAATTTTTAATATTCCCTTCAGACTTGAGGTCTGGCCTGGATTAAAAAAAAACCAGTCTCATTAACAATAACATCCCTGACTTCTACGTATTTTTCGCATTCTGGGTTCCAAACTTTATTGTCGTTTGGTTCATAACCCACTAGTATCTCTTTCCATGATTTTCCATCAAACTTGGTCTTACTGATTTTATTATGAACGTAAACATTTGAACCAAATACCTTCAAATATTTAATTTGAGGTTTTTTATCATGCTACATTGCCGTTTGGTTCATAACCCACTAGTATTTATTTCCATGATTTTTCATCAAACTTGGTCTTACTGATTTTAGTATGAACGTAAACAGTTGAACCAAATACCTTCAAATATTTAATTTGAGGTTTTTCATCATGCCACATTGCGAATGGTGTTTTTGAATGTTTCAAAGCTTTAGTTGGGGTCAAATTAATTTTATTAAACAGCAGTCAGTACTGCATCGCCCCAAAACACTTTGTCTAATTTAGCACCGCTTATCATGGAACGAGCTTTTTCAGTAATGGTTCTGACCATACGTTCAGAAACGCCATTCAACTGTGGTGTTCTCGGAACTATAAATGTTGATACCCCTTGTAACGTTGCACCTAGCAAGTTACACTTTCAAAGAGTTTATTCTAAGTATCCTAAATAATAACTATACCATTTACACATAAAGCTTAAAAAAAAAAACCAAGTGTAATAATTAAAAGTAAACATAACACTTAAAAACAACAATAAACTTAAATAATACTATACGGAACCTTCGAGCGGTCATTAACTTAAAGGTACTCTACCCTTCAACCCTTTCGCCACGTCGTGGTTCCGGCGTGAAGGAGGACGCTTGGTGAAGATCCTCTGCTGCAGAGTGATCCACGTCTACTACCATACACTGAAGTTTTACCACAGAACCTGGAACTAGAGCCGGCAGTTGCAGACAAAGTCTGGGACTACCATCATCACCTGGAGACGGTTCAGGCCAGTGTACCCTACTTCATTACTACCCTCTGCTATCGGGACTTGAGAAGGCCACGGAAGTTAGGCAATAAATAATAAGTATACCTATCTTCTAGTTCTTATTATTTACGAACCTCCTACATTCCTACCTGCTGGCAACCCCCCTAAGGGAAGAGTCACACCCTCTCTCTACACAATAACTTTTCATTTAAGTCGTTAGATATTCGCCACCGTTAAGTATCACAGTATAAGTTGACTAATTTTAAATTAAACTTAGCCTCACTTTTAGCCACAAAATCTTTAAAAACAGCAAACACGCCTGATTTATAGGTTAATATGTACGTAACGCAATAATGTATAGTATACTCTTCAACAAAAAACACAAAATAGTTTTTGTTGTTGTTAGTTGGGGGAGTATATCACTATCACAAACATCTGAGTGCACAATATACATACTTTTATCTTTAACCAGATTGAATGGAAGTCAACTCTGTTTTCCATTTATACAGGCCTCACACAACTCATCATCTGGCATTACAGTTTCAATTTGGCTGGTGTCATAAACCATTTTATTAGTTTTAATTTCAATGAAATTATTTTTACTAATATTACCAAAGTTATGATACATACATACATATTTTTTGATACATACATATTTTTATTATTGCACATACTTGAGAAACAGATTGACACTTATTTACAGATGCCATTAAGTCTATAGTAATTAAATTATTTTTCAACATACCTTACTTAATAGTTTTACTATCCTTACGTATTTGGACTCCTTGCTGGTCAAAAATGACTGTCAACGCAGCACGTTGCATTTTTGATACAGATAGCAGGTTGCATGGTACCTCAGCACAGAAGAGCACGTCCTCTAAAACTCCTTGAACGCCGATGTTGCTGGTCACATACATTGTTCCCTTTTTGGTACCTGAAACATAAATTCACCATTTTTAGCAATAGAAAATTTTAATGGCGTTGGTGACGGTGTGACTAATGAAAAGAACTTCCCGGTTTATAATATGGTCCGATGCTCCAGAATCCATAGGAAAGTAACTTGGCTTCCATCATCATCCGCTTGATAGTCTCCCATCATAAAAGCAAATCCAGAAAAATTGTTTGTTGTGGATGGTCCACTGATCTCAACTGCCTGGACCGTCCTTGTACTTTCCGTACTTTTCTGCTGCTGCTGTTGAGCTCTTTTGAAGTAGAAACAGTCGTTTTTCACATGCCCCTTGCGGCCACAGTGATGACACTTCAAGAACTGACACTTCTTCTTCTGCTTGTTATCCTTCTGCTTGTAGCTATTATTCCCTTTATAATTTTGAAAATGATCGAAGTTTCTTTTTCTAAATTCCTGTCCATTTTTCCACTCAACTTGCAAAACTTTGACACTGGTATCACTAGACTAATTTTTCAACTTGACTTCATGATCCAAAAACCTTGTTTTAACAAATGCTAGCGTTAAATTATCCTCCGATAAAGTTTCGATCGCAGTTATCACGCCATCATAAGTTGCATCCAATTATTGGGTCTTCGTCAATAACTTTTATCACATCCATTTCACTTAACAATGCCCGTATTCTAAACTTCTAGACACTGTATATTTCACCATCGAATGGCTTGATATTACGTTTGTTTATAGATTATCCATTTTAAAAAGTTCGTAACGGACTTACTTTTTGAACCACTTATATTGCAGTAAAAACGTAACCTGGTCCCATAACCTGTAGGAAATCTAGGTTCAAGCACTTCAATAAAACGAGTTATAGGCTTTTTATAACTGTAAGTATATTATTAGCCAATTAGAAAGTCACTAGGAAGGATATGCATCCATCTTTTATAACGCTCAAAAGGCAAGTGAAGAATATTAGAGATGGCGGTTAAAGGAGAATTTTATTTTTTTAAATAAGTACCTTCATATCGATTATTACAGAATCGACTAAAGATTGATTTTTGTAAATAAGTAAATCAAATAAATCAACAGTTACTGTCTTTGTCATAATTTTTTTAAGAGAAATAATTAATTTAAATGAAGGAGAAAGGGGCAGCCTCTGCCCAGCAGTATAGAAAAGGAAAAAAATCTGGATATGGTTCTTTGCTAAATGCTAAAGGCATATTACGAGCTTTGATTTGTAACCACGTCATTCAAGAATCTTCTCCTTTTTTGTAGTCGGTTAAAAAGCACTATTTATGGTCAATTTTGTATGAATGTATAACTGATTGAAGGGTGAATACCTCCAATCAGTGTGACACGTAACAGGGTTGGAGGCTAAAATGGGCTAGGATTTATTTTGCCCATTAAACAAATAGTAACCACGTAAATAAATTCAATAAAAACTTTTTTACAAATAAAAACAACCGACTTCCAAAAAACTACAAAGTGAAAAATAATTTTAATTTCGGAAGTCGATGTCGTTGGTTCCGCATTTTCGTTTTTTGACACCGACTTCCGAAATTAAAGTTATTTTCACTTTGTAGTTTTTTGGAAGTCGGTTGTTTTTTTGTATTTTTAGTTTTTTGTTGTACCTACCCACACAAATTCATAATTATAATACTACTTGCCATGTAAACATCATTGACAGGAAGCTATTAAAACATCATCAATATAAACTAAAAGGAAAAAAATCGTAACTACCCAAGCACAGTTAATAAAATTTATATGGGACCATCCCTGAGGCATACCTTATCTATTATAAAAAGAATTTTGCAAATCCGTTTATACAGGGTTATTGGTAAAACATGAACAACCTCTTCAGAGGTCATTGTACTCATGATTATAAGCAACTTTTACTATGGGACCAAACCTGAAATCGCGAAAAAAAATCAGCTGTTCCCTACATTTCGACGAGTTATACGAACATAAATGGGGGAACAACTGATTTTTTTTTCGCGATTTCATGTGCCATAGTGAAAGTTGTTCATAATGACGAGGACAATGACCTTTTAAGAGGTTGTTAATGTTGTATTAAAAATCCTGTATATGACGGAGTTATGCCCGATCATACAATAAAAAAAATATAAACATCCAAATTGAGAACGTCCTCCTTTTTTTGAAGTCGGTTAAAAATAACGACTACAGTCCGCGCGGAACTAGTTGGCCGCGCCTTAGGTGGGGACGGGGGTGAGGGCGGCGGGGTTGCCTAGTGTTCGCGACGCACGTACTGAGTAAACCCACAAAACACAGTACAGAAGGCAATCTACATACAAAGTGCGCTCGATCAACGCACACATAGACACCGCTCACGGACACGTTATCTCAGACGGGTTGGGAGTAGTGCGAGCGTTTATTGTAATACTATGTTTTGTATTGTATTGTTTTAATATTGTAGAATAAGCTCAACAATAAATCAAACAACTAGATACGAGTGCCACTACCACGATAGTTTTTTGTGCATAAGCCAAAATTGACAACCATTGCGCGACCGCCGAGCGTAGGTATAAAAAGTGAAGTACATACATGTGATTGACTTCTGTACTATCTGTGTTTTGTGGTAAACCCTTCCACTATTTCAAAACTCATGGTATCCATAAAAGCCCGGTTCGATAAGACCGCACACTAAAGTTGGTAGCGCAGAACCATTTGTTTTAATTTGGTCGTCGGCAACACCCGCTCGCCCGCTATGTCCCAACGCTTCAGACTGGACTGAACGGCAACGGGCTGAAACATTATGTCTAGTTTTATTTAGGCAGACTGTTGAGATAGGAAAAGTTTTCTTCCTTAAAATGAGCAAAAATCTTCGAAAAAAATATACAGGATGTTTGGAAGCTGAGTGCAAAGCTTTAAGGGAGTGATAGTTGACACCGTTTACAGCATTTTGAGCCATACATGTCTTAGACGAAGTATCTTTTTATTTTTTTTAACTATGGCTCAAAATTTTGCTCAAAACATCCTATACATGGCTAGGTTTTCACCCCAGAATGTATGATTTTGGGGCTGTTTTTTTAACTGACGCAAAGGAGAAGGTTCTCAAGTGGACGTGTATATTTTTTTTAACATTAGTTAAATATAATTTAAATTATATAGTGTTGCAGTAGCATTATGCTGAGCGATGGCCGGTGTGGATGTGATGCGTGGGACCCCCAACTTGATATTTTTTCTCTGTGACAAGTTTACCACAAGTAAACATAAAGTAAAGTCAATAAACATCTAGGCATAACTAACAAGTTATTAAAGATTCATCTTTGACTTGATTCCTACATTCTTGTCAATGCAACACTTCCCACTTTAGATGGCGAGCCAATTTCAATCTTAAGGGACCTTCTACAAATTATAAAAATAATTTGTCTCGACGTTTCACAACAGCTCTAATAAATTAACCAGATTTTTAAATTTCTAATAGTTGCCCTATTTGACAACCCTAGTTACATTAGGCCGTCAACACCAACACCAACACACGACACGGTACCGTCAGCGTCAAAAATGGGTCGAACAGACCGTTCAAAATTATTAAAACAGTTAAGAAATTTATCTTTATCTCTGTAGCGGTATCTACAACGCCACATGCGAACAACGCGACAAACTGACGTCACGCAAATCCTGCATCGCGCAAGCAGAGTTTACCGCGCAACTAGCATAGATACAACGGCCCGACATGAATCATCCGGCAGTTGCCCGCCAGACACAACACCCGTCAGGACGGAGGTTCTTCCTTTTTCTATGGAAGATGAGTGAACTTTGCAGTCTCATACCTCGATAACTACAAGGACCTCAAATTCAGAGGTTCCAACTTGCCTTGCAACAGTCAGGCCAATGAACTGTTCCCTTCCAGTCTTTACCATAAACATAAAGACAATATACCCGGTACAGAGTGACCGCAACCCGTACAAATTAGGGAGGGCAGTACTCTTGGGTAGTAGCAATGAAATACAATGCGGGTACACTGTACGTTTCAATTTGGTAGCATTGGAAGTTGTGGCCGAGTGGCTGTGAGCATCTTCGGTCTATTTCTACTGAATGATATGGCCAGTTTAAAGCCCGAATTCCTCTGTCGCTGATGTCGGTCGCGCGTACGAATATACGTTGTGTTCTATGAAGCACCACACTGTGACGCTGACATCAGCGGCGCGCGAGTTGCTACGCGCCGCTGATGACGCGCGTCGGTCTCGCTCGTCAGCGCCGCGTTCGTCGGTCGACTGACGCGCTATAGAACGCTATGAGCGTCCTCACTCTGTTCCCGACCGTCGGCACGCGCGCATACAGTCGCCCGCCACCATGAACATTGATACCGAACGTGTGATTGCCGAGGTGCGCCTACGTCCTGCATTGTGGGATTTATCGAATGAACTTTACAAAGATCGACAATTGGGTGAATGTGATATCTTTTTTTTCTATATTGACGCCGTCTCCGCTTGCGTAAGTATGCTGCAGCAACTAAACCGCCTGTACCGTGGAGCGGGCAGTATCGCAATACGGATGTTTTCATTGGCGCTGATGGTCAGCGCGCTACGCGACTGACGGTACGCGACCGACGTCAGCGACAGAGGAATCCGGGCCTTATACACGATAAACTCTAAATGCTAACTGTCTAATCTAAGATGCCAAGTAGTGGTTACGTTGTGGTTGTGCCGCTGTAGGATTGATACCTCTTCCCAAACAGGGAAGAAGTGAGAGATGGAATTGCCAGCGCTTGTTCACTTTTTGCAAGTGGTTGGAAGTAAGTGGCATGGTCAGCCTGTAATGTTCTCACTGCTGGGAGTCCTCTCTTCGGGAGTGGGCTGTAATCCACCACGCGGGCCCAGTGCGGGTCGGAAGATGTCACCATGTCTTCGAATTTTTGATTCTAGGACATGCCGGTTTCCTCACGATGTTTTCCTTCACCGTTTTGAGAGCAGTGGTGATGACATAATTTACACATTTAAGAACACATTTTAAGATCTAATCTTCTAACACTGACAAACAAACAAAATTAATTAAGTACACAAACCCACATGCAACATTAACTTCCATCTCAGCACGCTCTCTCCGAAATTCGTTACAATGAACAACTGTTGAATAATTTCACGACTACCCTCAAATAGTTCTCAAATGTGCAACTAAACAAATGCACAGTCCTCAATGTCATCTCTCTAGTGAGGACTCGAAACTTAAATCAAGTAAAATAAACTACTTAAACTAAGTTAGATCCGCTATCTTTTGCGAGGTCTGGTCGCAGTGACAGCGGAAACGAGCAAAAAAATAAAAAATTTGTCTAGCTTGCCATTCTTGATAATAGGTCTTAAAAATATTGATTTCTTTGTGTTAGGCTTTTCGAAAAGATGTGTTAAGTAGAATCAAATGTTTCTGTGCAGATATCTCTCGATTACCAGTTAACTACAAATCTGAAAATTAAGTATAATATGGGAACTTGCACGATGACCGCTGGGCAAAAATCTCCACACAATGGGTGCCTGAAGATGCACGGCGCCGCCGAGGCCGGCCCAGAAAGACATGGCGAGATGACCTGGACGCGTACCGCGAGGGCTTGTAGCGATATCTACAACGCCACATGCGAACAACGCGTCATACTGACGTCACGCAAAATCCTGCATCGCGCAAGCAGAGTTTACCGCGCAACTATCATAGATACAACGGCCCGACATGAATCATTGGGCAGTTGCCCGCCAGACACAACACTCGTCTGGTCGGAGGATCCTCCCTTTTCTATAGAGTATTAGTGAACTTTACACCCTGTTCCTCATACCTCTATAGGCTGGTTCGAGGTGGCGCGGGAAAAGAGTTCCTGGAAGGATTTGGGGGTGGCCTTTGCCCAGCAGTGGGACAGCAAAGGCTAACAAAAAAAGTATGCGCAGAAGTCGCCGGATACGGTGAACAGGGCTATAGTAACTGTTGAGGTAGTAGAATCAATATCATTCTAGAAATACGAACGAAGTAACACTACTAGTCAACATAAAGCTGAACGGGTGGGTGGCTCGTGGCTAAATAATAACAGCCGCACGAATCAATCGAAGCTGAAGCTAAGCTTCTCGCGGTCGATTTGTAGATGGGTGAAAATTCATCTTATATCAAGAACCGTGTCTCGAAAAAGCACGTTACGCAGTCGTTACGGATAGTCAGAAGTACAAAAGTCTGACAACCAATCTTCCCAAGGGTTATCGTGATACCCAGTAACTGTGCTGTAAAGTCAGATAGGCAGTGTCTTCATGTAAAATACTGGTATTCAGCTGCATCCGGGTAGACTGGAAGCCGACCCCAACATAGTTGGTACAAGGCTAGGTACATCGATATTTGGGTGAATATACTGCAGCACAAAATACATCTCTAATCCAAACAGATTTCCTCTAATTAGGAACCCAAGAAACCCTCTACAAAAATGAACCCCATATCTTAAATCATAAGTCACTAAAACATTAATAAATTAATTCGCGCCGAAGCACGAAACAACCCTACCCTTACACCACTACCCGACACCATTTAAACGTAGCCAAACAATGGGAAAAGAGCTCTTTTGTGCACGAAATAAGATCCAACGCGACTGCATCAGATATGCACCGAGATAACAGGGTGATGTAAATTTAATTAGAAACTTAGTACACTGCAGATAGAGTGTCTTATCTGGTTCAGTTTTCTCCTGGAACTGGTTGGTCTGGTTGTTCGTTACGGGGAAATTGCTTTCATGAAAATTTCATACGGAGTTCTTGTATTGGGGAGGGTCGGGTTGGAATAACGAGGATTTTGGCAAGGCGTTGTGCATTTGTTTTTAAGCAGGCAGCGACAGTGTTTCTTCCTTAAGAATGTACCCAATTTGGTGTGGGTTGCAACGTGTGTCGACGCCCTTACGCCACCCCATCTTTCAAGCACGGTGGGCTGTGCTGGGGCGGCTGCTGCAGGTGCGGAAAACCTCAAACGGCGCAAATATCTCAATCTCTTTGGAACTTATATGTTCGAGCCGTTTGGGGTTGAAACACTAAGGCCATGGGGTCCGAGTGCCCACTTAGTATTTCGATACATCGCCAAGCGGTTGACCGGCTCATCACGTGACCCTCTGGTCACGTGAAGAGGAGTAATAGGCTGGACAATTTTTTGACCAAAGAATCAGCATTGCCACGCAACGTGGCAAAAGTATGCCAGTAGTAACGTCCGCGACTTACGACTTAACAGGTCGCAGGTTCGAACCCTGACCGACGCTTCATTTTGAGTAAATTATTTCATCACGACTGATCTCAAAACGGTGAAGGAAAACATCGTGAGGAAACCGTCATGTCCTAGCACCAAAAATTCAAAGACATGTGACATCTACCAACCCGCACTGGGCCCGCGTGGTGGATTTCAACCCACCCCCTCTCACAGAGAGGAGGACTGTGTCCCAGCAGTGGGAACATTATAGGCTGATTATCCACAGCAGTAACTACAATATCTTATGAGCGGTGTGTAATTAATAATAATAATAATCGTTTATTCAGTATTAAAATTGGTAAAATTATTACCTATAGTCTTAGAAATTATTTACAAAGGTATAATAATGTTAGATACCTGTACTAGGTTAACCTGTATCACAATTGACTATTCTATGATCTACTCACAGGTTACAACCGAAGACTTTCTTAAAACGGAACTGAACATACCTGAAAAGATACAAATAATAATGAGTAAAGATTAGAAGGACGCATAACAATCAAAAAAGACATTTGTTTAATTAATTACTCGGGCCGAGGAATAAAGATATAAACGGATGAGAAAGAAAAAGATAAGGCAGAAATCAATGCTAATTATATCTCTTACTCAGATACCTACATACATTATTTTATAACATATGAGGGTAGTCGCAAAACGCGGCTAATCCGATTAAGGCTCAGAGAGAGGCCGGATATGAGTTATGGCATGGCACATATACCTAATACTTTATTTAATATCTTTCTTATACTTTATATACTCATTTCGATATGGGAAGATTTTGCATAATATATTGGATTATTCTGAAATGATACACGTCTGCTCAGTAGAAATATTTATGTATTTATCTAATAGTGTACACGTACAAACTTGGTAACAATAATACTAGCATAACATCTAACATTTAATAGCAATTTTAAACGTCTTGTAGTCAACCTTTTGGTTCTGAGGCTCGAAGAGAACTGACTTAGGAACTAGACGACACCCCCAACATCATGTTTCCATTCCGTTCCGTTAGAAATAAAACCAGTACTTTTGGCGGTAACTGTCAAATGAGATACTTTTAAACTTCACGACTACGGTATACAAAAATAATTTTAATCAAATCAAATACTTTAAATTTTATATTTAATGTTTGACATCGATAAATCTTATTATTGTTTGGAAATCATGACAATTCCAATATATGCAAAATCTTTATTACACTTATTTTTATTGATTACAAAATATTTGCTATATTATTATAGGGATTTAAGGTAAGATCTCATCGCAAAAGTTGTTCATAATTATGAGTACAATGACCCCTTTTCAGATCCATCACCATTTAAGTAATACTATGTAATACATGGCTATTCCAAAACAAAGGCTACACTTTTGTATATATTCATAATAGCTTCGCCCGCAAGGTATGTCGACAAAAACTATCCTATGTCCTTCCTCGGGATGCAATCTATCTCTCTACCAAATTTTATCGAAATCCGTTCAGTGGTTTAGGCGTGAAAAGGTAACAGACAGACAGACAGACAGTTACTTTTTTTACCGTCTGGACAAAAACTGGGAATAAAAGGTGACCGGAGTCGTCTATGCCTATGACACAGATTTTTATTTCACAAATATTCAATAAAAAATCTCTTTTTATTTTTTTTACATTAAATGTGGTTGGTTTCAATCAAAGGTGAAGGCGGCCGATGACTTTAATCAAAGGATTGAATGTTGCTACGAATTCATTGATAATTTCCGCGCATAGAGAAGGGTGCGTTTAAATTGACTTTTTATATATTCTTTGCCATTGGCTTCCACTTCGTGCACCTTTCATACCCTGTTTTTTCCCAGACTGCAAAAAAAGTCAGCCGGTATATGAGCATAACCTCAAATATCACCCTCGATGTATGAATCTAAAAAGTTCTAGCAATTCTAAGTTTGAAACTACAACGGATGTTATAGAATTAATGCCCCCACTTTTTCAAACTACCCTCTAAAACCACCAAAATAAATAAGTTCACTTCCAAAGGATCAAAAGTAGCTAACCCCAACCAATATCCAGCAAAAGGAATAGGAAATAAACAATCAATGCCACTAGTGTAGCCCTGGTACGAGAGCCGCAGAATGTGGGTAGTCGCTAATCGGATTTAAAGTCTCCGGGAGAACGTCCATCTCTCAGATGTTTTATGTATGCTACTAGCCTTGTTTGAGTAAGGAGAGAACTCTTGTACTTTTATTCTCATATAAGTTTTACATGTGGCCTGCTTTTTAGGCTAAACGCCTAAAAAGTTGTGCAACTTTTTAGGAATGTTAAAATGTCAGGTGCACTTCAATCTTTACTGTCATTACGGGTAGTTTGAAGCCCGAAATTCTGACAACCATTCTTACCAAGGAATATCGTGTTACGTAGTAAAAGGGTTCTGGATGTCTGATAGGCAGTCACTCCTTATACACCTGTTCAGGTGGAGATTCATAGACGACTCCGCCTTGGAGTGTAAATGTGGTGCTGTTCCACATACGAAGGGACACTTAATGTCCTGTCAGCTGCACGTTACAGGAACTGATGGACGCTGGTGATGGCGCCAAACAAGTAGCCGAATTCTGGGTTGAGTCCATTTAGATTGCTATCGACACGCTAAGAAGAAGACTCCTTGTAAGAAACTGGTATTCACCTGCATGCGGTTACACTGAAATCTAACCTCAACAAAGTTTGGAAAGGCCAGGCAAATGATGATGATAATTTCAAATGCACGAACAAGTAAAGCTCTTGTTTATAACCTTGTGGTGAAAGTTTAGACAATAATTAGGCTAATTTTTTAACCTAAATAAAGAGCACAGGTAGTTTACTGAAAGGTTTCAAACTTATTCTTTTTAGAAGACAGGACTTAGGAGAAAAGTTGTCACTATAGAAACATTCGTTTTGACAATAGGCACAGAAACTCAGCCACAAACTCGATTGATGAATGAACACATTTCGTAAGACTAGCAAAAACTGTATTATCATGAATAAAGCAATCATGCACTTGAAGTAACCAGTTCTTTAGCAAGACTAACTTCAGACATCTCCAGGAATGTTTCCAGAGTAAAGAAGATTACAGTTGCTAAGACAGATTTATCCGCAAGATTCAGCACCGAGTGCATTTCTAACCTAAATATAAGTGGGCACACAAAGTGGGTAGTCGAACTTACAGTAAATTGAATTTAAATCCTCTCGTATCTGGGTATGTTTTATGTATATCCGTTCGCGTTGTTTTAACTGGGAATCTCTGGGTTAGTATAGGATTTTCAGTTACATTATTGCATTATGTGGAAGCAAATGTTTGTGAATGTGCAGTGTGTTGGTTTATGGAAATAAGCCGTTAATCGGATGGCTTTAACGAAGTTAAACATAGTGGCTCTGGCAAAGTAACGCACATTCACTGTATTTTTTTTTACGTAAAACCATTTGTTATTTATTGCAATTTAAGTCATAAATCATTGTTCTAAAGTTTAAATTAGAATGATTGCCGAGAGTTGTATCAAACTGTATACCTACTTCTATAGACTGTGCTCCTTAGAATACAATACCAATCCCGTTTTTTTTTTTTGTACAGACGCCATCACATCAAGCTATCCGAAACTGTCAAATTTTCCCAATCAACTTTGAACCTTATGCTTAAGCGGTAAAGTTGAAAATCCATTAAAGAAATTTGACAGATTGTAGTAGCTTGATGTGCAGTCTGTACAAGAAACGTGGAAAGAAGGCGTTTTTGCGTTGTGGTACGGAACCCTTCGTTTGCCAGTCAAAGTCGCACTTGGCCGATTTTAATTTGTTCAAATGTGTTCCTTGATTATCGTATTGTGCCAAATAAAGGTTTTTCTTTCCCTTTGCGCTTTTCAAGACAGCAATTGAACACATTACAACAACAACAACAAGCAATCGATATCGGTTGCATCAAAAGCTTTGTTTTAATCGGAGTTAAGGCTCAATTTACACCGCCGCGGAACGGAGTGGAATCGAGTTTTCGTAATAGCAAAATGAACTTTATGTCAATTGTCTAACGTACAAACTAGATACCGAGCTTGTTATTGCGGTAATTCCCGAGAATGCGTGCTAATTCTCCAGAAGATGCGCGACCTGTGCGTATGTAGGTGTATCTAATTTGTGCGTTACATTATTGACATAACGTTCATAATGCTTTGTACAAAAAAGTTCGCTTCCATTCCGTTCCACGGCGGCAGCGGTGTAAATTGAGCCTAGGCTTTATATCCTGTGCCGCCGGCATCGTTTGCGATAGGATATCCATGTTTTACTTAGAATTTTCTCCTTTTGATGGTATTTTCAGAAAGGTTTTATTTTTATATACCTAAGTTAATTTTATTAATAAACTGTGCACGTCTATAATAGCGAGTAATTTCCTAATAGTCTAATGGTAGTGTCAACAACATTCATTGCGTTATTAAGGTTTTCTAGCAGACGAAATTTTCAAACTTTTGAAGTAGTGGATTGGAAATTTCCTTCAAAATCTTTCGGATAGTGATTGAAAGTGTGTTACGCAATTGGGCACGCAATCTTGGCTCTTGCTTGCAACGGAATGGTTGCCGAGAAACGGTAGAAGGAGCATTGGCTGACCAATACCCAGGTGGGTGGACGACCTAAAAAAGATCTCGGGGAAAACCTGGATGAGACTCTCACAGACCAGGGAAGCATGGCAAAGGATGCCTATACTCAGCTGTGGGTGGAACAAGACTGCCAATGGTGACGAGAAATCTTTGCTCGTTCTGAAAGACAATATCACACTAATATTGTAAAGGCGAAAGTTTGTGTGTGTGTGTTACTTCTTCACGCTCAAAGGGCTGGACCAATTTTGATAAAATTTTGTATGGAGGTAGCTGACACTCTGGATTAACATATAGGCTACTTTTTATCACGATATTCTCACGGGGTCGACATTTACGCGGGTGAAACCGCGGGGCGCAGCTAGTGAAAAATAAATATTAGTCGGCGAAGCGTATAAATCAAACAACCAAATTATTAGGAATTATGACGTCATATTTCTACCAACGACAACTGTGTATCTCGAAACAACATTAATTACAATTCTATTCCCCCCAAAACCTTGAATCGGTCCCGCGTTGGGCGCCAATTCATCTTGCGTGTTGCAATAATTAAACTTCAAACTGGTACGAATCGACATAAAATAGATTCTCCATTTGATAGCTTTCCCGATTCTATTATAAACGGTTGATTTAACAGGGACACTCCGTGAAATACTAAGCTTGATTCGGCTTTTGTGATTAGTTAGGGTATAAATAGAAACGCGTCGAATGACCGAAACTGATTTATCGAATAAAGGGAATCGGACAAATTCGATCACGTAATTCATTAATTAATCTGTCTACCATATTCATTATGTCTTTAATGGCGGCCGAACAAAATTTCTAAACTTAGAAACTGAAAGGAATGAAATTGTCTGACCAAATGTATGAACGAAAACGAAGCAAAAAAAGACTGTAAGAACACGTATCTGGAAGTACCTACACTTTCTCAAGAATAGCGAATCAGGACCCAATTACAAAGAAAAATGACTTTCACCATTAATAATAAAAATACACAACGCACATCCATCAAACACCGTCAAATCAAAACCAACAAACCAAAAAGAATTACGCAATACGCGCCCTTTTTCTGGCCCCGCATTGGGCGCCAACTCATCTTACCTTTTACAATAATTAAATATTGAACATAAAATAACCTAACCACATGGAAAAAATGGTGTAAATTCAAGTAAGTATATCAAGAAAAATAATCCAGCACTTAACAAATAAATCAAATCCACACTATCAATAATAAAAACACACATCGAACAGCGTCAAATCGAAACAAACAACAAAGAATTATGCGCCATATTGCTGGTCCCGCGTTGGGCGCCAATTCATCTTACCCGTTGCAATAATTAAATGTCAGACCGGCACGCATCGACGGGCAAATTGTTTCGCCTTCACAACTGCGCGTTGGCTTTTGACATCGTTTTTCCTATATTAATTACCTGCCACATTTTGTTATTGAGTGTGAAAACTATGCTCTTTTATGAGGTTTTCCGTTAATTAACTTTTAATTTATTGGCTCACGATACGGATGTGGTGTGTCGACACTTTTGCGGAAAGCGGGTTTAAAGTTTTTCCATACATATCCACAGATACCTACTAATATTATAAATGCGAAAGTGTGTCTGTCTGTCTGTTACCTCTTCACGCTTAAACCGCTGAACAGATTTAGATGAAATTTGGTATAGAGATCCCGGGAAAGGACATAGGATAGTTTTTATCCCGATATTCCCGCAGGATCGACACTTATGCGCGTGAAACCGCGGGGCGCTGCTAGGGAGTCATAAATTTCTTTATGATTTATATCGTGGCAAGCTCGTTATCAATCCAAACTCGGTTTAGAACTAATTAAGTATTCTGGAGGCCTATGTCCAGCAGTGGACGTCTTTCGGCTGAAATGATGATGATGAAGTATTCTGTCAAAGGAAAAGACAAACGTACTAAAGTAAATTATAATAAACCGTATTCTGGAGGCCTATGTCCAGCAGTGGACGTCTTTCGGCTGAAATGATGATGATGAAGTATTCTGTCAAAGGAAAAGACAAACGTACTAAAGTAAATTATAATAAACCAGTCTATTACCGTCTTTGATCTCCACGCTTACTAAAAACGGGTAAAGAGCTTACATTTGTTAAGAGCCCATACTACCTCAGCTAAAATTCACTCTTTATCTCGCTCGCACTTTACTTTTATGGAATCGTGTTTCCGTCAAACATAGTAGGAACTTGACATTAATCCTCCTCAACTTTACCATATATTTATTTCAAAATTAATGCTGCGGAATTTTCGACATAACAGAGGATCATGCTAAGCCATTGAGGTAGTATAGGCTCTTAAAAGATATTGAATTTATTTCAAGGTTGCTCAGCGCGCTATGGAGCGGGTTGCGCTCGGAGTTTCTTTGAAGGATAAAATCAGGAATTAAATTATCTGGAATAGAACCGGAGTTTCCGACATAGCTTGCAGAGTAAGCAAATTGATGTGGCAGTAGGCTAGCCATGTTTGTCGAAGGACCGTTGACCGCTTGAGCAGACGAGACCACGTATCGGCAAGCGTAGCGTGGGATCCCTCGCAGCCAGAGGATCCGACGACCTTAAGAAAGTGTCTGGGGCAGACTGGATGCGGAAGGCGGAGGACAGGGTGTTGTGGCGTAGCCTGGGAGAGTCCTATGTCCAGCAGTGATCTGCGATAGGCTGAGTTGATTGATTTGATGAAATTCATTTATTTCTTTCTTCTGGCTGCCATGTATAACCGAAGTATTATGAAACGAACCAACGACGAATGTGTCATACGATTTAAAAATCGAACCTTCTTTTTTAATGCGACTACCCCCCTTTCTGTACAATTTTATGTTTGAAAATAGAACGGTATCATTTCTATCAACTCAACAAAGGTGGGTAGTGCAGTACTATTTCATAAATGTATTCTATTTCTGCAACTGATTGGGTGTTGATTGATTCAATTACTGCACGTGGAGCTTTAGGTCTAGATTGATAACTAACTTATTTATAGACTGGGAACTGTTATGCTTTTAGGATTATATAAATCGTTTATTGCACAGGTACACACCAGTTGAAATCACATGAGTGGTTTACCTAATACTAGTATATTATTTTCTACAGCCTGCAGCTACCAGAGCACCAGCCTATATAACCCCACTAAAACAATAAATAATAAAAATTAAATAAGTAAAACCTTTAAGGGTCTCTGTTCAACAAACGTGTTTTTTCGGCGCTTTTGCCTTCTAGTACCTACGGAATCCTTCGTGTACGAATCCGAGTCGCACTTGGCCGGTTTTAATTTGTTCAAATGTGTTCCTTGATTACCGTATTGTTCCAAATAAAGGTTTTTCTTTCTTTCTATTTCCCTTTGCGCGTTTCAAGACAGCAACTGAATCATAGTCCGTCATTATTTCAGCGTTTTCTGCTTCACAACTTAAGATTCAAACTTACAAGAAGATGAAGAAGAGTTGCTTTGGTTGCGAAAGTCTTTTGGCTACCTATCACACTAATATTATAAAGGCGAAAGTTTGTGTGTGTGTGTGTGTTTATATTTTTGTTACTTCTTCACGCTCAAACGGCTGGACCAATTTTGATAAAATTTTGTATGGAGGTAGCTGATACCCTGCATTAACATATAGGCTACTTTTTATCCCGATATTACCACAGGATCGAAACTTATGCGGGTGAAACCGCGGGGTGCAGCTAGTTATTTCATAATTGTTGCCAACATGCCACAAGTCTGCGAAAAACAAAACAGTAACACTAGTCGCAACATTTGTCTTAGTGACATTTGCAAACTAATCTGTACTCCTGAATGCTCCCGATTCGTAATCGGCACATGTCAAAACGTCTAAACCTACAATGCTTCCTAAGTTAAGGGGCTTACAGGACCTAAACGCAAAATAACGCAAGTTTTAGAAACAATAAAAGTATAATGATCGACTACAGCCGGTCGATTCTGTAAAAATCTCACCGTGAAAACTTAGGTGAAGTGAGTTTGTTTTGCTAGGAATTGACACTGTTGACAGCTCACTCCACGCTCACTTCACCTAAGTTTTCACGGTGAGATGGTTACAGAATCGCACTGCTGTAAACAAAATCAGAAAAATATATGATATTCTTCAGTATAATATGCTAGGTAGATAGTGTATTGAAAACATAATACAATTAATTTGATATGATGGAAAAAAATCATGAAGATACCTCTAAAACTTTCTTTTTACATTAAAAAAGATACTAATATACATACAATCATTATGATTTTTTTGTCAGATTATTCTACAAGCAACATATTAAAGAGCTAGTGTTTTAATTTTTTAGTCCAAACAATTTTTTTTTAATAAATATATAATAAAATAGCTTAAAATTTTGCAATAAATTACTAGCGTTGTGTCATCGCGCTTCTCTTTCTTTTCTATGCAATCCGACAGTGACCGCGCTTTAGGTCATGTAAGTGTCAAGTTCGAAGACATGTGACATCTACCAACCCGCGATGGATAACGGTCCACTCCCTCTCACCGAGAGGAGGCCTGTAATTTATTGCAAAATTTGAAGAATTGCTTCAAATTTTGCAATAAATTACTAGCGTTTTGTCATATATGCAGTCCGACAAAGACCGCGCTTTAGATCATGTAGTCGCCTTAATGCACAACAAACCGTCGCGACGTTATTTAGAATGCATTAGGGTTAATGCATGTGCTATCGGATGACGATGCAGTATGCTCACGAGGGATATCCGGGTATAGATCATTTTGAATATCTTTAGAATATATTACGCCAGTTTGGTTACTTGGTTTGATGTGGAGATACTTTTATTGGGTAGGTATGTGAAACTTGTAACAGATGGCCCCTTTTCAGGGTCGGTAAATCAGATCAACTGGTAATGTTTAGAAAATAAAGGTAGCAGAGTCTTCTCATAAAAAACAAATGACGATCGCCGATCAGTCTGCCAACCATCTGCAATACAAAGTAGCATCGCAGGCAGATGCCTCTGGGTATTACAGAGACAGAGCTGAAGGACCATGGCAACGTCTTGGTGGCAGAAATAGGTAAGGTGGTAGCACCTTCCCCGCTGCCCGCATAAGCTTCTTCGCAAAGAGCTATACTACTAATCAATCAGCTCGGCTGCGCCACAATACCTTGTCCTCCGCATTCCGCATCCAGTCTGCCTAGGGGTCTTTGGTCAACTGGACCCACTCGGAACTGGACCCGCGGGTCCAGTTGACGTAATCATTTATTTTCTGTATTTTTATTGGTTAACTGGACCCACATTCAAACTTAGAAGAACATCTATTGTTTAAAGCTACCCGTGGATACAGTCGAGACAAAAAGACATATACGAGTATACAAGGGCACGAATCTGGTAAAGAATCTACCTGTCTTTAGAAACGTACAGAAAAGGCTGTATAAAAAAATAAATCAATCTATTGACTATCTATTCTATTCAACTGGACCCGCGGGTCCATTTTAAGGTCGTCGGTCCTTCTAGCTGGGGGTCCGACACCGCTTGCGATTACGGTACTCGGTCTCCACTCTAGGACTCGACAGTTCCACCGGCCATCGGTCCTTCGACAAACATGGCCAGCCCACTACAGCTTGCTTACTCTGCAAGTTAGTAATTAGCTCCGGTTCTTTCCCGTATAATTTAATTTCTGATTTTATTCATCAAAGAAACTACGAGCAATACGATGCTGTATCTTGTAAATAACTCAGTCACTACGCTAAAATGGTTCACTCAATAAGCCATGAATAATACCCTTCTGTTCGCTCAGCCATTGAAAATTGTTTCAGAATAAATTACCAATATATCAGCCCTTTCATACATAAATAACTCGAAACACGACAATCCATTTGAACGTCACAATTCTAACACGTTTTGTGAAAGGTATAAAATATCAAACGATTACATTTAACAATCAGAAAGCCATTATTGTCAGTCAAAACTGACGGGAACATCAAACGGTTTGGTACTGAAAACAGATTTGCTTGACAATAACTATACCTAATGTTTGAAACAGGGTTGGTGAATATTTGTCATGACTATGACTCAAACACGACAGAATTTACGAGACATTTCGCTTTATCTCTGGTATGGAAAAGTATTAAACTCAAACTAAAGAAAATACATGTATTTGCGGTAAACATGATAAAAACATGCAGCTAGTTGCCCATTCCAAAGCGTAGGACTAGGAGGTTCCTATGGAAAAGAACGGGCAAGAAACTCCAAGCTTTCTTATTGTCTGTCTGTTTGTTTCGGCTAATATCCGAAACGGCTGGACCGATTTTAACGGCTATTTCACTAACAGATAGCTAAGGTTATAAGGAGTAACGTAGGTTTCGTTTAGAAAAATTAAGAGTTCCGCGCAAAAAAAATTTAAAACCCATGAAATCCAATTTGTTTTCCTGAAATCCACGCGAACGAAATCGCGCTAGTAAAAAACAGTGGTGAAGGTTCCATACAACTCGATTCGTACCGACTTCCCTTTGAAAAATGGCACAGTCAGTATTCTTTATACAAATAATATAATAATATTTAAGATATCTACTCCGGGGTCTCCGGGTTACCTCTTACAAAAATTGACCCTTCGCTACTAGTAAATAAACATCAAATCCGCAAAACACGTATTTATTAGTTTGTATAAAAATGACAAGTGTCAAAAACTCATTCCTTCGGTGACCGCACTCTAGTGGTACAGACGCCAGCACATAAAGCTACCCGAAACTGTAAAATTTTCCCAATCAACTTTGAACCTTATGCTTTAGCAATAAAGTTGAAAATCTATTAAAGAGATTTGACAGATTGTAGTAGCTTGATGTGCTGGCGCGGGCGTCTCTACAAGGATCTTTTGGCGCCCGAGTGTCATTGACAGGCGTTGAAGGTAAACTATGTGCGAAATTGTATTGAAAAAAAATACAAGCATTTGTTTATTTATTTTTAAGAAAGCGGCGTTAGTTCCGATTTGGGCCACGAGCCAAAAGTTGCTTGTAACGTTATGGTCGCGAATCATATTTTAATGAACATACAATACGACCGACGCGCGACGTACCTTGGCGGCCCTGAACTTTGCGCAGAAGGCTGCACAGTAAGATATTTTAGGAGCCAAATGGTGACATGAGGTGATGAGGCGAGTGCGAATGAGAAAACATGCGCGAAAGTTCTTAGTGCCTATGTTCAGGCCCGCCATGTTACGTGTCGTATTCTACGTTTGCGTAACAGAAGCAATCGCATTCATTTTGACAGTTCAACAACATTCATTGTGTTATTTACGTTGTTGAGCCGACAAATTTTTCGAACATAATAATGAAGTAGGATTAGCAATAAAAAGTAATTTAAAAAAATTAAACCGACTTAATAACTTTAATTTCGGAAGTCGGTGTCTTGGGATCTGTATTTTAGTTTTATGCCACCGACTTCCGAAATGAAAGTTATTTCATAATTTTGAGTTAATTTCTTTTTGAAGTCGGTTTAATTTTTTTAAATTCTAGTATTTGACCAAGGTTTTGAGATGTTTTCCCTTTGACACTACACCCGTAGCTCTTATCATTAAGCCAGGCCGTCACACTTACACGTATTAGTCCATATCTTGAAAATTACTGAATCGATCTTGATGAAACTTGCACTGTTCCCTAAGTTGAAGAAAATATAAGCCAATAAAAAAAATATGGTCACGATCCGATTAATAGTTCTGGAGATATGCGTGGACAAACATACATACATAAATACATACATACGTCTATGAAATTTTGTATATTTGTTTGGAAGCCCTAATAGATCATCATATGTGAATATAATGCAATTCCAATAATATTACATACATACGTGTCGAATTGATAACCTCCTTTTTTTTGAAGTCGGTAAAAATCTTCAAAATGATACAGATAGTGATTTATAGTGTGTTACGCAATTATGGTGCCGAATTGCTGACACTGACCTGCAAATTGCAAAAAAACTGGCCCAACGCAAGTCGGACACGCACACGAAGGGTTCCGTACCACAAGGCAAAAACGCCGAAAAAAACACGTTTGTTGTATGGGAGCCCCTCTTAAATATTTATTGTATTCTGTTTTTAGTATTTGTTGTTATAGCGGCAACAGAAATACATCATCTGTGAAAATGTCAACTGTCTAGCTATCACGGTTCATGAGATCCGGTGACAAACAGACAGACACACGGACAGTGGAGTCTTGGTAATAGGGTATCCGTTTTTACCCTTTGGGTACGAAACCCTACAAACGTAAGAAAATTTGAATTTTGCGGGCTTCCTTAGCGTATCCTTAAACAAAACTGCCGAACTGCAGGTGTACTTTAAATCTCTGCTTACCTCTTTGAAAAACAGTCGTGAGGTTGTGTATAAGAATAGCTAGAGTTTAATCAGGGTTGTTGAACCCGCGGTGTGGTTGCTATGATCGGATCGGACCGTGATTCATGACAGAATATTTTTGGCACGACACTGAATTGATTGAGGTTTTAAATCAACGTACCTAATTATTTTGGCTCCGTGTATTTTGTTTAGTTGTATTTGTAAAAAATACGCTTTTTTGTCACACACGAGCCTAACCTTTGCTGTTACAAATTGTTTTTTTGTGAATGTTAGTAATAAGTGTTTTGTGGCTAAATGAGGGGCCCGTGGCTAAATAATAACAGCCGCACAGGTCGATCGATCAGGTTAAGCTACGCTTGCCGCGGTTGGTCTGTGGATGGGTGACCATCTTTACATACCGTGGACCCCTCTGTGCCTCGGAAAGCACGTTAAGCCGTTGGTCCCGGCTATCATTCGTGGATCTTTGATAGTCGTTACGGGTAGTCAGAAGCCCGAAAGTCTGACAACCAGTCTTACCAAGGGGTATCGTATTACCCAGTAACTGGGTTGTGGAGGTCAGATAGGCAGTCGCTCCATGTAAAATACTGGTATTCAGCTGCATCCGGTTAGACTGGAAGCCATAGTTAATAACATAGTTGTAACATCGACTGTCGCTGTATCGAAAATCGACGGGTTAATGAATCGATAGTACCCCAAATCGATGGTACGCGACATCGACAGTACGCCAAATCGATAGTACGCTATAACGACAGTACACTAAATCAATAGTACGCTGTAGGTATCGACAGTATACCATATCGATTTTTTGCGGTCTTTCTGAACAGTATACGAAACTGAATCGTCACGCTCGGGTCGGTGACGCTAAATCGTGGAGGTATACTCAGCGCTGAATAGCGAATACTCTGCTCATATTCTGTTATGAATTACCATAAGCTAAAAATAAATAAAAAAATTAACGAACAGCACCCGTTATTACTTTATTAATCACACAGGTACGTTTTAGCAAATACCGTATCGAAATAAAGGCGAGAGAAACTTCAACAACATTTTCAGGAACTATTTTCAGGCACAAAACAACGCACGTAACAAAATAAACGTTCCAACTTCGAAAAATACCGTTAAACCAAAAGCCTTTGTAACATCGCACACACGCAGCCTAGCTACACGATTGGTCGTCCATAATCCAATAGGGTTGTCCCGATTTGAATTTCGATCGGATTCGTGTTCTAAATTTAAATCTTGTTCGGATCACGTACAGTACGTGAGGGCGCAACAGACTTTCTGGTGTAAGTTAGTGGGTATTTGTTTGTTTACAGGGTAGGTAGAGATTTTATCCAAAACAATGTTTTGGTTGAAACTTGTTGCTGAACATTATAATAGTAGAAGCAACATGTTCGAAACACAATACTGCGGTCCAAAACAAAGATAGCTGACGTGGTTCAAAAGACTGCTCAACTTAAATGGGACTGGGCAGGACATGTCTGCCGCATGCCGGACAAACTGTAGGCCCAAATAGCGCAGAATTGGTGCCCTGAGACAGTGAGGCGGCGTCGCGGCAGACCACGTAGGAGACGGCGGGACGAGCTGGATAGGTTCCATCAAAACTGGAAGGAGGTCGCGCGGGCTCGCGAAAGACGGAAGGAGTGGAGGGAGGCCTTTTCCCAGGAGTGGGACAACCCAGGCTAAAAAAAAAGAAGCAAAATGAGCATACACACGTATTTGAGCACCGTCCTAAAATCTAGAAGGTTGTGGCTAAGTAATAACAGCCACCCGGGTCAATCGATCAAGTTAAGCTACACCTGCCGCGGTTGCTCCGTGGATGGGTGACCATATTCAAATACCAAGACCCTCCGTGCTTCGGAAAGTACGTTAAGCGTAAGCCGTTGGTTCCGGCTGTCACTCGTGGACCCGAAGAAAGCCGGAAGCCCGGAAGTCTGACAACCAGTTTCACCAAAGGGTCGTCTTACCCAGTAACTGGGTTGTGGAGGTCAGATAGGCAGTCGCTCCTTGTAAAATACTGGTACTCAGCTGCATCCGGTTAGCCTGAAAGCCGACCCCAACATAGTTGGGAAAAGGCTAGGCAGATGATGATGACTCAAAAATACGAGCGAAATGTTGTCGTCGCTGTGTATGCACACAAACAAGACCGCAGTATAAACTTTATTACACTGTAACAAGATGGTTATCAAAAGGACGCAAGATTTTGTCACGTTTTCGGTTATTATTGTAGTAATAACAATAAAGTTTTAGCGTCGAACGAGACCCTTCCTGGCGCAGCTGTCAAAATTATATTTATGGCAAAATCTAAAACAATTAAGGGGCTTAAATGACCTAAAGCGCGGTCACTGTCGGACTGCATAGAAAAGAAAGAGAAGCGCGATGACACAACGCTGGTAATTTATTGCAAAATATGAAGCAATTATTTAATTATAAAAAATATATTGTTTGGACTAAAAAATTAAAATACAAGTGTTGTAGTATGTTGCTTGTAGAATAATCTGACAAAAATCAGAATGATTATAGGTAGGTTTTTATTGTCAAAAGAAAGTTTTTAGAGGTATCTTCATGATTTTTTTCTACAGTATCACATTAATTATTGTATTATGTTTTCAACACACTATCTACCTAGCATACATCCCGAGGAATATCATATATTTTTCAGATTTTGTTTACTGTAGTCGATCATATACCTACTTTTATTGTTTCTAGAACTTGCGTATTTTGCGTTTAGGCCCTGTAATCCCCTTAAGTCTCCCGCAGACAGGTGACAGACACAACAATTTCTATTGAAACTTCATGGAAATTGGTCTACCAGAATCGTATCGCACCGTCGTCGCACCGTCGCGCGTCGCGTGGAGCCTGTATGCGGGAGCCTTTAATGGTACCTACTTAAACCTACTTTAAGTTTTATGGGACTTTATGCACAAATTAGTTGCTTTTTGAGAGCAGTGGTGGCCAAGTGGTAACGGCCGCGACTTACGAGTTGTAGGTCGTAGGTTCGAACCCAGACAGGCGCTTTACTTTGTGTAAATTATTTCATCACCACTGCTCTCAAAACGGTGAAGGAAAACATCGTGAGGAAAACGGGATGTCCTAGAACCAAAAAATTCACAGACATGTGACATCTACCAACCCGCACTGGGCCGGCGTGGTGGATTACGGCCCACTCCCTCTTACTGAGAGGAGGCCTGTGTCCCAGCAGTGGGAACATTATAGGCTGATTATAATAATAATATAATAATAATATAATAATATTCCACAACTATCACACAACGCCGTCTAGTCTCAAGCTAAGCAGAGCTTGTGTTATGAGTACTAGACAACTGATAAACATACTTATATATTTCTAAATACATACATATATATAGATAAATTACACCCAGACACAGAACAAATGATCATGCTCATCACACAAACATTTGTCCTGGGTGGGAATCGAACCCACGACCTCCGGCATAGCAGTCACAGTCACTGACCACTAGACCAACAGGCCAGTCAATTATGGTAGTTGCTTTTAAGTCAAGAATGTGTATGATTTTCTCCTTACTCATTTAAAGGTGACTCAACAGGAGGCATGTCAACCGCCAACTTAAGAATCAGAATTAAGATTAATCAATGATTTAAGCAAACGCAAGGTACGACGTCCGAAAGGATTACCGCTGGCCCGGAACATAAAGGGCTAAGGAAGGAACACGGGTGGGTTTTAGTCAGTAAGAGTCTGACACTCCCTGACCTGGTAATCGAACATAGGACCTCATATTCCGAAGTAGCGCATGCGACCATTAAACTGTCGAGGCAAGCAAACATTTCTACAGCAAAAACCTCCCCAATCCATCAAAAACCATCCCCCACTCACTGCATCCGTGAAAAAATCAAAATAAACCCCATTTAACACACTAACTGGAAGTCGGTGTATTACCCGGCTTAAAACAACTTAACGCGGACTTAAAAGTTCGGGTTGACCGCGCCGGCGCCGCCTGCCAACTTTGGCCGAACGCCCGGTTAAAAACTTTTTGGAACGTTTGAAAATTGAGATAATGACTTCGTAAAAAGGTTGAGTAGTGTTGAAAATATGTCATTTTAATGTGCCTCTCATTTTAGATCGTGACATTATGAAATGACTAGCTATTCGCCCCGCGATTTCGTCTGCGTGTAATTTCTTGTTTCCCCGCCCCACCCCGTCGCATCGCATCGCCTGCCTCCGCTATTATTTCGTTTTCGATTAGCGCTTTTTTTGACTTTGTTTCTATTAGCTCGGTTTCTTAGGGTCGTAGCGTGATGTTAAAGAATTGGGATATCACATGCAAAAAACTTTTTGAAATTTAAAAGCCGCGGTCCTTCTTTTCTATTCTCCCTCTCTTCTACAGGCTCCTGTAATGCACCTGTAAATTTAAAACAATTGCAAGTCCCATTTTATTAGGGTTACGTACCAAAATGGTAAAAAGGAACCCTTATGGTGAGACTCAGTCTGTCTGTCTGTCTGTCACAGCTGGATATCTCAAGAACTAGTACTTAATGCTATCAATTTGAAATTTAGAATAGTCTCAGATGACGTTTGTCCAACTATTTTGCAAATAAGAAATTTTTTTTTTGGTTGAAAGGTGGTCTTAAAAATTCGAAGTGGGGCTACTAGGGCACGTGAGATAATACTGAGAGGACACTTAGTTAATCCAATGTGTCATAATTTAATCTATGAGTGAGTTAGGCCTTTTGTAGGAACTAGGTGATAAAACCAGTTGTTATAAAGAATTGTCTCGGGTTTGCTTGCATAATCTTTATTTTCCCTATATGAGCACAATCCAATAGTTTGATACTTAGTACGGTTGAGCTAGATGTTATTAAATGGTTCATCTCACGGACTCGATATAGCGACTCTGAGAATTCATCATTGTCTCATGCAGGCGTACACTCCGGTACAACCAGGTACGGAGACTGGTTGTATGGGTGTGAATGCCCAGGTGTTTGGGAAGGATATATAAGTTTGGTGGCTCGCCACATTATACATATGTGTATGTACCTTCATTTGTGTATTATTACAATAAACTTTGTTTTTGTAAGGAGGTACTTGTTTAATTGAATCTTTCCCTAACAGATTACTTGTATAAATTTACAACATACAACAATTAACAATCCTTATACTCGAAGGTGGATATTGGGTTACAGTTGGGTATCATATGAAAGAGCGCTGTTTGCACATTCTCAACATTTTTTTTAGACCGCACCAAAGTGGATAATTCTTTTCTTGTTGTGTTCTGTATTGCCAGGACAAGGTTTGATTGAAAGAAAATTTCGGAAATTCGAAAAAAAAAGCACCCTTACGAAGCTGGCCGCTAGTATATAATTTTTGTTGTTTTACCAACAATAGAAAGACACACTCTGTTAAATAAGACGACCCACTGACCGAAAATTTCAACTGTCTACCTATTACGGTTCAGGAGATACAGCCCGCTGTCACTCAGACGGATGAACGGACGGACGGACGGCGGGGGCTTAGTAACAGGGTTCCTTAGCTACCCTTTGGGTATGGAGTCCTAAAAAGATAACCCTAATACCGGTTACAGTAAAATCCCTTTCTACAATTTATTTTCATCATCTTCGTCTTGGCCGGCCGCGATGGCGTCGTGCGTTTAGTGGGACCCAATCGTTGGTTGTTTTAGCCCAATAGCCCAATTGTCATCTGACATGCGACAAACGAAAAATGTTTGCCTACATTTATGTTCGCATAACTAGTCAAAATATAGGGAACAGCTGATTTTTTTTCGCGACCGATTTTTTGTATATCGTCAGAAAAGGCGATAAATGATAAATGATTTTATTTCTGTAAGTAGGTTTGTACAAACACTTTTACACGTCAATCATATTTTTTTTTTAAACTAGATGAGGTCGGCTTTTCCTAACTGACTATTCTGAGAAGAAAGGCCGAAACAAACTCAGAAGTCACAGTCTCTTTTAAAGTCCAGACAAAAACTTGGTCAGATCGTGTGAAGACCATGTAGATTGGTGTCTGAAATGGTTTTTTGAGGAAAGAACCACACAGATTGAGCGGACCTGTCCAATCAGTGCACGCATTTGTCAAAAATCGTGCAGCTCAACTCAGAACTTGAGGAGCTCAACGATTCGACGAACAATACCAAAGACAGGACATTTGGGTAGGCCGCATAACATTGTGGTATAATTTATTGCATATATGTGGTTTCCATATTGTATTTAATCCTGTTTATTTAATTAGTGTACTTTAACAGTTAACCGATACTTCAGTTTTTCGGTCACTTGAGTTAATCCGGTTTAGGATTCTATAGTTACTTGCTTCCTAAATAACATTGCTTTCGAAAAAACTTGGAAGAGGTTTGTCTTAGATTATCGCCTGTCATTTGTTTGTAGGTCTGTCGTGGATTCGATCCCAGTCAGACATGCATTTATCTACATAAATATAAAATTCAAAGTCCTGACTAACTGATATCAACGCACAGCCTAAACCGCTGGTCCAAGAGACATGAAATTTGGAGGGTGTGTTCTTTGTGAAGAGTAGGTATCCACTAAGAAAGGGTTATTTTTTAATTCCACCCCAAAGAGGGTGAATGGGGGAGCAGAAGCTATCTTGTGTATCTTATGCTGTGAAAACTGTAAAGGAATACATCGCCAGGAAAACGGAATGTTGCCGAAGTTGGTCTGACTAATCAAAAATTCGAAGATCCACCAACCCGCCCGCGTGGTGGACTACGGCCCACTCCCTCTCGCCGAGAGGAGGCCTGTTTCCCAGCAGTGGGAACAGTTCAGGCTGATTATGCTTATGTTATCTTAGTTTAGATCTTGTGGGGGGCTTGTGGCTAAGTAATAACAGCCGCACGGGTCGATCGATCAGGTTAAGTTACATTTTCCGCGGTTGGTCCGTGGATGGGTGACCATCTTTACATACCAAGCAAGACCCCTTGTGCCTCGGAAAGCACGTTAAGTCGTTGGTCCCGGCCGTCATTTGTGGATGTTTGAGAGTCGTTACGAGTTGTCAGAAGCCCGAAAGTCTGACAACTAGTCTTACCAAGAGGTTTTATATTACCCAGTAACTGGGTTGTGGAGGTCAGATAGGCAGTCGCTCCATGTAAAATACTGGTACTCAGCTGCATCCGGTTGGACTGGAAGCAGACCCCAACATGGGAAAAGGCTAGGCAGATGATGAGTTTAGACCAGATCCAAAAAGATGTCAGCATCGAGGAGCCTGCCGGGTCAGCGGGATTGTCCGAAAGGGTTACCGCTGGCCCGGAACATAAAAGGCTAAGGAAGGAACACGGGTGGGTTTTAGTCAGTAAGAGTCTGACACTCCCTTCCGCTCCACCCAGAGCGGGAGGGGTCATTTGATGATTTCCCATCCGGAAAAAAAAAAAAAAAAAGGCCACACCAACCAAGCGTATAGTCAGCCGCCCGTTGTGAGGAGGCCCACTAACAGCGTATTATCGGCTCGGTGTGAAAGACAAGTTGAATATGCATGGAAATTTCCTTACACTCACGACGACCGGATCTGTGCTTAAAAAAAAATGTTAAGCTCTAACAGCTATTAAGGCATTCTAGGTTTAAGATGAGTTAATTGTACTCCAGCTAAATTTTTCCTTCCACTTGGCACAAGGGAAATCCCCTAAGCCCTGTCATTTCACTTGCAAACCCAAGCAAGTTCAACAGGTACGCACTAGTGCCAAGACGATGCCGTCAGTCTGGGCGCCGAAAGACGAGAGCCTGCCAAATCTACGGAGTAACTGGTAATTATGTTATGTATGGCTATTGTTACAACTATGTGGATAGGAAGAGAACGTATGGATGGAATCGGAAGTTTTGGATGTTTTAATTGCAGCATTTTCCGGGCTTGAAGCCAGAATCCAGATGAAATTAGGTTAAAGAAAGAAGTCAGGTAATGGGGCAAAAAACATCGAATAATTACATACAGCTTCCCAACCCTTAAAAAAAAAACAGTGGCACTCCAGGAGTGCCGACAGAAGTGAAAACAAAACAGAAACAGAATACTTTGCCATCACTCACTGACATATCCTTCAAAAAGTAAATTCACGCAGACGAAGCCGCGGGCAGATACTAGTCAGTCAATAAAATTCAAACAATCCTCCTCCCAGTTCAACCCTCCCATTGCTACAAGTCTCTCGATCCGTGACAGTCTCACTATTCGGAATGGATCCGTCCGGCAGAAGGACAGACCGAAAGTTTTACCAGTTCCGAAGTTTCTCTAACTATTATAACTACAGTTGCTATTTACTTTTACTTTGGGATAATATATAGGTAAATTGTGAAAGTATTATTTATTTCATTCTTATTTTTGACATCTGACTTCCGAATCTCTTCTTCCTCACACTTGGGGGGTTTTTTTTATAAGGGACTGTCGAACGAGCGTGCCCAGAATATGCCTATGGCACTGGAACTCCCACGCATCGACGAAACACAGCACGCTGCTTGACGCCGGACTCCGGTGGCTGGGTGGTCGCAAACCAGGTGGGCGCTAGCCCTACCACCGCAAGGGAAGAATTGGCCAGTCTAATAAGGTGTTGAGTGTGACTGTCCAGGATGCGCCGAGCGCTCGGTTCAGTTGAGTAACTGGCGGAACAAACTGCGCTACACGAGGAGGCTTCTTTATGCATCCCAAAATCATTGGGGCTGTATCTTACTACAGCAGTCAGTATGGAGATCCCATGATCAGCAGTTGATGATGTTTACAGATTTCTGTGCTGCGATTAGCCCTTTTACTGGTCACTTTTCATATAAATTATGATTTTCGCCTGTACGCAAGTAACTCCATGCACTGCACACCCAAAAACCTCTTTTATTTTACCAAAGTTCAGACACTCGACCATTCAAATAACTCCAAACACTTTCTCATCCAATAACCCTACCATTGCCACTATAGTCTCGTGATCCGTGCCTCAGACTCCGTGAGATCCGTATCACAAAATAGATAGGTAGTGACAGAAGGTTGGCTCCATACGAGTGACAATCAGATTTTTTTTTTTTGGGTGGGAAATTATCATATAACTTCTCCCGCTCTGGGCGGAGCGGGAGGGTGTGTCACACTTTTACCGACTAAAACCCACCGTTGCCTGTGCCAGGGGCCACGGTATCTCTTTCGAACAACCCGCGACCCTGGCAGGCATCGGCTCTAGCGGACCCCGTCAGTTAGGGCTGACATCTCTTTGAAGCGCGTGTGGAACACAACGCGCCGTCGACTCGGGCCTGGTCCTTACCGAACGCAAGCCGCAAGCCCGCGCCTATGGTAGCCGGGAATCGGCTATCGATTGTGACAACCAGCCTAGGATTTACGCCTAGGCACACAAGGCACCGGCCTAGGGGCTCAGCCAGCCGAGGGGCCCCAAAGCTAACACGATCAGGTAAGTTGCCTGCCTGAGTTGCTTCGATTACTCCTGTATCATAGTTTCTCTGATTTCTTCAGCTTTTTTGCAAACTACAAACCAACTCTTATTTTTATATTAAATTGACAAAAGAAATCTAATCTGTCCGATTCGGGGAGCTAAAATCACCTTTGCCGTTCAAAGTCAAATCATTTATTTCAAATAGGCACATTAAAGGCACTTTTGAACGTCAAAAAAAAAACTAAATAGAAATGATTCTAGTCGCCCATTCCAAAAGGTAGTTTTCGTATGGAGAAGAATGGGCAAGAAACTCCACCGTTACTCTTTTAAAATGTTTTACAAGGTCTTGTATACATAATATAATTATATGTGAACACGATGCACCCATAATAAAATTAGTCTACCACAAAAGGTAAAAAGAATTAAAAATTAAGCAATGACAAATAAATCAAATAAGTGATAGATACATGGTGCTCACATATTTACAAATTTACAAATACTTTTTGTGAGTGATCGCATAAGAATTTAACCTGAATAACTTTGTTTACACTTTCAATAAATACTTTTGGAACAGACTATATAATGTATGTGCGTTGTCGTTTGTTGTTACGTATGGAGTTGGCTTTCTGTATCTATATTGTTTGTGTCCGTATGTCGCAATAGTGAGGCCTGGAACGAAACTAGTGGGCAGATCAAAGTTTTAGTTACACTTCACGGAGTTTCAGTGTGGCTAGTGGCTACAGTTTCGATTTACTTTGATTTGAGGATTACCGAGGCTTATTTCTGTTGAGAGAAAGAGCCATTTCTGGCAGAGAATAGACGACTTTTCTCAAATTGAGATTTTTATAAGGAGACTGAGGTAACACTAGTTAGGTAGGTAGGTATACCTACGAGAATAATCTATACAAATAAATACAATTAAAGTGTTTATTTGTAATGTCAAAATAACAGCTTAATACTAAATGCGTATGAAAGTATAATAAATACGGTACATTTAACAAAAAAACAATAATTATTTAAAATTTCTGTCTCTTTGTTGCGAAACGGCTGGACCGATTTTGACGGGACTTTCACTGGCAGATAGCTGCTTGTTATAAGGACTAACTTGGGCTACTTTTATTTTAAAATTGCAAACAATAGTTTTGTATAATTTAGAAGCATTTTTTGAAGCAAGTTTTGGAAATGTAAGAACCATGGATCCATTTATTATGATATTTTGATGCTCACTTGAAAGAGCAACAGTTGAGAATATGTCATGCTCACTTAAATGTCTCACCGATGGTGGCGCGTGTGTTGGATCATTCGGTTCCCTACAAAATGGTTGAGCTGGTTAGTGCTGATCCACGCGTCATGTTCGTGAACGGGCGCCGTCGTTTGAGACTGGTCATCTCATAACTGCCAGGGCTTATTTTTAATCTTATACTTTGAATTTTTTCTACATTATTTCTCACTTAAAGAAGCAACAAGAATAATGTACCCAGGATTTTGTAATTGGAGTTTCTTGCTTCTTGCCCGTTCTTCCCCATAGAGATCTACGTTTTGGAATAGGCTACTATAGCTTCAACTTTCTGACTAACTGACCGACTATTTGACAATTCAAAAGTGCCTTTTAAATGGTTTAATTGAAATAATGCTTTGAGTTTCATGGTACTTATCCGTTTAATTAAAAGCAACAATGTTACAGTAACATGTTGTTAGTCCTTGGCTCTAATTACCAAACTCCACTATTCATGTGGTCATAAAGTTTATAATAATAGTGTACAATGATGACCTGGAAGATAGAGCACCCTCTGTGTGTCATCTGTGTGATTCAAAGTATTCATACATAACATCTTTAAAACAAAGGAGCAAGGCAGAAACTGTAGGAACAAAAGTCCACACAGGCCTCCTCTCGGTGAGAGGGAGTGGGCTGTAATCCACCAGGCGCCAGGCGGGCCCAGTGTGGGTTGCTAGATGTCACATGTCTTCGAATTTTTGGTTCTAGGACATGCCGGTTTCCTCACGATGTTTTCCTTCACCGTTTTGAGAGCAATGGTGATGAATAATTTACACAAAGTAAAGCGCCTGACTGGGGTCGAACCCACGACCTACTCGCAAGTCGGGCCAATTACCACTGGGCCAGGTATTTTTATGTTCGAGCCGAAAGAAGCATGGACTGTAGATACTAATTATAGGATATCCATACTAATAAGTATTATAAATTCGAAAGCAACTCTGTCTGTCTGTCTGTATGTTACCTTTTCACGCCTAAACCACTGAACGGATTTCGATAAAATTTGACAGAGAGATGGATTGCATCCCGTGGAAGGACATAGGATAGTTTTTATCGACATACCTCGCGGGCGAAGCCGCGGGCGGAAGCTAGTCTCCAATAATTAGAATCCGCCATTATCAGTCATGTCATTTAAACTTACCCTCAATTATTATATCACCTGCAGTTGTAGAATACTAGTAGTAAAATAACTCGGCACTTACCTGAAACAAAAACAAAACATAAATTAGTAATGTAAAAGTCCGTAAAACTACCCACCAAAACTACAAATTCAAAAAACTGGCCAAGTGCGAGTCGGAATCGCACACGAAGGGTTCCGTACCACAAAGCAAAAAAACCGAATAAAACACGTTTGTTGTATGGGAGCCCCCCTTAAATATTTATTTTATTCTGTTTTTAGTATTTGTTGTTATAGCGGCAACAGAAATTCATCATCTATGAAAATTTCAACTGTCTAGCTATCGCGGTTCATGAGATACAGCCTGATGACAGACGGACAGTGGAGTCTTAGTAATAGGGTCCCGTTTTTACCCTTTGGGTACGGAACGGAACCCTAAAAACTACCGTCCAAAAGAACAAACCGATGACAAATTACCCTATCACACAAACTTTCTCATTCACTCCACAGTCCACTCCCATTGGTAATCTATCAATTCATACGCGTTCTAAATACAAAACAAAAAGGCGTGCGCGCCACCTAGCGACAGGAAATTGCAACATCGATCTGTCACCGACACTATAGAGGCGTGATGAATTGCCACCGGTCGACGTCATAGTGGAAATGTATTGCATCGTGGGGGTGAGCAGGGGACGAGGTATTGTCGGTTGGTGTAGGTGATATTGAGGTATCGAGTTTTGTGTGAAAGGTACCTACCATCTATTATATTAAAACGTATAAACTAGTCGTAAGATAGGTTACATAATTTGTTGTTGTTCTATTGGCCCCTTTTTTTTGTGTTGGAAATTATCAAATAACTTCTCCCGCTCTTCGTGTCAGACTTTTACTGGCTAAAACCCACCCGTGTTCCTTCAGTTGCCTGTGCCAGGGGCCACGGTATCTCTTTCGAACAACCCGCGACCCTGGCGGGGTCTTCTACTGCCCCCCTGAGCCCACGAGGGCCCCCCACTAGGGAGTGTTATCGCCCACGTTGAGAACCTATGATCTATCTAGACAAGTAACTAATGTCGGGTGTATTATCAAATCACACCAGACACGGGAATCGAACTCGCTTCTCGAGTAGAATGCAATCCGCTATGACTTTACCAATAAACTGAGTTTATTTTACATCAAATGTATCATCATCTGCCTAGCCTTTTCCCAACAATGTTGAGGTCAGTTTCCAGTTTAACCGCAGCTAAATACCAGTATTTTACATGAAGCGACAGCCTATCTGACCTCCACAACCCAGTTACTGGGTAATACGATACCCCTTGGTAAGACTGGTTGTCAGACTTTCAAATATCCACGAATGACTGAGTGCTTACCGAGGTACGCGAAAAAAAAATCAGCTGTTCCCTACATTTATGTTCGTCTAACTCGTCAAAATGTAGAGAACAGCTGTTTTTTTTTTCACGATTTCAGTTTTTGTCCAATAGTAAAAGTTGTTCATAATGATGAGTAAAATCACGTGTTTAAGTATCGGTCACTAATTACCAGTCGCCCTATATACAGCGTGAAATTTTAATGGTTGTTTTCCCGAAGCGAAATGACTTTGTCTTGACAGTACAATCGATTTATAAAAAAATAAAAATAAAGTAGGTATTAAAAAATGGCAGATTTACAATTTGTGAAAAACAAAACTCGAAAGCGATCTCGAACCAATAGTATAACTACAGCGCAAACGGATGACTGCGCGTGGTCGTCCTGCTACGTGGAGTTACTATTGATTCTCACGCTTTCGAGTTGAGATCATTTTTTTTTTAATTACTTAAAAAAAATTAAATTGCACTCCATTAATCGGTAGCACTACTGAGTACAAATCGTTCTGCCGCGGAAAAACAACCATTAAAATTTCACGCTGCATATATATATATATATTATACTTATTCATAGTTTTAATAGGTTTATGCGTATTTTTATATTTAAAATATTTACTCCTCAATTTTCATAATTGCACCTACCACTGTTTGTCTCTGCATCACCCAAAGGTTGACTGGTAGAAAATGCCTATGGCATTAAGTCTACCTCTGTACATTTATGTGCTTGAAGTATTATTTAAATAAATAAATAAATATAACCCTCCGGGGATAACTGGCGGAGTGGCGGTTTAGTACTACTAATAAATATCTAAAAGAGGTCGGAAGAAGACATTTAGGGGCTAAAATATCTTAATTACACTCAAAGCAGAATTCTAAAGATTTCTCTAAAACCATTAGAACAACGAAACCTCCTATCCGTTACGAGTTAGAGGGTAGTTAGCTAAAAATTAAGTTCAACAACACAGTCACGTACAAAGTTAGGTAGGTAGTCAAACAGTAAAATCACATTATATATTCCGTAAGGGTAGGTTTAGACTATCTAGATTCAGAACAAGAATAGTTCTTTTGTGGGCTGCAGTTATGTTGGTTATCAGTTGCGTTACGTAACATTTGATGTTGATGATCAGAGAGGCAATTCTCGTAATTTTAAGAACGTTCACAGTGTGGGGGCTTACCATCACCTCTTGAAGCAGGGCAGAAGTTGAACTGCACTACTTTTTTGTACGACGTCTTAGTACAAAAAAGTAGTGCAGTTCAACTTCTGCCCTGCTTTAAGAGGTGTTGGTAAGCCCCCTGAACTCAGTCTCAATCTGTCAAAAATATTTCTAAATATAATTACCCTATATTTTTGACATTGATTGTCGCTGAGATGAGATCGCGTCTAGATTTTGAACGTTTTTAGGGTTCCGTACCAAAATGGTAAAAACGGAACCCTTATGGTGAGACTAAGTCTGTCTGTCTATCTGTCTGTCTGTATGTCACAGCTGGATATCTTTTAGAACTACTAATGCTATCAACTTGAAATTTGGAATAGTTTTAGATGACGTTTGCCCAACTATTTTGCAAAAAAGAAAGAAATGAAAATATGATTTTTTTTGCAACAAGGGCTGAAAGGAGGTCCGAAAAATTCGAATTGGGGCTACTAGGGCATGTAGGGTATCATATGAAAGAGCGCAGTTAGCACATTCTCAAACATTTCTCAAATAGTTTTTATTTTGTTGTTATAGCGGCAACAGAAATACATCATCTGTGAAAATTTCAACTTTCTAGCTATCACGGTTCATGAGATACAGCCTGGTGACAGATGGACAGTGGAGTCTTAGTAGGTAATAGGGTCCCGTTTTTACCCTTTGAGTGGGGAACCCTAAAAATTGTGCCTTTATTCTTGTTCTATCTAAACGCACCTTTAAAACGCCCCAACTCTCCCATTAACAAGATTGAAACCAACATTTTAAAGGAGTTCCCTTTGAACAAACATCTTGGTAACATGTGCGATGAAATATTGGAGCATTCTGTCAGAATATGTTACGCGAGATAAATATCGTATGAGCGTTTCAAACGGCTGTTGTGCTATTGAAATTTTACAAAATGTAAAATGAGAAAAATGGACTGGTTTCCCAGAAAATGGCTATGTTGTTGATTGCTTTATGTTTTGACTAGCTTCTGCCCGCGACTTCGTCCGCGTGAAATTTAACCCTCCCCATCACCATTCACCCTCTTAGGGGTGGATGTTCGAAAAACCCTTTCTTAGTGGATACCTACTCAGTACTCTTCACAAAGAACACACCCTCTAAATTTCATGTCTCTAGGACCAGCGGTTTAGGCTGTGCGTTGATATATCAGTCAGTCAGGACTTTGAATTTGACATATATGGATGTAAAATATTTGGGCTCGTGGCTAAATAATAACAGCCCGGATCAGGGTGCTTGCCGTGGTCGGTCTTTGGATGGGTGACCATACAGAACACATCGAGACCCCACCGTGGTCTTGGGTCCTGGCTGTCATTTGTAGGTAGATCTTGGACAGTCGTATGGGTTTCAGAAGCCCGAAAGTCTGACAACAAATCTTACCAAGGGGTATCTTATCGTATTACCCAGTAACAGAAACTGGGTTCTGGAAGTCAGATAGGCAGTCGCCCTATGTAAAATACTGGTATTCAGCTGCAACCGGTTAGACTGGAAGCCGACCCCAACATAGTAGGGAAAAGGATCGACCGATTGATTGATTGATTGCCCTCGTAAAATTTGCCGGAGCAAGATTGATAGGCTGTTTCAATACGACACACCCTGGACAATCAGCTCCACTGACTGAATGATCTTTTTACAGCATCCACATGAGCAATTTCTATCCAACTCTTGCTGTCACAAAACGGACGAAGATATCGATAATTCTAACATACATACACACATAATCAGCCTATAATGTTCCCACTGCTGGGACACAGACTTCCTCTCGGTGAGAGGGAGTGGGCCATAATCCACCACGCGGGCCCAGTGCGGGTTGGCAGATGTCACATGGTTCTAGGACATGCCGGTTTCCTCACGATGTTTTCCTTCACCGTTTTGAGAGCAGTGGTGATGAAATAATTTACACAAAGTAAAGCGCCTGTCTGGGTTCGAACCTACGACCTAGAACTCGTAAGTCGCGGCCGTTACCACTTGGCCACCACTGCTCTCAATTCTTCAATCTAATTCTAACACTGATTACAAAATCACAGTCGCACAGATTCCGTATTTACAGAAAAAAAACGTTGCACAAGAACCCTAATCACGCTGTAAAGCACTTACCACACTAATTACACAACCACAACATATAATTAAGCCGGCAAATCGCGTGTGACTCGTAAATTATCCGCGGGACGTACATTAGCCGGGCGTCCGTCTATCCGTTGCGGAAGCGCCGTGACGCGCGACAAACGCATAAATTTCGCGCGGTCTGAACACGCACTTAGGTTTGGTGCATAATGACGCCATTTTAAGGGTGTTTTTTTAATATCTTATTGTGAAAAATCTGTTAAGGGTTTTGAAATCCACTCTCTGTTCTCCCTCTTATGCTGAAACCCTGAAATCAAGTCATATCTCATTTTGGCTGTAATGCGTTGACCAAAATAGCATCAACAATTTTTATAAGAAGGCTTCAATGATTCTTATAAGTTGGTTTAATACGAATTCGGAAAGCATGTCAGCCATTAAAATGTTAGCAGAAATAAGATTTACTGATTAGAGACTGAACTCTTTTGTCTCAACCCAGCAAAAAATTCTGACTGTCAACGACCAAGACTTGTCACCATTTGACGGCGACAACGCCTTTGTTTCGTAGCAGTAAGGGCAGTTTTCGCAATTCAAGTCTTACTACTGACGTTACACCATAGTTTAGTCCTAGCAAAAGCTATGGACAAAATCTATGCTTTATACAGGGCGTGAATCGGAAATCTGTAGCCATATTTAAGGATGAGTGGTGCTGTCAAGCTCCCAGGAAGCTTCTGTGCTTTTGGGCGGAGCTAGGCTGGCTCTGTTAGCCAGAATCCCCACGCACACAACTTTGTAAGTGTCTCTCGCGCAAACTATTCAGTTTAGAAAAAAATGATATTAGAAACCTCCATATCATTTTTGAAGACCTATCCATAGATATCCCACACGAATGGGTTTGATGAAAAAACTTTTTTGAGTTTCAGTTCAAATATGGGGAACCCCCAAATTTTTTTTTTTTTCTATTTTTCTGTGAAAATCTTAATGCGGTTCACAGAATACATCTACTTACCAAGTTTCAACAGTATATAGTTCGTGGCTGTGACATACGGACGGACAGACAGACATGATGAATCCATAGCGGTTCCATTTTTGCCATTTGGCTATGGAACCCTAAAAAGGGAGTCCTATAATCATCAATCATCATCATCATCAAGGGTGTGTGGTACAAACCATCGAAACTGAACCATTTTCACAATGGGACGACCATCGTAATCACGAAAAAATCATCAACTGCCCCATAAATACGACACACACATTTCGAATACACACCGTGTTTTGTTTTCGGTCAAAAACAAAACACGATCGCCGGCCATGATTGCGACCGCGAGTCCATTGATGCGGTTCAAACACAATCACAGTTTGCTATCACACACAACACAGAACTGTAGTTACTAATTCGAAATACCGCAACGTTAACCACTGAACAAAGATATATTAGAAAATTGTGGACGGATATGTTGCTTGTAGAATAATCTGACAAAAAATCATAATGATTATATGTAAATTAACAAAAAATCATAATGATTATATGTAAATTAGTACAGTTTTTATTGTAAAAAGAAAGATTTTAGAGGCATCTTCATGATTTGTTTCTATTATATCAAATTAGTTGTATTATGTTTTCAACACACTATCTACCTAGAATATATCCTGAAGAATATCATATATTTTTCTGATTTTGTTTACTGTAGTCGATCATATACTTTTATTGTTTCTAAAACTTGCGTTTTTTGCGTTTAGGTCCTGTAAGCCCCTTAACCTCTTGAACGTCGGGCCTCTGTATGCGCAAGTGCCACAAACGTCGGCACATTTGGTAGTACTTGTTGATTTTTGGGCAAGCCTTCGAAAAAACGCAGATTTCGTTAATACATAGCCAGTTAAACGTTACATGTTATACCTTCCTGGCTTCGTTATTAGATTACCTAACTATTTATACCATTCATTATGCAAATACAACTGACCTTATCTAGCAACGATGCGTTAAGTTTTTGTTTTCATTTGCGTTAAGTTTTTGGTTTCACAGAACTTTCCAGAAGCACTAATTTCTTTCTTTTTTTTTTCTTCCGTTTTGTTGGCGCTCCTGTTTAAATGTTACCAAAATAGGTCAAGCATGAATCGACTAATCGAATGATACAGCTAGATCGTGTTGCAAGTGCCAATAAATAGAAAATATTACCGTCCAATGACAACCATGCGTGTTGACAGTTGTTATTATCCAATGGTGTAACGCCGACGTTTCGAGTCATTAAATCTTATTATCCAATGGTGTTACGGCGACGCTTGAGGGGAGGAAATGCGGTCGGAGAGGCTTTTGAGAAAGCCTAAGTAAAAAGTCATAATTCGAGGTTTGGCTCTCGCCAATTTCCTCCTCCAATATTGGACCAATTTAAAAGATATTTCATAAACTGAATAAGAAGGATATTATACTGTATCCCTATGTTTTTCTTTTTCATTTATAAGTTGTCAATTTTGTACACTAGGCCTCTGTTGACAGCGGTTTAAATCGGCAATTTTTGAGGGTTCTAGTGCTTATTAAAATAATGTATCATCAAAAAGGAAAACATAGGGACATACAAGTAGTTAACATTATTATTTATTATTCTGTAAAAAAAATCATTGCTTTATGGTCATTGACTTGAAAGGAAACAGGCGAGGCGAGAGCGTTTCTGTAGAGAAAGGACCACTCCCATTTCCTCTTAATTCAGCGCACATTTTTAATCTCCTTGCTGGAGATTATTATCTAATAAATTATCAACGGTTACGAGTGCGCCCTTACCGTACCCGCACATGCTTACAGAGAAGATTTATTACTGCACTAATCTATGGTACAATGGTTAATGTTAAAATGCTATAATATTAGGTGAATTTTTATGAGGTTTACGGTTATTTAAGTATGTTTGAACGTTGTAATTGAAGAATTTCCGCTATTTAAAAGCTAGAGCTGCACTGGTCTTTGATGCGAAATGGTAGTTGTTGTGATTGCATAATGCATAATCAGCCTATGATGTTCCCACTGCTGGGACACAGCACAGGCCTCGTCTCGGTGAGAGGGAGTGGGCCGTAATCCACCACGCAGGCCTAGTACGGGAACCAATCACAACAACTTCTTACTTCTCGTTGACTAAAATACCCAAAACCATTAGAGAATTTGACGATGTATTGATAAAGTTTAATAAAAAAAAAACAGTGGCACTCCAAGAGTGCCGACAGACATGAAAACTTGAAAAAGCATAGTAATTTTATAAATATTTTTGAAGGTCATTCTTCCCAAAGAATATGTACCGCGCGTTGATATCTTTATAATGGCCAAAACTTAAAACAGAGGTGTCGGCTACGGTAACAGTATCGCGAGTTCAATGGTTTTTTCCCATCTCAAAAAAACACTACAAACTGAAAAATAACTTTAATTTCGGAAGTCGGTGTCTTAGGGATCAGTATTTTAGTTTTTGCCACCGACTTCCGAAATTAAAGTTATTTTTCAGTTTGCAGTGTTTTTTTTGGAAGTCGTTTTTTTTTTTTTTTTAAGTTTTTATTTCTCGCTTTTTAGTGGGTCTATTTATATTTATCTAAGTTACAATAGCCTAATGTCAACTTGTCCACGCCTTTTTATATAATATTCCTTTTCTCGATGCAGGGACGTCAATTGTTGAGGAGTTCTCCTTTTATTAGTTTTTAGATTAGATGCTGATAATCCTGGCTGCAGCATCAGACCAGACTTATGTCAACATTGCATTGAACATAAAATTAGTCCTGTTTAAAATGAGCCCAAACACGACTACGGTGCTCTGTAATTTCAAGATTTGTACTTTTTCTGATGCTCCTGGCTTCAGCATCAGGTCTTCGGTGTTCCTCAGTAACAGTACGTTTATCCACACATCGAGCCCTTTTCAATGAGCCTAAACACGATATATCTGCTGTTAGTTGTCGAGGAGTTAGGTACTCTGCAGACTATCCTGACTGCAGCATCAGGTCATGACTTGATGATCATGAGACCAAATGTGGCAAATCAAACAATCAAACATCAAAACAATTTACTAAAACAGTCCTTGCCTGTTCGAGTAACTTCTTACTGTTAAGGAGTTATACCTTCCATCATCAGCCCAGCTACCTGAGATGGTGACAACCATACACAAATACACAAGATACTTCATAAAATATGCGAAAAACAATAAGTGAGCCTATAAAATTTGAGGATTGCCCTCGATTTCTTTAAGATCCCATCATCAGATCCTAACTTGGTGACATTGGGACCACCTCAGAACTATCTACTTTCGAACAAAAAAAGAATTTTGAAAATCCGTCGACAATTGGCGGAGTATTCGATGAACAAACAAACAAAAAAAACATACAAACACCCGAACATAGTACCTCCTCCTTTTTGTGAAGTCGGTAAAAAAATACCCAGCGCGCCTAAAGAATTTTTCACTTCAACACTTGTCTGGTTTTCAAGGACTTTTCGACATTCATACGTCGGCGTAATAAAAATTCAACAATAAAGACCCACATAATATAGCATCCTCTTTTCGGTAAAATCCTCCACTTTCGTGAGTCCTCTTAACATGAATAGTTTGTTAATTGCCTCTTATATCATCTTTCACAATGGGCCACTAATTGGATCTCGTAGGTACCTACGAGTCCTCACAACAGGTATTTTCTTTACTGAAAATAATAATGAGTGCCTTTACTGTTGTGATCGCAAGTATCTGCGTCCAGTTTCCAAGTCCATTTTGAAGTTAGGTAGTTTTACCCAATGACGTAGTTTATACAGGGTTATTGGTATAACATTAACAACCTCCTAAGAGATCATTGTATTGATTGTACTCATCATTATGAACAACTTTTACGGGAAAAATCATCTGCTGTTCCCTACATTTTGACGAGTTATACGAACATACATAAAAGTAGGGAACAAAAAAAAAAAACCACTTTGTCGGCGTAATTGATATACACACTCCTACAAAATTACAGCTTTCTAGTACTAATGGTCTCTTAGCAAAACTTCGGACAGACAGACAGACAGACGGACGGACATGACGAAACTATAAGGGTTCCTTGTAGGAACTATGGAACCCTAAAAAACAAGGGCTTGAAAGTTTGTATGAAATGCCGTACGTGCGTCGTAAGCGCTCTTAAAATCTAGTCGCAATCTTCTCAGCGACAATCAATGTCAAAATCTTGTCAAAAATGTAGGGAAATTAGAGGTTTTTTTGACGGATTTGACTGTGAACGTTCTTAAAATCACGAGAATTTCCCCTCTGTTATGACACTGACCTCATTTAATTCACCCCACCTTCTACTACCCTCGTTTGCACGAGATTGCACTAACTATTCCCAAAGACTCCTCGGTACCTCAAAGTGCCTAAAATTGTAGCAAAAGTGGAGTTGCGTGAGTTATCAAAGAGTATGCAAAAACTTGCTCGGAGCAAAAAGAGACCCAAATGTTGGCGACGAGTGTCATGGTGACACCAGCTTGTGTATAAAGAAATGTCGGACACTGGAGATGTTGGCTTAAAAATGTAGTAGGTTTCAAGGTTTGTGTAAATAAACACGGTCAAGTAAAGTGTTTCTATTTGGAGACCATGTTTTTGATCACTTTTATGGGATACTTCAAGCAAGACTGCAGGTGCAGCTATTTCATGCTATCCCACATATCCTTACTAACATTATAGGTTTTGTAAGTTTGTATGTTTGTTATTCTAACCACACACATTATCGGCTGAACACTTCATAAACTGCCCGACGATCGATGTCGGGACGTAGTCGCGCGGTAAACTTTGCTTGCGCGATGCAGGTATTTGCGTGACGTCAGTGTGATGCATAGTTCTCATGTGGCGTTGTAGATGCCTCCACACTTTTAATTCGGATACATGCAGTAGTTTTCCTAGAATGGGAGTAAAACCTCTGGGAATACTTAATTAAAACACGCCTCAAAGAATTTTCTGTAAAGCAGTCAAGTTTTCGATTACCTTCGATTTTAGTATTTACACAATAAAGTCAAGACATCTCGAAATAAGAAAGACAAATGAAATATATTGGATATAAACAAAAGGAATTGTAATTGATTCTATGGGCTCTTGGGACCCCTTTCACGTTTTCATCTATACTTAACTTGAGGGACTTAAGTGGAAGATTTAACATCGATTCCGACTTAAATATTTCATTTTGTAAGGGAATAACAATTGGGCTGTTATCAGGTCAAGTCCCTTCTTTGGAGGATGCTCAAGATTTTTGTTGAAAAAAAAATAGAAGATTAGAATTGTTGAAAGTTAAATCGCACACGATTTTGACTTCCATGAAATTATTGTAACGTTGTCAGTACTTTTTGTATTCATAATTTTTAGGGTTCCCTACCCAAAGGGTATAAACGGGGACTTTAAGACTCCACTGTCCGTCTGTCTGTCACCAGGCTGTATCTCATGAACCGTGATAGCTAGACAGTTGAACTTTTCACAGATTATATATTTATGTTGCCGCTATAACAACCAATACTAAAAACAGAATAAAATAAAAATTTAAGGGGGCTCCCATACAACAAACATGATTTTTTCGGTGTTTTTTGCCTTGTGGTACGGAACCCTTTGTGTGTGCGAGTACGACTCGCACTTGACCGGTTTTTAACTATGGCCTAATGGTGAAAGATAATTTGAAAACCTGAATGCAGTAGTGCGAGTATGAAAGAGGAAATCAAATAATGCGCTAAGACTTTGTTCTTGAGTAAATGTATGATGACAATACTACACGACTCAATGAATTTGATTTAAGTACTTTGAGGGCAGAAAAGAATAGTGTGGCCGTCATTCAATAATTCAATTTGGTACCTTCATGAACATTTAAAACCGTGTCTTCTTCTTCTTAGTGTGTCGATAGCAATCTAAATGTACTCGGCCCAGAATTCGGCTACTTGTTTGGCGCCTTCACCAGCGTCCATCAGTTCCTGTAAAGTGCAGCTGACAGGACACGCAGGACACGATATCTATTAAGTGTCCCATCGTTTGTGGAACAGCACCACATTTACACTCAAAGGCGGAGTCGTCTATGAATCTCCACCTGAACAGGTTTTCCTTGCTTCGGCCAACCTGGGTCCGGAGTCTGTTTAAAGACTTCCAGGTTACCCAAGGTAGCTCATGTCCAGGTGGGACCTACCAAATGGGACCAATCCAAAACCGTGTAATTCCAGCGTAACAGTTCCGTTGAATTCTTCAGTGTCAAAAAAAGTTAGAGGACTGTCCCAACCGCCATCTTTAAGTTGTCACCCCGCCCTCTTTTGATCTCAAAAGCGGTAAATCGCAGCCGCTTCCCATGTTTGCCGTGAAACCTCAGCGAAAGAGCTGAATGTGCAAGATTTTAGTTTGTTTAGCCAACAGCTGAATGAAGCGGTGATTTTAAGGCATTCAAGCTGCTTGACGAGCAGAATAGATGTTTGTGTAAGCTCGGTCGCTGGTTTTTAGATTTGAAGATGCGATGGAGTTTGTCGGTTCGTTTCTTGAAGGTCATTTTTGGTGGAAATGTGTCACTTTCGGTATTTAAAGACATTGAAGCCTAATTGGACACACTTTCAACCACAATCCGAGGGTTTTGAAAGAAATTCCTAATCCATTGCTTTGTAAGTTTCTGATGAACTTGATTGACCCATTTAAACAGCCATTAATAGTGAGTGAGCACACAAAAATAATTTATGGAACCGTTTACCTAAATTCCAACAATTTATAATTGCCTATAACAATTTGTATGAAAACTTGAATCCAAGATACCTCGAGAATCTAAATCACCCAGAAATATTCCCATTAACATTTCGGAGGTCAACGAAACAACCAACTATATCTGGAATTCTGGAGGCGGCAACCTTGAGGACCAACCCTCAATAAATATCAAACAAATATAAATTACCGAGTTCACTGTAATTACCTAAGTAGTTGTAAAACGTACTCAAATTCCTTCTATTGTTGGGCCCCGTATAAATCACTAAACACTAGAGTTGGGACACGGCGACTAGGATGATTTCCACCAAACGGCTCGCATCGCATCGGATCGGAAAGGATACGAACGGATGCGGCGAAAGCCGATCGCGTCCGGCAGCATGTCGACGCATACGATCGGCTCCGTACGCTCGCCGTTCGTTTGCGAACGTATCCGTTTCTGTACCTAGTCAAATAGTTCATTCAGGTCCTACCGTGTTGACGTGTTCTATTTTTTTAAATGGTTGAAGTTGACGTAGTATTGTTGGCTATTGCATTAGAAGAAGAAGAAAATAATCATAAAACACAGAAGAGGAAAAGAAAAATTTGGACGACAGCCGAAAGGATTCCATCGTTCCTGACGGGGATCCCTCAAGGACACGTTTTTTTTTAAAAACGATTCAAATTATAGTAGGTTCAAAACAGACATTTCACTTTTTCATTACCTTTAACATACACCATACTTAAAGGCTTCTTTATATCATCATACCTTTAACATTATAGCATCTGCAACTACACTGACCTATATTTACAGCAGTCCTATAAAACTTGCAAAACTCTCATCTGGAGTCGCCACACGTTCTAGCCACAAGTGGCTTTTTCCAGCCTTAATAGCGAGATTTTTCCACTTAGAATGCTGCTCACCAATACGAGATTAAGAGCTTGAAGATAACTGAGTATACTTAGATTCGTTTGTGTCATGTCTTGGTGGAATAACATAGGATAGGAAGACATAGGAAAGCATGTGAGGCATATGTGCATTAATTGTTTCTTTGCAGTTTATGTTTGCCTAGTAGGTATCGACTACAAAGACGGAGGAGGTACGCATAATCAGCCTTATAATGTGCCCACTGCTGGGACAAAGGCCTCCACTCTGTCAGAAGGAGCCATAATCCACCACGTGGGCCCAGTGCAGGTTGGTGGATGTCATATGTCTTCGATTTTTTGGGTCGGTTTCCACAAGATGATTCCATCTACTGATCGGATTCCGAAAATTCTTTCACTTAAGGGAAGCCACAGTATTGCTGAGGGTCATATGATACAGGGTGCAAAAAGACACATCACATAGCCGTCAACTACGCATTGTGTACATAAAACTAAGTAACATTGCATAAAAATAATTACTGGGAAACGACTTTTATTTTTGGTGTGAACATTTGCTGCTTGCGATATTTCGCAATGGAACACACGCAAAACATTGTACTTATGGGTGCATGGAAAGGTACACTCCTCGTGGAAGTATTTAAAGTTGTGTTATAACATTAAAAAACTGTTTTCGTAAAAAAAACCTTAGTAAAAGTTGAAATGTTGACCTTCAATATCTTCGTAACCTGGGCCTTTTTGGCGCAGCCGTGAGGCACATTTACCTGCTAATTTCTTACATCCGACTTTACACTTTTTATTTAATCGTTGTTTTTGGTTTTTATCTTATGTACGTATCTGGTGTACTGTGTGTCTTTCAGTGTGTGCTAAATAAATGCATTTTCTTTCTTTCTAACCAGAAGGTTCCCAGGTATAGTTCAGTACAAACAAATGATTACAATGACGGGGAGTAAAAGGGGCTCTCGGCTTCGTAAAGTGTCTTTTTACACCCGTTTTAAGGCCAAAGCTAGTACAAAATAAAAACGTAAATACACGGTCTAAAGTAGCTCCATATATTGTACGATTACACAACTACCCCTATGAGACCTAAACATGATAATCACAGGGGCAATTTCACGTGCCCTCAAAGAGTTGGAACGGTAAACTTTTTGCCCTGCCTCGCAACTAAATTGCCCTGTTTAAGAATATGGCTCGAAACTACCCACCCCGTCAGGCCAGAAATAGACGAGACGATAGAGTTTGTAGGCAGTTGTGGGTAGGCAGGAATGTTTTTTTACCCTCAAAAGGCAGAAATATATCTTTAAAAGCCAACTTTTCCCCAATTTGATTATATTATCTGGAAAATTAAAGAAAATGCCTAGTTTGGCTTCCAGACCAATTTCTTATAATTTAGTGTCCGTTATAGGTTAAAATTAAGACTCCTGTATCTTAACCAATAATAAAGCAAAGACCTCATAGCTTTATATAGTAGACCGTCCCATATGGATGTAGCCATCACAGGTAAAATTAGCTTACGAATCTCTTTATATGCCCAGTTTGGCAATAAAAATGCTACCATTGGTGAGAAAAACAATTAGTTTTTGTTTAAACCGAGCATAAGTATAATGGATTTACAGATACTAATTACAGGCCTCGTTAGCCGGATTTCACATAACGTACTTCTCCAAAGTATTTTTAAAGACCTAATCGATTTACAGATTGATATGTGCGGTTGCGGAGTTAAATGGAGTAAAATTCTGCCAGAAAATTACCCTACATATGGCAAACGAAATAGAGGTCGACAACGTTAAAGATGGGAGGACGAACTCAATCTCACAGCAGGTCTAAACTGGAGAAGAGTTGCAAACGAAATAAAGCAATGGAAATCTTTAGGGCCTGTGCACACCACGTTTTTTAAACGCGACGTTGACGAGCCTTTGTAGCGATACAGACGCGATACGCACGCGAGTCAGACGCAGCCTGTAGACCTTCTATAATCTATAGGATAAAAGCGCGCCGTCGACGCACGTTTCTAAAACGCGCGTCAACGGCGCGTTTAAAAAACGTGGTGTGCACAGGCCCTTAGAGGAGGGCCTTTGCCAAGAGGCACACTGAACTCCGAAATTTATATTACAACTCAGGAAAGAAAATAACAACAATTAAACTAGCACAAGAAAGGAGTTTGAGGATAAATGGGCTATTGATTGATTGATTGATGAATGGACGTGCGGTTACAATTTCGAAACTAAACAAATCGAAGTCGAATACACGATTTAATCAGTAAATAAACTGAAATTTACGACATTACTAGCTGCGCCCCGCAGTTTCACCCGCGTAAATGTCGATCCCGTGGAAATATTGGGATACAGGAAGATTTTTTATCACCATCCAAATTTTTATAGGGTGTTCTACCCATGAACATGAACAACTTTCACTATGGGACCAACTCTGAAATCACGAAAAAAAATCTGCTGTTTAATACAAAAGTTCAATACCTACTTGACCAAAATGTATGAAACAGCTGATTTTTTTTTGGATGGTGATAAAAAAATCTTCCTGTAAGTATGTTAATCCAGGGTGTCAGCCTCCTCCTCCATACACAATTTTATCAAAATTGGTCCAGCCGTTTGAGCGTGAAGAAGTAAAACACATGTAAACACACAAACACAAACTTTCGCCTTTATAATATTAACGTGATTTAACAGAAAGTAATACAATAAACATGAATAACAAAATTAAGAAGTTTTGTCCCCCGAGTTTTGCATACAAATTGCGAAGTTTAATTTATTTGTGAACTGCGTCACAATAATAATTGTTTTAAATAAATTAACATGGGTACGGGGTGCTAAGAAAATGGTCATTAGATAAATTACCATTTGACCTAAATTTTGGCTTCAAGTTATTAGAGTATTAGCAGGGCTACACAGATATTTAAAGACAAGACGCACCCCTGGTTTTAGTTGAGTGAACAGGTTTTTTTTTGCATCTCGGTGTTAATATTTCCTTGTCCAGATACCAAGCTGTTCCTTTGCCGACAAAAGCTGTCTATTAATAATATTTAATCGTACTATGTTGATTGGAAATCAATAAAAAGTTCTTCTGTTGTAGGTACAGACGCCAGCACATCAAACTACCCGAAACTGTCAAATTTTCCCTATCAAGTTTGAACCTTATGTTTTAGCGATAAAGTTGAAAATCTTTTAAAGAAATTTGACAGATTGTAGTAGCTTGATGTGCTGGCGTCTGTACGTTACTAAAAATAAACTTGAATGGAATTCTTATTGCTAATAGATAGGTACCTATTTTGTTAAAGGAAGACTTCAAACGGCATCTGGCATAATAATAGGCTATTTGACTGGTTTCTGATAAACATCTCAGATTATTTAATGGTGTCTAACGAGCCCACAAAAACCTATTACTTCAAATTGCATAATGTATTTCTTTTAAAAAATAGTAAATAAAAATGTACTGTTTAAATAAGCCGCCAAAACGCTATCTTTAACAATATGGCGTCGTGACGTCACGATTCACGTAAACAAACGTTGAAACGGTCGAGATACTAGACAAAAGTCATCTGTTCTGTCAACGATAGACAGAAATTTACTAAATCATGACGTCATCTTAAGTTCAGCTAATCCAGACCGTTTTCGATTACGTGGCGCCAGATTTAAAAAGATGAAGTTTTTTCGGGATTTTTTTTATAAATAATACATTGTTTTGTAGTAAAATTAATGCAAATCGATTTTAAAAGCGATAATTTATACGAGTGTCAATAATTATGACCTTATTTTTTACATTGTCAAATAGCCTATTGTGAATTAAAATACAGCAATTGCAAACAACTTCACACAACACCACAGCAAATAATTTAAAAGTCAACCCAAAAGTAGGGCACTCCATATAACCCATTCCAATAACTTTAAATAAGCCCATTCCCATTTCCCATCCCATCAGCATTTTTCCTGTAATCTTTACATTAACTTCTATCACATAGAATAATTTCAGATTTTTCTCTTTGCAAACTTCAGAGATAAGGGGGGAACGGTATTTTTTTTTACATTTTTCATCAAAAGTCGAAAACTATGCGGCTTAAAAAAAAAGAAAAAACGTTTGAGAATGTGCAAACTGCGCTCTTTCATATGATACCCCACATGCACTTCGAATTTTTCAGACCCCCTTTCAGTCACTGTTGCAAAAAATATAGGTAGGTACATATATTTTTATTTCTTTCTTATTTTCAAAATAGTTGGGCAAACGTCATCTAAAACAATTCCAAATTTCAAGTTGAGAGCATTAGAAATTCTTGAGATATCCAGCTGTGACAGACAGACAGGCAGACTGAGTCTCACCATAAGGGTTCCGTTTCGGTACGGAACCCTAAAAAAAAACAATATCTCGGATTTAGTCGACTATCCGTTTCACCGTTTTGGTACGGAACTCTAAAAACAAAACAATAACTCGAATTTAGTCGATATTGCAACACTCGTCCCATCCTTACCGGGGAGAAAAGTGCCCTCAGGGTAACAACTCAAAACAATTAATACGTAATGGAGGTAATATTAAATAATCGGGTCGTTTCTCCGGACTCAAATATGTAGGAAAGAGCTATTTTGGGTAGAAGAATTTGGCGAGTTAATACATCGATTAGGTAAAGTTTTGGAAGGGTGGTAATGAATCGGTTGTGTTGAAGAATCCGAATGAAATGAGTTGCTGAAAGACTTATTTTATGTATTACTGTGCCTTCTGTGTCGACTTCGTTCTCGTGCATATTGGATTTGATTTAATTATTTTGCGCGGAACCATAGGTATTTTTCTAAAATAAAAGTCGCCTAAGTTAGTCCTTATAACATCAGCTATCCAGTGAAAGTCCCGTCAAAATTGGTCCAGCCGTTTCGGAGATTAGCCTGAACCAACAGACAGACAAAAATATTATGCATTATGTAAAAGCTTTTATTTTGACATCGATTTTATTTATTTATATAGAAGTAAAAAAAAATGCCACGGGTGTGACCTATTTTTATAATTTTCTTTCTCCATTATTCTCCGCACAATATGAAGAATAAAAAATAAAACTTACATATTTTAGGAGTAGCAAAAGGACACAAATAATAAAATTAATCCACCATAATAATTGTACCTATGACAGGTAGATAATCAAATTAGGAGAAAAAGCAACCAAAAAAAAAAAAATACAAAAAAAAATTGCCTTCTAAATTACAGTCCCACAGTTAAATCCCAAAAAAAAAAAGGTTTTAACTTTTCGACAATGAAACTCCACCGTCAACTCTTTGTAGCTAAGTATGCGCGCGAAAATGAGAGAAGAACAAAATGGCCGACAGTCGCGTAATTCTGTCGTTCGCTTGATGAATTTTGATTATGAGCACGTAGTGTTACAGATCGTGGGGGAAATACTGAAAAAGTCTTCAAGTTTTGCATCGGGTTTACGGTTTACTAAGAGAGGTAGGGAATAGTTTTTTGAACTGCGGGGTAATTGCGTAGCACATAACAGTAGGAATGGCTTTCATTTTGACAGTTCAATAACATTCATTGCGTCATTTACATTGTTGAGCAGACTAATTTTTCGAACTTATGGAGCAACGGTTTAGCAATATCCTTCAAAATGATTCAGATTGTATTCGATAGTGTGTTCCGCAATTAGCCCATTGTGAGCGACCACGTTTCACCCGCCATATAGCGGCCGTAAAATAACAGTCGCCTACATAGATATACAAAGGTTTTGACAGCATATAGACAGTCAATCAACCGTCATATTCAAGACGGGCGTCATCATATACATAGTTTCCTCCGGAAACGGACACACGTCATAATGGGAATTGGAGAAGAGTGCTTGTAAACAATATTGATTTACGCCAGTATCGACACAATTGGAAAATCAGAAAAACCTTTGCACTTGCAAGTGTGAATTTAAACATTCTTCAGATATCTATCAATTGGCAATGTTACTACTGTTAGCCCGCATCTTTCCACTGCTGTGCGTGGGTCCCCCCCTATACCTTCCAGCTCTTTCGATCCAGGGCTAAAGTAGACCACTGGTCGTTTGTTTTCTCCACCTCGTCCCCCATCTTCTACGGGGTCTGCTGCGACGCCTTCTGCCTGTCAGGGCTCCACGTAGTGGTTAATTGGTAATGTGTATCTCGCAGCCAACTGGTTTAATTAGCCGTTTAGTTAACCGCCTAGCCTTTTAACTAAACGGCGGCCGTTCAACTAACGGCCTGAATGATATTTAATTACAGTTTAGGTTAGAACTGTAACCAATCACGCGCGAGCCGAATTGGTCGCAGTAACTAAGCCAGGGCACCCCGACCAAATGGGTTAGGTTAGGTTAGAACTGTGATCAACCGCGTGCGAGCCGAGAGAGCGAAGCGGTGCGAGCACTACTTCCAAAAGCCAGGCGGTTAACTAAACGGCTAATTTAACCAGTTGGCTGCGACATGTATACTACGTGTTTAATATAATCGTTTGTTGTAGCATCATAATTTAATATAAAGTGGAGTGATTGGAGTAATTAATGGAGCTAATTAACATAATTGCAACAGCTGTGACAACCAACATCGTGACCATTTTTTAATTCCCGCTTGCCAAAATGTTTTAACAATTTTCATTTTTGTAATTTCGCAAATGAAAACATTTTTTATTTCCTATATTTTTATTAACCGACTTCAAAAAAGGAGGAGGTTTCTCAATTCGACCGTATATTTTTTTATACCAGTAATTGACAGAAATGGCACATGGTCACTGTAATATTGTCATTTCGAGTGCACCTGTCACTCAAAAGTTGACATGTGCCATTCACACATTGTATTTCCAGTAATCATATTTTTTTAAACGGATGCTTAGCCATGGTGGCAGAAATAGGTATAATGTTATTACTATCTATCTGCCTCTCACAGAGAGGAGGCCTGTGTCCCAGCAGTGGGAACATAATATAGGTTGAAGATGCTCTTATAAGGAGCTTTTTCTTCTCGTATCGGCGACATATTTCTGAGAAAAGACTGTGCTGGGGTAAAAATATTGCCGAGCTCCCAAGGTTGTAGCGGATCTCACTGCCCAGGGCTATCACCTTTTCAATTGTCACCCTAAACGAGAAATTGGTAGATTACTGCACACTCCCTATCGAAGAGAGAAGGCTTGTGCCCCAGTAGTGGGAACATTATGGACTAATAGAGGTTTTATACAGTATATCCAAACACACAACATGGCCTGACTTTAACTACCTGCTTGTATAACAGTTCAAGACTATGATGAAAGATGCAATTTCATGATTATCCAAGCCGAATTTAAAACAAACTATCCACCCACATTAAACCCGAATTATCTTGTGGGTTTTAACTCCAAAAACTTCGCCTACGGCGTTAAAATTGCACGAAAATAGACTCTTAAACATGAAGCCTCGCTTGCCCCTAATGGCCGAATTTCCGACAAACATCGGCTTCGCGAAACAACGGGGCAAGTGCAAACGTCGCGGTTTCTGACCACAAGTGGGGACGGATGTGATTCGGGAATGTCGCTTACAGGTCTGTGATGGTTGGTAGTTGGGACTGTTTGACCGTTGTTTGATTTGGATGTTGTTATTATGTTATATGGCAGTTTTTGAGTGGCAGTTGTAAATTTAAGTGAAATTTAAGCGATGAAAGACATAAAGGGACCTGTATTTGCATCCACTGACACTTTATGCAATGTGTTATAAATAGTTTTTGAATGGCAGTTGTAAATTTAAGTGAAATTTATGCGTTGAAAGACATAAAGGGACCTGTATTTGCATCAACGGGCACTTTATGCAATGTGTTATATATACACTACTCCATACAAGTTTAGACGTGATTAAAAACTTGCCTATAATTACGTCAATTTACGTCAGGCGCTGATTAATTTCACAGGACTAAACTAAAATTTATCTTCTGGCCTTTTCTCAATGAAATAGAAAGAAAAAAAGAAGAACTGAACTTAAATTTAGTTTAGTTTGTGAACAAGGGAATCGGCAACACTGACACAATAATTTAGGCTACTTCATTATTTTGCTTAATACCTATCGATAAGTAAAGGGCTGTGAGTTATCTGCACTTACCCACAATGAAATTAAGATAGAATTCGTGGCTCAACAGAAGCTGTATGGAAACAATCCTTTCCAATTTTCCATCCAGATTAATTTCAACCCCAAGCGGTAACAGTAAAAATAAAACTACCCGTCAATACAGGAGCTATAAATTCCCGATCGGTTTAGTTTAGAGAGTGCATTACGTCACAATACGCGCGCTCAGCAATATATGCTGATTTATGACTGGTCGACTGCTGGTGCTAGATAAAATGCTGAAACTGTAGTTGTAGGATTTAATTTAGATAGCATTCGATTCTAGAACAGTGGCTGAGTGGTAAAGGCCGCGACTTATACAAGTTGTAGGTCGTAGGTTCGAACACAGACAGGCGCTTTGCTTTGTGTAGGTAAATTATTTCATCACTACTGCTCTCGAAACGGTGAAGGAAAACATTGTGAAGAAACCGACATGTTCCAGAACCAAAAATTCGAAGACATGTGACATCTACGAACCCGCACTGGGCCCGCGTGATAGATTACGGCTCATTCCCTCTCAGCGAGAGGAGGCCTGTGTCCCAGCAGTAGGAACTTTATAGGCTGATTATGTGTGTGTGTGTGTGCATTCGATTCCCATGGTTTGGAAAATGGACCGATTTTTGCAAACATGAACATCTTCTTTTTCTTCGTATCACTTGTCAGAGCGGTCGTGGTCCTCGTGTAGTTTCTTGTCTAGATGATGATGTGATTCACCTCACGAGTTCTCGCCACCTACGCTGATTTTTGCTATTTTTAGTGCTCTGCGCTCGTACAAAGGATCGTCCACTGCGGATTTTGTTTGGTCAGTCCATCTCATGGGTGAGCGTCCGCGTGATCCAGTGCCCAAAACCAAATTTTATTTTCACTCTATGAGACTTTTAGGGAATTGGATTATCTAATAAACTTAAGCAAATATCCTCTTCCTTTATCGCCGCATCGCCTTTGATCAAATACCATTCGGCTGTCATGATACTTGTGTTATAAATTTCGCTAATATTGCCAAAAGGAAATCCCAAAACACTTTGAACTTTGGACATCGGAACAACTATGATTATTCCTATTAACGTCACAGATAAACCATAAAGTACAAAAAGAAATAATATTTATTTGCATAAAACATGGTAGATAAAGTTGTTTTTAAAATACATTATAGAGCATACCTACATGTTTTATTTACATCATGCAAATAATATAGGTTAGATTACAAAATGGTTCCCGTCAGCAAATTCGTATAAACTGTAAAAAGTACGAAACAACGAAAAACCCCAAATTACAGTATCAAATCATAACCCAATTAAATCACACTAAAACTTTCCACATGCTCATAACGAAAAAAACGGAGCAAAAATTCAGCTTTGGATGAAAAAAATCTACACCGATGACTGTGGTGAGGGTCCAAACTCTAATACAATGGAATATGGAGCAAAGTCCACCATGACTGGATAGAATTCTGTGCGAACGTGTTGTCTAATAGGGCTGTGATCCTCAACGTTTTACAAAGCCATAGTAACAACAAGAAAGATCCTTCAAACTTTGAAGGATCTTCAGAATCTCTGAAGGGTTCAAAGGATGTGAGAAGAGCGATGAAGGAGTCAGAGCAATGGATATTAGCTTCAGAGTCCTGTACTGTGGTGACCACTAATATAATTTATGTAGTAGTTCAACGTCATCATCTGCCTAGCCTTTTCCCAACTATGTTAGGGTCGGCTTCCAGTCTAACTGGATGCAGCTGAATACCAGTATTTTACATAAAGCGATTGCCTATCTGACCTCCACAACCCAATTTGTACTGGGTAATACGATACCTCTCCGTAAGACTGGTTGTCAGACCATCTAGTAATAATGGCAATATTAGTCTAGAAAATAGAGTCTACGACATTTTGAATGACGACATTTCTATATTTAATTCTGTAATTTATATGGTGTAAGTGCATAATAAAGAGTTGTATTCTATTCTAAAGCTTCCCAAAAGGTTGACACTAGCCCGATGGTACGCTTAAAAAGTTCATGCATAAAAGACCGGCACGGAAACTGATGGGATGAAGTTCCATCTTACACGAATGAAATTTCCAAGTGTACTTTCTCCAAGACTACAAGAAAAACGAAAAAATCTTTCGAAACCGTTGGGACCAAAACCCTATAATTATTTAGATCATTGTGAATATAGACGTAACCATAATGACTGGAAGGCTGCGGTGTTATTAACTCAGTTCGAGGTGAAGGACGGTGCTACGTCACTAACATGGATTCTGAGCTCAGGTGTTGTCTAACGGAGCTGCGATTGTCAAAGTTTTGAATAAAGCCAAGTTTATGGAAAAACATATCAACCTTTTTCTTTTCATTACTGCTACAAATGATGATAAGGGAGTCGGGAAAACTAACAGGGTCCCCATTTTTGCTGCCGAACATTTATTAAACAATGTAATGATCATTATGTGAATCAAAAGTAGTGATAATGGCAATATCAGAGTATAAAAGAAGTTTATGAGTATTTTTGTCCGACTGAAAAAAGAGATATTAGCTAGTAAGTTAAAACCCCGATCAACAGAGGGCATTATTGATGATGAGAAAAACTCAAAACTCAAAGCATTTAACTTCTATACATATATATAAATAAAAGAAAGTTGGGTTAGTTAAACCATTTATAACTCAAGAACGGCTGGACCAATTTTTATGATCTTTGATTTCTTGGATTTGTCTCCACCCCGAATAGCAGAATAACTATTAAATCATGGGACAAATTCACGAAAAAAATAATAATGAAGCTAATTAATTTTCTCATACATTCGTTCTTATTGATTCTGAGGCGGAACGACGTTCACCGGGTCAGCTAGTTTCAAATAAATCAAAAGGCACTTTTAAATTTTCAGGGGGTCAGTCCGTTAGAAAAATGAAGCTAGTTGCTTATTCCAAAGCGTCTTCGGTTCTTATGGAGAAAAACGGGCAAAAAAAACTCCACGGACTACAGACACTCTTAAAATCCCAAATATTGGGTACTAACTTTTGACCACTCAAAAGAGTAAGGACTAACATGAAAACAATGGATTCTACACCAGCTGTTATTTCACATGCAGTGTTACGCATTTCAGTGTATTTAACGTTGTACGTTTCCCTGGGTTTCAGGAACTTTCCCGAACTCGTGTCCAATCCTAAAAGTTGGAAAACACTAACTATGTTGAAACTGTTGAAAGCTATATGGGGAAGAAGTGAGTTTTCGACGGGGTAATAGTATTTCAAACTAGGATTGTTTTAAAAACCTATGCTGGGAGAGCTTTGATTTAAAGGGAGTGAATCGTTCTTCCTAAGAATGAAAAGGGAGTGACAGTTTACAGGAGAGACTGGAAGAGAAAATACCCCAAGTGAAATAAAAAACAGAGACAGAAACAAGAAGTATGTTCGTTCCTTCTCTGTACAAGAAAATATATTTGAGTTGAAGCAATTTCAAATCGATGTAGAAATACCATACCAATCTACATTATTCTTTAAGTCATATCAAAAGGATGAAAATTGGGTAAGTGATGAATATATTTACGAGTTAATGTTAATCATATATGATGTATTGAAAATAAACGAACCGAAATTTCTCAACCATTACGATAAACTCCTGTGTATTGAAATTAAGTATGCAGATTTTCTGAATACTTTATTTAAATGTTAATTTATCTGAGTTTCAAGCCTTTTGCATTTCAATTGACTGTGTTCACGAATCGAATTAATCCGAAAACAAAATGGTTTCATGTAAAAACCTGTTCTCATGAGAAATTCCCTGAATAATAAAATTTATATCTGCATAATTATAATCTTCCTTATATTTTACAATGACTCAGTAAAACATGGTCAATATTTGAAGTAAAAAAAAAAACAGTTGAAGAATAATAAAACTTTGAGAACTCGAAACTATAGAAACCAGTTCGCTAATATTCGAAGCTTGAGCGACGTATGTAGACAGTCTCACGGCGACCACCATCACAAACGGTACCGCGGAATGGATTTTACCGGCAAAATCGCTATCGTAACCGGAGCCAGTTCCGGTATCGGAGCAGCTACTGCCAAACTGTTTTCACAACATGGAGCGACACTCGCACTAGTTGGACGGAATGAAACAAAATTACACGCCGTTGCAAGTCAGTGCGAAGCCGCAAAAGGAATACGACCCTTATGTCTCCTCTACGACTTGACAATCGACCAAAATTGCGATGAAGTCGTCAGAAAAACCGCGCAGACGTTCAAAAGGATAGATGTACTTGTGAACTGTGCTGGAAAAGCTAGTGTTACTTCGCTGTTTGATACGAATATGGATGTTTTCGATGATTTAGTGGCTTTGAATCTTCGTGTGCCTTACAAATTGACGCAGTTGTGTATACCGCATTTGAGGAAGACTAAAGGAAATATCGTGAATGTTTTTGCTGCTCCTGGTAGAGTGAGGCCTGGTTTCCTACATTTCGCGATGGTCAGAGATGCATTGCAGAGATTCACGAAGGCTGGTGCTTTAGAATTAGTTGTCGAAGGTATAAGAATGAACGCTGTTCGTCCAGGATTGACTAGAACTAATATTTTGTCGAATTTAAACGTGCCGGAAGATGATATGCCTCACGCGTATGAGAAGCTTGCTCACACAGTACCCAATAATGTGATAATAGAGCCTGAGGAGGTAGCTAGAATGATTTTATTTGTTGCGAGTGATTCTAGCCCAAACCTAACCGGTGCTAACTTGGTAGTCGATGGAGCAGCATCTGGCAACGTTTAGTGACAAAACATGTTGAAGTGACAATCACAAGAGCCAATATTATTGATGACATTCTGATGTGATATAATATAGTGTATAAGTAATATAGTTTTGGTGTTTGGAAATTATTAAAAGATAAGATGAAATGAAATTATGAAGCTGTCGTATATGATGTAAACAACATTGAATTTTTAAAAAAACGTAAATGTTACAGATCGGTAAGCATCCAAATGATAATACGATGTAACTTAATGGAGTAAAAACTCGTATTTTGAAACTAATTTCGTTTTAATTGGTGTCCATTGGTATGTACCCAAATATAGGTTTTGTGGCATTGACATGAAAATAGCTGATTTTGTACACAATGCTTAAATTGTTTGGGATGTGGACGATTCAGTACTTAATATTATTATTGAAATACTTAAATTGCGCTGTATTGTAATTTTTGACTAGATTACAAAAACTGTGTATACCTTTTCTGTTTACATTCATATTCATAAGAAATAAAGTAAAATAAAAATGGTCGTCTCACATAAACGCTTAAGGTGAATGGGTAGTGGTAGATCGCGAAATTCAAATTTTCTTAGGTTTTTTGCAATTTGCAGGTCAGTGTCAGATTGTATCTTGATCAAAATATGATTCGCGACAATAACAGGTACATATTTAGAGAATTATAATCATTCGAATCATTAATACATCTTTCCAAGTTAGATTTCTACCACCAACCACCAATCTCTTATGGAAAGTGCTTATAGTAGAAATCTAACTTAGAAATATGTATTAACGATTCTAATGATTATAATTCTCTACATATATGTAGACACCTGTTAGTGTCGCGAATCATATTTTGATCAAGATACAATCTGACACTGACCTGCAAGTTGCAAAAAACCTAAGAAAATTTGAATTCCGCGGTCTACCACTACCCATTCACCTTGATATAAATATTTTAAATTACAAGACATTTACCTTAATCATTATGTAAGAACATAGCCATATGATTCAAATGAACACATACCTATTTAAAAACAGGTATTTATAAATAGATTTCAAACAGGTTAAACAAGTAAGTATAACTCTGAATGAGGAAAACCTGTACAATAATATTGTGATGACGGAAACTCGTGCGTAATGACCACAGAATAATACAGAATTTTGCCTTAAGCAACGAGAGAAAACAGGCGCACGCTCACAGAATCGTAAGTACGGCGATCTCAAACAAATGCCGATCGCCAATGCGCTTGCACTCTCTATAGATGAAGCGTGTCTATGTGTGCGTGTGTATGCGATAGATGTATGGAGTCAAACTTCTGTATTATTCTGTGTAACGAATGACGAGGTAACGTGTAAGTAGCAACAAGAATACTTGAGTATGTTGTTGTTATGTGATAGTTCATTCAAAAACATGTGATTTTTATAGTTACTATGCTATATGTTGCCGTTAAGGAAATTCAAGGTTATACAAACATGATTATCTCATTCCTTGTTAAACTTTAATTTGGTGCTGTCATTATACTAACAGTATATGTACCTGATTTTGCTACTCGACTCTTGGACATCTATGGAATGAGACTAGATATAAATGTCTTGTGATTTATTATGGCCATTCTAGGCACATTTTTCTTCGAGGTAGGCTCACTCCATCGTCGACTTTGTCTCTGTCACTTCTGACCTAGACTAGAGTCAAGAGCAAACCCATTACAAATAAGAAAAAAAAAATGTATTAGATTCTTACCAGAATTTAATTTATTTAACCGTAACTGTTATTGCGTAGAAACTTTTCAATCACAATGTTTTCAATCACTTCATCATCTGCCTAGCCTTTTCCTAACTATGTTGGGGTCAGCTTCCAGTCTAACCGGATGCAGCTGAATACCAGTATTTCACATGGAGCGACTGCCTATCTGACCTTCACAATCCAGTTACTGGGTAATACTGAGGTTACTGTGGATACTGGGTGTTACTGGTAAGACTGATTGTCAGACTTTCCGGGTTCTGACTACCCGTAACGACTGTCAAATATCCACGTCTGTGTGTGTGTCGTGTATGTCTGTTTTCAATAACTTATGTTCGTGAAAAGAGACTTCATCAGCATGTGAACGTCGAGGCAATCCAGCTTCTCGATCACACAAACATAGTTAGAAGACTAAAAAGAACAAAACCGTTCGAGTTAGTGTTTAGTGTTAGTGAATAGTGTAAAGTACAAAAGTGCCAAACAAACACAAGAACGAAGTGTATTCGCCTTAATAGAGACAATAAGAAAAGTGCTATTGGACACATTCTTACTAAAGACAATTTTTAATAGTTTAGGTTATAATTAAATTACTTATTAGTCTATCTAAAAGGCTAGATTGTAATAAGATTAGGGTCCATCCTATTGTTGAACCCTAAGACAAGGAAAAAAAAAAAATTTTTTCGAAAAATATGTCTGCTCAACAAACGTAAATAACGCAATGAATGTTGTTGAACAGTCAAAATTAAAACCAATTGCTACTGATAGTGTGTTACGCAGATATCCCGCAGAAGTGGCATTAGGCTATAGGAGTAGGCGAAAACAAAAGAAGCGATGAATGGTGTGAATTGGAATTGAATTGCTACTGAATCTACTGGGGGCCTAAAAAGGCCACTTTGGCAGAATCATAAACGTATTTTGCTTTTTTTCGTTGCAAGAGATTGGGATTGGATTTGGATTGGTATTTAAGCACAGACAAAAAAAAAATAACTGAAAAATACTTCAACAATGGGATTTGATACGATTAACTTAACAGGTAACTGTCTATTATGATTTATAATGATTTGATGAATTCCTTTTATGATTCTGCAAAAGTGGCCTTTTTAGGCCCCCTGAAAGTGTGTTACGCAATATCCCACAAGTTTTATGAAGTGCAAAAGTATCCAAAAAATATTTAACAGACAATCAATTAATTATTAACCGACGACAAAGCACAATTTCAACTCAAACATCCTTTCTACAATTCCTGCAACATTCAAAATGAAATCACCTACTTTCCCAAACAATACAAAGCCTATATTTACTTGTAAAAACAACAAAAATCTTCGTGTGTGCCGCTGATGAAAACCTCAGCATTGTTTGTAAGCCCCACTGTTCGCGGTCGTGTAGTTTCAGGTTATTTTCAGGCAAAAAATCTTGGCCTTCACAAATGTTGGAATCATACCTCACGTTTTGTATGATACGAAATGGGGCTTTCAATTTTCTTGTATGAAAAAGGTCAGGGATAGCTTAGTGTGAATCTTTAGACTAGTTTTGGGGTGATATTGAAGGATTTGGTAGTGAAAACCACAGAAACAACAAACACACAAAAAACACACACACACACAGAAACCAACACACACAGAAATCAACATAGCTACGTTTTATAGGAACTAAGTTATAATATAAAATAAAGAATTAATGCAAGGTCATGATTTCGTTCGCGGATTAAAATAAAATAATTATGCACTAATTAAAAAAAAAACCGCGTGCTTGAATACAAATATATCAAATACAAAAGTACACAAATATTTATCAAGGTTATAAAATACATATAATCTAACTCGGCGACAAGTAAACAAAGTAAGACAGCAACTGACTGATAAACGCTGATAGTATTATCAGTATTTATCCAACCACCGTCATACACAGACGTGTTTCCGATAATAAACAAAATATAAAACGCGACAAATATAATTAAACAGCAGTTGTCGAAAAGAATTTCAATCCAGAAAGAAAAGTTTAAAAGTTTGAAGAAAAACTCACCAAAATGAATAATATAGATTTAACAGGAAAAGTGGCAATAGTAACAGGTGCTAGTTCCGGCATTGGTGCAGAAACAGCCATAGCATTTGCCAGATTCGGAGCTAGACTATCACTAGTTGGTCGAGATGAAGTCAGACTTTTGGAAACAGCAAACAAATGCGCGGCAGAAAACAACATAGTTCCTATAATTATACGACAGGACCTAGCCCATGAAGGTGCTTGCGAAGCAGTGGTGAATAAAACAGCGGAAACATATGGAAGAATAGATATACTAGTGAACAGTGCCGGCAATATGGCGATATCATTTCTGTCTGACCACACTATGGAGAAATTGGACGAACTGATGAACGTAAATTTTCGAGTACCGTACCATTTGTCGCAACTTGTGTTACCATACTTAGTGAAAACAAAAGGAAATATAGTAAATATAGGATCTCCGATTTCAAAAGGGTCTACACCTGGAGTTCTGGGGTATAGCATATCAAAAGCAGCTTTGAAAATGTTTTCAAGACAAGCTGCGATCGAACTAGCCCCAAAAGGCGTAAGAATCAACTGCATCAGTCCAGGACCTTCAAAGACGAATATTCTGGCAAAAGTAATAGTTAATCATCCAGAATTGAGGGAACAAATAAACAGTACTTTGCAAGAATCTACGTTTGATGGTAAAATGTTAGATCCCAAAGAAGTGGCATTGTTGGTGTGTTTGACAGCTAGTGATGTATTCCCAAGTTTAAATGGTTCGGATATGTTGTTCGATGGTGCGGCCTGTAACGCGTGATAAAGTGGTACTATAATACGTGACAGTGACATTGTAAATAAAATTGGTTGTTTACAATAATTTTGGTATGATCATTTATGTTTTTTTAGTTGTTTTATTTAAATTACTAAATCTACAAGGTCAAATTAAATAAGCTATCGAAACTGCAGACGTGCTGATATATGTATTCATATTGACATCTAAATATAATAAAATAAAAATTTAAAAACCTGAATGTTTTTTCTTAGGGGTCAACAACCGCTGCTAGTGTTGTTAATTGAAGTATGAGTTTTTTATCGTGTTTAGATATCGATATCATGCCTGTTAAGTTTACACAAAAAACAGATTTTTAAAATTTTTAAACTGATATTTAAAGTACTATCAGAGGTCGATGACCCCTCACGTCTGCGAAGTTTTGCTAGTTAATAATATTTTAAAATTAACTACTATCTGTTTTACGCGTTGTACAGACGCAAGCACATCAAGCTACCCGAAACTGTCAAATTTTCCCAATCAACTTTGAACCTTATACTTTAAGGATAAAGTTGAAAACCAATTAAAGAAATCTGACATACTGTAGTAGCTTGATGTGCTTGCGTCTATACTGCTAAACTACGCAACGGATTTCGATGCGATTTTCACAATCATTTAGAGAATTTATAATAAGTACATTGATATTAAACTTGCATATAATAAAAAAATTTCGACGTTTTGTCAAGTCGTCAAAACCGCGTGCGAGAAAATACAAAATATTTATCACTAGCTTCTGCCCGCGACTTCGTCCGCGTGAAATTTTACCCTCTTAGGGGTGGAATTTCGAAAAACCCTTTCTTAGTGGATACCTACTCTTCACAAAGAACACACCCTCCAAATTTCATGTCTCTAGGAGCAGCGGTTTAGACTGTGCGTTGATATATCAACAATCAGTCAGTTTACCATTTTATATATATATAGATTGTTTGAAAAACTCAAAATATTTTCACTAGCATGTTAGGTAAATATTAGGTTCCGTAATTGAAACTTTTTTCGCTTCCTCTCTATTAATATTGTATCGCAGATTGTGTAAACAAACGATGTTAGCACAAACCGTAGTCTGAACTGTTTACAGCAAATATTTATCAACAATCAATAGACCAGGATTGAAAAATATCTTAATCACGTTCAGCTGTAAAAGAAATATCCCACTATTTATATCCAATAAAAGCCATAATTCTAAAACAGTCTGTCTTCATAACTCCCAATTTTATTATACACAAAGTAGAATTTATTCACGAAACTGAATTGATCGGTATTCCCAAGCCGATAAGGACTATAATCGTATGTTAGAGTGACAGATTTGAAGCTGGCTGTTTTGTAGGCAAGGCCAGTAGTTTGAACTAAATTAGAGTATTAAATAATTTGTTTCTGACATTGTAGCCTTAATGTAGATGATAGTGTTTTTGTTCGTAACCTTGAAGTAAATATAGCAAGAAGTATGTTTAATGTAGTTTGCAAAATATGTGAGTTGGCTGTGTAGTCTGATTTGGTTACGATTTATAAGAAAACTAGCTTCTGCCCGCGACTTCATCCGCGTGAAATTTCTTGCACCCCCACCCCGTCGCAACACTTCGTATTCGCTTAGCGTTCATTCTGACTTTTTTTCTTTTTGCTCGGCTCCTAAGGCTGAGGCTACAGTAGGCAGCGATTTGCGACGCGACTGGAAGAGCGAAACGAGAAAAACATGGTATGGCTACATTACAAGCGAAATTCCGGCGTATTTTCTAATAAATTCGCTTCAATTTCGCTGATATGTTGATGTAGCCGATGCCGTGATTACAGTAATGTTGTTCCTATCGCATAAAGAAATCATAGATCGCTAGTAATATTTGATGTATGGTGTAGCCATAGACGTGAGCATTCATTTACTTGTTTTAATCGCTCATGTGTCGCAGGTCGCGTCGCGGCCTAATGTAGCCTCAGCCTAAGGGTCATAGCGTGATATTAAAGCCTATATATAGCCTTCCTCAAGAATTGGGCTATCAAATGCAAAAAGATTTTTTCAAATCTGACCGGTAGTTCCAGAGATTATCGCGTTCAAACAAAAAAAACTCTTCAGCTTTATTATTAGTATATAGATAGATGAGACTTGTGATGGTAGATTCTTTAGAAGAAATGACATTATAGCGTTAATCTATTTTCTATACTATCATGATTTTTAAAAGAGTGTCCGTGGAGTTTCTTGCCCGTTCTTCTACATAGGTATCTAATACGCTTTGGAATGGGCAACTAACTTATCTTTCTGACTGACCGACCCGACCCCTTGACAATTCAAAAGTATCTGTAATTGGTTTATTTGAAATAAAAATGCTTTGAGTTTGAGTATGTATCAAACATAAAAACAAATAAAAATAAAGTGTCTGCTTGTAACGCCAAAATAAGTGCATACGTTACTTAAAAGATTTATTTTTTATTTTTTGTCTGTCTGTCGGTTTGTTTATTCCGGCTAATCTCCGAAACGGCTGAGCCGATTTTGATGAAATTTGGTACCTATGGGGTTGCTTTGAACCCTGGGGAAGGACAACCGCTACTTTTTATCGACCTAACAGGCGGGCGAAGCCAGGGGCGGAAGCTATTATTAAATAAGTGTCTTTAAAAATGCTAGCAGTTTAATTATCAAACCATTCATCAATCTTTATTAATCGACAAACGCGACCTCAAAGATAACCTACTAAGGAATTTATAATCCAATTAACATAAATATTAATGTTATATCAGCAAGAAAACTTAATTATTAATGAATGATTCATAATTTAAACTAAAGTCGATGACTTAGTGAAGGTCGAGAGAATCTGGTAAAGTCCGTGCGGAACTACTCCGTGGTGACGGGGGTGAGGGCGGCGGGGTTGCCTATTGTTCGCAACGCACGTACTGGGTAATGACAAAGCGCCCCCGCCCCTCAGTCCCACCGCTCTCATACCTCAGGCGCGGCCAACTAGTTCCGCGCGGACTATAGGTGAGGGGCCCGGCAGGGGAACGGATGGTGTGTGAAAGTGCTTGGAGAAAGCCTACGTCTAGCAGTAAACTCCTTTCAGCTGATAATTTTATAGCGATGATTTATTCTGTTATCCATAACAGATGTCAAGAATACAGGGTAATTGACTGTTGAACAAACTCATACGCTACATCAATTGCCGTGTCATAGTCATAGCATATAATTATGGCAGTTGATCGATTGACTATCACAAGCCCCTCGTCAGTATTTCACACATGAATTCTGAAAATGTCTAACAATCTCAGTACAATGCATGCAAACCACAGATATAGATAGACCTAGATAACGCAAGTATCACGAACTGTATGAAAACCAAGGGTGCCATTTTTTGACTACCTACTATGACGTCAAAAGCTCGCGCTCTCGCTCACGCTCACTCAGCCAGCAGTACACAGGACTGAGCGCGAAAGTGGCGGCTTATGATTCTTTATCGTAAGCTGGTGCGATTTTTGGAACGCGAAGTAGTTGCTCTTGCGTTATCTAGGTGTATAGCTATATCTATGATGCAAACAAACACGTCAGTTACTGGGTGAAATGTTACTGGGTGTCAGAACTTGTCATGGCGGTGTTGCTGTGAATGCAGCGTCAGAATGAAACTCTATGATTTACAGCGACGACACACGTCTCGGAGGGAAGTGAGCAAAGGAAGATGACGTAGAAGGTAAGGTAAGAAAGGTCTTGAGGATATGTATCAAAATCAAAAGTCATTTAGGTATTGAAATTAGGTGAGATTCAGCACTTTTCGAACGTCAAAATAACATAAGACAGTCTACTAAAAAGCCCTCCCTTCATAACTTCCTAGTGCTTTCGCTGGGAAGAAGACAAATACAGGAAGACTTTTTTATCACCATCCAAATTTTTACAGGGTGTTCTACCCATGAATATGGACAACTTTCACTATGGGACCAACTCAAATAAAAAAAAATCAGCTGTTTCATACATTTTGGTCAAGTAGGTATTGAACTTTTGTGATTTTTGTGAGTTGGTCCCATAATCAAAGTTATTCATATTCATGGGTAGAACACCCTGTAAAAATTTGGATGGTGATAAAAAAATCTTCCTATATACTGAACTGATTACGACACATGATCTTTCATTAGATTAGATTCATCTTTAGCCAGAACATGTTATGAGATAAAAGAAAATTCAATATGGCTGGTCAACTTCTCCTGCTGTCATGATTCAATCAACCAACCAACACTTGGTCAGCGGGATTGTCCGAAAGGGTTACCGCTGCCCCGGAACATAAAGGGCTAAGGAAGGAACACGGGTGGGTTTTAGTCAGTAAGAGTCTAACATTCCCTTCCGCTCCACCCAGAGCGGGAGGGGTCATTTGATGAGTTCCCATCCACAAAAAAAAAACCAACCAATACTTGTACTGGGTTGTGCTAAAGTCGCTTTTGGATAGACAGCTACGTATCCTATGCTTCTTTGACACAACACATGAGCTGAACGTAAGTACCAATCAATCAACTCAGCCTATCATAGTCCACTGCTGGCCATAGGCCTCTCCCAGACTGCGCCACAGCATCCTGTCCTCCGCCTTCCGCATCCAGTCTGCCCCAGCCACCTTCTTTAGGTCGTCCGTCCATCTAACTGGGGGGAGTAGCACACTACGCTTGCCGATACGCGGTCTGCAGTCATGATCAGCGATATGTTATGATTGGGGACTTATTATAACTATTAGGTAAAACTTTGTTATTTATTCTAATTGAATCAGGATAAAATAACAGGAAGAACTGCATGTTATTTACTTGGAAATAATATTAACTATAAACGCCAGAATACTAATTAGGTTTGTATCACAATCACTACCTCGAAACATAGTAAAAAAACTGGCCAAAAGCGAGTCGGACTCGCACACGAAGGGTTCCGTACCACAAGGCAAAAACGCCGAAAAAAACACGTTTGTTGTATGGGAGTCCCCCTTAAATATTTATATTATTCTGTTTTTAGTATTTGTTGTTATAGCGGCAACAGAAATACATCAGCTGTGAAAATTTCAGTTCATGATATAGCATGATACAGCCTGGTGACAGACGGACAGACGGACAGTGGAGTCTTAGTAATAGGGTCCCGTTTTTACCCTTTGGGTACCTACGGAACCCTAAAAAACATCCTGCACGAACTCATAAAGCACTTCAGTGCAAAAAACGAAAAACTTCATAATCTCGTAACATTAATATTAAAACCAAACCTTCTGCTAAACGTTACTTATCACGAAGCTCGAAACAGGCCAACTTGCATATTTCCTTACCTGAAACAAAGAGATATAACGTTATTTTCATAAAAACTCCATTCATCAAGCGAGATGTAAGCGCTCATAAAAAAAATGGTTGCCTGTAAAGTCGGTTTTACGGGCGAAGATTTTACGTGACAACGTCTTTTTCTCGGTAGAATAGTTGAGTGGGAGAGAGACGCAAGGCATTCGGCGGGCCTCTCTCTCGTTCGGTGACTCATCGTAACGTTACCGAGCGTTACACTTTTTCATAAGTGACTCCCAGCCGCAACCTAATTTAAGACGTTGTCACGTCAAAATATACTGTAATTTAATAACTGCTGAAGTTTTCAACGTTCCGTTTTTTGTTAGAGGAAATTGTGTGTTCGTATTTTTTTTTCGGGAAATTGAGTGTTGATTCTTTTAGCGTATGGTGGGTTTGGGAGCAATGATCTGCAGTTTGCGTATCTCAATCTGATTCATCTTGAAGGAAATTGCTAATCCATTGCTTCATTTTTTTTTTTCATTTCAAATTCATTTATTAAAACTTACAAATGTTCACAAACATACAAGTATTAGCATGTAGTTCTGTTAACCAAGAGAAGATTTAGACCGATTTAACAGCGGGTCCCAAACTAGGCATAGCCTGTATCTTGGTGACCCTAACACTATACAAAGTTACTAATTTAATCAGTTCTGCTAGCGCAAGATTGGTATTGATGATTTCATAATAATTAACTATTAAAATTTATGGCAGTGGGCAGGGCACATTGCTCGCAGAACAGATGGCCGATGGGGCAGAAAGGTTCTGGAGTGGCGACCGCGTACCGGAAGACGTAGCGTTGGAAGGCCTCCCACAAGGTGGTCCGACGACCTTGTGAAGGCCGCAGGAACCCGTTGGATGCAAGAAGCACAGAACCGGTCGAAGTGGAGGTGCTTGGGGGAGGCCTATGTCCAGCAGTGGACGTCTTTCGGCTGAAATGATGAATATATATAAAAATTTGTCTGCTCAACAACGTTAATACCATCGGATTATGAGAGTGAGGGCACCTGTGTCTGCGCACACACTTGTGCACTATAATAACTCCCGCGCCGATGTCTAGTCTCTGCTGATATTTTGGCTGCCATAGCCGAATACGGTCTGGAGGACTATACATATACAACATTATTTTTAGTATATGCGAAACCCGGAACACGTGTCTAGTATTTTTATGTAAAGAATCTATGTACAAAATTTCAAAACTGTATCATGAAAAATCACAAAGTTATAAGCTTGCTATTTGTCCGTACAAAAACATGCACACCCCGCGCCGCTCGCGCTTCGCCGTCTTGCGCTCATTGATAATAGTACCTAGGTACCTAACCGTTCGGCGCGGAGATTGGATTGGATAACCTACTTAGTGTCGCTCGGTGTCCAACTTTTAACCTTTTTTAAATATTTTTGGGACAAATATAACATGGGGTAAAAATTATTGGAATCGATTCAGTTACTTATTCTGAACAAACTATATTCAGTATACTAAAAATAACGTTGTATATGTTTGATAAACAATAAAGATACCCTAACCCTTTTTAATGATTAAAGCCATTGACCTCTCTTACAGCAGTAGGTAGGTACCTAATGGAGTTATCAGACACCTACCTAATTTCGATGTGTCATCACAATCGAAATAATGCATGTCCGCACAGTTCGTCCAAGCCGTCACGTGTAGACTGTAGTGGCAGTGGAGACAATGACATGTGATTAAATAAAGCTACCCACATGTTTTGATTGGGATGGGTCTATGTTATAAGCGCAAGCGATTTTTGTCACATTTCTTAAAAATATGAAGTTCATGGATGGATAGCAATCCTATCAACAATGACTTGCAGACTGTATAGAGAGAAAAACAACAAGTTAAACAAAAAAACACTAGTATAAATAACATAAAAGTAATAGCTTTTTATTTGGAAAATAAGAACTGCTTATTACTAGACATAATTAAGAACTAACCTATAAGATATTATTCTGCAAAATGTATGTCTACGCTACGCCGAAAGTCATTGCGTTTCAATTTGAAAACTTCACACTAGTAAATACATACGTGGCAAGATTTGGGAACTGGCTAAGTAAGTGTTGACTAGTAGACCAGTAAGTTACTATCAATCGAATGAACTCAGCCTGTCGCAGTCCACTGCTGGACATAGGCCTCTTCCCAAGCTGAACCACAATACCCTATCCTCCTTACACATCCAGTCCGTTCCAGTCACCTTTTAAAAGTCTTCGGTTCATCTAGCTGAGGGTGTCCCACACTACACTTGCCGATACGCGGTCTCCACTCCAGGACTCGTTTCGTCAGTTAGGTACAGTCAACAAAGGAGTTAAGTATACAGGAGCGTCGGATATAGTTGAAGTTTACTTAGAAACCGATGGATGTTCTGGACTGAAATTTAATTTAGTAAATGAGCTGTTTGTTTTCTATTAATAAACTAAAATTTTATTCGAGAATATCCATCGGTTTCTTAGTAAACTTCAACGATATCCGACGCTCCTGTATACTTAACTCCTTTGTTGACTGTACCACCACAATAAGAAAAGAGATATATCTTTGTAATTAATTCAACTCAAATTATTATACGATGCATCATAAACCTGTAACAACAAAACTGCAATGAACAATAATTATCAGCATTCCCCTATATCTTTCATTTCCTCGCTCTAAATACTAGTTTGGCAGTGGACGCAACATTATATCAGTGACGGAACATTATAATCAAAATAATGTGACACAGACAATGTAATTAAACAAAACAATGTGCCTATACATCGTGCTGGCTGACATTAGAGAATGCGTGGCTAGTCGCATGGAGAGAGAGAGAGAGAGTGTAGTAGTGACTCATAATAATATCTCTCTATTAGGCCCCGTTCCCACTATGTCGTGACAGATTATCGTGCCGTTTAAAACGGTGTGGCGTGGTATTTAAATGGAGGTGTTCACATATTATAGGACTACACGCTTAACTGTCGTCCACGACTTTTTTTTTTGCAGTGACGACAGATTGTCAAGTCAATGGGAACGGCTAGCACAACAGTCACAAGACGATAAAAAAACGTCACGACTTATGGTGACGACAAATCATATGTCGTTATTGCGACTATCTATCGTAGCACGTACCACACAAACGTCAAAGCGAATGCCGTGAACAGTAAAAATGTCGTCACGATCCAATGGGAACAGCTAAATACGACAGTCGTTCAACGATAAAATATTTCGAAGACACAGTGACGGTAAACAGTCGATATAATGGGAACAGCTAGAGACGACAGTTGTCCACCGAAAAATTTATCGTCACGACATAGTGGGAACGCGCCCTTAGTCGTATATTTCTCATTAGACCAACTCTGCAATTTTCCCTTGCCAACTCCTCTTCAGTGCTTATAATTGCCCACAAAACGCTCATCACTTGGCCCGCTCTAACTCATCACTCGCGCCACGCACCTCTCGAAGACTAACATTCCGCTCCACTTAGTTTGGCACACTCGAAATATCGCTACTAAATAAACCCACCGCCATTGTCTCGTCACATGCCAACTGATCAACGCGCTTTCATATCCTGTACTTTGATTTATCAGGATATATTTAGGTGTATATGTATAGGTCTTTCTCATCGGAGGGGCCCGTAGCTAAATAATAACAGCCGCACAGGTCGATCGATCAGGTAAAGCTACGCTTGCCGCGGTTGGTCTCTGGATGGGTGACCATCTTTACATACCGAGACCCCTTCGTGCCTCGGAAAGCACGTTAAGCAGTTGGTCTCGGCTGTCATTCGTGGATCTTTGACAGTCGTTACGGGTACCTAGTCAGAAGCCCGAAAGTCTGACAACCAGTCTTACCAAGGGGTGTCGTATTACCCAGTAACTGGGTTGTGGAGGTCAGATAGGCAGTCGCTCCATGTAAAATACTGGTAATCAACTGCATCCGGTTAGACTGGAAGCCGACCCCAACATAGTTGGGAAAAGGCTAGGCAGATGTAAAAATAATGTTCTTAAGTATATCAAAATATTGATAAAACAAGGAAACTCTTCGAAATTTATAATCACTTGCAATAAAAAATTAAAAGTCTATCAAGAGAGAGAAGAGAACCTTTAGAAACAACGCTAAGCCAAAACGACGTAATAGCGGGGGGGGGGGGGCGATGCGATGCGACGCGAAGCGGTGGTTCAGGGGAACAATAAATCTCACGCGGACGAAGTCGCGGGCGGAAGCTAGACAAATAAAAATGTTCTTAGAGTACTCAAATGTATATTAATTTTGCCACTCACTTAGGTACAAAATACTGATTACCTAAACAAGGAACAACTTTAATATTAATAATCACCTGCTATACAAAATTGAAAGCCCATCAAAACAATATAAACATAACACCTCCTTTAATCTATATATATAAAAGAAAGTCTGTTAGTTACACCACTTATAACTCGAGAACGGCTGAACCGATTTGGCTGAAAATTGGTGGGGAGGTAGCTTAGGACCAGGAGACGGACATAGGATACTTTTTTTTTTTTTTTTTATAGTAGGAGTAAGGTAGGAGTAGGGTAGGAGTAGGGTAGAAGTAGGGTAGGAGTAGTGTAGGAGTAGTGTAGGAGTAGTGTAGGAGTAGGGTAGGAGTAGTGTAGGAGTAGGGTAGGAGTAGGGTAGGGTAGGGGTAGGGTAGAAGTAGGGTAGGAGTAGTGTAGGAGTAGTGTAGGAGTAGGGTAGGAGTAGGGTAGAAGTAGGGTAGGAGTAGTGTAGGAGTAGGGTAGGAGTAGTGTGGGAGTAGGGTAGGAGTAGGGTAGGAGTAGTGTGGGAGTAGGGTAGGAGTTGGGTAGGAGTAGTGTAGGAGCAAAACAACGTTTGCCGGGTCAGCTAGTTTACAATAAATTCAGCCCACAATTTAACAGCCCATTTCACAAATGATTTAAACGACTTCCGCGAACCCATCACAAACGTTGCCCTAATTAACTATTATTACAGCAATCTGTTACATTATTATAATAGTATTATTGCCGGTAATTGTCTTACGGCGGCAATAAATTTCGTAATTCAAATTCGAATCAGCGACATCTAGTTATTAATAGTCGTACTAAAATAGCCGTTTGATACTTGAACACAAAAGACGTTATGCCCGAGATACACGAGGCTAGTTTCTCCCGCCAGGATAGTAAGTTTGAATAATTTATGTGGCCTACCCAAATGTCCTTTCTGTGGTATTGTTCAGCTGAGCTCCTTAAGTTCTGAGTTGAGCTGCATGATTACTAAAAGTATTATATTATATTATATTATTATTATAAACAAGTGGCCGAATTCTGGGCCGAGTTCATTTAGATTGCTTTCGACACGCTAAGAAGAAGTATGATTACTGACAATTGATTGAACAGGTCCACTCAATCTGTGTGGTTATTTCCTCAAAAGCCCATTTCAGAAACTAATCTACATGGTCCTCACATGATCTGACCAAGATTATGTCTGGACTTTAAAAGAGACTGTGACCTCTGAGTTTGTTTCGGCCTTTCTTCTCAGAGTAGTCAGATGTGAAACGCCGACCTCCTCTGGTTTTTTAAAATTTGATTGACGTGTAAAAGTGTTCGTACAAACCTACTTACAGAAATTAAATTATTTATCATTTAGTTTTATTAAGCTAGCAAGCTAGTGAGACAGCTAGTACGCTAGCGTCTCAACTTCTCAAGCTAGCTTACTAGCTTTCTCCACAACTGATTTTGCTTTCCTAGCTTGTGTACTACCTTCATAAACTGGCCAAGTGCGAGTCGGACTCGCACACGAAGGGTTCCGTACCACAAGGCAAAAACGCAGAAAAAAACACGTTTGTTGTATGGGAGCCCCCCTTAAATATTTATTTTATTTTGTTTTTAGTATTTGTTGTTATAGCGGCAACAGAAATACATCATCTGTGAAAATTTCAACTGTCTAGCTATCACGGTTCATGAGATACAGCCTGGTGACAGACAGACGGACGGACGGACGGACAGCGAAGTCTTAGTAATAGGGTTCCGTTTTTACCCTTTGGGTACGGAACCCTAAAAACGACGAACAAAAACACGTTTCTTAAAAAAATAAAGGGAGCTTCCCTTTAATTTTTTACTTTATTTTATTGTTATTCTTTGTTGTTAGCGGCAAACAGAAATACACAATTAGCAAAAATACTGTCTATTACGGTTCATGAGATACATCCCGCTGACAGCCAGACGGACAGACGGACAGCGGAGGCTTAGTAATAGGGTTCCGTTGCCACCCTTTGGGTACGTAACCCTACAAACTAGCCTCGTGTATCTCGGGCATTATTAGCGTACACTGGCGGCCATTTATCGGGAATTTAAAGCTACCCATAAATCATAGCGTGGAGACAATATGGCGTAATAAAATTTATTAATAAATAAAATCGACTTGAAGTCTTCGCGTTTGATATTATAAAATCTTCATCTGTGAATATTTAGGATTTCAATTATGGCTGGGGAAAATTTGTAGACGACGATGGAAGAATACTGGTGTTTCACGTTCTCGTTGTGTCACAGACTTTTTATATAAAGGTGTCCCAACAAGAGCGCTAGATTTAAATTTGCCGCCATTTTGTTAATACGAGTTGTACGGCGGTTTTTTTTTTTACAGTTATCACGTACAGACCACGCGATTTAAAATTATGGAGAAGTATTCAAACCAACAACGTTAAATTATTGTAAAAACACATTACAATAATGGTGAAAGTCTTGCGAAAACAGTTCGCCAATTACCTACGTCAAGTTTTCGTTCGCAATAATGCGCCAAAGAATCGACACAAACAGTTGACGGCGCGTTATTGGTGAAATACAGCCACATTTATGCGAAAACGTTATTCAAAATTTCAACAAAAGAATAACTCTGTGCCAGTGGTTTCTTGGTGGCCATTTGCCTGATGTTGTATTTGACGTTTAATCGGAACTATTTTTCTTTATATTGAAATCAAAATGTTTAAAGTGTGGTTTTCTTTAAAATTAAATGCCGGCCGCTCTTGTTGGGACACCCTGTATAAAAAAGAAATACAAAAGGTCAAATTATATTTATGGTATTTTTTCTAGGGTCGTCGACCGCAGTCAGTGTAGAGAGTTACTTGAGTTAGTGTCGACAGTTTATTTTTGTGTAGGTAAACTTCACAGACGAGATTGGTATCGGTATATAAACACGATAAAACAAAAGAAAACGGATTTTCTCATCTCATACTACAAGTGACAACTTGGCAACACTACCAGCAATCGTTGACCAACGACAAAATAAAAACATTTTTAGGGTTCCGTACCCAAAGGGTAAAAACGGGACCCTATTACTAAGACTCCACTTGTCCGTCTGTCAACAGGCAGTATCTTATGAACCGTAATAGCTAGACAGTAGAAATTTTCACAGATGATGTATTTCTGTTGCCCCTATAACTACAAATACTAAAAACAGAATAAAATAAATATTTAAGGGGATCCCATACAACAAACGTGTTTTTTTCGGCGTTTTTGCCTTGTGGTACGGAACCCTTCGTGTGCGAGTCCGACTCGCGCTTGGCCAGTTTTTTATTTTATCGTGATTTGATATCGATATCGATCACCTATTACTTCTGCAGAGTTCCCCTAGCTAATTTAATTTGACCCTCCATTTTACGATTTAGACCCATCAAAGAAAGCATTGCAAGAGATTCCTTTTGCTCTCAATTAAAAAAGAAGTGGACGAGAATAGCTAAATTAGAAAATAAGCTTTAATTAATAAAATATAGTACAGACTTCACGCTACTACAATCTGTCAAATTTCTTTAATAGATTTTCAACTTTATCGCTAACGCCTAAGGTTCCATGTTGATTGGGAAAATTACCTACCTTAATTTGCTCTCAGACAAACTGAGAATCACCAGATCGCATTTTGCTCCATAAAACAAAACAAGCCATTTTATAAGTAGCATCAGTAATAACTAATAACGATATTGTAATAGGTTATGCTAGCCATACGTAAGGTATTAAGATACGGGACTGAAGTGAATTTCCAACCGAGCGTCAGTGATAAAATGGATTTATAAATACTTGAATCAAACAGCTGCGTAACGTAAACCGATTCGGAATTCATCAAAAAATAAATGTTTGTAAATCCTACATGTTGTTTTGGCCCACAAACAGGCGTGACGGTAATAAGTTAAATTTATTTTTATTTATTGTAATTATTTATAACTTTAAATGTTATTTGATTGAGCGGAATTAATTAAGTTTTTTTAAAGTTTAAAAAAGTAATTGAATAGAATCGGCTCCTATCAACAAAAATAACTAACAACAAGATAAAAAATATAAAAAACTGGCCAAGTACGAGTCGGACTCGCACACGAAGGGTTCCGTACCACAAGGCAATATCGCCCAAAAAACACGTTTGTTGTATGGGAGCCCTTAAATACTTATTTTATTTTAATTTTATTATTTAATATTAAAGTAAAAATACAACTGAGTATTTTGTGAATATTTCAAGTGCCTACCTGTTGCCATTATTGAAATCGAGCAAAAAAGGGCAAAAAAAAAAAGTTTTTAGTATTTGTTGTTATAGCGGCAACTAAGAAATACATAATTTGTGAAAATTTCAACTGTCTAGCTACCGCGGTTCTTGAGATACAGCCTGGTGACAGACAGACAGACGGACGGACGGACAGACAGCGAAGTCTTAGTAATAGGTTTCCGTTTTTACCTTTTGGGTACGGAACCCTAAAAATGACAAAACCAAAGAAACTTTCTTCCATGACTCTTTTAAAATATTCATGAAACCAATAAACCAGAAACGTTGTTTCCAGTACAACGTTAAAGTTAAAATGAAACACTGCAAAAGATAAAGCGGAATTTTAAGATTTTTCATAAAAGAGACAAAACTGGAAATACTGGAAACCTTTACAGAAGTTTAATGGAGCTTCCCCTTTATTTCGCCGTCCCTGAGTCGGAGCTCTTTTCTTTAAAAAAAGATATTCTTTAGAGATGTCAAGGTGAAAAGTATTTGAAATGGTATGAAAAGATCTTATTTGGAGGCTCATTAGTTGAGTTTCGTTCGGAATAATGTTGTTTTGTTATAAATGACGTAGGTAACGTAACAAATTATAAGTGCTTGGCCAGACTGCAAACTTGGGCGCGGGGAGGGGCGCGGCGCGGCGTACTCAAACATAAGAACTTCATTTGAGCGTCCATGGGCCCGCGCGCTCACCAGTCTAAGAACCCCGATCCACGCGCGGTCACACCGCTCGCGCTCTCACTGCGGCCACTTGTATGAACGAGCTATGGGCCATAGCTCGTTCATACAAGTCTCAGACTCACTCTCAAACTACACACACACACACACACACACAGTCAGACAGTCAGTTCTCAGACTAGCTCGAACTTTTTTCTAGTAAAAAAAGAAGTCTCCTTCATCCATATTATATTTTTACAAACACTGGGCACGACAACACTCAGAACGAAGCCGCGCTCGACTGCGGACAGACAGATCGCGCGGTCCCGCATCCGCGCCGGTCCCCGCCCCACGCTGCCAGTCTGGCCAAGGACTAAGTGAATTATTAGCTAAACAAAGGCTATAACTTTGTTCCGCCTTTAACTCTGAGTTTTTTTCGGCCTTTCTTCCCAGAGTAGTCAGATAGGGAAAGCCGACCTCGTCTAGTTTTTAACTGACTTCAAAAAAAGGAGGAGGTTCTCAATTCGGTTGTTTTTTTTTAATTTAAATATGATTACCGTGTGTTTGTAAAAAACCTACTTACAGAAATAAAATAATTTACTAATTAAAAAACTGAAGAAGAATGGTTTATTTCCTAATAAGAATTTCTAGCTAGTATTTACGTCAACCTGCAAGCATATATATAATCATAAAAAAAAAATAAGCTCATATCTATGTAACCTCTACTTAAAAAAACCGGGCAAGAGCGAGTCTGACTCGCGCACCGAGGGTTACGTACCATCACATGTTTTTAAATTTTCATCGGCGAGGCCTATATTCGTCTAGCTTCCGCCCGCGGCTTCGCTCACGAGGTATGTCGATAAAAACTATCCTATGTCCTTCCCCGGGATGCAATCTATCTCTCTGCCAAATTTTATCGAAATCCGTTCAGTGGTTTAAGCGTGAAAAGGTAATATACAGACAGACAAACAGACTGACTCTCACCATAAGGGTTCCGTTTTACCATTTTGGTACGGAACCCTAAAAACAAATGAACTTTTTGTAAGTTTTTTGAAACAACAACAAACAGTATCGAAAAAACATGTAGTGTACATGTTGTGAAAGTCCCTTCAGCAGCCAAAAACCGACCATTGATAGTACACAAGCCGAGTGAAATGGCAAAGACTTCATCGAGAGCGAATCCTGGCACAATGCCGGAATACATATCATCGGGAATGTCCGAAAGGGTTACCGCTGGCCCGGAACATAAAGGGCTAAGGAAAGAACACGGGTGAGTTTTAGTCAGTAAGAGTCTGACACTCCCTTCCGCTCCACCCAGAGCCGGAGGGGTCATTTGATGACTTCCCATCCGAAAAAAAAATAGCTAAATCATCTCAACGTTTAGCATCATTTTGCCCTCAACCATTTCATCTGCAATAAATTCGCAACTAAGAAACGATTCGCTCGTCCATCGGCGTACACAGTACACTCCAATTCCAACATTAATTAATTTGCGAGTTATGTGACATTTTAACAGTGAGCCAATAATTCTGCACTGATTTGTATACTGTCGGGAGTCTTAAATTTATGTTTGGTTGCAGAAATAATGACAAAAGATGCGTGAAATTATAGCACAGTTAACTATTTTATACTAGCTGCGCCCCGCGCATAAGTGTCGATCCCGTGGGAATACCTGGATAAAAACTATCCTATGTACTTTCCCGGGACTCAAATTATCCCTATGCCAAATTTCATCTAAATCGGTTCAGCGGTTTAAGCGTGAAGAGGTAACAGATAGACAGACACACTTTCGCAAAGTATGGATTACAGAGCAGTGGTAGCCCGGTGGTAACGGCCCGGACTTACGAGTTGTAGGTCGTAGGTTCGAACCCAGACAAGCTCTTTACTTTGTGAAACTGCATCAAAAGATATCTACAAAATATTAATTTAAAATGAAATAAAAGTGAAACAGAGTTATCTGTCTTGTTCACTGTAATTACATAGATTACAGAGCTGTCAAAATGATAATACCAGTATTAACAACGCTAATTTATTATCGTTTGATATATACTTAAAACACGTCCAACGAATGAATTTTATGCGAATTGTCACACTGTTTTACGAGTTGAATAATGAATTGCATTTTTATATGATTTTCTAAAATGAAACTAAAGTTGATGCTATTTAGAATGGCAACAGCGGTTGTTACCGTAAGGAAAGTTTTGAGTATGAATGTCGATATCATCATCATCATCATTTCAGCCGAAAGACGTCCACTGCTGGACATAGGCCTCCCCCAAGCACCTCCACTTCGACCGGTTCTGTGCTTCTCGCATCCAACGTCCAACGGATTCCTGCGGCCTTCACAAGGTCGATATATATTATGTTCATTCTTATTTTTGAGTTGGAAAAAACCATTGAACTCGCGACACTGTTACCGTAACCGACACCGCGCTACATTCGGTTGTGTTCGGCTGTCCTCAGGATGTACTCGGTTTTAATGTAGGTATATCCGGTATGTCAGTGAGTGAGATGGCAAAGTAAGTATTCCGTTTGTGTTTTGTTTATAAGACGATTAAAAAAATACACACGTAATTGTTCAAGTTTTCACTTCTTCTTCTTCTTGTCGGCACTCCCGGAGTGCCACTGTTTTTTTTTCTTACGTAGGGTGGGGGTGGGGGAGTTGTCTACGTAAGAACACCAAAAGTAAGCACAGAAAGTTTTTAATTTTTTTCTACTTTTTCTTTGCAATTTTGGTAGACACTGATCTTACGTAAGATTAAAAAGGGGGGAGGGTTCATGTAATTTTAGCTTTTCTTACGTAGGGGGAGGGGGGGTCAAAAACTGGTCAAAATTGTCTTACGTAATAAATCAACAGCCTCATAGCTATAAGAGTAGGGGGAGACCAAACAAATGATGGATGGAATGTGTGAATGATGATATGGTTAGAAAGGGGGTGACTACCGAGATGACGACTAATAGAGAAGTACTTCATCATCTGCCTAGCCTTTTCCCAACTATGTTAGGGTCGGCTTCCAGTCTAACCGGATGCAACTGAATACCAGTATTTTACATGGAGCGACTGCCTATCTGACCTCCACAACCCAGTTACTGGGTAATACCTCCACAACTCAGTTACTGGGTAATACCTCCACAACTCAGTTACTGGGTAATACCTCCACAACCCAGTTACTGGGTAATACGATACTCCTTGGTAAGACTGGTTGGTAGACTTTCGGGCTTCTGACTACCCGTAACGACTGTCAAAGATCCACGAATGACAGCCGGGACCAACGGCTTAACGTGCTTTCCGAGGCACGGAGGGGTCTCGGTAATAGAGAAGTAGGTACCTACTTATGTAACAAAAATACATGTTGCCCCGACCCCAAAGAAATTGGTATATAAGCGAGAAATAATGAATAGCGGTCGTCACCCTGCTAATTTTATTTTGAGTTTCTAGCATTCTTCATTTTGAAAACAGAAATCAAGTTTGCTGTAATTATAACCTCCTGAATAAGCGAAAAACGGTAAGTACCTACGTGGTTTATTTTGCGGGTTCCTACGAAAAGATTATAAAAACGCAATAGTTTTTTGTCTAACAATAAATCATCGCCTCTTGGGTAACTGCTGAGCCTTGAGGGTTCGATACCAAGTCGGACAAAATGTTATTGATATTTGTGTGCAAAAAGGCATTTTGCTTACACGCGAAAGCCCACATAAAAATAACTGCACTTCCGATCAATTTTGCCCTATCGTGTGCGCCCCACATTCTCGAAATTGTTATAACAGTTATTATATTCCAAGCATACTATCACAAACAAGGTAGTTTAATGTTCGCCATTTTAGCTTCACGTGGAACAGTTTGCAACTAAAATCGATAAACCTATAGCGTCAACAAATCATGCTCATAATAAAAACTTTTTTTACAAAAACAACCGACTTCAAAATAAACACTACAAAGTGATAAATAACTTTAATTTCGAAAGTCGATGTCGTTACACTTTTTAGTTGTACCTACCCCACAAAAATTCAATTAACACTAATGCATTGAAGACACCGAATAGAAGAATTATCAAAATTCGCATAGAGGTGCCGAATGCCGATGCAGTACATTTATGCATATAACTTCGTACAAAAGAATAATTACCTACCTAATGTATGATACTTAAACCTTCCTGAAAGTATGTAGATCACATTAATGAAAGAATTATCAAAATTGCTTCAATGTGTTTCCTCACGATGTTTTCCTTCATCGATCAGCCGCGGAAGTTCGGTCGCGTAGGTACCTTCGGCATAGTGTGTTTGGACCCTTGCTATAGTAACTTTTCTACTGAAACAGACTACCCAGTGCGGTAATTGCGGAACACACTAACAGTAGCAATGGCTTTCGTTTTAACAGTTCAACAACATTCATTGCGTTATTTCCGTTCTTAAGCAGACCATTTTTTCGAACATAAATGAAGCAATGAAATAGCAGTATGCTTCAAAATGACTCAGATTTTGACTGAAACTGTGTTGCGCAATTTGGGTGCAAGGTGGGGCCATACTTGAAATAACATCACTCTTTTAATGCACCCATTTTGTACTTTACCACGGTCCGGTGGTTAAGATACTTTGTAAGTGTACCTAATTGTGTTATACAACTGAAGTTGTTGACTGTACGTAACAGCTGAGAGAAAATACGCTTTCTAACATAGGTGAAGGTTACTACGAGTGAGGTTTATTGCTATTGGATACAACGTCATTACGCTCCCAAGTGAGAGCATCTATGACCGTATACGGTATACAAACATCTATGAGAAACCTCAAGATAATTGAGTCTCTTTTAGTTACAATCGGACAATTATCTTATAAATGATAAATGATAAATGATAAATGATTTTATTTCTGTAAGTAGGTTTGTACAAACACTTTTACACGTCAATCATATTTTTTTTTTTTTTTAAACTAGATGAGGTCGGCGTTTCCTAACTGACTATTCTGAGAAGAAAGGCCGAAACAAACTCAGAAGTCACAGTCTCTTTTAAAGTCCAGACAAAATCTTGGTCAGATCGTGTGAAGACCATGTGGATTGGTGTCTGAAATGGTCTTTTGAGGAAAGAACCACACAGATTGAGCGGACCTGTCCAATCAGTGCACGCATTTGTCAAAAATCGTGCAGCTCAACTCAGAACTTGAGGAGCTCAACGATTCGACGAACAATACCAAAGACAGGATATTTGGGTAGGCCGCATAAACTACTCAAACTGCCAGATCATAATTAAAACTAAGAAGGAAAAAAGAAATGACCCACATAGTCCTCACATTCACAATAATTAAATAAAAAAAAATAATATAAATTACTTACAAAGTAAATATTCATGTCAATGTCTAAATAAAATTCATCAATGTCAATGTGTATATAAAAAGGACATAATCTTTGAGGACCATGTAGATTAGTGTCTGAAATGGTCTTTTGAGGAAAGAACCACACAGATTGAGCGGACCTGTCCAGTCAGTGCACGCATTTGTCAGTAACCGTGCAGCTCAACTCAGAACTTAAGGAGCTCAACGATTCGACGAACAATACCAAAGACAGGACATTTGGGTAGGCCGCATAAACTACTCAAACTGCCAGATCATGATTAAAACGAAGAGAGAAAAAACAAAAAATTACCCACATAGTCCTCACATTCACAATAATTAAAATCATATAATACTTTATACAGTAAATGTACATGTCATTATTTAAGTAAATAGATACTTAAAAAAAAAAAAACTTTTTTTTTTCTTCACTGCTTGCATATCGAAAACCTGCAAGATTATGGACTACGAATGCATTATTTTCATTAACTTTCGACTCTTAGCAACTGTAACAAAAACTAGCTTAAAAAACTCCCAACTAGCTATTACTTATACGTCGTTCTTTAGTTCAACAACACAAAATTCCAATTCGAAATAAAAGGTCGTAGTTGCAGGCGTGCAGTATCGCGATCCAATTGGCACGATAGTGTATTGAAAACCATATTTTTTTATTCCACTATCACGCCAATCTGATACGCGTGAACGTTAAAGTTAATTTCCGCGACACGTCCTCCCGGCCCGCGTGTCGATCACAGAATGACGCCCGCGAGCTAGCGCGTCCGGAAATTTAAACTTTTCGCCGACTACCCGCGCGATTTAACTTTTTATTTTCATATCGATGTGTTCAATCTGTTTGATTCAATTTATACAGTTCCATTCTGTGCAGTTCATTTTTATTTTCGACGTATGCATTTTTCTGATAACGGAAACAGTAAATAGCACAAACAGAACAGAATAGTACTACATACTAATGTCAAAGCAGAATTTATAACACAAGATTACTGTACTGCGCACTGCGAATCTATTAATGTACTAACAATCAAAACAATAAACAACGAAATAACAATAAAACCCTAACAGTAACGTTATAGATAGCAAAGCTGCAGTAAATAAGGATTAGTTAGTAATAAACATAGCTTTTCATTGGCATCAGATGAAATTATATATATCGAAGCAAAGCAACGGTATAATTACTATGGCTTTAGGCTTTAACTGATAACGTGGTGGAGAAACCAGAAAATACAGTCAATCAATTAGATACCATTCTAAAACTACCTGGGGGCCTAAAAAGTCCACTCTGGCAGAATCATAAAAGGATAACATTATGAATTATAATATGGCGAAGACAGTCCGTGTTTTTCTTTTTTTCGCTGCACTACGTAGGTATAATCAAAGAGATTGGGATTGGATTTGGATTGGAAAACTAGCAGTCACAGTTCCCTAATAAAAGCCGAGAATATTTTTACCAGAATAGTAACTAGGTGTATTGGTTTCAGAACAAATTCCTTGAAAATTAATCCCTCAAACAGAAATATACCTTTAATTGAGGGCAACGATTTAACATGACCACACAATAATAGTAACCAACAATTTCCCTTAATTGGTCGAAAATCCGATTTGACACAACCAATTCGACCGCAAACCGACAACACGAATGTCAATGCCAGTAAACAAATTAAAAAAAAACAAACGACTACAACGTAATTAATCAGTATTAAAGAAAGCATAATAAAAAAAAAGTTAACAAAATAAAGAGACGGGAAGGAATGTTTAGATTTTACAAAGCGATACAATCATTACTAATAAATTACACGAACTTATTAGTACCAGAATATTTTAACCAGCTAAAGCTGACCCCCGAAATCTTCACGACTCAAAGACAAAAGTACCGTTTACAACGAAATGTACATCGTTCGGAGTGTCTTACTAAAGTGGTACCCCGTTTTTGGCTTTAGTCCAACTTTGCCGTCAAGCTTCAGCCATTGTACACGCTTGCCATTCAATATTACACCATATGATGGATGTGATATGGTTGTAAATCGATCCGTATCTGACAGACTGCTAAAGTTATTGGGTTTTGATAGGTTTGTCGGGGTAAGGATGTTGGTAAACGATTTCGGAACGATATTAAAACGTTATGGTGAAATGGGTTATGGTGAAAAAGCTAAGTAATTGAGCCTACTGCTCTTATTAAAAACTTGAACTGTCGTTGATTCTGTGCTGGTTCGTGAATTACATACAAACATAAACTCACGACTTCCCATCGGGATACCCATGGAACGAAGGTTTCTGTCTACCCAGACACTACTGAACGCCACCTGCTACGATCCTTACATACTCCTTTTGCTTCGTTGACGTTCATACATCTGGTCATACACGCACGCCTGTTGCGAGTACTACGCACCTAACCTTTTTGAAGAACATCACCCCTTCTTTCCACTCATATCTACATTTCATTTTAGTTCATCCAAATCAAACATGACAAGACATAAGAATTTAGCTGAGCTGACTTATGTTTAATGAATTCTCCATTTTAATTTATTAGGTAGCCCATTAACACATTTTTATCCGATTACCTCGATCTTTAACTTTCTTATAACTCAAAATAGGATACGAAGTAAATTATAACTCTAATATCTATCAGGCGCCCGCAAATAAATAAACTAAACAATTTAATATATCTCGGAACAAAATTTATAGCTTCCAGAGATTGGAAGCCTGGTAAACTAAAATTAACGATTATTGCGACCACTAATACGCAAAACGTGCATAAAAACGAAAACAACAATGTTGTTCTAATTGAGGCTGTAAAGCATTTCGAAGAAACTAATTTGCAGCATTATGATATTATTATTGCTTGTGGTTTTAACATTAATATAACGCCACAAGCTTAAAATCCGAAACCACACAATATCTTTCTATGAGAACCCCGATATACGTAAAACATTTTCAATCACAATTCGAAGGAGTTTGAAGGGAATTTATAATCCATAGCTTCATAATATTATGTTTGATAAAAACTTTTAAAGAAAAAAAAAACCGACTTCCAAAAAAACACTACAAAGTGAAAAATAACTTTAATTTCGGAAGTCGGTGTCTTTGGATCTGTACATATTTTAGTTTTTGCCACCGACTTCCGAAATTAAAGTTATTTTTCACTTTGTAGTGTTTTTTTGGAAGTCGGTTTTTTTTTTGTCCAATAGTTTTTATTTCTCGCTTTTAAGTGGGTCTGTTTATAATGTGTCTCAAGTTACAATAGTCTAATGTCAACTTGCCCAACGCCTTTTACAAAATATTGCTTTTCCCGATGCAAGGACGTTAATTGTTGAGGACTTCTCCAAGTATTCCACCATCAGCTCCATTTCACCATTCGCATTGTGACAAGCATATATTGCTTAGCAACCATATTAAAGAAATCGAATCGCAACCCGTGAAATACTTATTATTAAGTAGTTCTGTTAGCCATCTGTGGTCTTCTTCATCCGTTCCACTTCACCAAATGGTGGTTTCCGAGAGCAAATGCATGAGTTACTGTAAAAAATACCCAAATCGCTATAGGTGTCCCTATAATATTTGAGGAGTTCCCTCAATTCCTCGTGGATCCCATCATCAAAACTGGATTTTGATAAAAATGGGACCAATCTGGAAGTATATCCTTTTAAATAAAAAAAGAATTTTCCAAATCGGTTTATAAATGACGGCGTACTGAGGTAACAAACATAAAAAAAAAAATACAACCGAATTGAGAACCTCCTCCTTTTTTGCAGTCGGTTAAAAAGTTCGTCTTCTCGACAACGTAAATAGCGCAATGAATATTGTTTAATTGTCAAAATGAAAGTTATTTCCATTGTAAGTGTGCTATGCTTGCTATGAGTAGGTTCCCGTGAAAAATATAATGGGTATAATGGAACTCATAAAATCTAGCTCATGAATCAAAATCAATCAATCCGTACTAATATTATATCCTTACTAATATTATAAATTCGAAAGTAACTTTGTCTGTCTGTCTGTATGTTACCTTTTCACGCCTAAACCACTGAACGGATTTCGATAAAATTTGGCAGAGGGATAGATTGCATCCCGGGGAAGGACATAGGGTAGTTTTTATCCCGATATTTCCACGGGATCGACACTTATGCGGGTGAAACCGCGGGGCGCTGCTAGTTAATTATAAATACCCCACTGTAGTAGTCGGATTACAACTGGACATAAAACTATGTCTATCTTATCATATCAGCCGCATTGAATTTACCACACCTTGATGATATAATTGCGCCAATTCGACTGGAGACAGATTAAAAACAAAAACATTTGCAAAGTTGTTACAGATTAAAAACAGCACAAGGTAGCAGCCAAATTTGGGGCCGACTGAATTGAAATTGCCATCTACACGCTAAGAAGAGAAGAAGAAGAAGCACAAGATGTTGCAGATATAAGAAAATATCAGCACAGGTACACGTTCAAAGCCGGAGCAAGAATTCAACGAAAATTCTTCTACTCCAATCCCAAGAAGAATCTCATGAGTATTATAATCTACTAGAATCTCTCCCTAACTATATAACTTGATTCATATTTTTTTGACTCCACACATTGTCAGTGTCAAAAGTTTAAACTTAACACACACTACGAACTGACGAAACGCCACAAGCATATCTAAAGAAGAAAATCTCGTTAAATTCTCGTCATATCACAGCCGTTTAAATAGTACTTAACATTGACTTGGTGCAAAGTTTTCCTACATACGAATGACGATAACTATAGAAATGATAGATTTTGAATACACTTGCTGTGAAGCAGCAGATGGTTGTAAAAAGTTTTGTGGACGATATCGTCATAGTCCTCATCGTTCATATATTTATTCGTTTTCTATCGTAGCTTTGGTGGCAAGCGGAATAGTGTTCCAGTACTGCGTCAATGTGAACCCTCTTGTACGGTCTGAAATATTTACCTAATCTAATATGCCTGATTGTAGATTCTAAGCCAGCTTGTTCTTTTTGTGGTTTTTTTTTCTCTGCGTCATGTTCTTATCAATATCCACCACACTATCACATACAACAAGACTGCTCAGCCCCAGGGACAACATTTGAATTGGCCCGCCAAAAGCTAGCAGCTGGAGATAGTCTTTCGCCTTTTATTGATAAGTTGTTAGACCAAAACTTCTTCAAAGGAATCATTGAAGTTTTTTTTTATATTATTCAAAATTAAAGTTTTGTTTAATTTGAATAGCTAGGTAGCCAACATAACTGCAGTCAAGTTTTTTTTACTATACTAGCTTCTGCCCGCGACTTCGTCCGAGTGGAATGTATTGTGCTTATATTATGTATTGTGCGCTATTACTTCCTTCGTTTACGATTAGCGTTATTTCATACTTTTTTTTCGTTTTTCTCGGCTCCTAAGAGTCCTTGCATATTACGAGTAAATAGCCTATATCCTTCCTCAAGAATTAGCTATCACATGTAAAAAGATTATGTCTAATCCGACTGGTAGTTCCAGAAATTAACGCGTTTTAACAAACTCTTCAGCTTGGTTTTTCAGACTGGTTGGGCAGCCTTAAGATGAAGAACGCTGCTGTAAATCTTGTATACCTAATCCCATTGCCTTTTACGATACCCGTGCAAGTAACGAAGGCCTTTTCGTCCCCTTTTACCCTTCAAAGATTATGAAGCATAACCCAATTTTATCAAACAGTTAAATAACTCCTCCTGTATATCTCCGAACCTCGCCTTCATTCAATCTCGTGCATCTCTCAAAGACTGCGGTGTTCTCAAGTTGATTAAAAGTTTAAACTTAAGAGATAAGGGCAGCTCATCCAAAGTTTTACTTATTTGATTGCGAGAAGCTATTTTGTTAATAAGAGGCGGCGTTGTGGTCGAAGATTGATGAAGCTCACTCGTGCCTGAGTTTTTATCTCATGAACTAGAAAATACGAGTTTGAGAATTTCGTGTTTATACTGGGTGTAAAAAGACCCATCACATAGCCGTCAACTACGCATTTTGTACATTAAACTAAGTAACATTGCACAAAAATAATTGCTGGGAAAAACTTACATATTTTTGGTGTAAAAATTTGCTGTTTGAGGTAGTGCGCAATGTAACGCACGCAAAACATTGTGCTTATGGGTTCATACAACGGTACAGGGATCGTGGGGTATTTAAAGTTGTGTTATAACATTAGACTTGTTTTCGTAAAATTACCTCAGTAAGTTAGAATTTTGACCTTCAATATCTCCGAACCAGTAGGTTCCCAGGTATAGTCCAGTAAGTACAAAAAAAAATATATAATGACGACTTTCGGCTTTGATAAGTGTCTTTTTAAACCCTGACGGGTGTAAAGTTTGTTGTAGTTTTGTTTTAGATATTTCGTAACCGAAAAGACACAATATTTCACAAGTATCTTCAGTTTATCTGAAGAAAATCATATTTCAATTTTAAGTATGCAAACAAAATTATCGGAAATAAGATCGAAGCAATCTCCGGCGTTTTCAACCTCTCAAAGTAAGCAGAAACTTTAAAAGAAAAACTCGAATGTAATCAGTTTCGATATAACTATATTTACTTTTTTTTACATACTTTTTTGACATAATCTCTTCATTATTTGACATTATATACAGATAATTCAAATTTTTCATCCCTTTATTAGTGGTTGTAATGGCATACCTACTGTAATTTGAAAATATTGTAAAAACCAATTATTTTTAAAAAGAGTAACCGTGGTATTTTTAAAAGGAGTTTCTTGCCGGTTCTTCTCCATAGGAAACGACCAATTGGAACCGTGCACCTAGCTTCTGACGTTTCATAAGTGCCAATGTAGGCTTATGTGAAATAAAATATTTTGATTTTGATTGAAGTCTTTAATCAGTTTACTCCGGAAACTTTTATTAGAGCACCCAAAACCAAGTACACTATTTCTTTGAGGAGGCCTATGTCCAGCCGTGGACGTCTTTCAGCTGAAATTATAATGATGATGAACTAAATACAGCAGCACAGTTTGTAAAATGTTATGCAGTACTAAAGTTATCAGCCAATATGAAATTTTAATTAATTTTAGTGTTTCCGATAAGTTTTCTGATAACAAACGTGTTTAAAAAAAAACAAAACTGCCAGATGTTAAAATAATCGACTATAATGCTGCGATAAAGGAATGAATAAATACTAGCTCTTAGCTAAATTTAAAAGAAAAAAAAGACGACCTACACGATAATTTAAAGGAGTTGATAGTAAGTAGAGAGATATGAGTATGTATCATAGTTTAGTAGACAGATATAAATAGGAAAATTACTTGTCGTTGTGATCTTGTTCTCGTAACTGAAATTATCTACAGTCTTCTAAAGATACTACATATCACAGTATTTATTATTTGGATACGTAATATATGTGTATCTATTTTAGTGTATTGTATACATAATATTTTCACCAACGACAGCCCCATTTTATGTCCAGGAAAATCACTGTCCATTCCAAGGTAGCCCGGAAGAGATCGCAGAAACCGATAAAGTCACCCATTGTATATTTTGTATCTTTTTGTTATTTATTTTTATAAACATAGATAAGTCCTCCACACGACAGGTTTGAAGAAACAAAACGGCACATTTTTAAAGATAAAACCATAACGTTCTAAAAATAGCAATGAAAATTAGATCACCCAGCTAATTCTGACATGGTCTGATCAATCTCGACACTAACCAGACTGGTAAACCAGTAATCCCATCAGATGCGATGGCTCTCGATAAGGTAATGTAATCTGCGTCTATAATCGTGCTACTGTCATTGTCTGCTTGTCCATCAATGTCGATCGAGCGCTGCATATCAATGACGTTGGTTTCAGAATAGTGGAGCGAATTTTGTAGTTTTTTTAGATTCTATGCGATATATGACAGAATATTATGTCAGTTATTTGTTGTTTCATGTAACAATGCAAATATTTGTTTGGTCTAAGTACAGATTGTTGTTTCGAAACTGGGAATCAAACGACACGACAAACAGTAGAATACATTTTTGGGTAGTTCCAGGGAAAAATCTTAAAGCTGACAAGTTAGTTTGTTGAACGCGCTAATCTATAGAACTGCAGGATTTAAAAAAATCTTTCTGCATTTGACATACCAATTCTTGAGGAAGGCTACATGCTATTTATTAACACCACGGTAAGGACATTTAGGTGCCAAGGAAAACGCATAAAAAGTCAAAAAGAACGCTTAGCAAAAAGAAGAAATAGGGCAGGCGATGCGATGCGACGGGGTGGGTCGGGGGAACAAGAAATTTCACGGAGACGAAGTCGTGGGCAGAAGCTAGTCTTTCATAAAGAGACTACCTACAAACAAAAATACCATAATCTGACTTGCAGTTTTTATTTCTAACGCTGATAACAATGTAATATCAGTACACAACGGTAATAAGTTAGATAAACATGGGCAAATATGTTTGCGTGGCACTAACAGCGATAAGAAATATATAGAAAATCATTATGACAGAAACATTTGGATTGTATTTAAAACAACGTTAAAGCTGTGAGATATCCAGTGCGACTTGCTTAGCGGGAGCAGTGGAGTACGGAGCACCACTTTTTCTCCATAATCTGATCAAGACAGCAAAAGAAAAAGTTAGTTTTTTTTATGATATTCAAGTGTTTGAAAAGAGGAAGGAAAATGCAAACGTTTTAAGGCTCTTTCAAGATTTTAATTTATAAAATAATTAACTAACAACCCTATTGTACAAAATTACTTAATACCTACTAAAGACGAACTCGAACTTAAATTTTTATTTCGAACATAACATTATTTCATCGTTTTGTCTTTTCTTTCCACGTAAAACCAAACTCACTTTTGTCTGTCACAGGTTACTTAGATTTTAATCATTCACTTACAACCAATTCAGAGTTAACCACTTTACTCTATCACAAAAATGACGAGGCACCAGTCAGACCAATATCCGAACCATTCAGATTGGGACACACTTCACTAGCTACGAACACTACCATCTTAGCCACCTCGTCAGGATCCAAGATCTTCATCTTATGCGACAAACGATCATAAGCGAGCTGCATCTCATCTTCGCCCATTGCCAAATTCTTCAAAATATTCGTCCTTGTCAAACCAGGTTGTACAGCGTTCACTCTAACTCCTTCAGATGCCAGTTCAACAGCTGCACTCCTAGTAAACCTTTCCAATCCAGCTTTTGTTACCATATAAGGTAAAAATCCATGTATAACTTTTGTGTATTTCGTCGCGTGCAAATTCACTATGTTTCCTTTAGTTTTCACTAAGTATGGTAATGCTAGATGCGTTAGTTTGTACGGGACACGAAGATTTATGTCTATCATTTCGTCAAACGTGTCTATACTGTCATCGAATAGAGATCCCATGAGCATTTTACCAGCACAGTTAACTAGGACATCTATTCTTTCGTAGTGAGCAATTGTTTTTGTTATCACTGTGACACAGCTTCCGTTAGCCGTAAGATCTAATCTGAGGCATAGGGGTAGGAGTCCATTGGCTTCTTGACACTTATCTGCTATGTTTTTGAGTCTTTCTTCATCTCTGCCTATTAGTGTGAGTTTTGCTCCGTGTTTCGCGAAGAGGATTGCTGATGCTGCTCCAATTCCTGAACTAGCTCCTGTCACTATTACCACTTTGTTTGTAAAATCCATTTTGAGATTTCCAATGACCGTTATGGTCTCTTCTTCTTGTTCAATTTCTTTTGTAGTTGTATCTTCTTTCGTTATATTACTGTTGACTTTTGTGTCAAGTTTACTTATTTTATAGTTCTCGTGTGTTATATACCGTGGTTAGTATGATACTGTGGGTAAAACATTCCGCTTGCGATAGGCCGAGATACTGTTATCATAATATGACTATTTCGAGAAACTTGTAAACATTTGGCTGGTGATATGCGCGATATGTTATATTTATTATTGTAATTATTGTAAGGTTAGTATTTTGATATTGTGTCGATGAGGTAAAAGAAATAAATAGCATAATGAGTAGCACCTTTTTATTGTACAATTTGCTCATGAATTTCAGGTATTTAAAGGTATTTTAAGAATTCATGGTTATAAGCCAAGTTCATAAGCAGGGTCGCTTATGAACTTGGCTATAAGATAGATAAATATTTATTTATCTATCTTTTATGAGTGGATTTGCTTCTCGAAGTTGACTTTATGAATTTAAACTAAGCAAGAATCATTATGTACCTTCTAACTTAATCTATAAAGAGGTAATGTTTGTTTGTTTGTATGTAACAAAATGTTTGGAAAAAAATTATTTTAGCTCAACTCTTGATGAATGCTATAAAGGCTATTTAACATCACGCTATGACCCTTAGGAGACGAAAAAAAAGGTAGAACGCTAAGCGAAAACGAAGTGTAGACGCGGGCAGGTAATGCGATGCGACGGGGTGGGTCGGGAGAACAAGAAATTTCACGCGGATCGCGAGTCGCGGGCAGAAGCTAGTCTTAAATATCACTGAATGACGAACAAAACTTGAACATAATAAAATGGTCTGAAAAAATAAAGTAGTATGCTTGTTTTTTAACCGACTTCAAAAAAGAAGGAGGTTTCTCAATTCGACCGTATATTTTTATATGAATTAAAGTGGCTTTCCCCTCGCACTGGGACAATAACAAGTAAGTATGGGAAATGGCTTAGTATAACGCAGATTATCTGATTAAAAATTCACCACGTATCTTAATCATGCATAATCACAAAATACTCTAATCTCACATACATCACACACGTTATCCAACCACAACAAAGCAACGCTAAATATATCCATCTACCCGCACGCAATATTCAGCGCGCCATTCGCGAATCACGCCAGTCGAAACTGGCACTCAAAGCGTGCGGACGTGCCTTGCATTTGTACGAAATGTGTTACGGAGCGATTAGTGTACGTCGAATCATGCATTAATCGCTGGAACAGGGAATTATTTGGGCTTTAAGAGTAGAGATGAAGCTTTTCAACTCAACATAAAACATAATCAGTATATAATGTTTCCACTGCTGGGACACAGACCTTCTCTCTGTGAGCCTGCGCCGTAATCCACCACGAGGGCCCAGTGCGGGTTGGTAGATGTCACAAGTCTTCGAATTTTTGGATCTAGATATGCCGCTTTCCTCACGATGTTTCCATTCACCGTTTTGAGGGCCGTGGTGATGACACAATTTACACAAAGTAAAGAACCTGTCTGGGTTCGAACCTACGACCTACACTACACACGACTACATTCGTAAGTCGCGGACCTTACCACCATGGCTCTAGCGCGTCATTGTAGCGGGGTAATTCTCGTATTTTTAGGAACAGTCGCATCTGTCAAAAAAAAACTATTTTGTCTACATTTTTGACAAGTTTTTGACATTGATTCTTAAACTCAAAGCATTTATTTCAATTAAACCTTGTACAGGCACTTTTGAACTGTCAAAATTAAATAGTCTGTCAGTTAGTCACAGAAAGTTGAAGCTAGTGAGTTGCCCATTGCAAAACGTAGATCTCGCTGAAACGTAGATTGTCGCTGAGATGAGTTATGAGACTGCGAATAGATTTAGAACGTTTTTAACTACAGTGGCGTTCTGTTTATAATAATATGCTTTAAGCTTTTAGTTCAAAGTAGCATATAATAGCATCGTAGTAGAGACAACGACATACTTTATAGACAAGCAGTTGTTGTAGCTAATGTAAGTGCACTGTTTACAGCGGAAATGTCCACTACTGTACTACATAAAATATCCTGGAAGACTGCCATCTTAGATTGGTAATGACAACTAAAGTATTACGAAGTCTTGGAGTTACTAAAAATATTTTGGTTACAGGGGCTTGTTTGTGGCTATGTAATAACAGCCGCGCGAGTCGATCGCACTTGCGTCAGTTGGTTCGTGTATGGCTAACCATCTTTACATATCAAGACCCCTCCGTACCTCGGAAAGCACTTTAAGCCGTTGCGCGTTGGTCCCGGCTGTCATTCCTGGATCTTTGGCAGTCGTTACGGGTCGACTGAAGCCCGAAAGTCGTAATTAATTGTAATTAATTCGTCCATTAATTGGGTTGTGAAGGTCAGATAGGCAGTCGCTCATGTAAAATACTGGTATTCAGTCGCATCGGGTCAGACTGGAAGCCGACCTCAACATAGTTGGGAAAAAGCTAGGAACAGAAACAGTTTTTCCCTATTCTGCCTGTCTCGTTAAAATATTGGTAAGTATCAGAATCGGAATCACTTACTTGCAAAGAATGTAGGTGAGAAATAAAGGTGTTCATCATCTGCCTAGCCTTTTCCCAACTATGTTTGGGTCGGCTTCCAGTCTAACCGGATGCAGCTGAATACCTACCAGTATTTTACATGGAGCGACTGCCAGTCTGATCTACACAACCTATTTAATACGATACCCCTTGGTAAGACTGGTTGTCAGACATTCAGGTTTCTGACGACCCGTAACGGCTGTTAAAGATGTACAAATGACGGCCAGGATGAACAGCTTAACGTGCTTTCTGAGGCACAGAGGAGTTTTGATATGTTATGGATGGTCACCCATCCACGGACCGACCTCGGCAAGCTCAAACTCAAACTAATTTTCGATCCCGTACCCGTGCGACTGTTTTTGTTAAGCCACGAAACATGACAAAAATAAAGATGTCACTGGCATTAATAAATGACACCTCTACTCTAATGACACTTAAAAAGCGCCAGAACATTTGTATTTCAACTTCAAAATGGAGTGTCAAATGCATGTTTCCTTTTTTTGCCGCCCCGTAGTCGAGTAAAAAGAGTAATTTTCTAAACCCTGTCAAATTCAGACCTCTCATCTCCCTAGACAGCACACAATCGTACACTTGCGTGCATTATCATATCATACCTCGAGCACACACTCGGCCTGAAGTGTACGCTGCAGCGGAGCGGTAATGCGAGGGAGCTTATCTCCCTCCATTAGTCGAATTGAACTGGGCACTTTTGTTTGCAACGCAGTGTACCGGGCGGATTGTTGCGATGCATCGCGGACGGGCTGTGGTGTAAGTGGTGAGAGGAAGCGATATGCGTGGTAAGGGACAGAATATGTGTAATGATAATGTTATGATTTAAAGTATATTAACATCTGTAATACTAAAGGTGCTGGGGCCGAAAGGTGCTGGAGTGGCGACCGCGTACCGGAAGACGTAACGTTGGAAGGACTCCCACAAGATGGTCCGACGACCTTGTGAAGGCCGCAGGAACCCGTTGGATGAGAGAAGCACAGAACCGGTCGAAGTGGAGGTACTTGGGGGAGGCCTATGTCGAGCAGTGGACGTCTTCCGGCTGAAATGATGATGAATACTAATAACCTATGCCCAAAATAAAAAGATTTGGTTAGAACAAGAAAACTCAGAAAAGAAAGTGCAGGTGTAACAACGTGTGATACATACTGAAAAGAATTCAAGTGAAGCTTATTTTAAGTACCGTCTACTACTTAGAAGACCCTGGCGTTACCTGTCTCGATAATTTTCAGAACAAAACTTAGAAATATTATCAGATATTATAGCTTTTTTTAACTTAAGGTAGAATTATGAAATTTTTACAAAGGAAATCTTATTTTCACCGGTTTTTTGAAGAATCTGACCTGGAGTTAATCTGACCTGATCACCTGACAAACAGCACACTATAAACATCCTACAGAAGCACGTTAAGTCGTTGGTCCTGCGCCTGATCTCTCTCCGGTCGTGTCAGATTGCGTCCCGTTCCATCGGACTATAACAGTGAGGAAAGACGGGATTGCACCTGTGTCTGCGCACACAATTGTGCACTGCAACTTCCACGCCGAAAGCTAGTTTAGGTGGGGATTGGTCACCATGGCCGGAATACCGTCCGGAGGGCTATTATTCACATGCATCAGTGATCGGACAGCACCCCAATTTTATGATATGATGACGATATTATATTCAAATACTTTCTAAGCCCGCTACCGCTTATAACTTACGCCCTATTAAGCAACACGTCTACAAATAGAAAACACAATGCAATCTGATTAATAACCGAACGCTGATGAGCACTATTATAATAATAAATTATTAACTACACGTGTTCTAGATAACACGCCGTTTGAAGAGCTCAACGTGTTTGATGTTCATGTCTGTTTGATTAAACATGTTATTTGTAAAAAAAAAGAAAAAAAGTGTTTTGAGTCCCTTTTATAGCATTACATAAGCATAATCAGTCTAGATAGACTCTAGTAAATTGCATCCCGGGGAAGGACATAGTATAGTTTTTATCGACACACCTCGCGGGCGAAGCCGCGGGCGGAAGCTAGTCAAGATATAAAGAAATTGTACGATACTTGTGTCAGCCTTTACTTTCATCAGATGAACACTAAACATTATTGATTTGAACCACGACATTATTTCAAATACTGCAACAACCTAACCATTAGAACAACGCAAGTTGGCAAATTTAGTTGTAAATTTTAGGGCTTTTCAAGTTATTTTTTGACGACTCATTCATTTGTCCCCTTTATGTTAAACTAGCCGCATAAGTGTCGATCCCGTGGGAATATCGGGATTAACACTATACTATGTCATTTCCCGGGACTCAAACTATCTCTCTACCAAATTTCATCTAAATCGGTTCAGCGGTTTAAGCGTGAAGAGGTAACAGACAGACAGACACACTTTCGCATTTATAATATTAGTATGGATTTTGCAGCTAAAACCCTGTTGAGACATTTACAAACTCGCGTCGTCAAAACGCACATCGCTTGCAATCTGACCCCAGCCTTCTACTCCCTTAAGAGAGGAAATCTGTTGCTTAATTTTGAGAAGCTGTTTGGAATACAGAAGGAAAACATTGATAAATAAAATGAGGAAAAGTCATGAAATAACTTTCAAAAACTAATCTATCGAACGAAGTTAGCATAGTGCATATCTACGTGATCAGAATAAGTGAAAACTTTAATATATTTTATCACTTCTAAGAAGCAGTGATAAAAATAAAGTTTTCAAAGTAAAAAAATTGCTGAGCATACTAAGCAATTTTTACTCGACTGCGCCAGAAGGAGGTTATGTTGTTTTAGGGTTCCGTACCCAAAGGGTAAAAACGGGACCCTATTACTAAGACTTCGCTGTCTGTCCGTCCGTCTGTCTGTCACCAGGCTGTATTTCAAGAACCGCGATAGCTAGACAGTTGAAATTTTCACAAATTATGTATTTCTGTTGCCGCTATAACAACAAATACCAAAAACAAAATAAAATAAATATTTAAGGGGGGCTCTCATACAACAAACGTGTTTTTTTCGGTGTTTTTGCCTTGTGGTACGGAACCCTTCGTGTGCGAGTCCGACTCGCACTTCCGGCACTTGTTTTATTTATAAGGGCGAATTGCATCAAAATTTTATACCTAAAATAAGTCCTATCCTGAGAATAAACATTTGAATTTTTGACAGTTTTTCCATATTAGAACTGTCAGACGTCAATTTTATTCCATGGATAAAAGATATCTGACTGGTAAAATCCGCCCTAAAACCTAACTTCTGGGGAAAAACTATACTTACTATGCTTGATCATTCTCTTCTCAAGTTACTGTGAAGCAAAACAATTCAGCACTTACCTGAAACAATAAAATATAACATTATTAATAAAATATATTTGACAAGAAACTGATTTAATTTAAATTCTCATCAGGCCGTTTTTTTTTTTGTTTTGGGGGTATTCCTCGAAACGCACCAACTTTGAAACGCACCTAATGAAACGTCTATCGATATCATTTTCATCGTTGATACATTTTGAGGAATAAAATTATAATATTTTTATTTAAGTATGATTTTTTTGTGCGTGGCATGCTTTTGGTGCTTTTCAAAAGTTGGTGCGTTTCGAGGAATACCCAAAAAATTGTGACCTATACTTTACTTGTACCTTTAGTGACAATAGACTAGACAATGTAATTAAAAATCCTATACTTAACAATAGTTAGCAATACAATATTTAGCAGTTGCCTATTGCCTTGCCAGATTGCCTAGTCTTTAGGTACGGTCAGCAACAAAAGTCCATTAACACTGTCACTTTGACAAAACATCAAAATTGACAGAAAATTATTTGACAAACTGCATTTTAGCTTTTCATACTAATGCTCGGTTCCTATAAACAAAAACATTTTTTGTTGCCAAACTGGGCATATAAATAGATTCGTAAGCAGCAAACTTAACATTGCAGTTGAAAAACATATTTTCCCATACATTCCAACGGAAAATGTAAGTTTGTACGCACAATATTGCCAGATTTACCATGTTTTTTTAAGACTTCTTATAGGTTTTACTGCAATAAATACATAGGTTTTTTTCAAAATTTTTGGCTCAGTAGTTTCGGAGATAAGGGGGCGGGAATGGTCAATTTTCGTCTATTTTCTTAAATAATTTTAATAAAATTTACTTTAACATTATAAAAAAAATATATTTCAGATCCTCACAGTAAGCCCTTTCATTTGATATGTCACACGGTACAGATTGCGATTTTTTTTTCTTTAATTAGCCCCCCAAAATTTACCCCCATATTCAAAATTCATTTATTTACGTTACACGTCTGTGTTTGGGTCACAGGGATACATAGTATGCACCAAATTTCAACTTAATCGGTCCATTAGATTCGGAGCAAATTGGCTGTGACAGACGGACGGACAGACACACGACTGATCCTAAAAAGCATCAAAAGCTAAGTTAATATTATGAACTTAACAAGCACTTTTTCCTTCAGTAAACAGCGAAGTAAGCAATAATTTTTCATCGCTGTGTCGCAGGAGATAAGGTAGCGGAAATTAATATCCTTCAGTCAGACTGGAGTCTAGTCTTGTTTAAACAGGTTATGTAAAGATGGAGATTGCGTTAACTTGCCAAGTCATATTACAAGGCAAGGAGTAAGCTTGGGCGTTTCTGATATAGAAAAAAGGAGTATGCCAAAATTACAGGTATCTGTAGCGGTATTTACAACGCAACATGCGAACAACGCGTCATACTGACGTCACGCAAATCCTGCATCGCGCAAGCAGAGTTTACCGCGCAACTAGCATAGATACAACGGTCCGACATGAATCATCGGGCAGTTGCCCGCCAGACACAACACCCGTCTGGTCGGAGGATCCTCCCTTTTCTATAGAGTAGGTATGAGTGAACTTTACACCCTGTTCCTCATACCTCTATACTATCATATATCTTCTGGGCACGCTCGTTCCATTATAGACCTCACCCATCATTTTCTACCAGCCGTGACCGAGGTAAAGAAGCATTCAGCAATAAAAATAAATAAAATAAAATATGGAAATTTAATGAAGATTCAGTGGTTTTGTCATTTAATATCATGAGCAAACAGGGTGGGTAATTGCGGAACACACTTTCAGTAGCAATGCCTTTAATTTTGACAGTTCGACAACATTCATTGCGTTATTTACGTTATCGAGCAGACGAATTTTTCAAACATGAAGCAATGTATTTGAAATTTCATTCAAAATCTTTCGGATTGTACTTGAATGTCTGAAACACCATTACGGTGCTGATGACTTGCTCCTCTCTATTTCATTTTCATTTATCAAAAATCTCATATCAATAACACAAATGCAAGGACGAAATATCTAGCCACAGAAGAGTAAAAGTCACAATGACCGATCTAATGGTTCTCGCCCGATACGGCACAGCCTATCTACACTATTGGGTCCGTCCGTAATAGCGATTCCAGTGAGTACTGAGGACCGCCCCGCCAATAAGGCTTGACACACACCGGAACAAAACTTCATTAAGAAACTCTATTCTTTATTTTATTTTTTCGTATAAAAAGAACGATTTAGAGATACATTTATTTGGAGACTAGATTCTGCCCGCGTCTTCGTTCGTATGGAAGTCGTAAGACACCACAATATACTACAAAAAATACAGCCCAGGTTACTAGCTGATAATGTAACTTTCTAATAGGTGATTGTTTTTAAATCGTCTAAGTATTTTTTGAGTTTATCGATTACAAAGAGACATCCAAAAAATCTAAAGTTTTCTCTTTATACTATAGAGTTATATCTCTGGTAATCCTTCTAACACAACTGTGATAATAATATAGCTCTTAAAAGAGCTTTTCACTGTTAAATTTCTTGTGTATTTTTTTTCGTTTTTGCGTTAGTAAATAATTTATAGCTAAGTCAGCTATGGTGAATGGATAGTGGTAGACCACCTTAAGAGTTTTCAATAAAACAGATTATTCTTAAATTAAATAACCAATTATGCTACTACGAACAGTCTGATTAAGAAATCTCAGCAAAAAAATAAAATCGAAAAAATACAGGTTTATTTATTTATTATTATCAAAATCAACCAAAAATATTATCAATATTTCTAGCCTCAGAACAGTAAACGATCTAAACGTTTGGACTGATACGCTACACTATTGGTTCCGTACGTAACACCGATGGCAGTGAGGACCGCCCCACCAATAAGGCTTGATACACACCGGGAGAAAAAACTTAATTAAGAAAAAGTAATTATTGCCGAGTGTTTTTTCGGGTGAAGTGTGATGTTTTTCGTTTTAGTTCGCTCGCCTGTGTAAATTGTAAATGGGAGTGATGGAACCAATTAGTTTCGACGTTTTTATTTGGATAAGTTTATTTTACTGGAACTGTTGTTTTTTGGCTGTAACCCTTCGAAGTAATTTACAAAATTAATGAAAGATAGCGGCGGTACCTATTTATTTTTTTAACCGACTTCAAAAAAAAAGGTGGAGGTTATCTATCAATTCGGTTGAATATTTTTTTTTTATGTTTTTTACCTCAGAAGTCCGTTATTTATAAGCCGATTTGCAAAATTCTACTTATATTTTCAATTCATCAAAATCGGTTTAGTAGTTTGGTTTTTAAACCAAAATTACTCATAAAAATTCGAGTAAACGAATTGTAATTTATTGTAAACCGATTTCAAAAAATATTTTTTTAAAGGATAGGGTATGCCTCAGGGGTTTTCACTTTGCAGTTTCTTTTTTGGAAGTTTTTTTTTTACAGTTTTTTTTTGTTAAAAAAGGTTTTTAAATATCGCATTATGCTGAGATAGGAGCCTTTTTGGCCTCGCAAAGGTCTTTTAGGGTTCCGTAGTTAAACAAGGATTATTGTAGTTTCCTTTAGTCTTCGGTAAAATATTAAATCAGTGCGGAATAAAATGTTCCTTTTTAGGTTGCGGTTTAATGACCTTTATGAATATTGCATCAATTAAAAACACGTCCATCATAAACCCCTGTGCACACACACAACACAAGCAACACTATCAACCCCCATAATTTCTATTCCACATCACTGCAAAACACCGTGACATTTCCCCTCCACTAACCGACCACACTCCATTATCTCAAGAGCCGGTGTGCCCCCACCCTATTTATCCGGTTGTAACCGCCTCGAACCGCTCCGAAGCGGTTCGGTCCGGAATTGAACGGCTTAATTTACCGCCACTAGTTCGGCACGGCTGATTAACGGCTCCCTTCTAGGAGTGCGGCTAGCAGGATGAATATTGATGACATGGTGCGACCGGCGAGGAGGGAGGGGGGGTGTGGTCAGATAGAGTATGTTTTTGGATTGATTATTATTATGAGGATGATGACAATGGGGGAGGAATAGAACCGTCTAGATGGAGGTGTGGGAGATAATCCAAGCATTTGTGTAGGTAGTCCTCCTTTTTTAACATAAGTACTTAGACTTGGTAATAGATCACTAGAATATCACATCAGTTTATGGAAAGTATGAGGGGCTGGTCATCACTTAGCTGCCTCGGCTTATTTTTAATTATTCTATTTTTGGATTGTTGTTTTAGTACTATTTGTTGTACTCTGGATGCTTTTAACGCATACGTCTTGTTTATTTTTACATCGTTCTCACATTATTTAATTTTATATTCAAAAGTAATGATGTAAGTAACTAATATTTATATATATTTATTTATTTGTCCATGGAGTTTCTTGCCCGTTCTTTTCCATAGGTACGCTTTGGAATGGGCAACTAGCTTCATATTTTCTGACTGACCGACTTCTTGACAATTCAAAAGTGCCTGTTAATGGTTTAATTTAAATAAATGGTTTGAGTTTGATGACCAGATGTATGAACGTAAACGAGGCAAAAGGAGTATGTAAGGACCGTAGCAGGTGGCCGGGTGGGTGTAGTTTCTGCCTACCCCTTTGGGAAGAAGTCGTGAGTTTATGTATGTATGTTTATGGAAAGTACTTCACATCAAGATCAGCATATTTTAAAGCTTTTATGAAGCAGGCAATGGAATCAAAGGATGATGTGCGTGAGAACTAGACGTCGGCGTGTAGACTAGCGTCTAATTGCTCATCACTGATACTAGCTCTGTCAGACACGAAGCCAAGTGAGACAGCGTGCTTTTTGGGCCATGACCACTAGTGAGTTCGAGCTCGCGACTAGTTTACTCTTAAAGTTAAGTAATGATTAACGCCTGGTTACGATGTCTCATGATTTTAAGCAACGTTTCGTATAGCCTCGTTAAACTTCACACTTTTCCTGCACAATTCTAACCTAATCAAAAACCTCGCCAAAAAAACCGCAAACTGCTTACAGTGAGTGTCGTCATCAAATAAAATTACTGTCAGTAACGTCACCTTACGTCACAGCAAGAATGTCTTTAAACCCAAACAAGTTAATAGAAAAGAAATGAATATTTAATCAGCATAATCATGCGCAATTCGCTTCCTTGTAATCTAACACCTGAAAACACAATTCAACTGTAATCACATTAAAATAAGACCTATATTTCCTTGCAGATTGTTTTTATTAGATAGAGATTTGTGCAAAGAAAATTGTGCGGTGGTAATAGAGCTTATGCTGAAGGTGTTAAGGTTGATATTGGATTGGACAGGGGTAGGATTATGTTTGCTAGGTGCAATGAAACTCTGGAAGACGTGCGGTGAAAGTTTTCGCGCTGACTGTCGGAAAAACCGTGTGTTTGACGCGTGGTACAAGTTATGAGCGAATTAATTTGGCTAATTTTAACGTACTTTCACTTTTTAAACGTCTGAATAGGTTATGCAGGATAAAAGTTTTCTGAAATAAGGAGGTATTGAATGATGTCTTGACATTAGTTAATACAAAATTTACTCTCAAATGCACCTGGAAATGGTTGATTCTTGTTTAATGAGTTAAATTCTAATAACATTAAAATCAACCTCATAATTAGATTATTAGCACTAACAAAATAATACAAACGCTGTGGGCAATTTCGATTAGTCTCTGACATATTTTCATTTTTTATTATAATTATAATATACATTTCCATTTCCATTTTTTTTTTCTTTTTTTTTGTTTTTTCTTCCACAAAGGTGCCTTAAAAATATGAAGACACTACATCTGATAAATCCCTTGTGGGAGACTGGTATCTGCACTAGGAAAAACCTGTCACACAGATTACCAGGATGTCATGATACGTCATCCCCACAAATGTGTAGTTTCGGTACCTTGTAACCGTTCTGGCAATTTATTTTCATACAAGCCGTATGGGATTTCCCATCGACAAAAATGACAAACATTCAAAAAAATTTTGTCTAAGGAACTCTCGGGCAAATAGCGCAGTGCGTTGCCTGTCAATGAATGAATTTAAGATTTTCATTATGTAAAATCATATCTGGCTGGTCGTATAGAAACGGTGGATGGGTCTGTGTGAATGATGATATCGTTAGAAAGGGGGTGACTACCGAGATGACGACTAATAGAGAAGTATGGAAGAAAAAGATATATTACGCCGATCCCAAATAAATTGGGTTATGGGCAGGAGAAAGATCATGATATCTGCCCGTATATTCGTTCGATACAAGTTTAATATGTTACCTATTTATTAAATCGCTTTCGCTTATAAGTTAGGGCCATCACTCTTACTTAACTATCGAACGCGTGTGAATCTCGTTTTTTTTGTAAAATATTACGCGCTCCTATTGTAGCGAAAACGATAGAAGTAAGATGTCTACTAGTATTAGTATTTATTGCCGTAATAAGAGAAAACACGAGTTATTCTGTATAAGATATTGTTGTTCGATATCAAAGAATATTTTCGATGTTCACGCGGTATCAGTGTATGTTGCAGTTATAATGTAAAACCGGACAAATTGTGAATATGCTGAAGTTAATTTAGTTGGTACTTTTTGTGTTCGTATTTAATTTTAGTTGAGTCTTGCTATTTTTAAGGAGCAGATAAATTCATACTGTTAATTTTTCGTTTATACATAATCAGCCTATAATATTCCCACTGCTGGGACACAGGCCTCCTCTCGGTGAGAGGGAGGGGGCCGTAATCCACCACGCGGGCCCAGTGCGGGTTGGCAGATGTCACATGTCTTCGAAATTTTGGTTCTAGGACATGCCGGTTTCCTCACGATGTTTTCCTTCACCGTTTTGAGAGCAGTGGTGATGAAATAATTTACACAAAGTAAAGCGCCTGTCTGGGTTCGAACCTACGACCTACAACTCGTAAGTTGCGGCCGTTACCACTTGGCCACTGCTCGCACTGCTTTTCGTTTATAATAATATAATAATAACTATAGTTTATAGCCACACTATCGAATAGGTAAGGTCTAAGATCTATAAAGATAGTCCATAAATAGTATGTGGATAATAAATATGTCAGAAGTACGTCAGTCATTCGTTTGATGATTCGGGACGCCAGTACCAGGAGGTGTTTGACAGAGTCTAGCCAGATTTCGTGGGAGTCTACGAGAGCGCTACAGTACACAGCAGCGGTCTGGAGCTCTTGATCATTGTACCGAGGCCAGCACATCAAGCTACTACAATCTGTCAAATTTCTTTAATAGATTTTCAACTTTATCGCTAAAGCATAAGGTTCAAGGTTGATTGGGAAAATTTGACAGTTTCGGGTAGCTTGATGTGCTGGCGGTTGTACATCGTAAGGACAACATGTGCTCAGAAACTGACTCGCGTTCCGTATCTAGTCGTGTCGGGTCGTGTTGGTTGTAAAATTATAATTTGATTTGAACTTCAAACTTTCTTTCTAATGCGCAATAACCAACACTACCCATAGTACGCCCACAGTAATTAAGTTAAGCCTGATGATAACGAGAAAGAGACGTAGGTATCTTCACCGTCAAGTATATCATCTGCCTAGTCTTCCCAACTATGTTGGGGTCGGCTTCCAGTCTAACCAGATGCAGCTGAATACTAGTATTTTACATGGAGCGACTACCTATCTGACCTTCTCCGTCAAGTATATATTTTTTAATATTCCAACATTACAATAGTGGCCCAGTTATCTAGGATAATAATAAGGTATGTTTTATAATTTTTCTTTTATGTTTTATCTCACAGAGAGGAGGCCTGTGTCCCAGCAGTGGGAACATTATAGGCTGTTTATGATGATGATGATGATGTTTTATGATATTATTGTGAGACCGTCCAATGACATGACAGTAATTTTTTAAGTACCTAGTTTTAAAGTTAAGAAAAAACAAAACACAAATAATTGCTTATGTTTTTTTTTATACCTACTTCATGTAAATCCTGCACAAAAGAAAAGTAGCAATTATATTTTTATGTCAGCAAAAATGTTTTACAACTTTTTTATTCCAAAATAAAAACGGTTCCCGACAAGCTCAAACGGCGTCATGTTCGCCCAACCCCCTCCCCCCCCTAACACGGCAGTGAAAACCGAACGAGAACACCTTTGTAATACCCAAGAGACGCGCCAACGAATTTCTACCACTCTGGTCATGTCAGCACAAAAAAAAAACCGGGCAAGAGCGAGTCGGACTCGCGCACCGAGGGTTTCGTACCATCATATGATTTTTTTTCACCGGCGCGGCGAGTTACTTACTAGATCTCGTTCAAACCAATTTTCGGTGGAAGTTTACATGGTAATTAAAAGTACATCATATATTTTTTTTTAGTTTTATCATTCTCTTATTTTAGAAGTTACAGGGGTGGGAGACATTTTACCACTTTGGAAGTGTCTCTTCCGCAGACTATTCAGTTTATAAAAAAATGATATTAGAAACCTCAAAATAATTTTTGAAGACCTATCCATAGATACCCACACGTATGGGTTTGATGAAAAAAAACATGAGTTTCAGTTCTAAGTATGGGACACCCCCAAAATTTATTGATTTTTTTCTATTTTTGTGTGAAAATCTTAATGCGGTTCACAGAATTACATCTACTTACCAAGTTTCAACAGTATAGTTTCGGAAAAAAGTGCCTGTGACATACGGACGGACAGACACCAGGGTTCCGTTTTTTGCCATTTGGCTACGGAACCCTATAAAGGCAAAACGTTAAAAACCGTTTCCACCACAGCGAGCTTCGCAAACCGCCTGAAGCCCTGCCCATCACCACAAACGGCAAAGAGCATTTTTTTAATTACTCCGTGCACAAACAATTGTTTGTGAAGTTGAGCGGGAGGGACGTAAACAGAGGCTCATTTCCTCTCTCATGGGGAGGAAACGAGGTAAAAATGCCCCTCCCTGACATTAATGAGGCGTTATTAAGTACTGGAAAACGGAAATAAGTCTAGGGTTGGAGGAGGTGAATCGTTTTTATCGGTCGATTGCTTCTGAGCATTTGTTATACCGTTATACGACTTGTGACTTGAACAGTTTAATATTCTAATGTTTTTGGTTAGTATAAATCTGAAATCACCAACCCTTCTTGAGGTAGCGTGGTGATCAGCTCTCGTGCCTTCTCTGTTAGAGAAAAGGCCTTTGCCCATCAGTGGGACAAAAAAAAACAGTGGCACTCCGGTCGGTTACGGTAACAGTGTCGCGAGTTCAAAGGTTTTTTTCCCATCTCAAAAAATGCCCAACACGTCTAAAGAAATTTTCACTTCAATACTAGACTGGTGTTATTATATTTTAGGTAGGTAACTTACCAGTAGTTTGATGAAAAAGAAATCGATGTCTGCATTTGGGCACCTTCAACGCCAACCATCTTTATGCTTTGTATATAATTACTAGCAGCGCCCCGCGGTTTCACCCGCTTAAGTGTCGATGCCGTTCGAAAGACACGTGGCGCCATCTATTATCATAATAACGTTTTTGTTGTTTTCCTCAGGAACAGCACTTTTTTTCGGGATGAAAGGTATCCTATGTCCGCTTCTGTACAGTCACGAGCATAAGTATGTATACGCTTGCCTTTGCTCAAAGGCGATTTTCTCCTTTATATTTGAATGAAATTTTATATTATTAGGAACATAGTATTTTCGAACCCATGGGCTTACGTAAAGTGTCATATTTAAACGTTGCATTCGTTATTTCGTGAAAAAATCGCAATTGAAAGTGGCCAAGTGTTAACATATTAGTGCTCGTGACTGTACACCTGACAACGTATATGCAATATTTCAGGATGATCGGTTCAGTGGTTTAGGCGTAAAAAGGTAACAAACCAGTTTGTTTGTTTTGTTACTTTCGCATTTATAATATTAGTGTGTTAAACTCATACAAAAGACGTTAAAAACTCTATGTAAAAACAAAATCATTATTCGACATCCGTTTTTCAATAAACATAACATGGAATAACATTTCAAACTTTCTAATAACCTTTCACAAGGCAACAAGAACCAGCACTTGAGAACTGTACCCCCACAGCCTAAATTAAATTCTCAAAGAGCGCCAAACATTTAGACAATTGAAGCAATAAAGAGAATTCCTACGAAACGAAAAGCTAGACTGTGTCCTTGTATTGGCCAAACGCTCTGAATATTGATATCGAGGAAACACGTATTTTTTTAGCAGTCTCATTTATAAGGTCATTCGCTTCGAGATTCGGCCTTTTAAGGATAACGATGGCATTGAAGTCTGAGACCCACATTAAGGGGCTTACAGGACCTAAACACAAAAAAACTGTCCAAGTGCGAGTCGGACTCGCACACGAAGGGTTCCGTACCACAAGGCAAAAACGCCGAAAAAATCACGTTTGTTGTATGAGAGGGCCCTTAAATATTTATTTTATTTTGTTTTTAGTATTTGTTGTTATAGCGGCAACAGAAATACATAATTTGTGAAAATTTCAACTGTCTAGGTAACTCAGTTCTTGAGATACAGCCTGGTGACAGACAGACGGACGGACGGACAGACAGCGAAGTCTTAGTAATTGGGTCCCGTTTTTACCCTTTTGGTACGGAACCCTAAAAACACAAGTTTTAGAAACAATAAAAATATATGATAGACTACAGTAAACAAAACCAAAAAAATATATGATATTCTTCAGGATATATGCTAGGTAGATAATATTTTGAAAACATAATACAACTAATTTGATACGATAGAAAAACATCATGAAGATACCTCTAAAAACTTTCTTTTTACAATAAAAACAATACTTAATACATACAATCATTCTGATTTTTGTCAGATTATTATTCTACAAGCAAAATACCTACTAAAATACTAGTGTTTTAATTTTTTCGTCCAAATAATAGATTTTATGTAATTAAATAATTGCTTCATATTTTGCAATAAATTACCAGCGTTGTGTCATCCCGCTTCTCTTTCTTTTCTATGCAGTCCGACAGTGACCGCGCTTTAGGTCATGTAAGCCCTTTAAATACCATTTTAAGATACTACTGAAGTAAGTCAAGTTGTGATCCTGGATTTCTTTAAGTATATCTTTTATTCATCATCATTTCAGCCAAACGACGTCAACTGCTTGACATAGGCTTCCTCCAAACACCTCGACCGGTTCTGTGCTACTTGCATCCAGCGGATTCCTTAACAAGGTTACCGGTTAACTTTGTAGGAGGAGGCCTTTCATTCCAACGCTACGTCTACCGGTACACGGTCGCCACTTCAGAACCTTTCAGCATCATCTATTCTGCGAGCACTGTGCCCTGCCCACTGCCACAAGAATAGTCCGAAGAATTGCCAAACTTAAGTGGCAGTGTATTTTATTGATCAAAGCATTTTTTTGTCATCTTCTTCTTAGCGTCATCAATAGCTTCCATCAGTACCTATAACGTGTAATTGTGTTTTGGCTCATTCATAACTAGGACCATTTATAGAACAACAAGTACAGACGCCAGCACATCAAGCTACTACAATCTGTCAAATTGCTTTACTAGATTTTCAACTTTATAGTTTATCGCTAAAGATTATAAAGTTCAAAGTTGATTGGGAAAATTTAACAGTTTCGGGAAGCTTGATGTGCTGGCGTCTGTACATACACGAGACTATGTTTCGAGGTAATGGAACCATTATTAACACGTGGTCAGATACGAACTCCGCGAATTTTGAATGAAAAATATTTCACGAAAAACACGAAAACATAAAATTCTACTAAACTTACTTTCTAGCTCCACCTTTCGCAAGTACATGTCCTTTTTGGACATGATTGATTAGCTCGAGGCACTCAATCTTCCGCTACTAACCTACTTTCGGATATATCTTATTATTAACTTTTTTTTCCCCGAACCACAGAATAACTAATCCCGAACTAATACGAATTCTGTGTGCAGAGTTCCAGTAGAGAGTCTGCGAACTTAAAAGGATATTATGTGAGTTTCAAAACGAAAAAAAAAACTGCGTTAATAGCTTCGGACCCTCATCACCTTCATTATGTTAACCGAAAGGAGTCCACTGCTGGACATAGACCTCCCCAAACGTCGCCACGGCCACATCGAATATGAATTTTTGTCATCAAACTAGCTTCTGCCCGCGACTTTCGCGTGAAATTTCTTGTTCCCCCGACCCACCCGTCGCATCGCATCACATGCTCTTTCACTTAGCGTTCTTTCTGAATTTGTATTCTTTTTGTTCGGCTTCTAAGGGTCTTAGCGTGATGTTAAGTAGCCTAAAGCCCTCCTCAAGAATTGGGCTATCAAATGCAAAAATAATTTTTCAAATCCGACTGGTAATTCCAGAGATTTGCGCGTTCAAACAAACAAACAAAAAAAATACTCTTCAGCTTTATAATTAATTACCGACTTCACAAAAAGGAGGAGGTACTATGTTCGGGTGTTTGTATGTTTTTTTTTTGTATGTTTGTTCATCGAATACTCCGCCAATTGTCGACGGATTTTCAAAATTCTTTTTTTTGTTCGAAAGTAGATAGTTCTGAGGTGGTCCCATTGTCACCAAGTTAGGATCTGATGATGGGATCTTAGAGAAATCGAGGGCAACCCTCAAATTTTATTTTAGTATAGTCATCAAATATAGCCTGAATCTCGAAATGGGATCAACGATTTATAACAATAAAGATAAACCCTTCCTACGGCCGATTACAGATAGCGCAATCCACGAAGACGCGCCCCACTCTTCTTACTAATGGCTAGTAGTTATCGCTAGTTAATTCCGCTAGTTTTAGTTTTTAGGGTTCCGTTGCCAAATGGCGAAAAACGAAACCCTTATGGATTCGTCATGTCTGTCTGTCCGTCTGTCTGTCTGTGTGTCCGTCGGTATGTCACAACCACTTTTTTCCGAGACTATAAGAGCTACACTGTTGAAACTTGGTAAGTAGATGTATTCTGTGAACCGCATTAAGATTTTCACAAAAAATAGAAAAAAACAATAAATTATGGGGGTTCCCCATAATTAGAACAGAAACTCAATTTTTTTTTTTTCATCATACCCATACGTGTGGGGTATCTATGGATAGGTCTTCAAAAATGATATTAAGGTTTCTAATATATTTTTTTTCTAAACTGAATATTTTGCGCGAGAGACACTTCCAAAGTGGTAAAATGTGTTCCCCCCCCTGTAACTTCTAAAATAAGAGAATTATCATGTAAACTTCCACCGAAAATTGGTTTGAACGAGATCTAGTAAGTAGCTCGCCGGTGAAAATTCAAAAACATATGATGGTACGGAACCCTCGGTGCGCGAGTCCGACTCGCTCTTGTCCGGTTTTTTTTTATACACACTAATTACCCACTAATAAGTAATTACTGTGTATCGACAAAACTAAAACACTAGCGGAATGTTGCTCACTTGTACATACCACAAAATAAAGCTTGTCGCGAGATTTACCTGTGTAGATAAACAAGTAAATTACAATAACTTGATCTGATTGATTTAATTTTTTTTAATTTTCAAACTAAGTAAATACGAGTACTCACTTAAATCTCGCGACAAGCTTTTATCACACTAATATTATAAAGGCGAAAGTTTAAAGTGTGGTGAGGTGTGTGTGGGGGTTGTGTTTATGTTTGTTACTTCTTCACGCTCAAACGGCTGAACCAATTTTGATAAAATTTTGTATGGAGGTAGCTGACACCCTGGATTAACATATAGGCTACTTTTTATCCCGATATTCCCACGGGATCGACATTTACGCGGGTGAAACCGCGGGGCGCAGCTAGTATCATATAAATTGTGTAATGATGTTATGTTAATAGTAAAAGTTTTAAAGGACAAGTTTATTTTATTCTTTTTAGCGCATTTAAATAAAAGCTTGTTTTAAAATCGTTTTTTTTTAGTGTAAACTAGCTTCTGCCCACGACTTCCGCGTGAAGTATCTTGTTACCTCGCCCACCCGGTCATATCGCATCGCCTGCCCGCACTATAACTTCGGCTCTCTATAAGAATCCTAGCGTGATGTTAAATAGCCTTATAGCCATCCTCAAGAATTGGGCTTTCAAATGCAAAAATAATTTTTCGAATTCGACTGGTAGAGTTCCAGAGATTACCGCTTACAAACGAACAAACTCTTTTAGGTTTATAGTAGGCATGTCGATTCTCTTTGAAAAATATCGCTCTCCGATTCGACTCAAATTGAACATACTAGAATCGATTCTTATTTAAATCGAGCATTAAAAGATCGATTTTCAATTAATCGCGTCAATTTCAAACATGCCTAATATAGATACAGCAGTGCGATTCTGTAACCATCTCACCGTGAAAACTTAGGTGAAGTGAGCGTGGAGTGAACTGTCAATAGTGTCAATTCCTAGCAAAAACAAACTCACTTCACCTAAGTTTTCACGGTGAGATTTTTACAGAATCGACCGGCTGTACATTATTAATGACCATTTACCGCAAATACAAGTAATTGGATAGGTATTATTAAATTAATAAACATAATAGGCTATTTGACTGGTTTCTGATAAACATCTCAGATTATTTAATGGTGTCTAACGAGCCCACAAAAACCTATTACTTCATATTGCATAATGTATTTCTTTTAAAAAATAGTAAATAAAAATGTACTGTTTAAATAAGCCGCCAAAACGCTATCTTTAACAATATGGCGTCGTGACGTCACGATTCACGTAAACAAACGTTGAAACGGTCGAGATACTAGACAAAAGTCATCTGTTCTTTCAACGATAGACAGAAATTTACTAAATCATGACGTCATCTTAAGTTCAGCCAATCCAGACCGTTTTCGATTACGTGGCGCCAGATTTAAAAAGATGAAGTTTTTTCGGGATTTTTTTTATAAATAATACATTGTTTTGTAGTAAAATTAATGCAAATCGATTTTAAAAGCGATAATCTATACGAGTGTCATTAATTATGACCTTATTTTTTACATTGTCAAATAGCCTATTCTATATTCCTTCGAAAGAATAGGTAAAGGTGGGGATCGAACCCAGGATCTTTTGCTCAGCAGTAGTGCTTGCGACCACTAAACTAATGTGGTAGTTTAAACTAGTCTCGCCCGATTCGGGAGGTTTATGAATCGATTCATTGAATCGATGAAGGGTTCAAAATAGATCTGAAAAATCGATTATATTACTCTAAATAATCGATTTTTCAATTAATCGATTTCAAATCGACATGCCTAGTTTATAGTATAGAAGAAGATAACATACATAGACATAGCTTATCACTTTGCGGGACACTAAACGCCTCCAGACGTAATAAAAATTTATATTGTGTATTCAGTATCCTTCAACAAATTAAAACAAAAAGCAAGCAATAAAATAAATTCCAACAAAACTTACATCCTCGCTTACACGTATTCGCTGACGGGGTGACTACGGGGTAACTACGCGGCTACACCCCGGGGGAAAGCCCGGAACTAGACGTTAAGCGAAACGTCCGATGTTGATTTATTGTCTGCGACTTGCGTATTCGTTTATATTGTGTTTCGAAGCATCTGGAACTCCGACTATTTGTATTGGAATTTGTATGTATTCCCATTTCCTTTTTCAGTGTGGAAAATTTCAAAATGTTACGAGTTTGGCGTAGGGAATGCAAATCCGTTCTGTTTTAAAATCCGGATTTTTAAGAACGGATTTTTGGTCCAATCCGGATTATCCGGATATTACGGATTTTTCATGAAAATAAACAAATCTACCTATATTAGTTTGTTAATATAATGTTTCTTATATTTGTGTACATGGATTAAAATAAAAGCACATGAAAATCAAATCAAACGATTTTTTCAAGGTTTTGTTATATAGAATTATTCAAACTATCATCATTAAATACCATAATTATGGTGTTATTGCTATAATATGTACTTATATGTCTGTGACTCGCGTGCTAAGTAACGATGATAAAATAATTCATCATCATCATTTCAACCGAAAGATGTCCACTGCTGGACATAGGCCTCCCCCAAGCACCTCCACTTTGACCGGTTCTGTGCTTCTCGCATACAAAATTAAAGGCTCCAAGCTCTTTTCTAGAGATCTGTCTAATGGGCAGAGCCAGCTTAGAAAACTGAAGACCGATTATAGCAGAATCGTATCCGCCAAACCTGTGCTGTTGAGCGAGATCGAGAGGTACCAATCTGGAAAACGACCCAAGAGCTAGATTGACCCGACAACAACAAGGCACGGAGTGATGATGCAATTACGGCCGAGTTCCTGAAGGCCGGCTGAAACCTGTTCTTAAGGCCCTTCATGAGCTGTTTGGTTCCGTCATTCTCAAGGGTAAAACGCCACAGGCATGGAACAGAGGTGTGGTGATACTTTGCTTTTCCCTTCTTAATAATTATAGGTCCATCTCACTTCTGAGCCATGTCTACAAGCTGTTTTCGAGAGTCATCACGAACCGTCTCGTGCGCATGTTTGACGACTTTCAGCCTCCCGAACAAGCTGGATTCCGTAAAGGCTTTAGCACCGTAGACCACATACATATGCTACGACAGGTTATACAGAAGACCGAAGAGTATAACCTGCCTCTCTGCTTAGCGTTTGTGGACTATGAGAAAGCCTTTGATTCGTTTATTATTATTCGATCGAGACCTGGGCTGTATTGCAGTTTCTTCAACGGTGCCAGATCGACTATCGGTACATCGAGGTGCTGAAGTGTCTGTACGAAAACGCTACTATGTCAGTCTGACTCCAGGATCAGACCTCGAAACCTATCCTGCAGCGAGGTGTGAGACAGGACGTTATCTCTCCGAAACTGTTCACCGCTGCACTGGAGGACGTCTTCAAGGTTCTGTACTGGAAAGGGGCTGGCATTAACATCAATGGCGAGTACATGACTCACCTTCGGTTTGCTACCGATATCGTAATCACGGCTGAGACCATGGAGGACCTCGGTACAATGCTCGATGACCTCAGTAGAGCCTCCGAAGGAGTGGGTCTTAAAATGAACATGGACAAAAAGAAGGTCTTGTTAAATGCCCATGTAACACTCACTCTCATGAAGATTGGGAGACGCTACACTCGAAGTCGTGGACGAGTATGTTTACCTAGAACAAACTGTCCAGTTAGGTAGGTCCAACTTCGGGAAGCTACGCAATACCTTCTCGTCCCACATACCGCAGTGTCTTTGACCAGTGCGTGTTGGCAGTGAAACGTGGTCGCTCACAATGGGTATTATTAGAAGGCATAGAGATGACTATGCTTGGAGTTTCCCTGCGTGATCGAATCAGAAATGAGGAGATAAAATAATTAATAGGTACAAATTAAAAGAAACTCTGACGAACAAAAATAAATACAAATACGACTCCTTGTCAAATTATTAAATATAACGTAGGCAAAAGTAACAAAACAATAATTTATCTTCACTTAAATCAATGTAAATTTAACAACGTAAAAAACTATGTAATTTTTTGAGACATTTAATGTGTCCTCAAAAATAATAAGGTATCTAAAGTGCTGTCGTTTTACCTGCTGCGAATTCGGGTGCACATAATTCCTGCTGCGGAAAAAGCACGCTCTGATTCGACGCTTGTAGGCGGAATGCACTGAAGATGCTTGTAAGCGGAATGAACGGAACGATCAAGGACGCCTCACACACTTTCTCGACCCGCGTCCCGCTCGCTCCCCAATTTCTTTATTTACAATTTAAAAAAATTGAATTATTCAAAAAATCCGGATTCGATTTTCAAATCCGGATTTGGAAGTCTAGTAAAAATGTGCGGATATCCGGATTTTTCGGATTACGGATAATCCGGATTGCATTCCCTAGTTTGGCGTAAGTGCGGCGTCGAGTTTCACCTTTCTGGATGCAAATAGCCGTGTGTATTGTGATTGCATCAGTTTCAGGCCTTTTTTTTTAATAAAAGTGTTGGGTTTTATATGTTGATGCTGTTAAATTTTTGCGTTTTTATTTTCAGTGTGTGCAATGAAGTTTATTGAATTTTATATTCAAATGTCACTTTCGAGGTTTGTAATTTTTGAGTGTGACATGTATTTAATCCGTACTAATATTATAAATTCGAAAGTAACTCTGTCTGTCTGTATGTTACCTTTTCAGGCCTAAACCACCGAACGGATTTCGATAAAATTTGGCAGAGAGATAGATTGCATCCCGGGGAAGGACATAGGTTAGTTTTAATCCCGATATTCCCACGGGATCGACACTTATGCGGGTGAAAACCGCAGGGCGCTGCTATTCTCAAATAATTCCCATCTTGCGCCCCTAAAAATGTTATTGAACAGTCTAATATAATGATTGCGCCTCTTTTTGTGAACTTCAAATAATTACTATTTTGGAAACAGCCAAGTAGGTAAGTATCTACTTCAAGCCGCAAAGTTGAAGTGAGATTGGGTTGGCCACGTCTGCCGCAGTCAATGTGCTGTGTGCCAAAATAGTCATCATGTGGAGCCTAACACGGCTAGAAGGCGTCGCGGCAGACCCCAAAGAAGATGGCGAGACGAGCTGGACAAAACTAAGTGTGGAATAACGGCACTAAAATGTGGAAAGCTGATTTGATTGTCACCTCATTCAGAAATCATTTTCTAACCACACCCCACTTTGATGATTACACTAACGATGTAATCACAATTAAATTCAGTTAACTTCTTCAATTTACGCGAACGAGTCTTCGAATACAGAGAACGAGAATTTTCGACACTGTTGCGTTCTTCGTCAAGTTTAACTTTTATAGTTAATTTTATTTGGTTTACAAACTGTATACTTTGTAATTTATTCAACGAGAAGCAGTAAATGAAATGAACAGTATTGATATTCTACTAGTGGCCGCAGTAAATGTTAATTTGAATACTTAGTAGTAAGTCTCGATAAACTATTCGGTAAATTGTAGCAAGCTAATGCACTAAGTTAATACCTACATTTGACTAGTACCGAGTAATGGCAGTTTTCTAACATTTCGTGATAAATCGATCATTCATTCTCAATTAGGGAATGCAAATCCGTTCTGTTTCAAAATCCGGATTTTTAAGAACGGATTTTTGGTCCAATCCGGATTATCCGGATATTACGGATTTTTCATGAAAATAAATAAATCTACCCATATTAGTTTGTTAATATGATGTTTCTTATATTTGTGTAAATGGATTAAAATAAAAGCACACGAAAATCACATCAAACGATTATTTTAATTGTTTGTTAATTGGAATTTTATTTTAATTTTATTATTTATTATTAAAGTTTCACATTTGTTTATTTCAAAATTAATTTGGAATTGACCTGACACTACACCGAAGGCATCCCGAATGTCAGCCTGTGCGAGGTTAGGATGGCTCTGAAGCAGCTCAAAAACAACAAGGCGCGGAGTGATGACGGAATTACGGCCGAGTTCCTGAAGGTCAGCGGAAAACCCGTTCTTAAGGCCCTTCAGAAGTTATTTGGTTCCGTCATACTCGAGGGTAAGTCACCACAGGCATGGAACAGAGGTGTGGTGATACTTTTCTTTAAGAAGGGCGACATTGCCCTTCTTAATAATTATAGGCCTATCTCACTTCTGAGCCATGTCTACAAGCTGTTTTCGAGAGTCATCACGAACCGTCTCGCGCGCAGGTTTAACGACTTTCGGCCTCCCGCACAAACTGGATTCCGTAAAGGCTTTAGCACCGTAGACCACATACATACGCTGCGACAGGTTATACAGAAGACCGAAGAGTATAACCTGCCTCTCTCCTTAGCGTTTGTGGACTACGAAAAAGCCTTTGATTCGATCGAGACATGGGCTGTACTGCAGTCTCTTCAACGGTACCAGATCGACTATCGGTACATCGAGGTGCTGAAATGTCTGTACGAAAACGCTACTATGTCAGTCCCACTCCAGGATCAGACCTCAAAACCTATTCTTCTGCAGCGAGATGTGAGACAGGGAGACGTTATCTCTCCGAAACTGTTCACCGCTGCACTGGAAAATGTCTTCAAGGGTCTATACTGGAAAAGGGCTGACGTTAACATCAACGGCGAGTACATAACTCACCTTCGGTTTGCCACCGATATCTTAGTCATGGCTGACACCATAGAGGACCTCGGTACAATGTTCGATGACCTCAGTAGAGCCTCCGAAGGAGTGCGTCTTAAAATGAACATGGACAAAACGAAGGTCTTGTTAAATGCCCATGCAACACCCACTCTCATGAAGATCGGAGACGCTACACTCGAAGTCATGGACGAGTATGTTTACCTAGGACAAACTGTCCAGTTAGGTAGGTCCAACTTCGGGAAGCTACGCAATATCTCCTCGTCGCACATACCGCAGTGTCTCAAGACGAAAGTCTTTGACCAGTGCGTGTTGCCAGTGATGACATAAGGCACTAAAACGTGGTCGCTCACAATGGGTATTATTAGAAGGCTAAAAGTCACTTTAGGGGCAATGGATATGGCTATGCTTAGAGTTTCCCTGTGTGATCGAATTAGAAATGAGGAGATAAAATAATTAATAGGTACAAATTAAAAGAAACTCCGAAGAACAAAAATATAATGTCAAATTATTAAATATAACATAAGCAAAAGTAACAAAACAATAATTTAACTTCACTTAAATCAACATAAATTTAACAACGTAAAAAACTATGTAATTTTTTAGGACATATGTATCCTCAAAAATAATAAGGCATATAAAGTGCTGTCGTTTAACCTGCTGCAAATTCGGTTGCACATAATTCCTGCTGCCGAAAAAGCACGCTCTGATTCGACGCTTGTAGGCGGAATGCACTGAAGACGCTTGTAAGCGGAATGAATAGAACGATCAAGGACGCCTCACACACTTTCTCGACCCACGTCCCGCGCCCTGCTCGCTTCCTCCAGAGCCGATACTCAACACTCGCGCGACGCGACGCGCTAACAGCGAACTCGCTCGTTTCGATATTTTGTTACAATTTCTTAAAAATCGAATTATTCAAAAAATCCGTATTCAATTTTCAAATCCGGATTTGGAAGTCTAGTAAAAATGTGCGGATATCCGGATTTTTCGGATTACGGATAATCCGGATTGCATTCCCTATTCTCAATGTATCAGGATGGTTTTAGCAAACTTACTCTTTAATGATATTGCCAATCCGCCTGTCTTTTCCGAACTATGTTGAGGTCGGCATCCAGTCCAACCAGATGCAGCTGAATATAATATATCTTACATGGAGCGACTGCCTATCTGACCTTCACAACCCAGTTACTGAGTAACATTATACCCCTTGGTGAGATTGGTTGATTTTTGGGCTTCCGACTACCTGTGATGACTGTCAAAGATCTACGAATGACTGCCGGGACCAACTGCTTAAAGTGAGTCACGGAGAGGTTTTGTCTCGATATGTAATGGATGGTCATCCATCCATCAACCGACATCGGCAAGAATAGCTTAGCTTTCGATTGACTCGTGCTGTTATGATATAACCACGAACGCCTCTATTGATATTGACATAGTTTTATTATTGAAAACTAAAATAATTATAGGTATAGCTAAAGACCCAAACCCAAACATTAAATAATTTTACTAAATCCATGTATATGTAACAACAGCTACATAAACTACACATAACCAACTAATTTCAGTTACAGCTCCCAAAGTTCCCGTTAAGCGCAAACGCCCAGGGGAATGAAGGATTTAACTTGATAACAGGATCAGTTAAGTGAAATGCACGTTAGATTTACTGTTAATTTATAGTCTGCCACCTCTGTGTTCATAGGAATTACGGATTTAGAAGCCGTCAAAATGATAAGTAGAGGCATGAAGCTTAATACTTGGAAATTGTTGGGATATTTGTATCCGAAATATGTCCAAAGAGACAGTTACACAGTCTTGCAATCACTATAAAAGTAAGTACTTAGTAAGTTTAAAACCCGGCCAAGTGCGTGGCGGACTCGCACACGAAGGAATCCGTACCACCGTACAAACATTTAATATTATGTACATATTTTATTAAAAATACTTTAGCAAAAAAAAAAAAGTTTCTTGTACGGAAACCCCTATTAATTTAATATATTTTTTATAGCGGCCGTAATAACCCGCTCTGTGAAAATTTCAAGTGTCTACCCATTACGATTTAAAAGACACAGCCAGACGTGTGACAGACGTACGGATAGCGGAACCTAAAGAACAGGATCCCGTTGGGACTCTTTGAGTACGGGACGTAGGCTATGTTTCGAACCCAAAGAGTCTAGTGGAAAGTTATTTTTACTTGTATACCTTATGCCGGCCATCCACGATACTTCCTATCGTCCAATCGGCATGACGCTACCGATTGGATCAGTTAGAATTGACCGTGTGTGGGAGTGGATTGGCATGACAGTTATACTTGACGGCACAATCGAATTTCGATTCTTTTGGCTTGATCATTCCGATTGGATCATGCCGATTGGACCGTGTATGGCGGTCTGCCGATCGTCAGTTCAATTTGGTCAAGATTTGTCACCGGTGACGCCATGGCTTCAACTGAACGTCGCTGCCGATTGGACAGTTTAAACTGATCGTGTGTGGTGTATATAGAAGAACTGCAGATTGGATCAAGCCTGCAGCGTCATGCCGATTGGACGATAGGAAGTATATAACTCGACTCTACTAAGCACCTCTAACCAATCCCTCGGGGAATAGAGCCGTAAAGTTATTTGTCTAAGGCGACAATGAACATTGACTTACGCCAACGAATGTTTAGACGAAGGCTTACTTATGTTACCATAACTATACATCACATTTGGTGCAGCTGGCTGGACTCGTATTTGGTGCAAACGCGGGATGCATAACAAATGAATTGCTTTGAATAACCTAATTCTGTATTGTTTTACAACAAATACATTTGATTATACTCAAGGTTATAAACCTAGATAAACGTTTTACAAGCGCTGATAACTAGGTAAGAAATTCAGAAAATAATACCAGTTTTATTTGTCACAGTCGTTTCCCTATGGATGGACTGTATCGAGCGAGTCTCATTCATTCTTTCGCCCTCATCCCAATTATTTTAGAGCCGGCGCAACATGTCTAAAAAATCTATAGTTATCTTTGGCAAGACATATTGTTGGCAAAAAAAAAACGAGATCTTACAAAGAATCCGCAGAAAACACAACATACCTTAATTCAAAGTTATATATTTCGGCAAAAACGAAATGTATCCACTATTCCCACGACGCGTCTAATAAAAAAACACATAGGTACATACTTCCCTTTATACATTGCTACAACACATTATCTTAACTCGCAGCTCAGCCGCAAAACCGTTACGACGGATATAGGCATTTCGCAAAATGTCCAATATTGCTGTACTGGCAGCAACATACGCTTGTTTATCGTTTTACATTTTGACGGGCCCTTGGTTTTTAGAGCCTATAATATTCTATGGGGCCATTTCAAGTCCCCTTAGAGCTTAAGAAGATTTTTTGTTTTGTATTCTTTGGCGAGTTATTTTTTATGCCGATTTGAAATTGAGCGAAACAATTGAATGATTTTTTTATCACAACTATTCAAAAAGAGCTAGTGTATTCATCGTAAACAAGGACTAAAATAGCTCTTTAATCCCTAGGGACTAAAAGTGATTTGAATTTGGAATGTGGATATTGTTAGTAAAAAGTTCCAATCACCAAAGAGATCGACACGAACATTGTATGAACAAGTAACAGGCTGTATATTAAAGTAAAAGGCGCGTGAGCCAAATTAAAAAAAAAGTTTTTGAAAAAATAAAAAACGCGCGAAAAGCATTCTGCTTTCGTTTGTAATTGTTTACTCAAAATCGTATGTAAATTAATCAACGTATACTATTCTTATTCTAAAGTTGCACTTAGGTACTTTTTTTTTTATTGAGGGTGATAAAAAGTAGAGTGTCCACCTCGAGAGCAACACTATTTTAAGCTCGAGTGACGTATGTTGAATAGTTTGAATCCAGAGCGGAGCGAAGGATCCTGGAGTAGAATCCCGAGCGCAGCGAGGGGTTCTAAAGTAGAATCCTGAGCGCACTCAAAACAACACAACAACACTCTCGCCTTCAAAAATAGTTGTTTGCTCCCTTGGCAAACAATCTACTATTAATCTTATACAGCTACGGCTTCCTTGAAGATCGTGGGCCATCATGAAAATCTGAGCAAATGTGTCCGGTCAAAGTATGGGAAGGGAACACCGGGGTGGTTTTTAGTCAGTAATAGTCTGACAGACAAGGGCGGCGGACATCCAGGAGGATTTTCCACCTCGGAACAAAAAAAAGGTTATGTTTATTTGGTAAAGTGTTATGTAGACCGAAATAAACGTGTATCTATAGAGTGATATAATTCGGTTGCTAAGGGCCGCATTCAGAGCCCAGAACATTATCAACAATACCTAAACGTGTCACTACGGTAGCAACAACTTTATTTTTTATTCCCCGTTCCACATGAACGCTAGAATAACGTCGCGTACAGGTGACGTCGTGCGAATGACGTCACACCAGATGGGCGGGAACTGGAGCTGGACGTACACTGTATTGAAATGGATGAAAAATACTTTGTTGTTGCTTTTTAATAGAATATTTTGTGGAAAAATTGTCATTTTTAGACTGGGAACTTATGCAGAAGTGCCTGCAGAGCATAAGCATAATCAGCCAGCAATTCCAGATGCTGGGACACAGGCCTTCTCTATGTTAGAGGGTTTGGGCCGTAATCCACCACGCGGGCCCAGTGCGGGTTGATTGAAATGACATCATCATCTGCCTAGCCTTTTCCCAACTATGTTGGGGTCGGCTTCCAGTCTAACCGGATGCAGCTGAATACCAGTATTGCAAACAAATAAATGATTTAATTTGAAAACAAAAGGAAAGTTGAATAAAGCTCGTCACTGTACTAAATCATTTCTGAGGAATGATTTAATAAACAGTTTGATATAATAGAAAAACCGCTGTCAAAAAAAACAATAATCATTTTTATATCGCTGTTTTTTTTTTCGATGACATTTCAGTCAATCAACCGTTCAACAACCCTAACTGAATTTAAAAAAAAATACTTCATACATAAAACAGGTGATAGGCACGTGGCAGCACCGTCGCGTGACGAGATATGATCAGTTGCGTCCCGTCAGCGGTGAAGTGCGGACGTCTCATTTGCATAATTGTTTATAGCCGTTTGTTAGATGTCAAATTTCTTCGGTAGTTTATTGTTTCTGGCGTTTTGTTGTTGCGCCAGAATTGATAGGTTTTTATTACATTTTGACATTTTCTACGATATTTAACTTTTTATAGTCCTGATTGTTAGATTGTCCTTTACAGCAATTTGTTATATTACTCTTTTGTGGTAAAGGGTATCGTGTTACTAAGTTACTAGGTTGTGGCGGTCAGATAGGAAGTTCAGCATGGTTGGGAAAAGGTTAGGTAGATGATGACTCTATTGAGGCAATAGAGGAACAAGTCCACGGGATGTCGAAGAGCGCGGCCGCAAGTAAGTTGTCATGCTCCAGTGGTGCATGTTTCCCAGCTCCACAAAGGGAGTTGGGAAGTTACGAGAAAATACGGGTGAATAGACCTGGCTCTGTCGTAAATGTTATCTCATAATGACGTTACGAGTTTACGACGTCATCGCACCGGTATGCGTCGGAGTGCAGGTGTGGGACCAGAACTGGGTTAATTGTTGATGTGTTGGTATGACACGAAGTGTGGGTTATTTTGATACACTCATATATTTTGATGTTGTTATGGGTTCTATTTTTAACCGACTTCAAAAAGGAGGAGGTTCTCAATTCGTCGGAACTTTTTTATTTTTTTTTTATTTATTTTTTTTATGTATGTTCCCCGATTACTCGGAGACGGCTGAACCGATTTCAAAAATTATTTTTTTGTTTGAAAGGGTATACTTTCCAGGTGGTCCCATTGTCATCAGGTCAGGATCTGATGATGGGATCCTGGAGAAATCGAAGGAACTCTTCAAGTATTATAGGCACACCTATAGCGATTTGGGTATTTTTTATAGTAACTCGTGCATTTGCTCTCGGAAAGCATCATTTGGTGAAGTGGAACTGATGATGAAGACCACAGATGGCCACCCGAACTACTCAATAATAAGTATTTACCGGTTTGCGATTCGATTACTTACTTTAATATGGTTACTAAGCAAGTTATGCTCGTCACAATGCGAATGGTGTAACGGAGCTGATGGTGAAATACCAGGAGAACTCCTCAACAATTAACGTCCCTGCATCGGGAAAAGCAATATTTTGTAAAAGGCGATGAGCAAGTTGGCATTAGGCTATTGTAACTTAGATACATTATAAACAGACACACTAAAAAGCGAGAAATAAAAACTTTTTAACAAAAAAAAAACCGACTTCCAAAAAAAACACTACAAAGTGAAAAATAACTTTTATTTCGGAAGTCGGTGGCAAAACACTAAATTACAGATCCAAAGACACCGACTTCCGAAATAAAAGTTATTTTTCACTTTGTAGTGTTTTTTTTGGAAGTCGGTTTTTTTTTTGTTAAAAAGTTTTACCTATAATATATTTTGCGTTTAATGCATAGATCAAGGACCAGTGGGTCTTAAACGGCCACTTTGGCAGAATCATAACAGGATAACATTATGAATCATAATATGGCGAAGACAGTCCGTGTTTTTTATTTTTTTCGCTGCACTGCGTAGGTATAATCAAAGAGATTGGGATTGGTATTTTAGCACAGACAAAAAAAAAAAACTGAAAAATCCTTCACCAATGGGATTTGATACGATTAACTTAACAGTTAACTGTCCATTATGATTCATAATGTTATCCTTTTATGATTCTGCCAAAGTGGCGTTTTTAGGCCCCCTGGAAAGGTTTTTAGGTTACAGTTAGTCTGTTAAGTTGAATGAAATATTTCAAAGTTGTCTCCGACTCTCTGAGGTGGCAACGCGTCGGCAAATACATTGTTGCCCAGAGACAGCAGAAATATCATTTTTTAGGACTATCTAGGTGGAGTAAAAAGGAGATTTTCATCTCAGGGTAAGACTTCAGTAAGGTGTGCAAATTCGCCCGAAATAACTTTAAGTAATTATTTAACAAAATTACTGGTTTTGGGTGAAGGAAAACATCGTGAGGAAACCTGGACTTAGAGTTAATTTAGGTCTGAAATCGCCAACACGTCCTGAGGAACCGTGGTGATCAATTTATGAGAAGAGAGGTATTTGTGGCCCAGTGGGACAATAATAGACTGGTATTTTACTTAACGAATAAAACTCACACAAAGGGCAATGGAGAGGACTATGCTTGGAGTATCCCTGCGTGCTCGAACCAGAAATGAAGAGATCCGCAGGAGAACAAAGGTAACCGACATAGCCTGAAGAATTATCAAACTTAAGTGGCCGTGGGCAGGGCACATTGCTCGCAGAACAGTCGGCCGATGGGCCGAAACGTTCTGGAGTGGCGAACGCGGATGGCGTTGGAAGGCGTAGAGGTGGACCGACGGACGACCTTGTGAAGACCGCAGGAACCCGTTGGATGCGACAAGCACAGGAACGATAGAAGTGGAGGTGCTTGGGGGAGGCCTATGTCCAGCAGTGGACGTCTTTCGGCTGAAATGATGATGATCATTATACTTAACAAAAACATCCGTCGATCTCATCCGAAACGCCCTACCCTGTTTCCAATTCACTAACCTAGGTAAGAAACACTCGTTGTTATGGGATACCCCGGATACACGAACCGGACGTGAACGTTTCTTCTTCAACTCATCATCTGCCTAGCCTTTTCCCAACTATGTTGGGGTCGGCTTCCAGTCTAACCGGATGCAGCTGAATACCAGTGTTTTACATGGAGCGACTGCCTATCTGACCTCCACAACCCAGTTACTGGGCAATACGATACCCCTTGGCAAGACTGGTTGTCAGACTTTCGAGCTTCTGACTACCCGTAACGACTGTCAAAGATCCACGAATGACAGCCCCGGGACCAAACGGCTTAACGTACTTTCCGAGGCACGGAGGGGTCACGGTATGTAAAGATGGTCACCCATCCACAGACCAACCGCGGCAAGCGTAGCTTAACCTGATCGATCGACCTGTGCGACTGTTATTATTTAGCCACGGGCCCCTCCGGTCTTCTTCAACTAACACATAATATTTTGACATCCAAACATGTCATATTTTTAATAACAAACGTCTCAACATAATAACACAGGGTCAGAGCTACCCCTACGTGATTTTGAAGGGTTGATTGCATGCGAAGGGTTCCGTATGAAGTCATGTGGAAATATATTCTTATTAGGGTTCCTTATTACGATTCTTGGGACGTTGTCACTCTGATTATGTATGGAGCGAGTGTGTGTTATGGAGAATGTTACTTTTAGCTTGAAATATGTAGCAGCTTGCTGTTTAAGAATACCTTTCTCGCCTCGCATACACGAGAGGTTATCGGTGTGAAATGGGGCTAGTACTAATGTGACCTTTTCATTACAACTTTCTATGTTTATCTTGGACATCATTGACATCGGTGAAAGAAAGGTAACCTTTTTTTTTTGTTTTCGGGGGGAAACCGCGCAGCTACCTCAGGCAATGTCCGTATTTAGCTGCATCCGGTTAGACTGGAAGCCAACCCCAACATAGTTGGGAAAAGGGTAGGCAGATGATGAGTAGACTTTTTTTATTTTTTATTGCTGAATGTCCTCGCTCTTGACCTCGAGCAATCCTGATGGAAAGCGATGGATGAGGTCTATGATGGAACGAGCGTGCCCAGAAGATGTCTAAGGCACTGGAACTCCCACGCACCGACGAAACACAGCAAGCTGCTTGACGCTTGACTCCGGTGGTCGCAAACCAGGCGGGCGTTAGCCCTACCACAGCATGGGAAGAATTGGACAGTCAAATAAGGTGTTGGGTGTGACTGTCCAGGATGCGCTGAGTGCTCGATTCAGTTGAGCAACTAGCGGGACAAACTGCGCTACACGAGGAGGCTTCTTCATGCATCCCAAAAACCAGACCTAGACCTTTCTAGGCGCAGCTAGGAAATTCAAACAGGCAATAACTATTCATCAACAGCATCATCTGCCTAGCCGAAAGGCAGACTGAAGACCTGCGGATGCAGCTGAATAGTAAGGACCTGTGGATGCAGCTGAATACCAGTATTTTACATGGAGCGACTGCCTATCTGACCTCCACAACCCAGTTACTGGGTAATAAGATACCCAGATAACTAGCTGGGGATTTCGGGCTTCTGACTACCCGTAACGACTGTCAAAGATCCACGAATGACAGCCGGGACCAATGGCTTAACGTACTTTCCGAGGCACGGAGGGTCACCGGTATGTAAAGATGGTCACCCATCCACAGATCAACCGCGGCGATAACGATTCTTAAACTTGAATTAATTTCAGAAATTACGCTTCACACAAATTCACAAAGAAGGGCCTTTCAGTTATATTCTTCCCACTCCATTAATTAATTAATAAAATCTCTTTATTACACAAAATATTTCCAAATACTTTACGCGCCAATAAAACTCGTTCCAGAGAACCGAAATAAACTCATTATGAGAATATTTAAAGCCGACCTGAAATGTCAAATATAAATAAATATAGGGTTGCTAAAAATACACTGTTGTATTAATATACATATTGTGAGCTTCCACGAAATTAGGTATTTCTACTTATTCAAACTAAGTTATGAAAGAGAAATTAATTGAGTTATTTTCCTGTAACATGGGTTTAATTGTTAAGTAATGATAATGTAACTTGTATTTACCCGACTGCGCCAAGGAGGGTTATGTTTTTCGAGTGTATGTATGTATGTATATTTCTTTGGCACGCTCTGTAGCCTAAACGGCTTGATCGATTTCAGCTTGAGAGGTGCCGTTAGATTCGTCTTAATTGTGAGAGTGACACGGGGAATTTGAAAATATAATAAAAATTATCCCATATGGGTATGGGTCCCGCCTGCTTCCAACTTTTATTTAATTTAAAATGGGCTTGTTTTTAGCTTTTCAATTTTTTTTTAACTTCAGTTTATTACTGCAGTCGGTTTTTTTTTTTTTTGTTTTTTTTTAATTGGTGTATTATTGCTGTAGGCTGATGATAATGACGGTTCAGCCGTTAAAGCGTAATTGAGTAACAACCATACAAACGCATCCTCGAAACATTCACATAATTAGTAGGATATTCAACCAAATCGGAATGCTCTTCATTAAGAGCCTATACTACCTCAAATGGCTTAGCAAGATCCTCCGTTATGTCGAAAATACTGCAGCATTAATTTTGAAATAAATATATGCTAAAGTTGAGGATTAATGTAAGGTCTTATGTTAGACGAAAACACGATTCCATAAAATTTTCTCGATAGAAAAAAATTCCAAAGTTACCTCCAAACCGAACAATAAACCGCTGGTATTCAAAAAATACTTCTAAGTAGATCATGAAACATTACATACTAACTGAACTAACTATAAAGCAGGTCTTATGTTAGTTAGTTTTTTTGAATTACCTTTATTTTCACCGTAATAAGCAAATACCTAAACTATTGGCGCTGCCTCCCGCCCAGCACCGCACTCTGTCTCGCTTTCACACAGTCCGCGAGCAGTATCGTGCGAGCGAGATAAAGAGTGAATTTTAGCTGAGGTAGTATAGGCTCTTAACCTTTATGTTATGTTTTTAACATAACTCTCTGCCCAATGAGTGATGACACGAATTTCGGTCAAATATATTTAGTTTGAGAGGAAATGCGGGTGGTCGTTTCTCCATAGACGCTCTCGCCTGTTTTCTTTCAGGTGAATGAAAAAAATATTTTTTACAGAATAATAAATATTAACTACTTGTATGTCATTATGTTTTCCTTTTTTTGATGATAGATTATTTTTATAAGCACTAGAACCCTCAAAAAATGTTCAAAATTGCTGATTTAAACCGCTGTCAACAGAGGCCTAGTGTACAAATTTGACAACTATTAATGAAAAAAAAAAGTTATTAAAAAAAATAAAAAACCCGACTGCTGCGGTAAAAAAGTTAAGTTAAAAGAACTGAAAAGCTAAAAACAAGCCCATTTTAAATTAAATAAAAGTTGGAAGCAGGCGGGACCCATACCATTTTTATTATATTTTCAAATTCAAATTTATTATTTCCAGCTTTTTAGTTTACAAAATTTAATGTGAAAGATTTCGCTGACGATTTAGTTCTTGGTACGTATTTTTTACGATTTGTCACTTCGAATTACTTTTAACCATATAAGTTGTTTATATTTTTGTAATCGTCTTTTAAAGCCCTTTATTTTGATACCCCACTCGATAGGTTTCGATAAAAAAAATTTTTTTTACATACATACATAGTAGTCGCCATATTGAATTTTCACTAACGTCATGTTTTTAGTGACACTCGCCGGACTAAGAGGAATCGATTGACGTGTGAATCATAAAAATCGGCCCAGGCGTTTGGTCTGTATAGTGCTTCAAAGGAACATACAAATATACATACATACATACATACTTACATACATACATACATAGGCTGATGAACACATTACCACTCCTTTGCGTCGCGCAGTCGGGTAAAAAGAAATACATAGGGACACACATCCTTCTTATTTTAGTTGAAAGTCTTTCAGCAGAAATGGTGATGGTGATGGAAGCATAGAAATTTTGACATTTTGTTTATAACTTAGACACAATTTTCTTTGGAAGAAACTTTAATATTTAATAAACGAAAGCTGACATCCAAAAAATATATTTCCCCAGCTACAATTCTTTATCGACAAGAAAATAGAAATTCGCTCCTTTATTTCATTTTTCACCGCAACGTTTCATTCAATATTTTCAATATTTGTGACAGCTGCTACAATACATATATTTTATAAACAAATCTACAAAGAAATATCTCGCGAAAGATCGGGACGGGTATCAAATGTATCATTGGTATCCGAGGTAATACAATAAAGGCTCCTACAAACAGGCGCGACCAGCACGCGAATCGCGCGCGCCACAAAGGCACCGCTCGTAGCGCGACTTGCGGTGCCTTTGTTGTGTCGCGCACGAGTCGCGTCGCGTGTCGCGCCTGTTTGTAGGAGCCTTTAGGTGTCAAATTCTAGCAGGTTTTTTGCGACAGTCCTATCTATTCATTATTTGCGGACAAAGTCGCATAGTACTAATTAATCAGGCGTGTAGTCTTTTCCACTTTCGTTTTTAGGGTTCGGTACCCAAAGGGTGCCAACGGGATCCTATTACTAAGGCTCCGCTGTCCGTCCGTCTGTCACAAGCCTGTATCTTTTAAACCGTAATAAGTAGACACTTGAAATTTTCAGTGTGTGTGTGTCTATAGTAGTAGGTGCCATATATTGGTGGTCATAATAATAATAATAATATAAGAACGAATAATAAAAACAATATCATAAAAAAAATCTTACACACACAAGATCCATGATTTTTTTTACGATTGTATAAACATAATGAAGTGTTAAATATTGTACGGTGGTACGGAACCCTTCGTGTTCGAATCCGGCTCGCACTTGGCCGCTTTTTTTGCTATACATGATCGCAACGAGCAGGTACAAAATGATTCTTAAGTATATCGTTTGCTTTTCGACTTTCATTCGATTTTTTCTTTTACTTCACTTAATTTTACAGCAAGCTGCGAAAATAACCACAGCAAAAGATAGGTTTATAATAGCATAGATTCAGCCCTAGACTTCTGTACTTTCGGGAACCACATTTAATTCAAACTGAATACAAACAATAGAGGCTTTCCATTTCTGTTGAAATTCGCTTCAAGGCAGTTCGACGTACCGTAAACGAAACTCACTGTAGGCACGTCTGATTGGTCCAACAAATCCTGGCAAGACCGCTCGACCAATAGCCAATACGGCTAGGAGCTACCAAGCATCCAATTCAGTTCGTTATCCCGGTTCGAAATTTGGAACAAACATGTGACGATCCGCCATGGCTACAAACTTCATCGACATGAAATTTTACTCAGATTTTCACTGAAAGCAATGGATTCAAAAAATGAACAACAGAGAATAGAGAGAGAGAATAATAAAGCTGAAGAGTTTGCTTTTTAGGGTTCCGTACCCAAAGGGTAAAAACAGGACCCTATTACTAAGAGTTCGCTGTCTGTCCGTCCGTCTATCCGTCCATCCGTCTGTCCGTCCGTCTGTCCGTCCGGCTGTCTGTCACCAGGCTGTATCTCAAGAACCGCGATAACTAGACAGTTGTTGAAATTTTCACAGATGATGTATTTCTGTTGCCGCTATAACAACAAATACTAAAAACAATAAAATAAGGGGGGGGCTCTCGTACAACAAACGTGTTTTTTTTCGGCGTTTTTGCCTTGTGGTACGGAACCCTTCGTGTGCGAGTCCGACACGCACTTGGCCAGTTTTTGTTTGTTTGTCTGACCGCGCCAGTCGAATTCAAAAAACAACAACACGCAAAGACCCTTAGGAGACGAGCAAAAACAAAAAAATAATAGATTGAACGCTAAGCAAAAACGAAGTAGGTAATAGAGTGGGCAGGCGATTCGATGCGACGGGATGGGTCGGGAGAAAAAGAAAATTCAAGCGGACGAAGTCGTCATACCATAGTTTTCATAACTGAGTAGAGTATGTAACCTGCCAATAACACGCCCTCAAAACATCTAAGTAACATTATTCAACAACAAAACACGAAACAGCTGATCTTGACACTTCTCCCAAACATTTACCTTCCAGACACCGCGCACCGTAATAAACAAAAAGGACACGTTTATATCAATATCCAAAACATCAAAGCCCGTCATCCCCCTGACCCATTTGGCGATCCATCCACCCTCCATCCTCCGAAGCGATCCATCCCAAACATGTATACAGGGTGGGCAAAAAATCGTGGATCAAACGAAACAGGGCGATAGTTGAGGTTATTTGCAGAAAAAAATATATGTGTAACTAACTATTCATGTGATACGAGTATAAAACGATTATTAGTAAAAGTATTTAAGGGGGAAGCTCTAAGGTGGCCCGCGAAATTCAAATTTTCTTACGTTTTTTGCAATTTGCTGGTCAGTATTAAGTTGTACGTTGATTAAAATATGATTCGCGGTCGTAACAAATATGTATTTACAGAATTATAATCATTAAAGTCATCAACACAACTGTCTAAGACCATGTAATCCCCAAGAATGACTATTTCATGAAATCTTGACATTTGGGGATTACATGGTCTAAGAGAGTTGTGTTGATGACTTTAAGGATTATAATTCTGTAAATACATATTTGTTACGACCGCGAATCATATTTTAATCAACGTACAAATTAATACTGACGAGCAAATTGCAAAAAACGTAAGAAAATTTGAATTTCGCGGGCCACCTTAGAGCTTCCCCCTTAAACAGCTCGATTGTCGAAGTTCCAGTAACTCTTCGCCAGCCTTTTTCGCAGTCACAAGTGAAGTAAATGATTCTCACTCATATATCTTTTCCTGAAGGGTCTAGTTAGGTTAATCTTTTCTTTACACAATAGTTTACAGTAAGGTTCTAAACTTATAAATAATTTTTCGTGAGACTTAAGCGAGCAGGGACTTGAAAACGATATGTATTTTGTTCCGTTACCACTAATGTTATTGTACAACGTGCCAAAATTTATAACGATACTAAAATCTAAAAATATCAATAACGTTACAAAACAAAACGTTATAGAATATAATTTTCGTATAACAATATTATAAGTAACTTTATAAGTATCAGTAACATTAAGCTTATCCGCTTGTAATAACATACATTATTCTTCATACTTTTTCGTCATCTTATAAGTCATGAAACTGGCAAAGTTGAGTATCGTAATGAATAACGTTATTATATCGTTATACTAATATATTGATAATATTGTTAGTGAACAGTATAAGATTTCGTTCCGTTTGTCAGTATCGTTACTGGAATTACGCGCAACGTTATTTTGAGTAACGTTTCAAGTCCCTGCTTAAAAGATATCGAAAAAAGTGCCAATGCTGATAAATCGTGGTACCCACTGTCATAAAAGCACTGGTGTAATGATGATACTTTTTTATTTTTTTATTATCACGATTTTTTTACTGCAAATAACCCCAACTACCGCCCTGTTTCGTTTGATCCACGATTTTTTGCGCACTCTGTATAGAGTCGGAAACTAAACATCACATACGGTGCCTCGTTCAAACTGAATAATACATCAGATACGCACGTGTCAACTATAGAACTGGGGCGAGTCACTTGACGATAAAATGTAGTTTATATTCATACGGTTTTCTATGATTTTTGTAGTGTTCGAGTTTTGAAAGTGAAATGGAATGGGCGTTGGGTTTGGGAAATAACTGTTGCAATGGCGGTCTAGATTAAATAGTGTTTTCTCATAACAGAGAGCCCTTCGCATGTCAAGTGTACAGGGTATGTACCGATAACAATAGAATTTCTATTGTGTTTGCTAATTGGACATAGTGAATCCTGGCATCCCTGAGCCATCACGAACCCTCGGAAGGTCCAAGATTTGTTAAACACTTGAGGGGATTACAGGACCTAAACGCAAAAAACGCAAGTTTTAGAAGCAATAAAAGTATTTGATCGACTACAGTGAACAAAATCAGAAAAATATATGATATTCTTCAGGATATATGCGAGGTAGATAGTGTGTTGAAAATATAATACAACTAATTTGATACGACAGAAAAAAATCATGAAGATACCTCTAAAAACTTTCTTTTTATAATAAAAACCATAGTAATATACATACAATCATTCTGATTTTTTGTCAGATTATTCTACAAGCAACATACCAATAAATTACCAGCCTTGTGTCATCGCGCTTCTCTTTCTTTTCTATGCAGTCCGACAGTGACCGCGCTTTAGGTTATGTAGGTAGTCCCTTTAATATGTTCTTCTTAGAGCGTCGATGACAACAAAAAACATTGTCTGGCCCAAAATTCAGCAGCGCGAATACAGTTTGCCGACGCAGCCATTATGTCCTCACGTGTGCAGGTGACAGCAAGCGATGCGAGATGGAAGGTGAGCCATTGGCGCCGATTCCCTTGTTCACAAACTAAATTAAATTTAAGTTCAGTACAGTTCAGTTTAGACGTGATTAAAAACATGGCTACTAAAAATACGTCAATTTACGTTAGGCGCTGTCTAATTTGACAGGACTAAACTAATATTTATCTTCTGTCCTTTTCTTAATGAAATAGAAAGAAAAATATGTACTGAACTTAAATTTAGTTTAGTTTGTGAACAAGGGAATCGGCGCCATTCAAGTCAACGCCTATGTTAATATATCGTAGAGAAACAAATAACTTCAGTTAGTACAGTTTGCAAAATTATACCAATAGAGGAAGTAGCGATAAAAATAATACAACATTATAACCCACATAAGTTAATTACGACTACGATTCTTTTTAACACACACGAAACCTAATTAATAGGCTTTTATCAAACTCGCCCGAGTAACTAGCTTAATATAGAATCTACCTAAGCTAAATGCCCAACTTATTTGGTCAGACTGTAATTAAAACTTGGTGCAACTATTTATTAAATGATAAAATACGCGAGCGTCCGGCTACGATCCCAGGACGCTCCGGGACGCCGGGATACATCTCAATTATGAGCCCCGCCGGACTCACTATCGATGTAACCGCTAAACATGGGCTGCAAAGTTTTGAACGGAAAAACTTTTGAGTCATCTTTTAGCTCATTTTCTCTAATAAGATGAGAGAGTAGCGGTTGATTAATACGAATAAAGTTGTGAAAAAAGAATTATCAAAATCGGACTACTCTGTAAAAAAAAATATATACGGGTCGACTTTAGAACCTCCTCCGTTTTTTCGTCGATTAAAAAGACACACAATACACCAGCACACGTAGTTTGACCGCCGTAGAAACGGGTTTTGTCGACAAAAGAATAGACAAAATGGCAGATTGTAGAAATATTTGTACGCATTCTACGCGTCTCATCATCATCTGCCTAGACTTTTCCCAACTATATTGGGGTCGGCTTCCAGTCTAACCGTATGCAGCTGAATACCAGTATTTTTCATGGACCGACTGCCTACCTGACCTCCACAACCCAGTTACTGGGTAATACGATACCCCTTGGTAAGACTGGTTGTCATACTTTCTGGCTTCTGACGACCCGTAACGACTGTCAAAGATCCACGAATGTCAGCCGGGACCAACGGCTTATCGTGCTTTCCGAAACACGGAGGGGTCACGGTATATAAAGATGGTCATCCATCCACAGACCAACCGCGAACAGCGTAGCTTAACCTGATCGATCGACCTGTGCGGCTGTTATTATTTAGCCACGGGTCCCTCATTCATTTCACTTCCTCATTCTACGCGTCTAAGCATGGCAATGTGTCATTTTGTCTATTCTTCCGTCGACATGCTACACGTGCAGATTCATACCATACCATACCATAATCAGCCTATAATGTTCCCACTGCTGGGACACAGGCCTCCTCTCAATGAGAGGGAGTGGGCCGTAATCCACCACGCGGGCCCAATGCGCTGGTGGATGTCACATGTCTTCGAATTTTTGGTTCTAGGACATGCCGGTTTCCTCACGATGTTTTCCTTCACCGTTTTAAGAGCAGTGGTGATGAAATAATTTACACAAAGTAAAGCGCCTGTCTGGGTTCGAACCTACGACCTACAACTCGTAAGTCGTGTCCGTGACCCATGGGCCACCACTGCTCTCATACATCAGATAGCAACAAATAAAAATCAGCTAGAAAGTGTAAAGTCCAATGTAAATACAGACACCCGGCTGCTACTGAGAAATTCCAGATGGAAAATTGAAGAAAAGAAAAAGAAAGGAAATACTTTTATTTGCGGCAAACACACAAAACACACAAAAAAAATAACGAAGTGAGAATTTCCTAACGGTGAGACCCAATAACATTTTTATCAAACCTTTTTTTTCCGTGGAGGTAACCTCATGTATCCTCCCTCCCTCCATCTAAGAACTTTATGAATTACTTACCCAAAAAACTATTTAAAATTCTCTTCCACCAAACAGTACCCTGTCACAGCAAATTACACTTTAATGTCACTACATTAAATACTGTTCAAACTACACGATCCCTCAACGGAATACCGTGGAGTGTTCAAATGACGTCACTCATGTCCGTCACCCACTTAGGCTTAACGCGAGGCTTCAAAGGCCTTTATATCCCCGAGGATTTGTTTATGGCAGTCGAATTACAAGTAGGTAGGTTTATTTAATGCATCAGGGTGTATAAAAACAAATAATTTTTACATGAACAACTGTTTTCTCTTGACTGTACTTACCTGTCAAAAAGAGTAAGGGGATCAGACCTTGCCGGGTCAGCGGGATTGTCCGAAAGGGTTACCGCTGCCCCGGAAAATAAAGGGCTAAGGAAGGAACACGGGTGGGTTTTAGTCAGTAACAGTCTGACAGTCCCTTCCGCTCCACCCAGAGCGGGAGGGGTCATTTGATGATTTACTTTACTTTAGTTACAGTGGATCTGAAAAAACATAAGAAAGCAGGGGATCAGATCAGGGGATTCGACCGGAATAAATCCAGTGTTGAATATTACTTCGAGGTACTACCTAACGAGGTTTGCAGGGCCAATATAGCCAGATGTCGCTCAAGACAGGGAGGTTTGGAAGGAAAAATGGGAGGCCTTTGCCCAGCATTGGGACACAATATAGGATAACGAAAAAAAAAAAACCGTGGCACTCCGGGAGTGACGACAGAAGTGAAAACAAAACGCAAACAGAATACTTTGAGATCACTCACTGACATATCGGATATACATTAAAACCGAGTACATCCCGAGGACAGCCGAACACATCCGAAGCGGGTATTTTTTGAATCGTCTTATAAACAAAACGCGCGGTGTCGCTTACGGTAACAGTGGCGCGAGTTCAAAGGTTTTTCCCATCTCAGCCAATGACCAACACGCCTAAAGAAGTTTTCACTTCAAGTAATTATAATAATTGCGTCAAAGTGATGCTAATCTCGTTAGGTAAAATGGCGGGTGTAAAGTGTAGTTAAGATTATAGCCGGCTGTTTGACGAGAGCGGAATAACAATAGACCGAATTTGAATTCCGTGTTTTTTTTTTGTACTTAAGTGTTTTCGTCAAGGCTGTTCGTGATTATAATAGGAATTTAACGTTTTAATTAAATGGTACGCAGAATGGAAATTGAATTTGTTAATTTCCATAAAACAAAAATAAATCTACACAACAGCGAAAAAATGTTTCGTGTTGCCATCGAATATAAAAACAACTTTCTTAAAAAAAAAAAAAAAAAAAAACAAAGTGAAAAATAACTTTAATTTCGGAAGTCGTTGGTGACCAAGCCCTCGTGCCTCGGAAAGGACGTTAAGCCGTTGGCCCCGGCTGTCATTCGTCGATCTTTGACAGTCGTCACGGGTCGTCAGAAGCCCGAAAGTTTGACAACCATTCTTACCAAGGGGTTGCGGATTACCCAGTAACTGGGTTGTGGAGGTCAGATAGGAGTCGCTCCATGTAAAATACTGGTACTCCGGTTAATCCGGGAATCTGGAAAATGGGAATCGGGGATCTGGAAATCCAGTTACACTGGAAGCCGAACTCAACATAGTTGGGAAAAGGCTAGGCAGATGATATCATCACAGACTCTGACGGTTGACGGTTCTGCCATAAAGTATAAGATGGTCTTATAATTAAAGCTACAGTTTTTCAATTGATAATGAATAATTTGATGATTGCTTGAAAGTCAAATTAACAAACTATCAAAATTGACTCCAAACCCACGGCTTAAATGAACCCCTAATACCAACAACTTTGACAAAACTTCCGCCACCAAAGACTTCCGTAACTATGACGTCACTGCGACACGGTGACGTCACGCACCGATTTGCATGTAAATTAATGCCTACACTGCGTTAATGAAACTGTAACACTTGTTAGTCAAGTTTCAGAGATTAACTAAAGATTTAGTTCTGGTTGTATTGACAAAGTACATTATGTTGGCGGGTTGGTTTAAGAATCTGTATATGTAGGTTTTTGGTTGAAAGCTAACAACCCCTTTGTATATAAACATTACTTAAAGTTTAAACTTTAAAAATGTATGGGTCTACTAGCAGCGTCCCGCGGTTTCACCCGCATAAGTGTCGATCCCGTGGGAATATCGAGATAAAAATTATCCTATGTCCTTCCCCGGGATGCAATCTATCTCTCTGCCAAATTTTATCGAAATCCGTTCAGTGGTTTAGGCGTGAAAAGGTAACATACAGACATACAGACAGAGTTACTTTCGAATTTATAGTATTAGTATGGATGCTGTGCGTTCTCTGTTGGTGAATGAATAAATATTGTATTAATTAAGTAGACAGTAACATGACCTTCAGTAACTTAAAAGTAAGCTATCAGTCAAAGGGGAATGGAGAGGGCTATGCTTGGAGTTTCCCTGCGTGATCGAATCAGAAATGAGGAGATCCGCAGGAGAACCAAGGTAAGCGACATAGCCCGAAGAATTGCCAAACTTAAGTGGCAGTGGGCAGGGCACATTGCTCACAGAACAGTTGGCCGATGGGGCCAAAAGGTTCTGGAGTGGCGACCGCGTACCGGAAGACGTAGCGTTGGAAGGCCTCCCACAAGGTGGTCCGACGACCTTGTGAAGGCCGCAGGAACCCGTTGGATGCGAGAAGCGCAGAACCGGTCGAAGTGGAGGTGCCTATGTCCAGCAGTGGAGGTCTTTCGGCTGAAATGATGACGTTGTTGAAGCTCACAAAAAAAAAATGTAAGTATTACACTTCAAGCCAAAATAAACTACACACAAAAAACTATAATTAGAATTGAACACAACCCGCCTGTTCATTTAAAAGCCAGATACTTATCTAAACGAATTCCTTCCTTCCCCACTGTTTTTTTGTCAGTCACCCAATTTCTTGTCTTGTTAATTGCCAGAGATGGCTCGATAACCCTAATGCGACGATTTGACGCTTCGTTTTTTCGGCAGACAGTGTACGGGCGGCCTTTTTTGTTATAATAATTGAGTTACATAAGATGTAATTTAGTCTAGTTTTTTTGTGGATGTTAACGTAACTGTTCTTTCGTTAAAAATTACTTAGCTTTTATTGCCGTCATACTTTTAATTACTTTTCTTTTAGGGTTCCGTACCGAAAGGGTAAAACGGGACCCTATTACTAAGACTCCACTGTCCATCTGTCACCAGGCTGGATCTCATGAACCGTGATAGTCAGACAGTTGAAATTTTCACAGATGATGTATTTCTGTTGCCGCTCTAACAACAAATACTAAAAACAGAATAAAATAAATATTTAAGGGGGGCTCCCATACAACAAACGTGTTTTTTTCGGCGTTTTTGCCTTGTGGTACGGAACCCTTCGTGTGAGCACTTGGCCAGTTTTTTATATACCAACCGTTGAATCTTCTTTTTATCGCAAGGAAATAAAACCTGGTACATACCTGCAACAAAAATAAACAAAATTAGTTTTTTTCCCCTTTTATCTTTATTTATGGGATTTTTGTACAGACTGGAGCACATCAATCTACTATAATCTGTCAAATATCTTTAATAGATTTTCAACTTTATCACTAAAGCATAAGGTTCAAAGTTGATTGGGAAAATTTGACAGTTTCGGGTAGCTTGATGTGCTGCATCTGTACACGCGACGATGTCAATCTCATCGTGTTTATACAAATAGCAAATTACTGCTAAAACAAATTAACTAATCTAAGGGCTGATTTTTCAATCATCTGATACCTTTATTCGGGGAATAATTTTGACAGTAATTTCATACAAAAGCTGTCAAACGTCAATTTTCATCATCATCATCATTTCAGCCGAAAGACGTCCACTGCTGGGCATAGGCCTCCCCCAAGCACCTCCACTTCGACCGGTTCTGTGCTTCTCGCATCCAACGGGTTCCTGCGGCCTTCACAAGGTCGTCGGTCCACCTTGTGGGAGGCCTTCCAACGCTACGTCTTCCGGTACGTGGTCGCCACTCCAGAACCTTTCGGCCCCATCGGCCATCTGTTATGCGAGCAATGTGCCAAGCCCACTGCCACTTAAGTTTGACAATTCTTCGGGCTGTGTCGGTTACCTTGGTTCTCCTGCGGATCTCCTCATTCCTGATTCGATCACGCAAGGAAAACTCCAAGCATAGTCCTCTCTATTGCCCAACGTCAATTTTATTCCTCAAATAAAAATGATCTGGCTTTGGAAAAATCAGCCCTTAGTCACACAATACTTAGGGCTGATTTTTCCAAAGCCAGATAATATAACATCATCATCATCTGCCTAGCCTTTTCCCAACTATGTTGGGGTCGGCTTCCAGTCTAACTGGATGCAGCTGAATACCAGTACTTTACATGGAGCGACTGCCTATCTGACCTCCACAACCCAGTTACTGGGTAATACGGTACCCCTTGGTAAGACTGGTTGTCAGACTTTCGGGCTTCTGACTTTTTCTGGGACAAAATATAACATGGGCTAAAAATTATTGGAATCGATTCAGTTACTTATTCTGAACAAACTATATTCAGGTTTCGCATATACTAAAAATAACGTTGTATATAGATTTCGCTCTTGACCTTTTCAGCCATTGTTGGCCAACCGGGTTACATAAAGCCCACATCTTATTGGTACTGCTGGCACGGACTGAGACCTAAGTAAACATCAGGATTAGATAATCTGTTTCTCTTTATATAGGTTTAAGCGTTATTAGGGCATGAATTTAGGTTGAAAGGTAGGGCTCTAAGGCGATTGGCACACTGCACCGCATTAAGCAGCAGGATGCGTGAAACGGAGCCAAATTTCCCGCACGGAAGCGCGTTTTCATTGAATTAGTATGTAACAAACTTTTTTTACAAAAAAAAAATCCACCGATTTGCAAAAAAAAATTGGAAATAGGTTGTTTTTTTTTCTTTTGTAAAAAAAAAATATTTTTCAGTTTTTAGTTGTAGGTACCTACCTATCTACCCCAAACAAATTCATATATCATTACTAGCTATGTGAATATCAGTGACAGAAAGCTATTGAACACATCTGCGTACCCCTTTAAAGGGTACAGGCGTGGTAGGGTCTTCAAACTAAATATGTATTTCCTAAATGGGTCTACCTACGAACCCTACTTGTTTGGATAACCTTCCGCCTAACAACCTGCTTGAGATAAAAAAAAATTGTTAATAAAACGTAACAACAAATTAAAAAAACTGTTAGAGGTCAATTCAGCTGTGAGAAAGGCCAAAGCGCTACACACATGATTGCTACGACGTAGCGGGTATGCTACGACGTAGCGGGTATGCTACAAGGTTCCGCGCTGCTACGAGAATTGTAGCTCGTCGCTTTCAGCCTTCGGATTGCCAACGAAAAAAACTGTCCAAGTGCGAGTCGGACTCGCACACGAACCACAAGGCAAAAACGCCGAAAAAAACACGTTTGTTGTATGGGAGCCCCCCCTTAAATATTTATTTTATTCTGTTTTTAGTATTTGTGTGAAAATTTCAATTGTCTAGCTATCACGGTTCATGAGGTACAGAATGGTGACAGACGGACAGTGGAGTCTTAGTAATAGGGTCCCGTTTTTACCCTTTTGGTACGGAACCCTAAAAACAAAAACCGAGTACATCCCGAGGACAGCCGAACACATCGGAAGCGGGTATTTTTGTAATCGTCTTTACGGTAACAGTGTCGCGAGTTCAATGTTTTTTTCCCATCTCAAAAAATGTCCAATGCGTCTAAGGAAGTTTTCACTTCAATAATAATAATAGCAGTTTCCTACTTCGTAATTCCGCAGATCTAAACATTCATATTTACTCTGTTTTATTTCTTGGAAGGTGCTCCTTCCAAGAAATAATAATTTTCAAGTAAGGCGGTCGCGATATAGCCGCTCGTACAAACACCAAAGCCAAAGCAACTTCAATGTGCACACATGACCGCGAGCGAGCTGTGACGAAAGTCGGGGCACCAGTGTTAGCGGAGCGGTTGAACTACATCATACAGTTCGCTTACTCATCTGCCTAGCCTTTTCCCAACTATGTTGGGTTCGGCTTCCAGTCTAACCGGATGCAGCTGAATACATTTTACATGGAGCGACTGCCTATCTGATATCCACAACCCAGTTACTGGGTAAGGGCTCCTACAAACAGGCGCGACAGGCGCGACAAGCGGTATAATCGCGCGCGACACAAAGGCACCGCTCGTTGCGCGACTTGCGGTACCTTTGTGTCGCACGCGATTTTATCGCGTGTTTCGTCTGTTTGAAGGAGCCTTAATACGATACCCCTTGGTAAAACTGGTTGTCAGCATTTCGGGCTTCTGGCGACCCGTAACGACTGTCAAAGATTCACGAATGACAGCCGGGACCAATGCGCTGCTAGTTACGATAATATTTTAACCTGACTCTGGGACCCAACCCCAACCATTTACGCGGTCTCAAAAGCGGTCGTCTCAGCTAAGATTGAGCCTCCAAGACACTGCCTCCAGCGATGAATCCAAATGAACGTTTGACCAAACGTTGGGGCGACCGCCAACGTTTGGTCAAAGTTTTGTGCAAGGTTGGCGTTAGTTTCAAACAGTTCGGTGGCAGTTAGGTTTGTGGTTTGATTGGCTAAGTTGAACGTTAGTGAATTGATTTGATCTTTACTACTTTTACTTTTGGTTGATTGCTTTTTAATTGTGGTCATTTTCCATTTCAAATCGACGTATGAATACGGTACATCCTTCTTGGACAACTGAAATTAAATGAAATTGTTTGATCTGTACTTAAATGAATATCGGAATCGGAATCACTTTTTACAATTTTTTTTTTTTTTGTCAGCCTATTTTGTGTCCCACTGCTGGGCAAAGGAATTCCCTTTTTCCTTCCAAACCATGTCTTGTGCGATCTCTGGCCATGTTGGCCCTGCGAATGATATTAGATCGTCACCTTCGCCTTGGTCTACTCAGGCGTCCAGTACAAATAATATTATAAAATAAAAATAAATAAGCTAGATGAGGTCGGCGTTTCCTATCTGTCTAGTCGCTCCATGTAAAATACTGGTATTCAGCTGCATCCGGTTAGACTAGAAACCTACCCCAACATAGTTGGGAAAAGGCTAGGCAGATGATGATGATGTTTCCTATCTGACTACTCTGAGAAGAAAGGCCGAAACAAACTCAGAGGTCACAGTCTCTTTTAAAATCCAGACATATCTAATCTTGGTCAGGTTATATGAAGACCATGTAAATTGATGTCTGAAATGGTCGTTTGAGGAAAGTTTCTTTTAACATAGATCTAATGCTTGTATATTCACGAATAAGTCTGAATTATGCCTCAAATGAGATCTATCATTTAAGGTTATAACGGCTCATGAAAAAGAAGTGCCCAATGTATTCTAATTATAATTTACGGGAATAAATACTCGCATTTATAAAAGTTACGGAAACGAGACTGAGGTATGAAGATCAAAATTGTTACAAAACGACTTCTTTTGTTTAGGTATTTTGTCGTAGTGAAGAAAAGTGGCCAAGCTGGAAGTAGCCATCAAAATAAACATGGATTATCCGCATTTTTCCTCATCATTTTTAAGGGGCTTACAGGACCTAAACACAAAAAAACGCAAGTTTTAGAAACCATATCATATAATAGATCGCCTACAGTAAACAAAATCAGAAAAATATATGATATTCTTCAGGATATATGCTAGGTAGATAGTGTGTTGAAAACATAATACAACTAATTTGATACGATAAAAAAAAATCATGAAGATACCTCTAAAAACTTTCTTTTTACAATAAAAACCATACTAATTAATATACATACAATCATTCTGATTTTTTGTCAGATTATATTCTACAAGCAACATACTAAAATACTAGTGTTTTAATTTTTTAGTCCAAACAATAGATTTTTTGTAATTAAATAATTGCTTCATATTTTGCAATAAATTACCAGCGTTGTGTCATCGCGCTTCTCTTTCTTTTCTATGCAGTCCGACAGTGACCGCGCTTGAGGTCATGTCCGCGCTTTAGGTCATGTCCGCGCTTTAGGTCATGTCCGCGCTTTATGTCATGTCCGCGCTTTAGGTCATGTCCGCGCTTGAGGTCATGTCCGCGCTTTAGGTCATGTCCGCGCTTTAGGTCATGTCCGCGCTTTAGGTCATGACGTAAGCCCCTTGAAATGAAGTTCTTTAATGTGAAACGTTGGACTGTCTCCTAAATAATGCTTTCCTGAAGCTATAATTTATACTAATAATAAAGCTGACGAGTTTGTTTGTTTCTTTGAACGCGCTAATCTCTGTAACTACCAGACAGATTTGTTTTTGAAGTGAAAAACTTTTTAGGCGCGTTGGGCCATTTTTAAGATGGGAAGAAACCATTGAACTCGCGCCACTGTTACCGTAAGCGACACCGCGCGTGTATTGTGATGTGACGCATGTTTCCCCCAACCTTTTCTTATTTTTTTTGTTTATTTTCTTTATTGCGTCATGTTTACCGCAAATAAACGTATTTTCTTTCTTCTTTCTTTCTTTCTTTCTATTGTTTATAAGACGATTAAAAAAATACCCGCTTCAAATGTGTTCGGCTGTCCTCGGGATGTATATCCGATATGTCAGTGAGTGAGTGACTGACTCAAAAACCAATATAGGTAGTTACGGAATAAATAATTAAAACAGAAACAGCCCAAAAATAAACCTGATGAACAAATTCAGTTGTAAAACTGTAAATAATATAAACAAAATAAACGTAAACTGGACCGCATATTTTAACGTAGCTGTGCCCGTGACTTAGTTCGCTGTATGTCGGACTCGGAAAACATATAGGATTTAATGGGTTTAATTTTTTTTGCGCGGAACCCTAATTCTTTTTGTATAATATTAAAAAGTAGCCTTAGTTAGGTACTCCTTATAACATCAGCTATTTGCCAGTGGAAGTCCTGTCAAAATTGGTCCAGCCGTTTCGGAGACTAGCCGGAACAAACAAACAGACAAACATTTTTTCAATAGTTTTTTTGTTGTAAGAACCGTATCATATGAATTTAGCAAAAAGCTGTAATGTGGACACTAGCAGGGCCCCGCGGTTTCACCCGCATAAGTGTCGACCCCGTGGGACTCAAACTATACACTTAAAACTATACAGATACACACTATAACTATACAGATACACTTTCGCATTTCTAATATTAGTATGGATTACAAACAGACACTTCAATTTCATTTATTTGTTTATAACCAAATATTAAACTGTACCACAAAATCATGAAATTTCAGTCCATTGCGACATTTATTATTCCATTTTCATGACAGAGTGCTGTTCTAAAATTAGTGTTGTCATAATAAATCCAAATAACGGTTAAATAGTTACCTAAATTAACACTAGAAACGAAGTTTTATTTCAGTACTCGTAACAATCATCAAAGTCAAAGTTTTATACAAAACCGTAACTACCGCCACATATTGTTACAAAAACACGTTTTTTCCTTTAATCCCAGAAAGAAAAAAATTACATAATTTATTTCTAGACAGATTCCCTCCCTGATCTGAACACAAAAGAGACTATTAAAAGGCTAATTTCGGAACGCATTCATAAACGTCGACGGCACAGTATAAAGATATATCTTTATACTGTGTCGACGGTTACCGTGAACGTTCTAAATTCAAATTATAAACGCGAAACGCGCGGCAATTTTCATACGACGCTTAACTTTGACAGTGTAAACACGTCTCTTGAACAAATATGAAAGTTTTAAATGTTGGAAAATTAATTAGATACGAGAGCAAGTTGGGTCGGATTTTATATGAGTATACGCGTGTCTGTTTGTCTTTTGAGAATTAATTGGCTGTTAAAGGAATCATGTGGGGACGGTTTAGCAGTTAATAATGAGGCCTAAAATACAATTTCTGACTGATATATTCCGACTTATAGCTATTAGTTTCTCCCCTTGTTGACTTCTGACAAACATTCCTTGCAGCATAATCAGCCTATAATGTTCCCAACTACTGGGACACATGCCTCCTGTCTGTAAGATATTTAGAAGAAAAATGGCTATAAGTACTTAATACTAAGTTTTACCTTTTGCCACCAGTCAAAATATCGAAAACGTGCCCTCAGCGTCAGTCTGTCATGTAGTCGAACCGTGGCGTGCTGGGCACACTTTGGTTTGTCATCTATACATGACTGTGGCGGTCAAGAGGTTAAGGAGAATCCTAGGTGCCTGTTGATGAAATGCGAGGTTTTTGTTTTAAGTGAACAACCCGTTCAGCGACACCGCGCGTTTTGTTTATAAGACGATTAAAAAAAATACCCGCTTCGGATGTGTTCGGCTGTCCTCGGGATGTACTCCGTTTTAATGTCTATCCGATATGTCAGTGAGTGATGGCAAAGTATTCTGTTTGCGTTTTGCTTTCACTTCTGTCGGCACTCCCGGAGTGCCACTGTTTTTTTTTTGTGTGTTGTTTCTCTGCGTCATTTTTACCGCCAATAAACGTATTTTCTTTCTTTCTTTCTTTCGATACAAGGCCACAAGTGCTCTCACAACAACATTCCTAAGTTTTTATTACATATTAACGTCTCCTTGGGTGTATATCAACAAGTGGCATTAAAAAAAGGTCGTGAACGAACATAAATAACGTCTAAAGATTCAATAAGTCAATAGGATCTCAGTTGTGAAAGTCACAAATCTTCTGAATCGGATTGGCTCTGAAAATAATAAAAAATCCGCGGATTCCATTTCAATTTTATCGGCTACTAGCTTCTGCCCGCGACTTCGTCCGCGTGAAATTTCACCCTCTCCCCATTCACCCCCTTAGGGGTTGAATTTCGAAAAATCCTTCCTTATTCCTTGTCTACATTATAAAGGGAACCTCTGTGCAAAATTTCAGCTTTCTAGGTCCAAAGGTTTGGGCTGGGCGTTGTTGAGTCAGTCAATCAGTCAGTCAGGACTTTTCTTTTTATTTATATAGATTATTATAATTTTTTTTGGAAAGTCATGTTTGTTTGTGTTAGCTAGTTCAGTTCAGCTGGTTGATCTTGTGATTTAAGGGAACCTACCTAGAAAATAAATCGTAGCGACTGATCTACTCAGCGAGCGAAAGTGATGCAATTACTTTTGAAACGCCAAAGAGTGATGTGCGTGCGCTCGGAACGGGTCGGCTCGGGTTTTAGTTTATAAACTTATTTTTTATTCCATTATTTTGGGGCTTATTTCAGTAATATTTATATTTTTTAAATGTGCTTATTAAGCCCTTTCATTTGATACCCCACAAGGCACCATCCCAAAATATTTATTTTTAAATTCATTACTTTATGTCCTTTAGAGGGCGCAATATTGAATTTAGTGTGACGTCACATAGCCTATAACCAGCGGACGATCAAGACGCTTCTAACGATACCTCATTTGTCAAATTATTATAAGTACTTTTGAAGTTATGACAGATGAACATACATACCCTCCTTTTTGCTTCGCCGTATTCGGGTAAAAAATACAACAACATCCAAGAAAACATCAAATCTTTTTTCTGTAGAGTTTCCCTAGCTAATTTATTTTGACCCTGAATAAAACAGTTAATCCATACTTTCATGCCCATACAACTAACCCATTCTACCTCAACTAAAAGACCGAAGTGTCCCAACAACCATCTACGTCATAAAAGTGGGACCCACTTAAACCGCTTCCACTCCACCCTATATGAAAGCGGCCATTAAATTATAAACGACTCCTTTATCATCATAACATACACGAAATTTTAAACTCAACGCCTTTTACAGACTACCTTTAAATGAGGAGATAAATAATGTGGAGTTTTGTGTACTAAAGTATGTCGTGACATTTTATGTTTGATTAACTGTGCTCGCGACTTTATTCGTGTGCATGTCGGGAAACAAATTAGATTTCATGGGTTTAATTTTTTTGCGCGGAACCCTAATTATTTTTCTAAAATAAAAGTAGCCTAAGTTACTCCTTATAAGCTCAGCTACCTGCCAGTGAACATCCCACCCCTTAAGTCAAAATCGGTCCAGCCGTTTCAGAGATTAGCCGGAACAAACAGACAGAGATTTAACAATGATCTTCCATAATCCATACTAATATTATAAATTCGAAAGTAACTCTGTCTGTCTGTCTGCATGTTAGTTACCTTTTCACGCCAATAGTATTCGTACCATTTTGGTACGGAACCCTAAAAACCGTACATAATTAAAAGGTCAAACAAGTTTTTAGAGAATCAGTTAAATATTTAACTATTATTAACTCGCATCGGAACTCCCGTATCCCTGTCACATAAAGGATGTGGTTAAAAGCGCTCCTTCGCACGCAAGTTGGTCGCGGGTTAATAATTCACACCGCGTCACCCTCTAGAGCCTTGTATTCAACAAGTTAGCTATAAAAATGGGTTTGTATACAAGTTGAAATGGGTTTTTTCCTTGTTCAAATATTAAAAGAAAGTCTGGCAGCGTTTTATCGGGACTTTGCTTGGTGTTTTGAACACAGACATTATTAGCATCTCCCTGTATCATATTTTTTGTTTATCATGATGGTAATATAGTATTTTTTTTAAGTTGGAAGAAGATAAAAAATCTACTATTAGCCCTAACAAAACACCATTTACTTACAAAAACCCCGTATTATGAGGTATTAATGACATCATTCATCATCACTATCGGCTCTATAGCCCCGTCTTACTCTCTCACACCGAAAAAACAAATGGTGGCGTTAATACGTCATAAAATGGCCCCTGGTGACAGCTTACAATCCCCATCTACAACCTAAACCATAATAAACAAAGGACAGTCATCAATCATACCGCGAAACCGCGCGACGATATAAAAAAACTGCCCAAGTGCGAGTCGGACTCGCACACGAAGGGTTCCGTACCACAAGGCAAAAACACCGGAAAAAAAAAACACGTTTGTTGTATGGGAGCCCCTCTTAAATATTTGTTTTATTCTATTTTTAGTATTTGTTGTTATAGCGGCAACAGAAATACATGATCTGTGAAAATTTCAACTGTCTAGCTATCGCGGTTCTTGTGATACAGCCTGGTGATAGACAGACGGACGGACGGACAGACAGCGAAGTCTTAGTAATAGGGTCCCGTTTTTCTTGGCAGAGGACTTTTGGCCGCAAGGTGCAATGTTCCGTCGCTTCCGCGGACAAGTGCCACACGATCGCACAAAGACAGTGCTCGAGTGATGTGAATTTTACTAACATAGTCTTAAGTTTATACACTAACACACATTGTATTATTATAATATATAATGTTAGTCTGTAAGGTATTTATCTATGGGCCAAAGTAGCCTGAAAATATAGGTCTTATTATTATTATTTACCCTTTGGGTACGCAACCCTAAAAAGAAACAAAAAAAAAATTAAAACAGGCGTAGACAAATGGCGGCCTCTACAAGTCTGGGAGTTTATCCCTTTAGCAAGTGAGAGAGGGCGAGGTCACACAACTGAATAATTCACAACGAATATAAGTTCAACAAGTCTGCAGCTGCAGGGTTATGTTGGTTGGCGGGTACGATTCATCGACAGTATATCGATGTTTTGTTGAGAATCAAATTTGGTATCGATTTGGTAACTTTTTTTTTTGGTGTTTTTACCGGAAACATTCTAAAATTTTAAAGCATATTGGTTTTCTTGGGATGCAATCTATCTCTCTGCCAAATTTTATCGAAATCCGTTCAGTGGTTTAGGCGTGCAAATGTAACTTACAGACAGACAGTTACTTTTGAATTTATAATATTAGTATGGATATTCGTATTATTAGTATTAGTATGGATGAATGCTTTTACTTTTTCTTTTTACTTTAAAATAGATATAAAAAACGCAACCTCTGTAGGTAAATGGGGTTATGTACCGATTTTAATGCAGTTCCTTGATAATCGTATGGACCATAGAGGGCAGGCTTTTACCAGGACGAATTAAAACCATTACACGCAGTATTTAGGTAGTCTACATAAAAATAAATGAAAATATCAGTTCTTTCCCATCAACGAAGCATTAAAATCATAATTATTTTAAAAGCTCCGTGGGAAAGCACTTCGTTGTTGCAATAATTTTTAATTTTACCGTTTTACCACTTAAATTATAAAATTAATTTATGTTACGATAACACTTAGTTTCAAAGCTAGTGCAACACCAGAAGGTCAATTCCCGTAACTAAAAACGTTCCAAATTTAGTCGCAATCTCATTTCAGCGACAATCAATGTCAAAAATTTGTCAAAAATCTAGGAAAATTAGAGGTATTTTTGACAAATTGAAACTGAAATGACAGACTGTGAACGTTTTTAAAATTATGAGAATTGCCCCTCAGATTCACCGTTAAATTACTAATTTATAACTGGAAAAACACATAGATACAACAATGCCAGTTATTAAAAAAACTTGTAAATAAAAGTAATTTAAAAAACATCATTATTATTCTCCTGTCCTGATCCCAATTTATTTATGATCGGCGCAAACTATATTTTTCTTCCATACTTCTCTATTAGTCGTCATCTCGGTAGTCACCCCCTTTCTAACCATATCATCATTCACAGAGTCCATTCTTTCGTCTTCCCCTACTCTTATAGCCATCGACATTCATACTCAAAACTCTCCTCACGACATTTTCCTCATTCCTCCGTAACACATGTCCATACCGAATCACGTGATTCGGTATGGACATGTGTTACGGAGACTGCAAGATTAACATTTAAATCGTATTGGCTTTAGATTGGAATTAAAATTATTTTTTCCCGACTACAAAGTCATTCATTCATTCATTCACTTAGTCATTCATTAATTCCTTATAAATTTTCCTTACCGAATCCTTACAACATTTAAGCAATCGATACATCCCATTCCTACTCTTACAGACATCACTAAAACACACCGTTCGGTACAGAAGCCAGCACATCAAGCTACTACAATCTGTCAGATTTCTGTAATAGATTTTCAACTTTATCGCTAAAGTATAAGGTTCAAAGTTGATTGGGAAAATTTGACAGTTTCGGGTAGCGTCTGTACATCAGAATAGTTTTACAAGCAAAAGTGACGAATATATTTACATAAAACATGTGGAATTTATTGGTCGCCATTTATACTTGTTACAATACGAATGTGTACATAAAATGTATGAGACCTTGTAGTTTTAGCTGAAGTTTGATGTAGGTTTGAAGCTTGTCTTATAAATATCTTGAATATAAGATAGTTCACCACCCTTGGTTGACTGGTACATAATGCCTAAGGCATTAGAGGGCTCACAGGACCTAAACGCAAAACACGCAAGTTTTAGAAACAATAAAAATTATGATCGACTACAGTAAACAAAATCAGAAAAATATATGATATTCTTCAGGATATATGCTAGGTAGATAGTGTGTTGAAAACATAATAACACTAATTTGATACGATAGAAAAAAATCATGAAGATACCTCTAAAACTTTATTTTTACAGTAACAACCATACTAATATACATACATGATACAATCATTTTTATTTTTTGTCAGATCAGATTATTCTACAAGCAACATAATAAAATACTAGTGTTTTAATTTCTTAGTCCAAATAATAGATTTTATGTAATTAAATAATTGCTTCATATTTTGCAATAAATCCAGCGTTGTGTCATCGCGCTTCTCTTTCTTTTCTATGTAGTCCGACAGTGACCACTCTTTGTGTCATGTAAGCCCCTTTAGTATAGCTGCGTCCCGTGGTTTCACCCGCATAACTTCCGATCCCATGGGAATATCGGAACAAAAAGTATCCTATGTCCTAATTCAGGTCATGGTCTACCCATGTGCCAAATTTCATCCAAATCCGTTCAGCCGTTTTAGTGTGAACGCGTCACAAATAAATATGCAAAAAATTTAATCTTTTCTCTTCATAATATTAATTTAGAAGGTAAAATAATTTAATCAGTGTCAAAAGCATAACTCAACAAAAATAACGGAAATCACTTTATCAAAGTTATAAAGTTTAGCACTTTATAAAATAAATCATGAGAAGTAAAAGTGGGTCGCCATCGCCACTATAACAGATTGTAACTAAAGTGGAAACTTTAAGAACACCTGTGAGCATAATGAACTGAAAACTGAAGTGATTTTCAGTTTCCTGTATAATAATAATACACTTTACACTTTATTGTGTGAAAGGAAACGGTATACAGATGGTAGCCTAGCCTTTCCCAACTATGTTGGGGTCGGCTTCCAGTCTAACAGGATGCCGTTGAATACCAGTATTTTACATGGAGCGACTGCCTACCTGACCTCCACAACAACCCAGTTACTGGGTAATACGATACCCCTTTGTAAGACTGGTAGTCAGACTTTCGGGCTTGTGACTACCCCTAACGACTGTCAAAGATCGACGAATGACAGCCAGGACCAACGGCTTAACGTGCTTTCCGAGGCACGGAAGGGTCTCGGTATGTAAACATGGTCACCCATCCACAGACCAACCGCGGCAAGCGTAGCTTAACCTGATTATGACCTGTGCGGCTGTTATTATTTCGTAGGTATTGAGAATTTTTCAAACACTCTAATTTATTTTCACACTAGGTTTTGGCCGCGTCTTCGCCAGCGAATACCAATACATACGCGGTCAAAATATATGGAACGGCATTTTTTTCTTTAAATATCCGTCGAAAAATTTCAACACAGGGGGGTTCAGAATCATCTGAATGTGTGGTAACAGTTTGCCTGTCGATGTCCGTTCCACCCTGTCACAACTACATTGACACTCTTTAATTACTATGTATCTATCCTTACGAGGGTCATTACAGCAGCTGAAGAGTAACAAGAACTTTTTTTACAAAAAAACAACAACCGACTTTGAAACGATTTTTGTTAATTTTTCAAAAAGCGCTTGTCCGATTTCGATAAAATTCATGGGACCATTTGGAAAGTATACCCTTTCCAACAAAAAAAGAATTTTTCAAATCGGTTGGCAAGCAACGAAATTATGCGCGAACAAACATAAAAAAAAAAAAATACAAACATTCGAATTGAGAACCTCCTCCTTTGTCAAGAAGTCGGTTAAAAGGGATGCATTTTGAGTTTGACACTTCAAAAGAGCAGCGAGCATTTGAGAGCAGTGGTAGCCTGTGGTAACAGCCGCGACTTACGAGTTACAGGTCGTAGGTTCGAACCCAAGCGAGCGCTTAACTTTGTGTAAATTATTTCATTACCACTGCTAACTGGAAAACATCGTGAGGAAACCGGCATGTCCTAGAACCAAAAAATCAAAGACGACCTCTACTAACCCGCACTGAGCCCGCGCGGTGGATTACCATTCACTCCCACTCACGGAGAGGAAGCCTGTGTCCCAGCAGTGGGAACAATATAGGCTGATTATGACTTCAAAATTCCAAACGCATGCCTCTTCCTCTCCAATGAACGGTTATATAAAAGCTGTCCCGCATTCTCCGCCGCTTGCAGTTTCCAACTTGTTAGGAGCATCTCCAACTTGTCCTAACTTTAAAGATTTAGAACTTAGACCGGCCTGCACTTGACTGTACAGCCGTTGGATTGTTATGTACTTACTTATATTATATGCAGTTTTATTGGAGAGTAAATAACCGTTGGTTCCGGCTGTCATTCACAGATCTTTGACAAACGTTACGGTTAGTCAGAGTCGCGAAAATGTAACAACCAGTCTCACCAAGGGGTAACTTGTTACTCAGTAACTGGGTTGTGGAAGTCAGAAAGGTAGTCGTTGTATTCAGCTGCATCAGTGGGTTAATTGCGTAAAACACTAAGTGCTTGGCCAGATTGGCAGCGCGGGCGCGGGGCGGGCGCGGCGCGGCGTACTCAAACATAAGAACTTCATTAGAGTGTCCGTAGTGGGCACGCGGGCGCGGTGACAGGCGTGGGGAGCGCGCGGGCCACTCACGAGTCACGCCATACCTCGTTCATACAAGTGACCGTAGTGGGAACGCGGGCAGCCCGCACGGGAACCGGGGTTTTCAAACTAGTTTGAGCTTTTTTCTAGTAAAAGTCTTCTTAATCCATATTATATTTTGACAAACACTGGACACGACAACACGCAGAACGCACCCAGGCTCGACTGCGAACAGGCAGACCGCGCGCGTTCCCGCACCCGCGCCGCTCCCCGCCCCGCGCTGCCAGTCTGGCCAAGCACTAACAGGAGCAATCGCTTTCAATTTGACAGTTTAATCAGACAGACATATTTTTCGAACATATGAATCAATGGACTTGCAATATCCTTTAAAATGATTCCGATTGTGATTGATAATAGTATGTTACGTAAGTAGGGTGGCTGGTTAGACTTGAAGCCGATCCCAAGATAGTTGGGAAAAGCCTAGGCAGATGACGATGATTGGAGAGTAAATACTTGAATTTCTGACATACCGACAGTTTTTTTAGGGTGATAAAAAGCTGGTACGTACCTGCAACAAAAATGAGGATAAATTAGGTTGGGCAAGGAAATATTACAGATTATCAAGCTACTACAATTTGTCAAATTTCTTTAATAGATTTTCAACTTTATCGCTACAGCGTAAGGTTCAAAGTTGATTGGGAAAATTTGACAGTTTCAGGTAGCTTGATGTGCTGGTGCCTGTACAAAATTGATGGGTGGTAGCAGCGTGTAACCAGATCTTCTTTGCGTGTCGCGTGCAAAAATGGCACGAACAAATAAATACCTATCATTTTTAGGGTTCCGTACCCAGAGGGTAAAAACGGGACCTAAGACTCCACTGTCCGTGTGTCTGTCCGTCTGTCACCGTATCTCTTGAACCGTGATAGCTAGACAGTTGAAATTTCACGGTTCATGAAATGAAATGATTTTATTTGTAAGTAGGTTTGTACAAACACTTTTACACGTCAATAGCATGAGATACAGCCTGGTGACAGACAGTGGAGTCTTAGTAATAGGGTCCCGCTTTTACCCTTTGGGTACGGAACCCTAAAAATGACATGATAACAGAGTACACAGTGGAAACATTCCCTTATACCTTCAAATAACGGGAGCTTGTTAAAACTTACTGTTCAAAGTTCATGTCTGATTGGAGATACGAAGTTGGAATAATTTACCTTTTCATCGATCTATTGGTTGGGAGACCAGGTGTATCTTTGCAGGCAAATTGCAAGAATACGTTCAGAATCGCGATTTAAATTTGTACTTCATTGGTTTGTGGAGTTTGAAGTACCTACGCTTTTATCTAAACTATAGGTTCTCAGCGTGGGCGATAAAGCCCCCTCGTGAGCGTTTGAGACTTTCAGGGGGCAGTAGAAGACCCAGAGAAAGTTATATACCTTATCTTACGACTATATAATATTACACATACATCCATACTAATGAATGAATGAATTGCACCGATCCCAGTGTTGTTAAACCAGACTCGATTAATCGAATGAACCCCAAGATTGGCACTAGCTCCTGTAGCCTCATGTTCATGGTGCTACAGCGACCATTGCATATCAAGGAATAGACCGGGGGGCGCGGTAATGGTAGGGAAGACGTGCCCGTAGGATAGGTAAGGATTTAAGAGCCTACCGGATATGCATCCTAGAGTAAGCATTGGACTAGTGGAGAGATGGGTAATTATTATCTATGGATGGGCATTTTTTATCGACCTTGCCGCTAGGTTGGTTCAGGTCGAGCTTCCTCGGTGCGTCTTTTGGCGGGCTTCTCCTGCTTTCTCGGTTCTTTTGTATGTCATTGCTCTGCTGTGTTGTGTTAGATGTTGCTGTTTACAATGTCTTCGTCGGAAGTTTAATTATAAATTCGAAAGTAACTCTGTCTGTCTGTCTGTATGTTACGTTGTCACGCCTAAACCAGTGAACGGATTTCGATAAAATTTGGCAGAGAGATAGATTGCGTGCCGGGGAAGGACATAGGATAGTTTCTATCGACATACCTCGCGGGCGAAGCCGCGGGCGGAAGCAAGTACAAAATAAACAATTTAATTTCATTGCAAGAAAGGCAAGATAGTGATTTAGCCTTCAGTTACAAGTCTAACTGTAAGTTAAAGTACCTTTTTAGGTACTACGGGGGCTTATTAATAGGGCCTACCCACTTAAAACATCGGTTCCCTAGTAAAGTACCAGACGGTACCAGTTGGCGTTAGTACCGTATCTGTCACGTAAGGCTATATCTTATTCAGTTTATAGATCACAGGACACATTAGGAATATTTAAACGTTAATAAATTACATGCCATTAGGCGGGTTTTTTAGTTTATGAACAACAGAATCGGCATTCTGTTGTTCACAAACTAAACTAAATTTAAGTTCAGTGCATCTTTTTCTTTCTATTTCATTAAGAAAAGGACAGAGGATCAATTTTAGTTTAGTCCTGTCATATTAATCAGTGCCTGACGTATATTGACGTAATTTTATTATTAGGCAAGTTTTTAATCACGTCTAAACTAGTATGGAGTAGTGTCAAGCGCTGATTAATTAGACAGGACTAAACTAAAATTTTTCTTCTGTCCTATTCTTAACGAAATAGAAAGAAAAAGATGCACTGTAGTTAAATTTAGTTTAGTTTGTAAACAAGGGAATCGGCACCACTGTCGGGTTTTCATAATTTTTTTCAGCTGTTGGTCCCGGCTGTCATTCGTGGATCTCTGACAGTCGTTACGGGTAGTCAGAAGCCCGAAAGTCTGACAACCAGTCTTACCAAGGGGTATCGTATTATAAAAAAATATATATATATTTATTGAAATAATAAGTTTACAAAAAGTGTACATAAGGTTCATTAGTATTATATTAACCTAGGCCTATAATAGGATTATAAAAATCTGGATAGACTATGGTATGAGAAATATGAGATTACAGTCAAAAAAAACTCTGAAGGTAATCTAGTGCGTTGCCTGATCTAGGTTTATTTAAACCTGTGTTTCAGGCCATCTCCCTACGAAAGTATTACCCAGTAACTGGGTTGTAGAGGTCAGATAGGCAGTCGCACCATGTAAAATACTGGTATTCAGCTGCATCCGGTTAGACTGGAAGCCGACCCCAACATAGTTTGGAGAAGGCTAGGCAGATGATTTACCTTTTTTTTTTTTTGTGGATGGGAAATCATCAAATGACCCCTCCCGCTCTGGGTGGAGCGGAAGGGAGTATCAGACTCTCACTGACTAAAACCCACCCGTGATCCTTCCTTAGCCCTTTATGTAGGCAGATGATTTACCCTTGAGCCCAGACCATCACAACGACGCAATCACATAGAACGAATCATAAAATTAAATCATAAACACCGATGACATAACAACTAACTCCACACGTAACAACAATTATCTGACGTGAACCTGTCGTGGACGCGACCTGAACGTGACGCACACGACACGTGTAAGCGGGGCTCGTGACCCGTGAGAAGGGTCGCTAGTGGCGACGACATGGGATATGGTTAGGGCTGCCATCACCTAAATTAGTGACAAACTTCAAAAACCCCGGACATTTCGGTGAAATAAAAAAAAACCCCGGACTCCCTCGAAAAAAAAATTACTTACAATAAAAAAAAAAACATCGATAAGTATCACATTTTTTGTCTTATTTATAGAATATCAATTTAAACCTCAAGAAAACCAATGAAACGTTTGATTAACTCGTCTCTATCTGAAAGGTATTCTGGTAACAAAAATAATTAGGAACACTTCTTTTTGGAATCATTGAAAATTAAAAATAAAGTAAGTTAATCAAAAGCAAATTATGAATTGTCACGAGCGCACAGATTTGCGGCGCGGCTAATTTTTAACTATTATTTATGCTTTAATTTATTGCAAATCATTCAAAGTCGGATTTCCCCTAACACAGAAAGTGTCCGGGTTTCACCCACTTTTTCAGGACCCCGACCGGACGCTCCCCGGACGCCAACCAAACTAGGACAAATCCGGGGAAACCCGGGCGGATGGCAGCCCTAGACATGGTAGGGAGAGAAAGTATTGCTGTTTCATTGTTGACGAAAGAATGTTTTAGTGGCAGTGAGGAAAGCTATTTTGATGAGTTAAGGAGGTTCTGTGAAAGATTTGGGGTTGGTTGATGATTTTAAACGTTAATTCGTGTCGAGATGATTGACAGATGTTGGTTGGAGATTTGGATGTTCAGGAAAATCTAGGGACAGGCTAATATCCAGTAGTGTAGTGTAGTGTTATTCGCAAGAAGCTGGCAGTATCATCACAACGGTAATATTTTCTCATTGTTTGTCTTATTTCTTTTTAGTAAGTATATTCATGTATTTATGTATATTTATTTGTGCTTATATTTATATGTAATTAGGTATATATTATATTCTTTATGCGTATCTTTATATTTAAAATATTTATTCCTCAATGTTCTTGATTGCACCTACCACTGTTTGTCTCTGCATCACCCAAAGGTTGACTGGTAGAAAATGCCTATGGCATTAAGTCCGCCTCTGTACATTTATGTGCTTGAAGTATTAAATAAATTAATAGTGTACTGCCTAGGCTGGCCTCGTCCAGCATCATCAACCTATAACGATCAAACTGTTGCGACACAGGCCTCCTTTGAGAGAGGAATGGGCCGCAATCCACCACGCGGGGCCACGCGGGTTGGTCCCATGTCCAGCAGTGGAGCGCAAAAGTGTCAAATTGACAGATTAATGACAACTAAGTCCCAACACCAATTATTTGATTTAGGTAGGGGCTTGGAACTGACGAGTATTAATTATCAAATTGGTTTAGAAACTGCAGAATATAGGCTTTCACAAGACTATTTCTTAATTTTTTATTCAGATTCATTAAACATTTACATTGTTAAATAAATTATACAATCTAACATTAAAACTATTCACACTAGATACTAAATTAAAAGACTAACTAACTCACTATACAAATAAATACAAAAACTAAGGACACTTAGGCGTCGAAGTACTCGTCCGCATCGCTGTGATCCGGAAACGTGCCCAGAAGACTGGCAGCATTGCCACCGCCACGTTGAATGACAATACTAATTCTTTGGCTAAAGAACGACCCAGCCCTCTGGTCATGTGAAGTGTCGACCAGCCGGCGAGAAATTTCCTTAAAAAGAAGACACGCACTCGGGCCCCAAGACTATTAGATGAAGAAGAATGATCAGCATTGTTACACATACCGGTAACCGCAGTACCCATAATGTGACAAACTAAATAACAGTACCGCAAAACTTTTAACCCGAAAAAGGCCAGACCCAAACAAACTGTCCCCTGCCAGGTACATAAATACGTACACGAAATGGCTCAGTATTCACTGCCAAACTTCCACTGTGGCTATTTTAATGAAGGGTGACTTACCCCTGACGTGAAACAGATAAGCTACAGAGAGTCCACTTTGTACAGACACATCAAACTACCCGAAACTGTCAAATTTTCCCAATCAAGCTTGAACATTATGCTTTAGCGATAAAGTTGAAAATCTATTATAGAAATTTGACAGATTGTGGTGGCGTCTGTACAACGGCAGGTAAAATGAAAACAAATCTTTCGAGCAATTATGCCTTTTAGGGCCGGTTGCTTCAAACTGTTGGTTAACCTAACATACGTACAGTCAGCAAAAGAGTTAGGTATACAGGATCGTCGGATATAGTTGAAATTTAGTAATAAACCGATGGATGCTGTCAAATAAAATTTAATTTTATTAAAAACAAACAAAAAACAAACAGCTCATTTATCAAATTAAATTTCAGTCGACAACATCCATCGGTTATCGTCAAATAATAACTATTACGTAGTCGTTATTATTTGACGTAAGTTGGCAATAATTTTGTAATTGTAATTTGAATCGACGCTTTTTTGGTATGACGACAATTAGCGCCATTTTTGACGTATACGCGTATGTCAAGTCGATATGAAACAACCCGCCCATAGAAATCAGAGGAAAACAGTAAATTGTTGGCAAAAAAAAACTGGCATTAGTTGACAAAATAGGGTACAACTCTGAAAGCTGAGCAAGTTCTTTGGGAAGACCGGTGACCATTGCACACGACACAGATGCACTGACAACTCGCCGAAAGGTTGCAAGGACCATGTAATTTAGGCTTATGAACAGCGGGATAGCTTAGGTTGAACCGAGCTCACCTCAACATCTTCGTTGGGACCATGATAACATTGAGTTATTCCGGTCTGATACCCTGAACCCCCCCCTCTACCCCCCACCTCGATTCCCTGCTTGATCGTCTTCTGTTTTAATCTTTGTCTTATCCACATTATGTAAGTTTACTCTTTTTGACAGGTAAGTACAGTCAAAAGAAATTAAGTTTCATGATTTACAAAATTAAATAAAGTTTTTTTTTTTATGTCTCATGTCCCCTTTTAGAACTGGAGAAGACTCCAGTAGGTAATAGAATTTATGTCAAACGTAGCGCTGCTCTCTATAATGGGTTTTCTGTTAATATTTTGTGTCGTGTAATCCCTTAGTCCAGCTGCACGTAGCACTTTTATTGTGTCCCTGAGTTTTAACAAGATGTTATGAAAAGGTAACAAAGGCAAATATTACATAATCTTGTTTGACAATATGAATAAATGTATTTAAAATTGGGGTTCGTTAGATTTGTGTATTTTTAGGGTTCCGTAACTCAAAAGGAAAAACGGAACCCTTATAGGATCACTTTGTTGTCCTTGCGTCCGTCCGTCCGTCTGTCTGCCAAGACCCTTTATCTCGGGAACGCGTGGAGGTATCGAGTTGAAATTATAACCATATACTCAGTTATACAGGTAATTCGTAAGTTAACGTAAAAAAAAAAAGATACGGCAGTTCATGCCGCAAAAAACGTATATTTCGACACTCTCAAGGGAATCAAAATTTATAGGGACCGTCCCGTTGACCCAGAATCCTAAAATTTGACGCACAGGTCGATCGATCAGGTTAAGCTACGCTTGCCGCGGTTGGTCTGTGGATGGGTGACCATCTTTACATACCGTGACCCCACCGTGCCTCGGAAAGCACGTTAAGCCGTTGGTCCCGGCTGTCATTCGTAGAACTTTGACAGTCGTTACGGGTAGTCAGAAGCCCGAAAGTCTAACAACCAGTCTTACCAAGGGGTATCGTATTACCCAGTAACTGGGTTGTGGAGGTCAGATAGGCAGTCGCTCCATGTAAGACACTAGTATTCAGCTGCATCCGGTTAGACTGGAAGCCGATTCCAACATAGTTGGGAAAAGGCTAGGCAGGTGATGATATTATTATGTATATCAAGACCTACTAAACGAGCATAAACCCGAGTTTATAATAAAGTACAAAGTAAACGAAGCAGTTTAACCGACTTTATTACAAAAGATTTCAATCATGCGCCAGTGTAAACTCCGGCGCGTGACTTTCAAGCGAACGGATGTGGTTTATTGGAAATCTTTATTATATCAATATGTTTTATGTGAAACTGAAAGTGTTTCGTATAATGAAGTAGGAGTGGGGTAGACATTGAGGATTAAGGCTCCTTCAAACAGGCGCGATACGCGATAAAATCGCGCGCGACACTAAGGCACCGCAAGTCGCGCCGCGAGCGGAGCGGTGCCTTTGTGTCAAGCGCGATTATATCGCGTGTCGCGCCTGTTTGTAGGAGCCTTTACTCTGCCATCTTTAATACCATTTCATAACAGGTTGAAAATCGGTTCTTCTTAGATAGGTACTTACAGTCACCAAAAGAGATAAGCAACCAGGGTCGTCGGATATAGCTGAGAGGCTTGTGGCTAAGTATTAACAGCCGCACGGTCCGATCGATCAGGTTAAGCTACGCTTGCCGCGGTTGGCCAGTGGGTGGGTGACCATATTTACATACCAAGACCCCTCCGTGCCTCTGGCTGTCATTCGTGGATCTTTAACAGGCGTTACAGGTGGTCGGAAGCCCGGAAGTCGACAAACAGACAAAAACTTGGTTGTGGAGGAGAGATAGGCAGTCCTTCGATGTAAAATACTGGTATTCAGCTGCATCCGGTCAGACTGGGAGCCGACCCCAACATAGGAAAAGGCTAGGCAGATGAAGATGGTCGTCGGATATAGTAGGAGTTTAGTAAGAAACCGATAGATGTTTTTAAAATTTCATGTTATAAATAAACTGTTTGTTTTCTATAAATTGATTTATATATTTTTTTGAAAACATCCGTCGCTTTCTTACTAAACTTCAACTATGTATAACCGACTAGAGTCAAGAGCAAACACATTTCAAATAAAAAAAAATAAAAAAACGACCCTGTGGGGTAGTTGTGTAACACACTACAACAGTACGAAACACTTTCATTTTGACAGTTCAACAACACTAATTGAGTTATTTACGTTGTTGAGCAGACAAATTTTCCTGGTTACTTGTCTCTTTTGGCCACCGTACTGCCGAGAACTGATATCTTTTAAGCTTTTTTTTTCTTTGCCGTATTTTATTTCTATAACGCAATTTTCCTTCTTTTTTTTCCTTTTTAATTTTTTCTCGGGCAACGTAATCAAATTACGTAATCAGACACCTTGTCCTCGTAGATTATAATAAGTAATTTACTTAGTTATAAAAGAGTAATATCACTAATTAGTTTCTTTGTTACGATGTTCTCTTTGAACTGCCTGTTTGCTGGGAATAAAGCGGTTGATTACATCATTGCTAGTTTTAAGTTTCGTTGAAAAAGAAAAACAAAAAAATGTTTATTCTGCACAAACAAAACGCACATTGGCAATAAAAAAAAAACGACAAAATATACCCACACAACGTAGTCAAAAGCCTCGTACTCAAGCTTAAAAAAACTAACTGTTGACTGTTATGTATTATGTTTCAAATAAAATAAAATTAAGAAATGAAAGGTACAGACAGAAAATAAATATCTTTCTTTAACTAAAATCAATTATAGATACGTTTAGTATTTTAAATTCCAAATAAAGCCAAAAAAAAAAAAAAAAGTAAATAAATAATAAAGTACACGTTTCTCTTACTCTGAAAAACTACGTGTGTATGTTTCGTCAGTGTTGTATGGATCACTATGGATTTATTAAAGCTTGTTGATAGATATGTTTTTGAAGTGAAAACTTCTTTAGGCGTATGATGTACTTTAATAAAATGCGCTGGTTCTTGGAAGTAAAACAAAAGTATAATATGTCAATTAGAAGTAGAAACCAAAAGGTAGAAAAAGCATAAACACAAGGAATAAAAAGGTAAAATATCAAAAGGAAGAAAAGGCTTGCACAAGGCGTTTTGAAGATGTGAAAAAACCATTGAACTCGCGCCACTGTTACCGCGACAACGCGTGTGTTTTGTTTATAAGACGATTAAAAAAATACCCGCTTGGATGTATTCGGCTGTCCTCGGGATGTACTCGGTTTTAATGTACATCCCATATGTCAGTGAGTGATGGCAAAGTATTCTGTTTGTGTTTTGTTTTCACTTCTGTCGACGCTCCCGGAGTGCCACTGTTTTTTTTTTCTACGACACGTTTTATACGCCGTACCATAAAGAGACCGTGCCGTGTGCAAATGGCCTTAGGCTACCAGCCTGACGATAAACAAATTGGGCCAAATCACCCAGCTAACCAGAACCGTAAGTTAAGACCAAGAAGTCTCGAAACGGAGAACAGACCCTCAAAAACCACTCTCTGAAACAATTACCAACAGTTACCGACATCAAAGGCACCGAGCAAAGTAAACGAACTAACTTTCATATTTATTTTCATCCATTTTCCCCCCAAAAAGTGAGAAAAACCACATTCATAAAGGTTGTGGCGGTAGTAAAAAATTCAACAAAAGGCCGAATGCGCACCCTGTTTACCTGGGGGAGGGTTCCGCTAAAACGTCATAATTAAAAAAAAAAAAAAACAGGTTAAGGTGAAATTATGCTGTTGTATTTTTGTTTCAGAAAGTCCTGGGAGGGTTTTTGCTGGTGATTATTAATGTACTGGGTTTAATGGAATAAAATTAAAATAAAAAAAAGTTTTTAAAAACAAGCTTTTATTTAAATAAGAACGTAACCCAAAAAAATAAAAAATAACGCGAACTAAAAAGAAAAAAATAAATTTAAGTGACACTGTCATTTTAAAATATATATAAATTTTAAAAGCTTGAGGCACTGTTATTGTGTAGTAGGTACACCTGTCTAACGGATACCGTACATCAGTGCCTCAAGCTTTTAAAATTTATATATATTTTAAAATGACAGTGTCACTTAAATTTATTTTTTTCTTTTTAGTTCGCGTTATTTTTTATTTTTTTGGGTTACGTTCTTATTTAAATAAAAGCTTGTTTTTAAAAACTTTTTTTTATTTTAATTTTATTTTTTACTTTTTAGTCTTAAAGATTTATTAATATTAGTGTAATTTTACTAACTTTATCGTTTTTTACTCTTCAAGCCCTTTCATTTGATACCCATATTAAGGGGATTGAGAAAAAATTAAATCCGCCATCTTGGATCGGCGGTCATATTGAACTTAGTGTGATTTTATTTACTTTATCATTTGCTACTCTTCAAGCCATTTCATTTGATACCCATATTAAGGGGATTGAAAAAATATAAACCGCCATCTTAGAGCGGCGGCCATATTGAATTTAGTGTGATGTTATTTACTTTATCGTTTTCTACTCTTCAAGCCCTTTCATTTGATACCAATATTAAGGGGGTTGAGAAAAAATATGTAATCCGCCATCTTGGTGCGGCGGCCATATTGAATTTTATATAATTTTACTAACTTTATCGTTTTCTACTCTTCAAGCCCTTTCATTTGATACCCATATTAAGGGGGTTGAGAAAAAATATGTAATCCGCCATCTTGGAGCGGCGGCCATATTGAAATTATTACAATATTAAGTATTGCACATTGTATTGTTACCAGAACTAAAGGTGTATGCAAAATTTCAGCTCAATCGGATACCAACAAATGGTCGAAAAATGGTTTGCAAATTTTGACGGACAACTTACATACATACATACATACATACATACATACGAACAGTGCAAGCTAAATAAAAGCTTGTAAAAATGAGAGCTGCGGTGCGTGGATTGAAAAAGTGTGTAAAATGTAAAAGCAAATCTGGAGTATGATTTCCACCAAACGGCTCGCATCGCATCGGATCGGAACAGATTTTACAATCTTTAAACGATATTAAATCGTGTACACAGTATTTAAAGTCTATATTACCAAGCCGCGCACAGCAGCTTGATCGCGGGCGTCTTCCGCGACACGCGATCGTAGCCGAAAGTATGCTGCGACGCGCGATCGGCTCCGTTCGCCTGTCGTCGTATCCGATTTTTGCCATAAATCATCAATCCAAATTTTTCTTGTCCTCTTCTGTGTTTTATGATTATTTTCTTCTTCTTCTAATGCTATAGCCAACATACTACGTCAACTTTAACCATTTTAAAAAATTGGAACACGTCAACACGGTAGGATGAAACTATTTGACTAGGCGCAGAATCGGATACGTTCGCAAGCGACGGGATCGTATGCGTCGACATCCTGCCGCGATCGGCTGTCGCCGCATCTGTTCGTATCCTTTCCGATCCGATGCGATGCGAGTCGTTTAGTGGAAATCATCTTTCTCTTGTTGATAATGAAGTTCCATTTTTGTATTTCTTTTTGGTCGTCTTTAGGTAAGTAGATAAGCCTATCTAATGGAAAATCCTTACCTTACCGCCTATAAATATTGCAATTCTCAAGAAGGAATGAAATTACCAATGTATTATTATCAACCTTAGAGACAACTATGAGTTTCAACAACATTCATGGCGTTAGTTAGGTACGTTGTTGAGCAGACAAATTTTTCAAAAATATGAGGCAATGGTTTAGCAATTTTCTTCAAAAACTTTCGGCGAGTTACGCGATTAGGGTGCAGAACACAGCAATACTGTTTGAAGCCTTAAAAAGAAAGAAAAATGTTTATTCTACAAAAATAAGACGCAAATTATAAAACACACGCTGCGCCCCACGGTTTCACCCGCGTAAATGTCGATCCCGTGGGAATATCTGGATATAAAATAGCCTATATGTTAATCCAGGGTGTCAGCTACCTCCATACAAAATTTTATCAAAATTGGTCCAGCCGTTTGAGCGTGAAGAAGTAACAATCAACACACACACACAAACTTTCGCCTTTATATTATTAGTGTGATAAGCCTAGCTCCAGCATTGGACGTCTTTTTGCAGAATGATGATAATGATATTGAGCGATATGGAGCATTTTGTAAAACTTGTTTGCTCCGCTACCGCCAGCAACTGTTGCCGGCAACAATTCCTGAAAAAGTTGCCCGTGTAACACCAGTTTTACACGTGGCGCTAACATTACCACGGAACCGCGAACCCTCAACAACAGAACAATACTTCCTACATATTATGACGTAGTTCAAAGAGCGGGTAGTAAGATATTTTTATGACCCGCACGTGGAGCGTGAAGGGACTTTTTTATTTACAGGCTTAGTTGGCTGATTATTTTCTTACTTTCTGATTTTTGGAAGTGTGAATCTGCTGCTGAATTTGCTTTTAACAAGAATAACAAGCTTTATATGCATGAATCAACGTCATAACCTTAAAGAGGTATGAGAAACAGGGTGTAAAGTTTACTCATACTCTATAGAAAAGGAAGGATCCTCTGACCAGACGGGTGTTGTGTCTGGCGGGCACCTGCCCCATGATTCATGTCGGGCCGTTGTATCTATGCTAGTTGCGCGGTAAACTCTGCTTGCGAGATGCAGGATTTTGCGTGACGTCAGTATGACGCTTCTTTCTCATGTGGCGTTATAGATACCGCTACAAACTAATTTATTTGATGAATTAGAATTTCCAAAAGATGCATTATAGTGTGAGGCTAATGGGGGATTTACACTAGGTCGTTTTCGCCGTGCGGCTGGTCGCTTACCAAATCGCCACCCCATTTACACAGGTCGATAAAAAGGGTGCAGTCATTTTGCATCAAAATGTCGACCTTCATGCGGCGGGCGGTCGCCTGCTATTGAGCATTTTCACGGTTGATATTAGTTACCCGCCGCATGCGACCTGTCGCCACAACGACAAAAGTCGAAACCTAGGGTAGGTCTAGGTTTCGACTTTGGAACTTGCGATTTTAATCACCTGCGGCCTACCCGAAATGCTATTTAGACAGTCGGTTTTCGCTTTGTAAAGTCCTCAAAAAATTAGACCGATGAAGGTCGAGGGAATCTGTTAGATGTCAGAAGCACACGATCGGTCGATGTGAGGCCTACGTCAACCGGCTGAAATGATGATGATGATGATGGCCATATTTACATCAATATCTACAACAATTTCGGCCTGGTTATGTTATGAATGAATCAATCAATGAAAAATGTCTTAATTGAGCTGTAAAAAGTCACATCGCCGAATCTAAAAGTATTTTTATTTAAGACATAAGATAAAAGCGAACAGCTTCCTCTCAAAACACCGATGGAAAGAGATTCGATACCCTTAACGTTTGCGATCAGATATCAATCGCACTCAATGTTAGCTAAGTAGATTCGTATCTACCCTCCTTTTAATAATGTGCTGAACATCGTTTATTATCTGCCTTTAAGAGGTATGTGAGCGCTTCATATACTTTTAACTGTGATGGGAATGGAAGAACTGGAGATTGGATTTTTCTTTTGATTTTTGTAGGTAAATGAATATCTTTTATTGGGTTGAGAATTTGATACGGGAGTGTTTAGATTTCAAAGCAAAAATATCATGATTCAATACCCTTAAACAACTAGAAGTCTAGAACCAAGATGAGAAAAATATTATTAAAACAATATGGCCGAAAATGTTGGTAAAGGAGACTAAACATTTAGTTAGACGAACAAAGACGTACTTGTTCTATGTTACCTAGGTTAGTTGGAGGTTATAAGAAAGAAAATAAGTTTATTAGACATAGGTTAAGTAGTAACGCACACAATAATAACACAAAAAAAAACCAGAAAAACCCTCGTGCCTCATGGCTGCGCCAATAATTCAGCATAAATGTCAGACTCGAACTCGAACTCAAAGCATTTATTTCAATGAAACCATTTACAGGCACTTTTGAATTGTCAAGAAGTCGGTCAGTCAGAAAATATGAAGCTAGTTGCCCATTCCAAAGCGTAGGTACCTATGGAGAAGAACTGGCAAGAAACTCCATGGACACTCTTTTAAATTTATATTTTTACAAAAATATTAGTTAACATCATTAATGTTGATTTTAATTATATGTGAGAACGATGTAAAAAAGAAGTACGCGTTAAAAGCGTCCAGAGTACAGCAAATAGTAAGAAACAACAATCCAAAAGTAAAATAATTTAAAATAAGCCGAGACAGCTAAGTGATGACCAGCCCCAACTGACGGACAAGTGATGCCTGACACCGGTTTTCAACTGGACCCTATGTTACGAGGACGTCTTACAAATGTAAATCAGTTTGTTTTTTTTTTTTTTGCTAGCCTATACTGTCCCACTGCTGAGCAAAGGCCTCCCCCAAATCCTTCCAGGAACTCTTCCGCGCCACCTCGAACCAGCCCTCGCGGTACGCGTCCAGGTCATCTCGCCATCTCTTTCTGGGCTGGCCTCGGCGGCGCCGTCCATCTTCAGGCACCCATTGTGCTGTGTGTCATATCAGTTTTATAACGTGTGTAAATATTTAGATAAAAAATGTATAGATATGTGTAGCAGATAACAAAAAAAAACTATTAAATATTTGTTTAAAAATAATTATAGGGATACAAAGATATTTCTATACAAAGTTTGGCTTTCAACACGATCCAAGAAACATTTCACTTCAACACTTTTCAAGCAATCTAAATATAGCTATTCCCTATTTGTTCACGTCTAACAGCTATCAGATCCAAATTCACATTTCACACACATCTCCCATGCAGGATTCAGAGAAAAACCTCTCGAAATATCCGAAATATCTTCGCGCAACATATCCGGGCACGAAACCAATTCCATAAAAATATTTACCGACGAAAAAATAAATCGAAACGAGCCGAACAAACCGACCTTTGACTCGTAACCTCCTATATGTGAGGAGGACATCAATCTAGGGAATTAAGGATGCCACTTACTGGCAGATCTGACTGAATCTTCCGACGGATCCGACTGAATTTTTCTTGCATTTCTGGCTATGGCTTCTGTCTGAATTTCTAGTTGTTTTATCTAGTAAACCAGAATCAATAGTTGGCTTTAACGAATGAGTACCACAACTATTAGAAAACCTGTTTTACTTCTCCAAAAAGGAGATTTGGAATAGTTTCCATAGGGAATTACGGATGCTTACTGACAGATCTGACTGAATTTTATGACGGATCTGACTGTTTTTTTTTGCATTTCTGGCTATGGCTTAGTCTGTCTGAATTTCTAGTTGTATTATCTGGTACACCAGCATCAATAGTTGGCTTTTACGAATGACTAACACAACCATCTGTTTTACTTCTCCAAAAAGGAGATTTGGGATAGTGTCCAAATGGTGGACAAACTGACTAATAGCTGACATTGAGGAGAAACTGCCAATTATAACTGCAATAATGATCTAATCTGCCTATAATGTTCCCACTGCTGGGTCAGAGGCTTCCTCTTCGTGAGAGGGAGTGGGCCGTAATCTACAACGCCGCCCAGTGCGGGTTGATAGATGTCACATGTCTTCGAAGTTTTGGTTCTAGGACTTGCCGGTTTCATCAATGTTTTCCTTGACCGTTTTGAAGCGCTCTCTCTAAGACAAACGATATATGCGTTGCATTTCATACCATCATGCATCAGTATGGTAATTATACTTTAAAAGAACTCCTTCACAAGTCACAAGAAGATAATAGCCCGATTCCTGCTATTTTCGTCCTCTTTCACCATATTGTTCTTCTGCATCCATACCTGGCCTTCCAAATCATCTGTATCTACGTAAACATAGCCAAAATCTGCTTCTCCTTTTATATCCTTCGCATTTTAGTTTCATATTCCAAGTTTAATACCTTACTTAAGTGGAAATTCCTCGTAGTTTTGGTATATAATCCTGTTTATGATGCTATTACTATTGTATTATCAAGTTACGAGCCTGCAATCTGCTATTGCGATCTTCAAGTTCAACTTGATATTGCAGGACGTAGAATTCATATGAAAGCGGAACGTTATTTTAATACCCAAAGCTATGAGTCTCCTAATTGGATAAAATATTGCAAAAGTCGGGTCGTCAGGAACCCAAAAGTCTGACAACCAGTCTTACCAAGGGGTATCGTATTACCCAGGAACTGGGTTGTGATGGTCAGATTGGCAGTCGCTCCATGTAAAATTCTGGTATTCAGCTGCATCCGGTTAGACTGGAAGCTGACCCCAACATAGTTGGGAAAAGGCTAGGCAGACGACGACGAATATGCCGTAGCTTTCAGTTTGAGTATGACTGCAGAAGCATAATTAGCCTATAATGTTCCCATTCCTGGGGCACAGGCCTCCTCTACGTGAGAGGGAATGGGCCATATTCCATGCGGGCCCAGTGCTGGTTGGTGGATGTCACATGTCTTCGAAAATTCGGTTCTAGGAGCGGTTTCCTTCACCGTTCTGAGAGCAGTGGTGATGAATTTAAATACAAAAAGTAAAGTGCCTGCCTGGGTTTGAACTCGCGACCTACTAGTCGGGACCGATACCACTGCTCTTATGACTGTTTGCGCTATTGGGTAAAGGAAGCAAAAGGAGTATAATTATAAAGGAAGGAGCCTTTATAATTATACTCCTTTTGCTTCCTTCGCGCGCGACACAACGGCACCGCAAGTCGCGCCACGAGCGGTGCCTTTGTGTCGCGCGCGATTCTATCGCGTGTCGCGCCTGTTCGATGGTGACGTTCTGTAGTTTTTGCCTAGCCCCAAGGGAAGAAGACATAAGTATAAGTGTGTTTGTAATCACACTAATATTATAAAGGTGAAAATTTGTGAGTGTGTGTTTAAATGTTTGTTACTTCTTCACGCTCAAACGGCTGGACCAATTTTGATAATATTTTGTATGGAGATAGCTGACACCCTGGATTAACATATAAGCTACTTTTCATTCCGATATTCCCACGGTATCGACATTTACGCGGTTGAAACCGCGGGGCGCAGCTAGACTTAAATATTATGTAATGACAGTAACGCCTTGAAGAACTTTCAGCCTCTGATTTCCATATGTCAGTACTCCTTTCAAAATATCTCCAAACCATCTTTAAATCCCACATCAAATGTAGCTGCCATCCCTGAACCCGTCACGACCGCAATGTTTGGCGACCGACGATTGAAATCTACCCTCCATTTAATAAGCTGTGGAGCCAATCCGTTCATGTGGGTACGGTAAACATGCTGTCTCGCTCGCACGCTCCTCAAATGTGACTTGTTGCCATCGATCGTATCTACAGGAACTCTTTTTAGGATGTATTGAGACTGCGTTTAATATGCCCTACCAAATGTCCTGTCTTTGGTATTGTTCGTCGAATCGTTGAGCTCCTCAAGTTCTGAGTTGAGCTGCACGATTTTTGACAAATGCGTGCATTGATTGGACAGTAGAGCAGTGGCGCGACTTACGAGTTGTAGGTCGTAGGTTCGAACCCAGACAGGCGCTTTACTTTGTGTAAATTATTTCATCACCACTGCTCTCAAAACGGTGAAGGAAAACATCGTGAGGAAACCGGCATGTTCTAGAACCAAAAATTCGAGGACATGTGACATCTGCCAATCCGCACTGGGCCCGCGTGGTGGATTACGGCCCACCCCCTCTTACCGAGAGGAGGCCTGTGTCCCAGCAGTGGGAACATTATAGGCTGATTATGATGATGATGATGATTGGACAGGTCCGCTCAATCCGTGTGGTTCTTTCCTCAAAAGACCATTTCAGACACCAATCTACATGGTCTTCACACGATCTGACCAAGATTTTTTCTGGACTTTAAAAGAGACTGTGACTGCTGAGTTTGTTTCGGCCTTTCTTCTCAGAATAGTCAATTAGGAACCGACCGCCGACCACATCTAGTTTAAAAAAAAAATATATATGATTGACGTGTAAAAGTGTTTGTACAAACCTACTTACAGAAATAAAATCATTTATCATTCATTTATCATTTAATAGTAGGGTTGTTTTTTGAGAGTTCTGAGTCGAAAGATAAAAGGTTAGGTCTTTTAAGGGGCTTACAGGACCTAAACGCAAAAAACGCAAGTTTTAGAAACAATAAAAGTGTATGATCGACTACAGTAAATAAAATCAGAAAAATATATGATATTCTTCAGGATATATGCTCGGTTGATAGTGTGTTGAAAACATAATACAACTAATTTGATACGATAGAAAATCACCCTAAAACCGCCAAGAGAACAGAAAACCTTGCAAAGGAAAAATAACATAAAATAGTTAAAGAAACTTCTCTTTACCTTCACTTGAAGGAAACTTCAAGGGTTACCGAGATTAATTACACGCCACGTGCAGCGAGAATGTTTAAAGGTCATACGATGTGGAAACTAGCTTGTTGAAATAACTTATTTCGCTGGAGTAAGCTAAATATAACCAGCTGATTGCAGCTGTATTGTTCGATGAGGAATAAGACCCGGTTCCCGTGGGTGTTGTTAATGAGATAATTGCTAAAGGTTGTGCAATGTTTGTGAAATGTATTGCAGTGTTCTAAAAACGTTATGCAATTAAACATCTGTTGAAATGGAGAGCAAGGAATGAGTATCAAAATTGTTAACTGTCATGGAGAAGATGTTAGTGAAAGATTTAGAAAACATTCCTGCAAAACTATCCCCATGTGGGTCACAGAAAATGTCCGGCGACATTGAGGCACACCGAGAAGAAGATGGCGGGATGTGCTTGACGGCTTCAGACGGGATTGGTCCACACTACCTCAAGACAGAGAGGAGTGGAAAGAAGAAAGGGAGACCTTTGCCTTGCAGTGGGACAACGCAGGCTAAAAATAATAATTCAACAATATTCATTGCGGTACTTAAGTTATCAAGCAGAAGATTTTTCAAACATACGAAGCAATGGATTACGAATTCCCTTCAAAATCCTTTGGATTGTGATAGAAAAGTCTGTTACGCAATTAGTGTGCTTGTTGAATGCTGCTAACATTGATAAAAGGGCCAATAAAATAGATGTGGAGGGTAAACACAGGCAAAGATGAAAGGAATCTGCCTCAAAGACAGTATCTAACAAACGTGATACATACGATTATTTCTAGAAGTAGCAAACACAAGAGCGGAAGAGGAAATCCTAGATTCCGTGCACATGATTTAATCCAACTGAACATGTTCAAACAGTTCTCAAATTACCCGACACTGAACACCGGAAATACCCTCCGCTAGCTCATGACACATCCATATATTATAGAATCGGCTCACTTTCGCCGCGACCGCTGAAGCGTGCGGACGCGTCGAGGCGTTGCATCATTCACGCACGCGATTTCCTGATTAAAAAACAATCAGACGTAACTGGTAATGATTTTGAATCGGAAAAGATCGCATGTCGAGTTTGGGTCTACGGAAATGTAGGAAGGGGAATCTAACAAGTGGTTGTGGGTTCGAATTATATCGTGTGAACTATGTTAGCGGTAAACTAACTTCAAGTTGAAGCATATTTCTCTCATTATAAGTTTGTAAGCGTGCAGTGTTTTACACGCCTTGCTTGGCAGACAATTATTCTTGAACGGTAAAACCATACACCACTAATGACTAAGTATTTTCATCAAGTTTAATATAAGTTGAACACGATTAGCGGTCTTCGCGTATCCTCGATTCCTCGCCCCTTTACTTTAACGGCAGCAGAACCATTTGACTATCTTCCAATCTTCTACTTAAGGGGACTACATGACCTAAAGCACGGTCACTGTCGGACTGCATAGAGAAGAAAGAGAAGCGCGATGACACAAGCCTTGTAATTTATTGCAAAATATGAAGCAATTATAATCTATTTAGAAAAAATCTATTGTTTGAATAAAAAATTAAAACACTAGTGCTTTAGTATGTTGCTTGTAGAATAATCTGACAAAAAATCAGAATGATTGTATGTTTATTAGTATGGTTTTTATTGTAAAGATAAACTTTTTAGAGGTATCTTCATGATTTTTTTTCTATTGTATCAAATTAGTTGTATTATGTTTTCAACACACTATCTACCTAGCATATATCCTGAAGAATGTCATATATTTTTCTGATTTTGTTTACTGTAGTCGATCATATACTTTTATTGCTTCTAAAACTTGCGTTTTTTGCGTTTAGGTCCTGTAATCCCCTTGCAATAGTAGTAGTAGCACCTCCGTTTAACTGTCCCGTTGGTTTAATGGTCGCAAGCGCGACTGCTGAACGTGCGACCCTGGGTTCGATTCCTGGGTCGGGCAAAGGGTTATCGGGTTTTTCTATTGGAAATTTCTAAGTAACAGCCTGGAGTTTGGAAGTTGGCGGTGTGATACCCGTGCCTCGGAAAGCACGTTAAGCAGTTGGTCCTGTGCCTGATCTCTCTCCGGTCGTGATATAATAATCTATTTAATACGGTTAAAACGTCGCCACTTAAAATCTACGTCAAATAATCCAAACTAATATTATAAATGCGAAAGTGTGTCTGTGTGTTACCTCTTCACGCTTAAAACCTGAAGCGATTTAGATAAAATTTGGTATAGAGATAGGCGCGTCGCTCACTGGTAAGTCGAGGCGGGGTCGCAGCGGCGTCGCGGCGGCGTCGAGGCGGCGTCGAGGCGTAGTCTCTATGTAGAGTCGAGGCGCGGGTGGCTATGCTTCCTTCATACATTCCAATTCATTCAACATGTCGCGTCGCGTCGCGGTCGGCCACAGCGCCCCCGCCGCGCCTGCGCCTCGACGCCGCCTCGACCGTGCCGCAACGCTTGTATATGAGCGCACTGCCATTCATTTTGCCACCATGCCACCTTGTTGCGGCGCGCGGCGAGCCGCTTATGCGCCCGCGCCTCAACTCCACCTGGACTGTTGATTGTGTGGGCGACGCGCCATAATTAAAAGGACATAGGAGAGTTTTTATCTATTCGGGTGAAACCGCGGGCGCTGCTAGTAATTAATACTAAAGTTTTTCCTACAAAACAAATAAATGTAAATAACAAAAGCGCGTAATTAATCATTTACGGCCGCTCTGCTAATCGAAATATTAATTTAATTTTGACCGAACATTATTATCGGTCACCGCTAAAATAATTGGACACACCACAAACCGTTGCTGAATTTATACGTAGATTGCTAATGTCTATACAACGTTATTTTTAGTATATGCGAAACCTGAATAAAGTTAGCTGCTGAGCTGAGCAGTGGTGGCCAAGTGGTAACGGCCGCGACTCACGAGTTGTAGGTCGTAGGTTCGAACCCAGACAGACGCTTTACTTTGTGAAAATTATTTCATCACCACTGCTCTCAAAACGGTGAAGGAAAACATCGTGAGGAAACCGACATGTCCTTTCTAGAACCAAAAATTCGAAGACATGTGACATCTGCCAATCCGCACTGGGCCCGCGTGGTGGATTACGGCCCACTCCCTCTCACCGATGGGATGGGTCCCAGCAATGGGAACATTATAGGCTGATTATGGTTATGGTTATGGAATAAAGTTATAAGTATTACTGAATCGAGTCCAATAATTTTTACCCCATGTTATATTTTTACCCAAAAATATTTAAAAAACTGGCCAAGTGCGAGTCGGACTCGCACACGAAGGGTTTCGTACCTCAAGGCAAAAACGCCGAAAAAAAAACACGTTTGTTGTATGGGAACCGCCCTTAAATATTTATTTTATTCGGTTTTTAGTATTTGTTGTTATAGCGGCAACAGAAATACATCATCTGTGAAAACAACTGTCTAGCTATCACGGTTCATGAGATACAGCCTGGTGACAGACGAACAGTGGAGTCTTAAAAACTAAACCTAGACTAGACTAATAAAACAGACAAAACATTTCAATCCGCGTCGCTCCCCTTTAATATTTCCATAATAAGGCAACGAGTACATTATACGGTTTATTTTAAAACTAGGTCGACACTGAATGTCTGATAGGCTGCTGTGAAAATGTTTTATTGTGACACTGTTGTGGTTTGTAGTCTGTGGTTACAAAAATGGGGAAACATTTTTTTTTTTGCCTGAACTAAGGCTCCTTCAAACGGGCGCGACACGCGATTAAATCGCGCGCGACACAAAGGCATCGCAAGTCGCGCAACGAGAGCGGTGCCTTTGTGTCGGGCGCGATTATATCGCGTGTCGTGCCTGTTTGTAGGAGCCTTTATATTGTTTTTGAATATTTGTGGTACTTTAATAATTATTGTGATGTCAAAAGAAATAATTGTTGTTTTTATACTTTGTCTGTGTTACCAATTATTGTATTTTTTAACAGGTTCATGAAAAGGAGAACTCATTAATTAAAAATTTATAAAACTAAAGACAATATTTACACAGCGGAAACGAAGGGGTGTTTTTATTTCAATGTTGAAAATAAAAATACCGAAACCCCGATATCCCGGTTTTGACATTTTTAACTCCGAAATAATACCGGTATTGCCATCAAACCCTACTTAAGACTAAGCCCCATAAAACCGTTTTCACGGTTTGTCTGTTTGTTGTTTATACCTCCAAAATGATAACCACAGTTTAAATAAACGCGACAACAGAGCTTGGTTATCTGTCACAACTTCAACACTTTTATTATGTACGATGTGAAATGGCGCTTTTTATTACATTTTTAACGAAGCAATACATATTCTGAGCTTGACAAATTAGAATGGATCTTCTTATCGTGTTTCTTATACGTTTGAATGATGAAATTTAACACTGTGATCATCATCTGCCTAGCCTTTTCCCTACTATGTTGGGGTCGGCTGCCAGTCTTACCGGATGCAGCTGAATACCAGTATTTTACATGGAGCGACTGCCTATCTGACCTCCACAACCCAGTTACTGGGTAATACCCCCCCCAGTCCAGTCCCAGTCTTACCCCTTGGTAAGACTGGTTGTCAGACTTTCGGGTTTCTGACTACCCGTAACGACTATCAAAGATCCACGAATGACAGCCGGGACCAACGGCTTAACGTGCTTTCCGAGGCACGGAGGGGTCTCGCTCGGTATGTAAAGATGGTCACCCATCCACAGACGAACCTCGGTAAGCGTAGCTTAACCTGATTGATCGACCTGTGCGGCTGTTATTATTTAGCCACGGGCCCCTTATTAAACTCTGTGATACCATAGTAATTTACTTCTACGATTAGCACACTAAAAGGTACACAATTCAATGAGGTGGGCCGCGCGGCGTAGCTCGATGTAGTAGACACCACCTTACTGAATTGTGTACCTTTTAGTGTAGTAGATAAAAGTCTATAATTGTATTGCTATCTTGAAAACTGCGCGCCGCGTCGCGTCGCGGTGTGAACTGACCCTAACGCGTTTTCGTTACGTGACGATTTCTACCAGACAACTCTTACCGCGATCCACATCCACGTTAAAGAACTTCGTTGCAATAAAACCAATCGAAAGATTTCTTTCTTTCCGCTCCGATGTCGCGAAATCTCCCAAAGATCGGTAACAATCGAAAAAAGTAATTGTGTCTCATTTAGTTACAGTTGAGACTTGAGCTAATACGTGATAAATGAAGTCCGATTACTTGCAGATGGCAAATATAAGGATCTAGAATGAAACAACCGTAAAAAAACCACTACATTTCTTAAACACGTTTCATTTATTGAAACAATCGTATTTCGCCACTTGTGGCAGATAAAATAAAAACTCCCGCTATAACGTTGTTACGCTGCAATCTGTCAACGCCTTATTGTACTCTGTGGCATTAGTGTGATTTTAGAGCTCCCAAGACGCGCGTTGCCTTCTGTACCGCCATTTTATTATTTTGTAATGTAATGTATAAGGGTGCGTCTAGATAAACTTATGTTAAATAACGCGTCCACATTATTTAGCATTGCTAACTTCTCTATAGAAACATGATATAAAACTATGTTTAATAACATGTTATGTTACACAGTGTGGACGCCCCTTTATATTATTTAAATGGAAATTTGTATTAACAGTTGGTAATTTTCGTAGCCGCCACCTTTTGCATTTTCACTCTCTATTGACTTTAGCACCTTCGAAAACCATGACAACTATCTCTCTTGAGAGACAAAGTCGCATGGATCGCATAAAGGCTCCTTCAAACAGGCGCGACACGCGATAAAATCGCGCGCGACACAAAGGCACCGCAAGTCGCGCAACGAGCGGTGCCTTTGTGTCGCGCGCGATTATAACACGTGTCGCGCCTGTTTGAAGGAGCCTTAAGGCTTTTTCGTTGCGAGACGATTTCTAGCAGTCAACTACTACCGCGAGCTGAGTTATTCGTTCCAATAAAACCAATCCAAGTATTTCTTCTATGTGACAAATTGTCCGATCCGGTCTTGCAGATGGCAAATATAAGGATCTAGAATGAAACAACCGTGAAACACACAAAATTTCTAAAACACGTTTCATTTATTCAAACGATCGTATTACCCCACCTGTCACAGATAAAATAAAAACTCCCGTTAAAACACTGTAACGCTGCAATCTGTCAACGCCTTATTGTACTCTGTGGCATGATTAAGCGTGATTTTAGAGCTCCCAAGACTCGCGTTGCGTTCTGTAGCGCAATTTTATTATTTTATAATGTAATTTATTACATTTTGTTAATGGAAATTTGTATTAACAGAGTTAATTTTACTGCGGTAAATAGAATTTAGATGATGAAGTTTAACAGTTATTAACCCGTAAGTGTCCCAATTGGGCCAAAGTCTTTTCTCGTACAGAATTCCTTCTGTCTGGAGGATTGATCACTAGGGTTGCTCTCTGTGTTGGTTTCTTACTGTTTTCCTTCACCAATTATCATCACCACATCATCTGCCTAGCCTTTTCCCAACTATGTTGGGGTCGGCTTCCAGTCTAACCGGATGCAGCTGAATACCAGTATTTTACATGGAGCGACTGCCTATCTAACCTCCACAACCCAGTTACTGGGTAATACGATACCCCTTGGTAAGACTGGTTGTCAGACTTTCGGGCTTCTGACTACCCGTAACGACTGTCAAAGATCCACGAATGACAGCCGGGACCAACGGCTTAACGTGCTTTCCGAGGCACGGAGGGGTTTCGGTATGTAAAGATGGTCACACATCCACAGACCAACCGCGGCAAGCGTAGCTTAACCTGATCGATCGACCTGTGCAGATGTTATTATTTAGCCACTGACTCCTCACCAATTACATGGATACCTTATTATTGTGATCATTATAGTTGCTGTATGCACTGCATGCTTATTATCCCCATTTCAGTCGAAAGGCGTGCTAGATATACGTCTATAATATCTATCTGACAGCTTCCATAGGATAATGGCGTTAGTTTATGCAGGTACTACCTGACCCGACATACGTTGTCCTGTTTTTGATTCGAAAGACACGTGGCGCCACCTATTATCATAATAACGTTATTGTTGTTTTCCTCGGGAACAGCACTTTTTTTCGGGATGAAAGGTACCCTATGTCCGTTTCTGTACACCTGACAACGTATATGCAAAATTTCAGGATGATCGGTTCAGTGGTTTAGGCGTGAAAATGTAACATACAGACAAACAGACAGAGTTACTTTCGATTTTATAATATTAGTATGGATTAGAATTCTCTGATGCCATGAGTTAGAATTAGGATTGCTAAAAAGGGTGCCTGAGTACAATATTTGTTGCCAAAGCAGAACCGGGAAAATGCCGTACCATCTACTCGCCTTTGTTTTGAGAATTAGGCAAAAAAATAATGTAATTATTAAGTATGCAACGTTCATTGACTACCAATTGTGAAAACAAGCAAAATTGAAACACTACACTTTTATCTCAGCACTTTGTCACTACATCAATTCAGTTCGAGACTTCAGAGTGCTGGTCGTAAAATATTCCGCTTGTCGTGGTCTCGACCAGCAGGACAGATGTCTAATAAAATAAACAGTTGGGTATTGCCTCAAAACAGACAGGTGCAGAAGGTTTACTTACAATGAGCGAAAACCAGCGCACGCACACAGGCGCGTACGGCGAAGGCGAATTCAGTCTATTGTACTTGCCTGAAGAGCAGTGATGGTCAAGTGGTAACGGCTACGACTTAAGACAGGCAGACAGGCTCTTTACTTTATCTAATTTCTGTTACCACCACTACTCTCAAAACGGTGAAGGAAAACCTCGTGAGGTAACCGGCATGTCCTAGAACCAAAAATTTGAAGACCAACCCGCACCTGGGTCCGCGTGGTGGATTACGACCTACTCCCTATAATATCTATTTAAATAAAATTCAAAGTCCTGACTGACTGATATATCAACGCACAGCCTAAACCGCTGGTCCTAGAGACATGAAATTTGGAGTGTGTTCTTTGTGAAGAGGTTTCCACTACGGGTTTTTCGAAATTCCACCCCTAAGATGGTGAATGGGGGGAAGCTAAAATTTCACGCGGACGAAGTCGCGGGCAGCAGCTAGTAGTCCATAATATTCCCACTGCTGAGACACAGGCCTCCTCCCGGTGAGAGGGAGTGGGCCATAGCCAAATAAGCCCTTATCTCAGTCAAATGCCAGTCGAGAGTGCACTTGCACTCGCTGTATGTGAAGTGTGTCTGTGTGCGTGCGTTAACGCGCTTGTTGTATAGAGCCGACCTTCTGTACCTACTATACTGTGGCAGCTGTCTGCCAAATAAACAGCTGGATACTGGATAGTGCAATCGATTGCGGGACTGCTACCAATACACTCAAGTGGACACGGTACAATTTTGTGAGGCAGTGTTTTGGGGATTTGCAATTGAAATCCCACCCTTACCAATCAAATGGATATCCCGTTACCCAGTAACTGGGTTGTGGAGATCAAATAAGATAGTCGCGCCATGTGAAATAGTGATATTTAGCTGCATCTGGTTAGACTGGAAGCCGATCTCAAAATATTTGGGAAAGTTAGGCAGATGATGATGATCCCACTAAGTCTTTCTACTATGGTTTTTCACGCAGCAACAGAGGCAACGGATAAACGTGTTCTTTGCAAAGAGATAGTTTAAAGTCCGAGTATTGATATAGGCCTGTTTTGAATCTAGGAAAAATGCACTTCAAGCCCTAACTAGGCCGTAGGCGCGGGCCTGCGGACGGAGAGTAATGGGTAGCTCACCGTCCGATCAGGACCAGGCCCGTGCCGGGCGGCGCGTACGTGTTCCACGCGCGCCTCAAAGAGATGTCAGCATCATTTAGAGGGGCTCGTCAGGGCCGAAGCCTGCCGGGTCAGGGGATTATCCGAAAGTGTTACCGCTGGCCCGGAACATAAAAGGCTAAGGAAGGAACACGGGTGGGTTTTAATCAGTAAGAGTCTGACACTCCCTTCCGCTTCACCCAGAGCGGGAGGGGTCATTTGATGATTTCCTATTAGCAAAAAAAAAGCCCCAACTGAGCTAGTATGAGGATTGCTGGCAGATTAACAGCCAGGGGTGGATGGCTAACAAAAGGCCACGAGAAACTAGAGAGGATGAGACTCGCATGTACCAGGGAAGCATGGCACAAAGTAGAAGATGGCGAACTCAGCAGTGGGTGTTACAAGGATATGACGAAACGACAATAAAGATATTTCCTACATCTGTTGACGCTACCACAGATATAGATAGACCTAGATATCGCAAGTATGAAAACCAAGCGTGCCATTTTTGACTATGACGTCATTAGCACTATTTAGTGATGGGAAAATCAAATCGATTCAAAGACGCCGCCGCGTGCGGCACCCGTCTCGCCCCACCCCCGGGGCCTAGCGCCAGCGCTCACACTCACCCAGCCAGCAGTACACACTACACAGGATGACAGGACTGAGCGCGAAAGTGGCAGCTTACGATTTTTGTACGTAAGCTGGTGCGATTTTTGGCACGCGAAGTAGTTGCTCTTGCGTTATCTAGATGTATCTATATCTGTGCTGGCTACAAACTAGTGTTTAACTTACGAGTTATACTCCACGAGGAAGGAAGCAATAACTTCGCATTGAGATCTAAAATGTTTATTTAGTTTGGCCATATAAATTTATAACGGCACAGCTATTGAAATACTATGGGAGAACAGTATGATTTATTGTTGCTTCGTTTGATTTAGGACGAGCGAATAACATTTAGCATGGCTGTTGCATTATTCAGTACATTGTAAAGGAATTTTGGTTAGCCTGGCAGCCGGCTCGTGGAATTATATTACATAACTGGCGAATCCTGGGAGTATCTACTAACTCCCTCAAGAAACTAATTTGAGGTATTTGTTCTTATTCATATTTATTATTCATGGTAAGTGTTAACGCCATCTATTGACGTAACGCCGACAACACATCGCATGGCGACATCTGGCGTCGAGTGCACCGGGGCTCGCCGGAGGAGAATGAAGCGGGAGCGGCGCGCGGGCGGCGCTGATTGGTCGTCGCAAATGACGGGAGCGGCGCGCGGGCGGCGCTGATTGGTCGTCGCCACGGGGTCCACATGACACAAGACTGAACAGAAGAGATGGTAGCCGGTTCACCATCCCAAATCCTAATTTTATTCTAATATAAATATTCTACTCTAAAAGTAATGTAAAACTAACATAATAAACGTCTATAACTCTTCAAAATAAAGGGAAATTCATTGAAGAAGACCTGACCCTCGAACACACACAAACATATTGGACCTTCGAACTGGATCGGAGCGGCTTCAAGAAGAAGTACCTACGTACGGATGGAAGTCTGCAACCAGCAGGAAATAAAGCGGTCAGGCCATTCAGTGTTCCTATCCAAACCCATCCTCAAGGCTCATTTGTGTTAATATCGTGTATTCTTTGCAAAATTCCAGTTAAGTACCTAGTGCCGCGTGCCCGCGTTTGTAATACCTACCTACCGCCATTTTGAGTGGCGTGATTTCGAGTTCGATCGAGCAAGTTAAAAACTGTAAGTACTTTCTTTTGTCTCGTATAATCTCCCAAAATGCCACTCGACGATTTTAAAGATTTAGTTAAAAAAAGGGGTGTAGTAAAAGGAAAGTTTACCGTATTCGTTAAATATGTGCAATCGTTACAAGACGTAGAAATATCAGAATCTCAAAAGATAGCTCTAGAAGATCGTTGCAATAATATTAAGTCACTATTAGAACAGTTCTCAACCATTCAGGATGAGATAGAATTTCACCTACAGGATTCTGAACTAGACTTAGAAAAACAATTATTAGAAAGAGAAACCTTTGAAAATCTATTTTATGAGATCACATCTATGGCGAAATGCACGCTAAAGAGTAAAGAAATTATTGATAACGATTTTGAAGTCTGCAATAGGACCTCTAACATTAAATTACCCACTATTGCATTGCCCTCATTTGACGGTTCATTTGAACAGTGGTTAGAGTTTAGAGACACCTACATATCCTTGATTCATAATTCTAAAACTATTGACGATATTCAAAAATTCCATTACTTGCGTTCCGCGCTCACTGGCACTGCTAGTCAAATAATAAAATCGATACAGTTTACTGCTGAAAATTACACAATAGCCTGGAGTTTATTGGAGAACAGATTTAATAATAATAGATTACTCGTTCAAAACCACGTTAAAGCTCTGTTCTCATTACAGTCGTTACACAAAGAATCTGCGTTTCATATTCGTAAGTTGATAGATAACATACTAAAAAATATTCGTGCCCTTAAAGGTCTAGATGAGCCCACAGATCAATGGGATACTTTAATAATATTTCTTATTGTTACTAAGATGGACTCCTCTACCGAGAAAGAGTGGGAAAACCATAAAAGTGCACTTTCTAAATTACCAAGTCACGTTAATAAAAAATTAACACTAAACGATATGATTACATTTCTTACCGATAGGGCGGACATGTTAGAATCTATTAAAGGTACACATGATTCCGGTAAGCAAACGTCCGATGGTTCCGTAAAGAAATCATCAACATCCAATCAGTCAAAGCATGCTAGCTCACATAGCTACGTCGCAACGCGTAATAATAATAATAATTCGTCAAAATCATCACAAAAATCTAATTGTAACAATGATTCAAAACGTTACCAAAGGTGTATCATGTGCAAAGAGAATCATCCGCTTTATTCGTGTAGTAAGTTCAATGACCTTCCTATGAAGGACAAATTATTATTCGTAGATGAGAACAAACTATGTAAGAATTGCTTGCGCGCTGGACATACAGTGTCTCATTGCTGGTTCGGCGCCTGCAAGCTATGTAATCGTAAACACCATTCGCTTCTTCATGGTGAGTGCTGTGATAACGGCAGCACGTCAAAGTCTGTAGGGCCGCAAGACGCGCAAGCGCCGGCAGCGTCCACATCGTGTCGCGAGTCCGAAGCGACGGGCAGCGCACACAGTACAGCGCTACACAGTGCGTCAACTTCGATGCGTCAACAAGTTGACAATGGGTATTCATTTCAAGAACCCGTTATTCTTTCGACTGCATTACTAGACGTTTTAGACCGTGATAACAAGTATCACACTATTCGTGCTATTCTAGATAATGGCAGTCAACATTCATTTATCACAAAATCGTTGTGTGATAAATTAAAAATTCGTTTGATACAGTCCACAGTACAAGTCGCAGGGGTAGGTAATTCGGTAACCCAATCTACACAATCGTGCAAAGTGCAGTTGCGATCTAAAAATAATGATTATAATACGCATTTAAATTGTCTCGTCCTACCTTGCATTACCGCAACGGCAACGTTACCTTCCGTTACTCATACTAACGCGAAATTCATGATTCCGAGTAATGTATCACTCGCCGATCCTAATTTTCTTATGTCAAACAGAATCGACTTATTAATCGGCGCGGATAAGTTTTGGGAGCTTTTAAGTGAAGGATTAATTCGACTTACAAACGGCCCATACTTACAAAATACTAAGTTAGGTTGGGTTGTATCTGGTGTCATACATGATACAAAACGTTCATCCGTTAATCGAGTCCATTGCAATTTTACGCACACGTACGACAACTTAAATATCCAATTAACCAAATTTTGGGAATTAGAAGAGATAAGTTCAAAAACAGATAATATGTCTAAAGAAGAACATGATTGTGAAAATTTATTTATAAAAACAACTACACGTGATAGTCATGGTCGTTTCTCTGTGCGTATTCCACTACGGGAATCAGCTGACCAACTAGGCGATTCATACCTACAAGCCGAGAGTCGGTTCCTCGCGCTCGAACGCAAGTTAGGTCGGTGCACACCGAGTTATAAAAAATTATATTTCGATTTTATGCGTGAATATTTAGAACTCGGTCACATGACAAAAATAGATACTTATACATCTCCACATTATTTCTTACCGCATCACGGTGTATTTAGAGAACATAGTACAACTACGAAGTTACGAGTAGTATTTGACGCTAGCGCTAAAACTACTTCCGGTCAATCGCTAAATGACATCCAACTGATTGGCCCGTCTTTACAAAATGATATTGTTGCCATTCTGTTAAGATTTCGTCAGTACAAATATATTGCCTGTGCAGATGTCGAAAAAATGTACAGACAAATATTAATTCAACCCGATCAACAATATTTACAATTAATTCTATGGAGAGAAAACCCGTTAGATGCGCTCGGTGTGTACCGGCTTAACACAGTTACTTACGGCACGGCGTCCGCGCCATACCTAAGTATGCGATGTTTACAACAGCTGGCGTCGGATTGCACTGATAACGAGATCGCTAATATTATTTATAAAGATTTTTACGTAGACGATTTAATAACGGGTTGTGATGATAAAAAGGAATTATTAGACACTTGTAATAAAGTTTCTACAGTATTACAATCGGGTTGTTTCTGTTTACGAAAATGGTTGTTCAATTTCGATTTGTCAACTTTAAACGCGTCAAAGAATTTATCTTTAGGCGAATCCTGTCAAAGTAAAACTTTAGGTTTAGGTTGGTTCGCAAATACAGATGAGTTACATTATACGACTAAACTTGAATTAACCGGTAGTCACGTTACTAAGCGCATTATGTTATCGGCAATCTCACAAGTTTACGATCCGTTAGGTCTATTAGCGCCTATTATTATACTTGCAAAAATATTATTACAGAAATTATGGACGTATAAAATCGGATGGGACGATCCTGTGCCTCATGATATTTTAATTAATTGGCAAAAATTCGTTGACACCCTTGACCATTTAGGTAAATTACGTATACCGCGTCAGGTTATAAATAGCAAAATGCAATATATAGAATTACACATATTTACTGACGCCTCTCAAAACGCTTACGGGGCTTGTGCTTACGTGCGTATGTACTCGGATAGCAATACCAATGTATCCGTAGCCTTATTATGCGCTAAGTCGAAGGTCGCGCCTGTTAAACCGATAACTATACCGCGTTTAGAATTATGTGGGGCATTATTAGGTGCAAAGTTGTACACAAAAATTATAAGTTCACTTCGTTCAAATTTCACTAATGTTTATTTCTGGTCTGATTCCACAATTGTGCTGGGATGGCTACGAATGTCACCCAACACTCTTAAAACATTTGTACAAAACAGGGTGGCTCAAATTAATGAACTCACTGGTAGTTTACCATGGTTACACGTAGGAAGTAAATCCAACCCAGCTGACTTGGTGTCACGCGGGGTCACGCTGGACGCGCTGCGCACAGCTGATATTTGGTGGCACGGCCCGACATTTTTGCACGAACGGCTGTGCAATTTTAGTTATGATCATAGTTGTCATAATGTTAATTTTAACGAGTTGCCAGATATTAAATTAACTACCACACTGTTAGTACATCAAACTAATGAGAATACGTTTCCGTTTGAGAGATTCTCTTCATTTACTCGTATGAAGCGTGTACTTGCTTACATGTTACGTTTCATTGATAACGTCCGTAATAAAATAAAGGTAAATCGTAAATACGGCCCGCTTCAAGTAGATGAGTTAAATAAATCTATTATTAAGTTGACTCAAATGTCACAAAACCAATCGTTTCCTGATCTAGATATTTCAGCAAAGGGGAATGTAACCTTAAAGGCTACCCGTAATATTTCTGGCCTTAATATATTTGTTGACAATAATAACATTATTAGAGTCGGGGGTAGGTTAGATAATTCTTTAAGTTTTTCATACAATAAAAAGCACCCCATTCTGGTGTGTAGTAAACATACCTTTACACGTTTGTTATTCCAATATGAGCATAAGCGCCAGCTTCATGCAGGTCCTCAATCACTGTTAGCTAGTATAAGAGAAAAGTGGTGGCCCCTCAGAGGCCGCAACCTGGCTAGAAATGTTGTACATACATGTGTGACATGTACACGTATTAAAGGTAAAACTATTTCAGTCCAAATGGGTAACTTACCTGTAGAAAGGCTGGAACCAGGTTATCCGTTTATAAAGTGCGGTGTAGACTATGCAGGACCCATGTTTATTTTGAACCGTAAAGGGAGGGGCGCTAAACTAGAGAAATGCTATATTTGTTTATTTGTCTGTTTCTCAACGCGTGCAGTTCACATAGAATTAGTTACTGATTTAACAACTAATGCTTACATATTAGCTCTAAAACGGTTTATGTCTCGACGGGGTAAACCAGCTGAAATATTTTCAGACAACGGTAAGAATTTTGTTGGGGCAATGAAAGAACTTACACAATTTCTTAAGAACAATCGTGATAATATTATAGAGATTTTAGCTAATGATAATATAAAATTTAATTTCATACCACCTTATACACCGCATTTTGGGGGATTGTGGGAGGCAGGAGTAAAGTCTTGCAAATATCACATCCGTCGTGTTATTGGTAATACGAACCTAACATACGAAGAGTTTAGCACGATACTAACTCAAATTGAGGCCGTCCTAAACTCTCGTCCCATGTACCCACTGTCCACAGACCCTACTGACCTTCTTCCCCTCAGCCCTTCTCTATTTCTGATTGGCCGACCGCTCACCGATCACGCCAGCCCAGACCTGACAACGCTAGCTTCACATCGCCTGTCCCGCTATGACCGTGTGGAGCAGATGCGCCAGCAGTTCTGGCAGAGGTGGTCGAAGGAGTACATCGCAGAGCTCCAGACGCGAACAAAGTGGAAGACGAGTAAGGAGGAACTGGTACCTAATACTCTTGTACTTATCAAGGAGGATAACCTTCCGCCTCTCAAGTGGCGCTTGGGAAGAATCCTTCATACTTTTCCTGGGAAAGATGGCCTGTCACGAGTCGCTGACATCAAAACGGCGACTGGAACGGTGCGAAGGGCATTTTCAAAAATATGTCCTTTGTTACCACAAGAGGAGAAGGAGAAGACGGATCTACAATAATCATCTATCCATTAAAAATGTCAACGTCATCGGTACTTCGTTGGAAGCAGGAACTTCCAAGGCCGGGGGCATAATGTTAACGCCATCTATTGACGTAACGCCGACAACACATCGCATGGCGACATCTGGCGTCGAGTGCACCGGGGCTCGCCGGAGGAGAATGAAGCGGGAGCGGCGCGCGGGCGGCGCTGATTGGTCGTCGCAAATGACGGGAGCGGCGCGCGGGCGGCGCTGATTGGTCGTCGCCACGGGGTCCACATGACACAAGACTGAACAGAAGAGATGGTAGCCGGTTCACCATCCCAAATCCTAATTTTATTCTAATATAAATATTCTACTCTAAAAGTAATGTAAAACTAACATAATAAACGTCTATAACTCTTCAAAATAAAGGGAAATTCATTGAAGAAGACCTGACCCTCGAACACACACAAACAGTAAGGGACGCAACTCACGTAAGTACTTTTTGTTACAGACTTTTTTTGTAAAAGGTTAAACAGTTCTGTTTTCTTTTTACCGACTTTACAAAAAGGAGGAGGTACTATGTTCGGGTGTTTGTATGTTTTTTTTTTTTTTTTTTTTTTTTTGTATGTTTGTTCATCGAATACTCCGCCAATTGTCGACGGATTTTCAAAATTCTTTTTTTGTTCGAAAGTAGATAGTTCTGAGGTGGTCCCATTGTCACCAAGTTAGGATCTGATGATGGGATCTTAGAGAAATCGAAGGCAACCCTCAAATTTTATAGGCTCACTTATTGTTTTTCGCATATTTTATGAAGTATCTTGTGTATTTGTGTATGGTTGTCACCATCTCAGGTAGCTGGGCTGATGATGGAAGGTACAACTCCTTAACAGTAAGAAGTTACTCGAACAGGCAAGGACTGTTTTAGTAAATTGTTTTGATGTTTGATAGGGCATTTGCCACATTTGGTCTCATGATCATCAAGTCATGACCTGATGCTACCTAACTCCTCGACAACTAACAGCAGATATATCGTGTTTAGGCTCATTGAAAAGGGTTCGATGTGTGGATAAACGTACTGTTACTGAGGAACACCGAAGACCTGATGCTGAAGCCAGGAGCATCAGAAAAAGTACAAACCTTGAAATTACAGCACCGTAGTCGTGTTTGGGCTCATTTTAAACAGGACTAATTTTAAGTTCAATGCAATGTTGACATAAGTCTGGCCTGATTATCCTAGCCAGGATTATCAGCATCTAATCTAAAAACTAATAAAAGGAGAACTCCTCAACAATTAACGTCCCTGCATCGAGAAAAGGAATATTTTATAAAAAGGCGATGGGCAAGTTGACATTAGGCTATTGTAACTTAGATAAATTATAAACAGACCCACTAAAAAGCGAGAAATGAAAACTTTTTAACAAAAAAAAAACCGACTTCCAAAAAAAAAACACTACAAACTGAAAAATAACTTTAATTTCGGAAGTCGGTGGCAAAAACTAAAATACTGATCCCTAAGACACCGACTTCCGAAATTAAAGTTATTTTTCAGTTTGTAGTGTTTTTTTTTGGAAGTCGGTTTTTTTTTTTTTAGCTGTCAAATTGATGTGCATTTTTTTTATCTTGTCTGTCATCGTCGATAAAAACGATGTTATATATTTTTTTTTATGGTACTGTTTTTTTGCTAATTAAAGTTATTTATTTTGTAAATCCATTATTCAAATTCAAATTCAAAATCATTTATTTGCTAATATGGGTAATTACATAGAGTTGTTAAAAGAAATAGAGCATAGTTCAACCATATTACGCCTTGAGGCATGCAAATCTCAAGCTATTGCTGGATCACATTCACAGCCTTGTTATACAATTAATACACTAATTTAATAATTTATTGACACAATTTTGTTAATTTCACCGTGGCAAATAACAATGTCAATGAGCAAATATTAATGTCACAAGAATAAATTAAAATGTCAGGTATTGAATGAGAATGTCAAGATATATTTGTAAATAAATGTATGTGTAATGTGTATTTTATTGCACATTGACCACTTCAAGACCATAAATTGCACTCATATTATACATACAAAAGCAAGTTTGTCTGACTGTTACGATGATGATGTGATTGCTCTGCTAACGTTTTCGTATAAAAGTTATCCCACTCCACTCTCAACATTAAAGAGAGTAGAATACGTAACTAAGAAAGAAAGAAAAGAAAGAAAATACATTTATTTAGCACAGACTAAAAGACACACAATACACCAAATAGTTAGACAGTTACGTAATCGTACATACATCAGTTAAAAACAAAAAAAGATATTAAAAAAAAATAAAAAGTGCAAATTCCGATATATGAAATTAGCAGGAATGTGTGTCTCACGGCTGCGCCAAAAAGGCCCAGTTCAGCAAAAATGCCAGACAACTAGTGCCTGACGCTGGTTTTCAACTGGACCTGGTGTGTGAGGTGACGGATGTAAATCAGTTTTATATTTATCGTGATGTGTGTATGCATAATTAAATAAATAAATAAAAATAAATTTGTGACACATAAAAACAATAACGAATAGGTAGGTATATTATGTATAAAAAAGTGTGATATTGAGTAATATTGCAAATATAGACAAGAAAAAATAAATAGGTAATGATAAATAAATAAGTAAGATGGCCGCATGATAGACCTTCTGCAAATAAAGAAATTCTACGAAACGAGCCAGAACAAAAAAAAAAATGGTTGCCTGTAAAGTCGGTTTTACGGGCGAAGATTTTACGTGACAACGTCTTTTTCTCGGTAGAATAGTTGAGTGGGAGAGAGACGCAAGGCATTCGGCGGGCCTCTCTCTCGTTCGGTGACTCATCGTAACGTTACCGAGCGTTACACTTTTTCATAAGTGACTCCCAGCCGCAACCTAATTTAAGACGTTGTCACGTCAAAACCTGTTTTTATTTAAACGACCATGCTCCAACACATTGTCATCATAATTTCCGTGCACTGTAATGTCATCGCACAATACGCTGCAAGCAGCCGAGCGCGGCGGACTATTTTCGGACAGTTTGAATTCTTGTGTGTGCTTTGAACTTGTATTTGCTGTTGATACCAAATACGCAGGATATAACGTCTTCAAATAAGTTAGCTAAAATATTGTTGGCGATAGTGGAAATCGAAGTGAAGAAAATATGCACAAATAAACGAAACATAGAAGGATGAAAGGTAAGCGCTAATCGATACTATGGAGTTTCTTGCCCATTCTTCTCCATACGAAACTACCTTTTGGAAGGGGCAACTAGAGTAAATTCTCATACCTACTGTAATATGAAAACATTATCTTTAAAAACTTTTTAACAAAAAAAAAACCGACTTCCAAAAAAAACACTACAAACTGAAAAATAACTTTAATTTCGGAAGTCGGTGGCAAAAACTAAAATACTGATCCCTAAGACACCGACTTCCGAAATTAAAGTTATTTTTCAGTTTGTAGTGTTTTTTTTAGAAGTCGGTTTTTTTTTTGTTAAAAAGTTTTTATTTCTCGCTTTTTAGTGGGTCTATTTATAATTTATCTAAGTTACAATAGCCTAATGTCAACTCGCCCATCGCCTTTTTATAAAATATTCCTTTTCTCGATGCAGGGACGTTAATTGTTGAGGAGTTCTCCTTTTATTAGTTTTTAGATTAGATGCTGATAATCCTGGCTGCAGCATCAGGCCAGACTTATGTCAACATTGCATTGAACTTAAAATTAGTCCTGTTTAAAATGAGCCCAAACACGACTAAGGTGCTGTAATTTAAAGGTTTGTAGTTTTTCTGATGCTCCTGGCTTCAGCATCAGGTCTTCGGTGTTCCTCAGTAACAGTACGTCTATCCACACATCGAGCCCTTTTCAATGAGCCTGAACACGATATATCTGCTGTTAGTTGTCGAGGAGTTAGGTACTCTGCAGACTATCCTGACTGCAGCATCAGGTCATGACTTGATGATCATGAGAGCAAATGTGGCAAATGCCCTATCAAACATCAAAACAATTTACTAAAACAGTCCTTGCCTGTTCGAGTAACTTCTTACTGTTAAGGAGTTGTACCTTCCATCATCAGCCCAGCTACCTGAGATGGTGACAACCATACACAAATACACAAGATACTTCATAAAATATGCGAAAAACAATAAGTGAGCCTATAAAATTTGAGGGTTGCCCTCGATTTCTCTAAGATCCCATCATCAGATCCTAACTTGGTGACAATGGGACCACCTCAGAACTATCTACTTTCGAACAAAAAAAGAATTTTGAAAATCCGTCGACAATTGGCGGCGTATTCGATGAACAAACATACAAAAAAAAAAAAAAAAAAAAAAAACATACAAACAGCCGAACATAGTACCTCCTCCTTTTTGTAAAGTCGGTAAAAAGAGTATCCGTGGAGTTTCTTGCCGGCTCTTCTCCATAGGAAACGACCAATTGGAACCGTGCACCTAGCTTCTGACGTTTCATAAGTGCTCATGTAGGTTTATGTGAAATAAAATATTTTGTTTTTTTTTTCTTAGGTATATTTTTTCCTTGTAAATGTTGACGTTCGAAAGTGTCTTTTGGAATAAATAAATTGACTTGGGCTGATTTTTCAATCGACAGATAATATAATTTTTATTTGTGGAATAAAATTGACGTTTGACAGATGTTGTATGGAAGAACTGTCAAAAATTCAAAATTATTCCTCGAACAAAATCTGGCGTTGGAAAAATCAGCCCCTAGACGAGTTATTTACACTGACGACTTAATCAACCCATTTCATAGAAACGATCAAATTCCTTGCCACTAATTAGTGCTAAGTAACGCCAATTAATTAACCATTAAGTAAACTAAGTACATATGTAGCGTGTCGTATTACCTATAATGTAATTATTTCTGAAGGCCTAATCAAAATGTAAATCAGTAAAACTGTTGTGTAATATGATATTTGATCTATGTAGATGAGAATCAAATATTAATGTAGTATTTAATTATAACAAGCATAAACATACACATCTATACATTTAAGGGGCTCATGGCTAAATGATAACAGCCGCACAGGTCGATCGATCAGGTTAAGCTTCGCTTACCGCGGTTGGTCCGTGGATGGGTGACCATCTGAATATACCGAGACCCCTCCTTGCCTCGGAAAGCACGTTAAGCCGTTGGTCGCGGCTGTCATTCATGGATCTTTGACAGTCGTTACAGTCAGAAGCCCGAAAGTCTGGCCACACTTCCGCTGTACAGTCAAACAAACCAAAAAAGACGAAGTGTATACTACACTAGACCCTTTTACGTGTGCGACAGTGTGTGTGCGTGGATTTATAATGTTAACACAATTTTCTTCTACAATCAGTATAACTAATTTAATTAATAAACAATGTTTTATACATAATAGTAAAAAAATCAGCGTATGTATTAATATAATAACATAATATTCTAATTAGGGTATTTGGGCGTTCTATAATCTATCTATTGCTATTGCATAAAATGCAAAATGTGCCACACCTAATTCTGGAGTTGTCGACTCGCCCACAAATAATTTAACATCGTGCGAGTCGCCAATTTAAAAGTGACGATTCGCCCGTTTCGGGCGAGTAAATTCGTGCAAAGCGACTAACAAGCCGTTAGTTCCGGGACATATTGTAGATGTACACACTTTACACTTTTTTGTTTGATCTTTATTTTTTGTTTTTATCTGATGTATTGTTTGTCTTTTAGTCTGTGTTAAACAAATGTATTTTCTTTCATTACTATTTCAATTTTAAAAAGTCTCCAGAAACAATTCGCCATTTGGGTAATGTCCTAACCAGTTTATGCAAAAAACCATATTCAAAGAATAATTCCCCAGATTTTCCTTGTAATATGTTCCTCAAATCTGAGACACGGGGATAAAACGCAGAATCACGTAAGTATCCAGTTTCTTTTATGGATCTTCGTAATACAAAACCCATTCCCAACTCTCTCTCTACGTAAATATAAAGCGGTTACATCAAAGACTGTCAATTTCACAGTTATTAACGCCGTATCACACTCATCCGTATCGGGGAACTTAAAAATAGTATCGATATGAAAAATGGAGTACTACTTTGTACGAGGGGGAATCAAAAAGTAGTGAGAACGACATACTCCTTGGTAAGAAAAAAAAAATACTGGCAGGCATAGCTCAGTTACATATTTGTAATATTAATAAAGAAAAAAACTCTTCGATTATCTTTTGTTTTTTTCTGAATGTAGTTTAAAAATAGTATCGATATGAAAAATGGAGTACTACTTTGTACTCGTATGTACACTTGTACAGACTGGCCAGCACATCAAGCTACTATCTGTCAAATTTCTTTAATAGATTTTCAACTTTATTGCTATAGAATAAGGTTCAAAGTTGATTGGGAAAATTTGACAGTTTCGGGTAGCTTAATGTGCTGGCTGTACAAACGGTTTTTGTGAAGTGTGGGTTGTGTGGATGATCTTTAACGTTTGGATTTAAATTGGCGTAAAAATATTTTCACTTTTAGATGAGGTTCTTCGCAGAAGATGAACTGGCAATTCACCGGGTTTAAATCACTAAAAAACACCCGTAAACACCCAATTTTCTGGGTGTTTATGGGTGTTTATCAAAGCACCGGGTTTAAACCCGGGTGGATTTGCCCATCTATATTTTCAAAGCAACTACAGATCTATGCAGTACTCCGGAATCGAGCTCATGCCTCATTCGACCGCATTCTCTATTTATCTGGTTTTTACCTGCAACACTTCCTAAAAACTCATTATTAAATATTCTAGGTATCCTAAAAATATTTGAAACTATCGCAATTAAACCATAGAGCAACAAAACGAAGCTATAATTAACTAGTTTCGCATATCCACATCGGACGCTCTCATATGACACATGTCAAATTTGACACTTGACAGCTGTCAAAATTGACAAGCCGCACCGGACCTCGGTGTTATTTTTGGGAGCAATTGTTTTAAAATGCTTTTAAGAAATACAAGATGGAATAGCTACATCCTCTCGGATTCTTAGAAAGTTTTGATTCATTGTTTTGCGAGGGAATGTGACTGGAATATTTGACACATTTAAATATACATCGTTTAGAAAGAATGATATTAGTCATTTATTTTCATTCTTCCGCGTTCCGAGTAATGTTACGAGCCGAGATAATACTACAACTTCCTCTGTTGTATATGGTTTTGTCAGCATCACCTTCTCAACCAACCAGCCTTGTCCCAACTATGTTGGGGTCGCCTTCCAGTCTTACCCCATGCAGCAGAATACCAGTATTTTCATAGAGCGACTGCCTATCTGACCTACACAACCCATGTCCATGGTCATGGTCTACTCACGTGCCAAATTTCATCCAAATGAATTCAGCCGTTTTAGCGTGAAAGCGTAGCAAATAAAACATAAAAAATATAATCTTTTCTCTTTATTATATATTAGTTTAGTTTGGTTCTCAACCCAAAATTTTGACAACATTAAAAAAAAAAAATTCTAGAAACCCTCAATTTATCCTACATACCATCTGTCGGGAATCTGAAATAGTCATTGCCACGATTATATTTAAACTAGCTTCCGCCCACGGCTTCACCCGCGAGGTATGTCGATAAAAACTATCCTATGTCCTTCCCTGGGATGCAATCTAACTCTCTGCCAAATTTTATCGAAATCCGTTTAGTGGTTTAGGCGTGAAAAGGTACAGACAGACAAACAGAGTTACTTTCGAATTTATAATTTTAGTATGGATGGATGTGTAATATTATATAGTCGTAAGATAGGATAGGAAAACATCGTAAGGAAACCGGCATGTCCTAGAACCAAAAATTCGAAGACATGTGACATCTGCCAACCCGCACTGGGCCCGCGTGGTGGATTACGGCCCACTCCCTCTCACCGAGAGGAGGCCTGTGTCCCAGCAGTGGGAACATTATAGGCTGATTATGTTATGTTAAGATAGGATATATAATTTTCTCTGGGTCTTCTACTGCCCCCTGAAAGTCTCAAACGCCCACGAGGGGGCGTTATCGCCCACGCTGAGAACCTATAGTTTAGATAAAAGCGCACTTCAAACTCTACAAACCAATTACAAATTTAAATCGCGATTCTGAACGTATTCTTCCAATTTGCCTGCAAAGATACACTTGGTCTTCCAACCAATAGATCGATGGAAAGGTAAATTATTCCAACTTCGTATCTCCAATCAGACATGAACTTTGAACAGTAAGTTTTAACAAGCTCACGTTATCTGAAGGTATAAGGGAATGTTACCACTGTGTACTCTGTTATCATGTCATTTTTAGGGTTCCGTACCCAAAGGGTAAAAACAGGACCCTATTACTAAGAGTCCACTGTCCGTCTGTTACCAGGCTGTATCTCATGAACCGTGACAGCTAGACAGTTGAAATTTTCACAGATGATGTATTTCTGTTGCCGCTATATACAACAAATACTAAAAACAGAATAAAATAAATATTTAAGGGGGGCTCCCATACAACAAACGTGTTTTTTTCGGCGTTTTATCCTTGTGGTACGGAACCCTTCGTGTGCGAGTCCGACTCACACTTTACCATTTTTTTTTTATATGATAAGATTTTCACTTAGCGTTGTTTCTGACTTTTTTCTAAAATCTATTGTTCGCGGTCACTGGTGACCGCGCTGGCGGTCAAGGTGTTAAGAATTTTAGCGGGGTGTTAAATAGCCTATAACCTTCCTCAAGAACTGGACTATCAAATGCAAAAGATTTTTTCAAATCCGACTGGTAGTTCCGGAAATTACCCTCTACATCATCTTCTGCATCATCTGCCTAGCCTTTTCCCAACTATGTTGGGGTCGGCTTCCAGTCTAACCGGATGTAGCTGAATACCAGTACTTTACATGGAGCGACCGCCTACCTGACCTCCACAACCCAATTACTGGGTAATACGATACCCCTTGATAAGCCTGATTGTCAGACTTTCGGGCTTCTGACTACCCGTAACGACTGTCAAAGATCCACGAATGACAGCCGCGACCAACAGCTTAACGTGCTTTCCGAGGCATGCGTATCACGGTATGTAAAGATGATCACCCATCCACAGACCAACCGCGGCAAGCGTAGGTTAACCCGATCTATCGACCTGTGCGGCTGTTATTGTTTAGCCACGGGCCCCTCATTTTACCCTCAGATTACCTTCTACATACAAACTTACTTTAAATATTAGTAGGTATAAGTTGGTCTACAAAATATTAAGCTACCATAAACTAAGCAAGTCTAATTTAATACTAAATTAGTTATTTACACAAAAGCGACATTATACTAACAAAATGAAAGTGTTCCTATCCATTCGGACGGGAGGCAGTGGCACGCCCATATAATTTATCGGTAGCTTGTAATTAAAATATCGCGAGGCGCGGCGCGGCGGGTATTTAAAATGAAACACCCTGTAAGTAACCGGCGGATGGGACACACGGGACCTATGCTTGTGTAACAACCTTCGGCGGATGGGACACACGGGACCTATGCTTGTGTAACAACCTTCGGCGGATGGGACACACGGGACCTATGCTTGTGTAACAACCTTCGGCGGATGGGACACACGGGACCTATGCTTGTGTAACAACCTTCGGCGGATGGGACACACGGGACCTATGCTTGTGTAACAACCTTCGGCGGATGGGACACACGGGACCTATGCTTGTGTAACAACCTTTAGAGAAGGTTGTTACACAAGCTTATATAAGGTTGTACGATATTTATTTGTATGCAGTCTGAGTCCTAACCTACGGTGCTCAGACGGCGCGGCGCGGCGGGTATTTAAAATGAAACACCCTGTAAGTAACCGGCGGATGGGACACACGGGACCTATGCTTGTGTAACAACCTTTTGAGAAGGTTGTTACACAAGCATATATAAGGTTGTACGATATTTATTTGTATGCAGTCTAAGTCCTAACCTACGGTGCTCAGACCTGCACCCTATTACTATCAATTTGAATCATTTTGAAGCATATTTCTAATCCATTGCTCCTTAATATCGAAAAATGCCTCTGCTGAACAACGCAAATAACGCAATGAATGTTGTTGAACTGTCAAAATGAAACCAATCGCTACTGATAGTGTGTTACGCGATTTGCTGGTCGCTTACAGAGTCGCAAAAGTTCCACCTTGGAGTTTGCCAAAGACCGATGGAGCGTAGCATTCTGGATGTTACAAGACAGGACAGAATTCGGAACACCACGCTGCGTTCCAAAACGGGCATACTGGATGTAGGAAAGAACGCTGTCAGGCTCAAATGGGATTGGGCGGGTCACATCAGCCGTATGCACGATAGTCAGGCACGTATGCACGACAGACATAGGATGCAAGAGCGAGCGAATGGGAATACAACTTACTTAAATATAACGATCAAATTGGTTTCCGTGAACCAAAGGCGCTTTCTGTGAACCAAGGTGAAACAGTGGTTTCTATGAACAAAGTTTCCGGCAAGAAGTGCTATCTATGAACAGAGATCTCTGTCAACAGTGCTTCCTATGAACCGAGATATCTCGGTTTCGGTTTAAAGAAACTTTATTCCCAATAAAGACATAAGTCACTTACTTGAGAACAATACTAAAAATACAGATTACAATATATGTTCGTCATCAGTATTACAATTTAATAGTTACCCATCCAATGCATTCATTTCTCCAGAAGTGATCGATCCGCAATTATGTGCTGGCTAAGTTGAGTTTTGAATGCATTGTAAGAGTGTACATTTCTTATACAGGACGGTAATTTGTTATAAAGCTGTGCTCCTTCAAAAGTTAGCATTTTTTTTCCGTAGTTTGTTCTTGTTTTTGGTAAAACTAGCAAGCTTGCTCGCCGTGTACTGCGTTGACTAACTTGTTTATATTGAGTGAGTGTTATGTTTGAGTGAACGCTTTTGTTGAGAATATTTCTGATGAAAACAGCGCACCCTTCGCAAGCAAAACAGATATAGGCCCAGATAACCATTATCAATTTTTAAAAGGGGTAATTGGTCCGCGGTCCCAGTTCCATAGTGGGCCGAACGACCCCTAACCCCACCCCTCCGCCTGCCTGCTGCACCATCAACCAGCAGTCGGCGAACCGTAAGCGCGGCGTCGCCTAACCGTAGCCGAGTCGACGTATCGGAGCTTCTGATCCGCTTTGGTTACGTGCTTACGTTAGGTTGACGCCTGTTTGACGGCGAGGCGAAAGGCGATACGGTGCCGATCCCTTTCCGATTTGATACGTGTGCTATGATGTTTAGAACAGACGTATTCTTTATTGGAAACCACGAATTGTCAAGCGTAGAGTAGGTTGCAAAAACAAAATACAGTCGCCAACAAAACAGCTTTCATGACCAAACCCCTTGCTGTACGTACAGTAGTGTCTAGTACGAGGTTCAAGTTTCACACGCAACTCACAACTCGCACGATGCGAAAACTTTGGCGTTTTATTAGTTCGCCCGTAACATACTTCGCGGGACTCCTTGATTTATAAGCTTAACATATTTCGTGTTAGAACTCGAAGCAATTTGTTGTACATGTTTTACTGTTTATATGAGGAAATATTATGTCCCTACACGTGTTTCTGTGATAAATAAACCTGTTTTTGTGTCTTTCTTTTTTTCAATTAACTATTTTCAATCAGTTGATTGGGCCTTCTTATCTTAATTTTCTTCAATCTCTTGTCAATGCATTCCTTCGCATCATCATCTGCCTAGCCTTTTCCCAACTACGTTTGGGGTCGGCTTCCAGTCTAACCGGATGCAGCTGAATATCAGTATTTTACATGGAGCGACTGCCTATCTGACCTCCATAAACCAGGTACTGGGTAATACGATACCCCTTGGTAAGACTGGTTGTCAGACTTCAAACTATCAAAGATCCACGAATGACAGCCGCGACCAACGGCTTAATGAGCTTTCCGAGGCACGGAGGGGTCTCGGTATGTAAAGATGGTGACCCATCCACAGACCAACCGCGGCAAACGTAGCTTAACCTGATTGATCGACCTGTGCGCCATATTTTTAAGAATCGCATTCGAACTTCACTCGCAATCCGTCAAAAATAATTCTAATTCTTAACATTTTTGACATTGATTATCGCTAACATGCGATCGCGACTAGATTTTGGACGTTTTAAATATCGGAATTAACCTTTTGATAAGATAAAGCAGAGATTGGAATACGTAGAGTATATTTACCTAAACTTCGAGGAAGTGAGTAACATAGAGTGGATAATACCTCCTCTAAAATCCCAGAAACATAAACATGACTATTAAGTCGAATACATTCGTAAAAACATATTATTTGGAAGTGATAATGTTAAACATAGTAGTCTGGATAATGTTAAAATTAGTCTTATTTATTTACTTACATTTATGGCGAGGAAACATTTCCACAACAGACTTGAATTACAAAACAGAAACTTACCTGAAACAAGAAAAACAAAATCATAAATACAACAAATTCAAAAACATTTAAAGTTTGAAATGCCATCAGATCTGTAGTGTATCTATATCTATTAAATTAAATAGATATATAAAAAACACTATCTCATGCACACAAGCGGGGTAGCTGCTGTCACTTATGTCATCTGTCAGTCACGAGTATTCACGACGAATGGCGGGAAACAGACAAAGTGAAGCAGGCTATATACGATGGCATTTGGTGTGATAGCGAGCCAGTGAAGTGATATATTCAACATAAATACGGAATCAACAGGATTCTACAAGATTAGTTACAAAAGACATACAGTCACAACTACGAGCACTAATATGTCAACACTTGGCAACTTTCAATGTCGATTTTTTCGTGAAATAACGAATGCAACGTTGAAATACGACACTTTACACAAACCTATGGGTTCGAAAATACTTTGTTCGTAATACCATAAAATTTCCTTCAAAACTAAAGGAGAAAATCGTCCTTGAATAAAGCCAAGTGTATACATACTTATGCTCGTGACTGTACAATACGTGCCTCTTCAGCCGACTGCAGTGAAGCACAAAACGAGGGTACTTCGAAAATTACACTACACGCTAAAACTTGGAACTACCGCCCATCTCGTCTTTATCGACTGGCGTATTTCATACTTACGTGTGCTTCTACAGTTAATAGGTCGCCTTAATAGCTTGTAAACCATAAATCTTTATTATACCTCCTATCAAGTCTTTCGATCTAATTGGATGTGTATTTTCAAGTTAGAGCTTAGAGAAGAAGAAGTATTCACACTTATTGACTTGCCCTAGGTTAACAGATCGCACTAAGATTTTAATGAAAAAATATATATTTTGCCTAACCATAAGGCTCATATTCGCAAGTGTTTTAAATAGGAATAGTAAGTTTTTTTTAATTATTACTTTCTCTTTTTTTTTTCGAACTGCATGGTTTTGGTTTTTGGTCTAAAGTTATCCAGCAGGTCTATCCAATTTGTCTCGCCATAGTTTTCACGGTCTTCCTTGCTGTGGGTTCAGGGCTCTACTGCGCTCGAAAATCTTGCGAACAACTATTTATTTTGTGGTGACATCTATATCACCACATGCGACTTACGCATCACAATGACGTCACGCAAAACCCTGCATCGCGCAAGCAGAGTTTTCCGCGCATCTGGCATACATCCTGACTCCTGACATCAGTCGTCGGGTCCCATCAGTTGCCCCCCAAACAGAACCCCCGTCTGGTCGGAGGACTCTTTTCTGAATAGGATGAGTGAACGTTACACCTTTGTACCTCATACCTCTATAATCTCTAGTAAATTCTCTTATGTAAATTTTTCGAAAACATCACAACAAGTAACTTTTTAAACTAACTGCATCAATTACATCTTTAAACTGTATTATGCAGGTGCCGTTCGGAGACTGAAAACAATAACGATAAATATTGTTCCACCGAACCGCACGTTACAAAATTTTGTTTCAGTGCGGTTAGTGGAAGTGCTCAGATGCGGTTCAAATCAGTGCTTTGAGTGGAATACCTCAGCCCCTAAGAAGACCCACTGACCAAAGCGTTGTATCCTATTATTCCTAGAGACCGCTGCTTTCTCTAACTCAAATGACATCATCAGATCTAAGATCTGATCAGTTCCGATTTGAAGTAACAAAACCAAATTCGCATATCGCTCCACTATACCCAACAAACCATTACACTCATAGCACCTTTACAGACCCACATTTTCGGTTGTCGGCGGTGTTATACAAGGTATAACAGGATAAACGCAAGTCCTGAAAGAAGCTTGTTCATAATTGACTACTGAATCGATTTCAGTAACTTTTAATAAAGATATTTTTTTCAAAAATTATGTCGTATTGCCAGCCGATTGAGCCAAAGAAAATTAAATCTTATTTTAAAGCAATAAGACTCAATTTTAAATGCATACAGTAATGTTAGGGTCAACATGACTTTCTTCATAACAGTGAGCTTTAAAAAAAAGTTTTGGTCATTGTATTATGCTTTTAACTCAATACTCATTAGGGTTTATAAGGTCTTGCGTTAATTATGTTACATATTGTATATGCTGGTGTGTGCCACTACTCAGCAAACCCCCTCGAAGTCTCTTTTGTTGTAGTGGACTGTAGGTTGGTTTGGAGATAAGGGATGGGAAGAACGATAAATAACACGCACTTGTTACCTTGAATGCTAATCCGTAGACATCTTTATTCGCACTAGCAAAGGGAGTGTCACAATACAACTGACAGGATAATCTGTCAAAATGACAGTAGTACAATGTTACAATATGTAAATATTAATTAAAATGTTGCAACTTCCTACGCCACACTCAATTTTCAAGCACCTTATATTTAAGACACATCCCAAATTTTATTTTCATTTAATGCTATTAAAATGTATTTCTGAAGAGGAGCCAGGAGCCACCTCCTCATTAAACAGGTAAGTATCGTCAGGTGTGTGTCTGGTGGCCTATATGTGTAGGGTGTCTCCTACGTCCCCCCTACTTGCCTACGGGCATGTGATAACGATGAACGTTGTTAGGAATTTCTGCTTGCGAATGTGCGGAGCTATGAAAATGGCGTGTCAAAAGAAATAATGCGGTCGGGATTTATAGGAATTACTGTGGCAGTTTATTCAGAACAGTATAATTTGAATTGTCAAAGTGAGCATGGATGATAAAGAGATACGCACGTACAGCGGTGTGTAATTTGAATGGTTAGCAGTTTAATCCTGTAGGCCAACGAAGGCTTAAAACAGAGGACAAATATTTTTTGACGTGACAACGTCTTAAATTAGGTTGCGGCTGGGAGTCACTTATGAAAAAGTGTAACGCTCGGTAACGTTACGATGAGTCACCGAACGAGAGAGAGGCCCGCCGAATGCCTTGCGTCTCTCTCCCACTCAACTATTCTACCGAGAAAAAGACGTTGTCACGTAAAATCTTCGCCCGTAAAACCGACTTTACAGGCAACCATTTTTGACTATTTTTTGTACTGTATTTTTTGTGCTGTCTTTTTCTTTACCTTTTTTGACGTGACAACGTCTTAAATTAGGTTGCGGCTGGGAGTCACTTATGAAAAAGTGTAACGCTCGGTAACGTTACGATGAGTCACCGAACGAACAAAATATATTTCTATAGTTAAAATTTGTGCAATTCTTATTTTCATTCAATTCCTTGTTCCTATTGTGCAATTTAATTATATTCATATCAATAAATATTCTACCGAGAAAAAGACGTTGTCACGTAAAATCTTCGCCCGTAAAACCGACTTTACAGGCAACCATTTTTATATATACTTGTATATACTATATAATATGTATATTTTAGTGTTAAATTGTAAACTAGTAACATTATAAACTTACTGAATAAAAATTCACTTGAAAATTAATTATAATCTTCATAATTAGTTAACAGTTTTTGAGCCAAACGCCGAGAAAACAAGATTGGAAAAATCACATTGTATGCATTCATTATTTCCGCAATACTTTTAACACAACATTAACAATATTTTTCGATCGAATTTTTTTTTAGCTGTTTTCTGCAGCTGATTCTTTTGTTACACTCCAGCTAGTACACAGAACCTACTAAATTTATATACCATTGTATAAATAATTTAATGCAGATTAAATCCTCATTTTTCAAAAATTGATTTCATGCAGTAGAAACGAAAAAAACTTCAAAATATAAAAAAAAAATCCCGTCAATCAAATGTGAAATCTGAAAACGTAGCTTGCAAAAGAATCAATTAATTGAGTAAATTTTTTTTTTATAGATTTATTTCACCCACAGTTGAATAAAAGATCCATTTTCAACATTCTCTTTTATCTAAATTAGTTTAATTATAATCAATAAAAAACTAACTAATATAATTATCTATATAATATGGTTTTTAATGATTAACTGAGTCAGTGCACTTTTGGATTTTCAATTTTTTTTTTTTATTAATAAAAAAATCGCGCCTGCTTTTCCTGAAGGGGTAAGGCAGAGATCACTCAAATTTCGCCACAGACATGAAATCTAAACCGCTCATCCAGTGGCCGTAAATCAAAAATCCTGTGTACAGGGAAGATACTTTAGTTAATGGTAATGATACTTCTTAATAGCATTACCGGCTATATTAAACACAAAGTTGTGCTGCAGACTAAATAATTACACTATTTTACGAGTTTATACTGCGATTTACGAGTAAACTTAGATTATGGTGCATTTATGTATTGTTTTAGTAAGATTATGTAGAAAGTAACAAACGCAAGTCTTTACAACAAAAAAATATTCCATTTTTAGGGATCCGTACCTCAAAAGGTAAAAACGGAACCCTTATAAGATCACTTTGTTGTCCGTCCGTCAAGACCCTTTTTCTCGGGAACGCGTGGAGGTATCTAGTTGAAATTACTCAGGTCTACAGTCCCTTGAAGCTGTGACAAAATCAAACACCTAAGTTAACGTAAAAAAAGATACCGCAGTTTACGCCGCAAAAAACGTATATTTTGACACTCTCAAGGGAATCAAAATTTATAGGGATTCTATGTCAACGGGATACTTACCGTTGACATAGAATCACGAAATTAGGCAAGAAGCAAGATCATGTAGCACAAGTAAAGAAAAAAAATCGAAAATCGTAAAAAAAAACCCGTGATTAACCATTTACATACCGGTCTACATAGTACGGAACCCTCGGTGCGCGAGTCCGACTCGCACTTGACCGGTTTTTATTCAAGACAATAGCTTCTGAGACTATTTTTCGAAAATGTTCTTAAGTAACTTTTTAGACCTTTGTATCCTGCTTATGCGTATGAAGTATCATTAAAATCGGTTCATTCATTTCGAAAAACAAGGGCTTAAAAGTTTGTATGAAATGCCGTCCGGCGTAAACGATCTTGAAGCATTTTAGAAAATGGAAGACTGTGTATAATTTGACCTGACACCGCCCACAATAGATAAACACAACATTGTGTGTACCTGCTAGCTAGAAACGGGAGCTTCCTAAATTGCACTCGTCCAATTCGTTTAAGAAAACTGGACTTCAAAACAAGAGCACTATTGTGTAGGAGAAAACAAAATATACACTAAGAACTATGTACTTCAATTAGACTAACTGAATGTTTTACTTTTAACTAAAGAATAAGGGGTGCTACACATATGTTCGGGTCGGCACATTTAATTCGGCAGTATTTGTACAACAACAAAGCCGACCCGAAGTAATTACTACACACATTCGGCTTTCATTTGGGTCGTGCCGACCGGCAACTTCGTTCGGCAACTATCCTCGCTTGATCATGTGCTGGACATGATGAAGCGGCTATTCACAACCATCAGACATACTGTGTAGGGACCGTACATTGCCTTATCGACTTATGCCCTGAGCGTTCTGCACACACAGCATACCGATAAAGTTTTCGAAAATTTTGTATATTTAGTTTCACTGTCCTTCAAGATACAGGATTTTCCTAGTTTGAAGGGCGGGGGTCTTCTCAAATGTAATAGCCATCCCCATCCCTTACTGAATTAACACTGATGTTACCTAGGCTAAGTCTTTAAGTAAAATAAATAATTACTTACTTATAACATTGCTTGATGTTGGATTCGGCATGGAAGCATATCAAACGGTTATGAACAGCTAAGCAGTTCGGTTCGGCAGCCGAGTGCCTAACATACGAGTATATCTAGAAATATTCGATTTTGCCGTCCGGCTGTGCCGAATCATGCCGAGCCGAACATGATTGTATGCACCACCCCTTTACTAAAACAATATTGTAAACGGTAAACTTGAGGAGTATTTGCCATAAGTACAGACACCAGCACATCAAGCTACGACAATCTGTCAAATTTCTTTAATAGATTTTCAACTTTATCGCTTAAGCATAAGGTTCAAAGTTAATTGGGAAAATTTGACAGTTTCGGGTAGGTTGATGTGCTGGCGTCTGTACTAATAAAACCAGGTATAGTTGGTTACTTTGTCCATGAACATAGCTACAATGTTATTATTCGAAAAGTCTCACTTATTTGCAGCGTTGACGCTATTTATTCCTCGATAGTGGTTTTATTGCGGGGCGAGTCATAAGCTTATAGCGATTTATACAAGGTCAATTTAAATTTGGTGGTTTTTGTATGTACAGTCAGCAAAAGAGTTAGATATGCAAGATCGTCGGATATATCATATAGTTGAAGTTTATTAATAAACCGATGGATGCTGTCGACTGATATTTAATTTGATAAATGAGCTGTTTGTTTTCTATTAATAAAATTAAGTTTTATTCTACAACTTCCATCGGTTTGTTACTAAACTTCTATATCCGACGATCCTGCATACTTATCTCTTTTGTTTACTGTAACGTTATGGGTATTAATATTTAGTCATGAAAAAAAAAGCAAGTTTTTGTAAACTCCTTTCCTTTTCTTTCCCCCCTTGCTGGAGTGTCCTAAGTGCCTGTTCACCTGCACCTTGGATGACCTAATACAATGACACTGATGCCGCAATCAACGTGGCCAGACTATATAAAAAAAAAACAGTGGCACTCCAGGAGTGCCGACAGAAGTGAAAATTTGAAAAGCATAGTAATTTTATGAATATGTTTGAAGGTCATTCTTCCCAAAGAAAATGTACCGCGCGTTGATGGCTTTATAATGGCCAAAACTTAAAACAGAGGTGGCGGTTACGCTAACAGTGTCGCGAGCTCAATAGTTTTTTTCTATCTCAAAAAATGCCCAACGCGCCTATACTAACACAAAATTGTAAATAGTAAACCTATCTCGTGATAGGTTAAACCTACCTCCTGTCTGGTAGGTTTACAAGGTAAAAAAAAAAAGTTTAGTTTTAGTTTTTTTTTTTTTATTAAAAAAGTTTTTTTATAAAACCGGGTTGTTAGTTACTTTGTCCATATACGTTAACCTAACTACAATACGGCCGATGAATCATGGCCAGTATGAAAATAGGCTCTGCAAACTTTCGCCTCATGTCACCACTTTCGCCTCATGTCACCATTTGGTTCCTAAGAAATGTTATTGCGCATGCGCACCCATTTACGCTAAGTTCGGACCGGCCGTATATCTAAATATGTATATAAAATTCAAAGTCCTGCTGACTGACTGACTGATATATCAACGCACAGCCTAAACTGCTGGTCCTAGAGTCATGAAATTTGGAGGATGTGTTCTTTGTGAAGAGTAGGTATGTACTAAGAAAGGGTTTTCCGAAATTCCACCCCTAAGAGGGTGAATGTGGGGAGGGTGAAATTTCACGCGGACGAAGTCGCGGGCTGAAGCTAGTTGTAACTACATACTTCGTCCATGTTTACGTTAACGTAACTACAATGTTATTAGTCGAAAAGTCTCAGTTATTTGCAGCGATGTCGCTAACTAATTGCTTTCTTAGTATTTCCTTGATAATGGTTTTGTTGTGGGGCGAGTCATAAGCTTATAGCGGTTTATACAAGGTCAATTTAAATTAGCTGGCGAAATTTTACAGACACGCCATCGATACCATCACACCTGCATTCTCCGAAAGATTAGGCAGAGTTGTAAATGATAAATGATTTTATTTCTGTAAGTAGGTTTGTACAAACACTTTTGCACGTCAATCATATTTTTAAAAAACGAGACGAGGTCGACGTTTCCTATCTGACTACTCTCAGAAGAAAGACCGAAACAAACTCAGAGGTCACAGTGTCTTTTAAAGTTCAGACATGATCTTGGTCAGATCATGTGAAGAACATGTAGATTGGTGTCTGAAATGGTCTTTTGAGGAAAGAACCACACAGATTGAGTGGACCTGTCCAGTCAGTGCACGCATTTGTCAGTAATCATGCAGCTCAACTCAAAACACCAACACGATATGTAAGTACCTATAGTACAGCCACATATCGTCAGTTACGTGATCAGTCCTATCTAAAAAGAGCAAACTAACTGTCAAGTTTACAACAGGTGAACGCTGACAAAAGTTTAGAGACAAAAGCAAATATAAAATGATTTTCTAAACACATAACGTAGCATACTTGTACTTACACCCACATATTGTTTCGTTTTGAAGAAGTGATTAATGAGGTTGTCGTCTGTTTAACCGGGTTTGCCTGTGGATGCCTCAATAAATTAAGGCCTCCAAGCCAGGGCTTAAAAAACTTAAAAAGTAAGCGACTACATGCTAAGGGCACACCCTGTGGGGTTCGGACCTCGGCTTAGGGCGTCGCTGTGAGAGGGCAGCAAGGCACAGGCTGGATCGGAATTATTTAGGGACGAATTTTAAACCACAGGCTCAGCGGCGCGGTCTGGCTCGAGCAAGGGTCGGGGCGGAGAAGTAGATAAGAGAACTGAGTAGATATTTATACTTAGTAAGTCAGACGCACCACGTTGAGCGAATAAGAAAAGGGATTTTACCTACGCAAGTATTTTGTAGGCGTAACTTGGTCTCTGTAGACTCGAAAACTTTTCAGCGATCAATATTTGTCAAAAGAAAGAAATAGAATCAACGAAAGTAAGAAACATTTTGTTAAATGTTCTCTTCATAACGTAAAAAATAACAGAGCGCGAAGTCTGTTATTTTCAATGCTCGGTCATTATGAAAACCATACCAAGGCAATGCCATTACGATTGTGCTCAAAGTTCGTAATCTAAAGAATTGGCAAAATAATAGGAGATTATGGCTTGTCATTATGTGCGAGATTACACTCAAAAAATTGCTAATGGAACGTCTGTGCCGCGAAATCGCCTTTCTATTAGGAGATTATCAAAATTGGAGGCCGATTTGAGTGGAAACGCCAGACGCCCTAAAGCCTAGGAGGACATTATAGTGACCTTATTGATGACGGTCTTTAGAAAGGTTACATGCGTAATACTCGCAGCCGACGTGGCGTGCGCGTATGACCAGATGTATGAAACGAAGCAAAAGGAGTATGTAATGATTGTAGCAGGTGGCGTTCTGTAGTTTCTGCCTACCCCATGGAAAGGCGTGAGTTTTTGTATGTATTAAACTGTGAAAATCAAAGTTTACAGTGTCAATGATCGGCCATTCCGATACAATTGCGTTTAGCAGACCTGACCCGTACGACTATTACGGTAAAAAATCGCGATGTTCACTGAAAAAGATTATCAATTAAATACAAACAAATTAATAGCTTATACAGTTTTAAAATTGAATAAAATAAAAGCGTCAATTAAACACATTTAAGTTAACAACGCGAAGCTATTTAATTAATTGTGGATGTGGAATGTGTTACTCAACACATAGCAAAACCAATTTTAAACGAATTCCAACAAATCCAATTTTATTAAACCACAAAACCATTCAAGTGTATTACCAAAACTACTGCTTATTTATTTAAAACAGTAATTTTATCCAATAACTCTGCTTGGTGGCGAATTGTGGAACTAATGGCGCCACTAGTGCATATTGAAACGCATTCTCATTGGTTGCAATTGTTTGACATTATTTCTAATGTCAAATGAATACGGTTTATGTCCGTATGCAGTATGACACATGAAAACATGAACGTGAATTACAAAGCCGCCTCATGATGATTTGAATGTTTAGAAACGATATTCATTCTAAATGATGGAAATCAGTGATAGAGCAGTGGTGCGCCAGCGGTATCGGCCCTCAAACACACCACTTTGTGTATTTAATTTCATCACCACTGCTCTTAAAATGGTGGATAACGTCGTGAGGAAACCGTCATGTCCTAGAACCAAAAATTCGAAGACATTTAACATCCACCAACGCGCTTTGGGCCCACGTGGTGGATTACGGCCCACTACCTCTCACAGAAAGGAGGCCTGTGTCCCAGCAGTGGGAACATTATGGGCCGATTTTGCTATGGTCGAAATCGGTTGTTATGGGCATCTGATACGGAGGAATGTGGAAAATGTCCTGAGGAAAATTCAGAATATGCATGTGCATGGCTATAAGGGGAAGTCCAAAAAAACGACGGGTGGACTGTGTCAAAAATGATAATTATGACCAGAAAGGGGGTGACTAATGACGTATGACACATGTCTTTGATCCCATCGCACACTACCATATGACTAGTATACATATTACTGGTAGCTATGTCACAGGCCCCCCATAAAGCCTGGCAAACCGCACTACAAAGCTTAGGCTTGTCCCAACGACACAGTCGGCTGCAGGATTTATTAAAGCAGGCTGTTACAATCAATTTGAGAGGACCATGGTGGCTTAGTAACGGGTAGGTACATTGTCCGTCAAACCGCTGTCGCTCTATAACTCGTTTGGAGTCTGAACAACTTTGATCTATATCTATTTTAGTAGCTTTTTCCTCAAAGGAATAACTGGCATAGTAACAGTCTACGTTTACCTCAATGATATGACCTCCTTACGACATCGCCAAGTCAAAACATTGAACCGTAATCTATTTTTGCGAACCGTTTTTTAAAAATTGAACACTTGTTTTGTTTTCCTTCACTTGTTTTACAAAATCTTGACTCACACTGAAAATCGTCGGATTCTCTAAAAAAACTGCTTGGTGACCAAAGTACGACAAAAATAAGCAAGAATTAGAAGAAAGGTCCCCCACACCACATTTGCTAAACAAATACTTGCACTTTTCCATCATTCTAATCGCGCCCGCTATCTCTCATGCCTTGATACCTTTTGTTTTTTCTAGTTTTCCGTTTCCGCTGTTAATATACGCCCCTCATCACAACAAGTCTTGATCCGAAGCCACAGTGATCCTTCCTCCGTTTATACCAGCAGGTTTAATTAAACACATTTGTTTTATCCGGTTTTACGGGTTTGCTCTTTCACTTCAGACCAATTAAACCTTCAATTGTTTTTATACCATCAAACCGCTGTCATTTATAGATCATTGGCAGGCGTTACAAGTCAGAAGCCCAAAAGACTGGCAACCAGTCTTACCAGGGGGTATCGTGTTTCCCAGTAACTGGGTTGTGGAGGTCAGAAAGGCAGTCGCTCCAAGTAAAATAATGGTATTCAGCTGCATCTGGTTAGACTGGAAGCCGAGCCCAACGTGGTGGGAAAAGGCATATTGTTTGTTTGACCACTAAACTAATATAGAGCCGGTCTTGCCGCGCCCGCTACCTCTTATAACTCTAGCTGCACCCCGCGGTTTCACCCACGTAAATGTCGATCCCGTGGGAATATCGGGATAAAAACTAGCCTATATGTTAATTCAGGGTGATAGCTATCTCCATACAAAATTTTATCAAAATTGATGCAGCCGTTTGAGCGTGAAGAAGTAACAAACATATAAACACACACACACTCACAAACTTTCGCCTTTATAATATTATTATAGTGTGATTATCCTACCAACTTATCGCTCCCGCTACCGCTGTCGCTTGTGACTTGCAACCTCTCATTACAGCAAGTCTTGAAGCCACAGCGATTCTTCCTCCGTTAATACCAGCAGGATTAATGAAACATTTCTTTGTTGTCACGTTGCTGAGATATTTTTCTTCTTACACAATTTACAGTTAAGATAAACAAATTAGGTAGAAGGATTAATGTTTTTAGAAGGGTTGGGAGTGGTACTCAAGGGGTTGAAGTGCTGTAATTGCTTTATTGGGGGTGAAGTTGGCCTATTTTTCAGCATTTCTAGTCACACTAATATTATAAAGGCGAAAGTTTGTGTGTGTGTTTATATGTTTGTTACTCCTTCACGCACAAACGGCTGAACGGATTTGGATGAAATTTGGCACACTGGTAGTTTATAACCAGTATTAACACATAGGCTACTTTTTATCCCGATATTCCCACGGGATCGACACTTACGCGGGTGAAACCGGTAAAAACTATTTTACATAATATGCGCGAGTCCGACTCGCTCTTCAGCGGTTTTTTTACTTTTTTCGTTTGACTGGAAATAAATCGGATAATTAAATGACCTTTGTTAACTACGTTTAAGGCAATCGGATAATTAAATGACCTTTGTTAACTACGTTTAAGGCAATCGGATAATTAAATGACCTTTGTTAACTACGTTTAAGGCAATCGCTAAAATGAATAAACAGTAGGTATTAGTAGTCCCCAAATAACTGTAAATAAATGACACTGTATTAAACACTACTTTAGATAATAATCCCAGTTTTAATACATTACCAGTTTAATCACACACCCCAATTACAAAGGGTGTTCGCGTTTAGGAGCAATTAACTATCTGAATAAACGCAGCTTAGCGATGAGTTATGCGCGAATTGTGAACACGCTGTATTCATACCGGTAATGCAGTTTATTAAACTACTGGGTGCGATAATTTTAGTAGGATTATGGTTGATTTATCAATTAATTGGCCAACTGTGGTCATTTATTAATAGTGTACGCGCACAGTGTGACTAGAATAATAATAATTTTGTTTGGGCTCTGATTTTTTAACAGTCCTCAGGTAATTTTTATACGAGGCTTTTTGTCGGAGGAAAATTTTCAGCTTGACAGCTTTTGTATAGAAAAAATATGTCAAACTGACACCCGTAATAATATTATAAATTCGAAAGTAACTCTGTCTGTCTGTCTGTATGTTACCTTTTCACGCCTAAACCACTTCGATAAAATTTAGCAGAGAGATAGATTGCATCCCGGGGAAGGACATACGATAGTTTTTATCCCGATATTCCCACGGGATCGACACTTGTAAAATCGCGCGGCGCTGCTAGTAGGTATATATTTTTCAGAAAAAAGTAATCTGTCGATTGAAAAATGCGCCCTTTGTTACCTAATCAGAAATGGTCTTATTACATAACAAGGTTTATATAAAGACCCAGGCATCGACAATCGAGCTATTTTGGAAAAAAAAATACTACTTAGACTCTGGTTTGACGTTAATTTTTATAGTTAGAACTTTAATCTTGTCGGAATTAAGTTCGAATTTCAAAAGTGGCTCGATGGTTTATATACCGGGCTCAAAAATAAATATAAACCTTGTTTTGTAATAAGGCGGAGAGTTTCAAGTTCTCATTTAAACAATTATTCATTTAGTTTATAATCTTTTTAAAAACACACCACCTTTAATTTGCCACGTTTGATAGAAAAGCTTACTTTTAATTTTCTTATTATTCTCACACACCTCTCTATGTTCAAAAATATAAAATGATGCAGGAATGTTGAAATTAGAACAGTCAGCAAAAAAGGTTACTATTATAAACCGGTCACTGTGTCAACTAAGATAAAAGTAAAAAAATAAAGTAAAAGTAAAAAAAGTCTGGCTGGATAATGTTGGCGTAAAAAAGTCCAGAAAATAAAAGCCATGCGTAAAAACGAACGGAGACGAATTTAAAACAAATAAAAAATGAAATATCACATAAAAAGAGTGCGGAAAAATTTAAGAGAAAATTAAAACTGCGTAAAATTTTGAACGACTGCTCTTTAATAGAAACATTCAATTTTTTATGACATCCGGTTAAACTATATTAAAAAAAGGTGTCTGCATTTTTAACGACTTTTTTAAGTGTTAACCTACTATAAGGAGGATTTTTTTTCATAGACACAACTGTTTAAAATGTACTTGTGAAAAATATTTTTTATGTTACTATTAAATATTTATGTTGATTTTGCGCTGAAAGAAAAATAGTGAAGCTGACACTGTTTTTATTTATGGCTTGAGTATAATACTTTACAATATGAATAAAAATATTATTTAATAAAACATTCTGTATACAACATACAAGCTGTTTTATATAACATTGTTTTTTATTCATTCTCAACAATGATTGAACGCAAAAATATATTCAAAAACATTACCATTTCTGATTTCACAGCTAGGTTTAAAATACATTTACATGCATAAAAGAAAAAAAAAACTACCATCACGGTTTCTAATAATAACAGCCGAGAATACGGGCCGATCGAAAGATAGGTAAGCTATGCTTGCCGCGGTCGGTTCATGGATGGGTAACTATGTGTCACCTCATGTAAAGTACGGGTATTCAGCTGCACCCAGTTAGACTGGAAACTGACCCAAACATCGTTTGGAAAAAGACTCATAATTTCAGCCGAAAGACGTCCACCGCTGGACATAGGCCTGCCCCAAGGGAGGGGGGGGGGGGGTTTGCCGTAATCACCACGCTTGGCAGGCGGGTTGGCGATCGCAGTATGGTATGGTGGTGGAATGCATAGAGCACGCTGCTGCCCATTCTCCGGTACGACCCTTAGTCGCCTTTTACGACACCCACGGGAGGTATGGGTTGGTGCTATTCTTTAAGTCTTACCACAGACTACTGGGAAAAGACTAGGCAGATTGATTGGTTTACCTAAACCAATCATAATCGTCAAACCACTCTATTGAATATTTATACCATCGGGGCTGTTCAGGCTACTATCCCAGAAACCATAATAACCTACAAATTGAACATAACCTCACTAATTTCCTAATTAGCATCAGAAACATATTCCTTGCTATATCGATACTTAATACTAACGAGAATTAGTGGAGAGGCGCTATAAAATTTTATGCTCACTGCTTACGGAGTTCCGAACTACACCATTCATTTATAATTTCCTAGTACTATTGCATGTTAGGAAGTAGTTAATTATTTAATTATACTTGACTTATGAATAATATGTATAGGAAAAGTGAGTTATTAGGGCAGCAAGATGACTTGACTTTTTTATTGAATTAAATTATTTTTGTTGTGGGGTACGAAATGAAAGTGAAAAGCACCTGTAAGTATTTTTTTTTGCTTTTTATTATTTTTACGACTAAAGGTCATACATAGCACACATATCAACTCGGAAATGGATCGTCACCGTATCAATTCGAGCCATTCAGTATTCTTTGTATGAAACTCCCTACTAACTCGATACTTGTATCTCGAGCCAAAGTTCCTCATAAACGTTGATTATTACAACAATCATGTTTACGTGACTCATTAATTACATGTTTCGTATTTAGAAAGGTATTCACGAGGTGATCGTTAAAATATTTTCTGTATACTTAGTTGTAAGACAAATTCTACAACCAATTAGTAAGTTTTGCTTTCAGTGTAAACTTTGTCAACGTGTAAATATCAATTAACCGATGTACAGAGGCGCACATTAAGCTACTACAATCTGTCAAATTTCTTTCAATAGATTTTCAACTTTATCGCTAAATATTAAGGTTCAGAATTGATTGGGAAAGTTTGACAGTTTCGGGTAGCTTGATGTGCTGGCGTCTGTAGCATAATATAAAGACGAGTGCTTAGGACTGAGTGATTGCGGCTAGCAAATGCGGAACGGCATTGAACAGAATTACAGACCGGACCTCTGCGTCTTAGAGGGGCCCGTGGCTAAATAATAACAGCCGCACAGGTCGATCGATCAGGTTAAGCTACGCTTGCCGCGGTTGGTCTGTGGATGGTTGACCATCTTTACATACCGAGACCCCTCCGTGCTTCGGAAAGCACGTTAATCCGTTGGTCCCGGCTGTCATTCGTGGATCTTTAACAGTCGTTACCTACAGTCCGACGCCCGAAAGTCTGACAACCAGTCTTATCAAGGGGTATCGTATTACCCAGTAACTGGGTTGTGGAAGTCAGATCGGTCGCTCCGTGTAAAATACTGGTATTCAGCTGCATCCGGTTAGACTGGAAGCCGACCCCAACATAGTTGGGAAAAGGTAAGGCAGATGATGGGGTATGAAATGAAAATGAAAAACATTTGTAGTAAATTTTTTGCTCCTTATTATTTTTACGACTCCTCCAGACCGAATTTCGGTCATGGCGACCAATCTCAGTGGAGAGTTGGAGACTAGCCATCTACGCGGAAGATCAAAACCGAAACTGTCAAATTTTCCCAATCAACTTTGAACCTTATAGTTTAGCGATAAAGTTGAAAATCAATTAAAGAAATTTGACAGATTGTAGTAGCTTGATGTGCTGGCGTCTATACACCATAAATATTACAGATATAAATGTAGAAATTTTACAAGGGGTGACCCCCCCCTGGGTGTGGGGGTGAACCCTCCTGTGGTGGGGTCGGGGTGTGGGGGGTGGTGATGTATGTATGTAAATAATAATAAAATAATGGCTGGCCTGTTGGTCTAGTGGTCAGTGACTATGACTGCTATGCCGGAGGTCGTGGGTTCGATTCCCACCCAGGACAAATGTTTGTGTGATGAGCATGATCATTTGTTCTGTGTCTGGGTGTAATTTATCTATATATGTATGTATTTAGAAATATATAAGTATGTTTATCAGTTGTCTAGTACTCATAACACAAGCTCTGCTTAGCTTGAGACTAGACGGCGTTGTGTGATAGTTGTGGAATATAAAAAAAAAAAAAAAAAAATACAGTCTAATGCCGAATGTATGAAACCCTTTACAACACAATGTATGATTGAAACTTCCTGTAACTCTATATTCGTGCAAAAACCATCAACTTTGTAGACACGAATTGTAGAATTTTGTAGGCAATTATTCATGTTTATTTTCCTTATTTTACTGATTTTCCATGCGACCCCGTGGGAATATCGGGGTAAAAAGTATCCTATGTCCTGTCGGCAAGGGGAGAAAAATTCGACACGTTGAAGCCAGACTGTTAGCTAAAATGGCGCTTTGTATAGAGGTATGAGGAACAGGGTGTAAAGTTCACTCATACTCTATAGAAAAGGGAGGATCCTCCGACCAGACGGGTGTTGTGTCTGGCGGGCAACTGCCCAATTATTCACGTCGGGCCGTTGTATCTATGCTAGTTGCGCGGTAAACTCTGCTTGCGCGATGCAGGATTTTGCGTGACGTCAGTATGACGCGTTGTTCGCATGTGGCGTTGTAGATACCGCTACAAGTATGACTATTCGCACGCGTAGAATCCACAAGGACTTCTCTACTAAAAATAAGAAAGTTTGTAGGTTAAGTTTAGACAAACAACTTTTCGTAAAGCTGTAAACAAACGCACAACAAAAACTATCACGCAAACCCTATACAGTCCAGTTCACATTCACAAAACACTAACTTTATCAGACAGTGAGTAACGGTACGAAAACGTGCCTCCGTTCCGAATAAAAACATCAAGCACAAACTAACAGCATTGCCTCGAGTATTTCTAGGTTTATCTACTAAAACGAATGATGCTGTTAAAATCTATTAGCCGGAAAAAAAATATGGACAAAAGGAAAAGTTACGCGAAGTAATATACTTTTGAAAGTTCATAGCCTTTGCTAAAGAGCAATTAAAGGCCTGGAAGTGGTTTTTTTTTCGGTGATATTTTAATTAGGGTTCCGTACGCAAAGGGTAAAAACGGGACCCTATTACTAAGGCTCCACTGCCCGTCTGTCCGTCTGTCACCAGGCTGTATCTCATGAACCGTGACAGCTAGACAGTAGAAATTTTCACAGATGATGTACATATTTCTGTTGTTGCTATAACAACAAATACTAAAAACAGAATAAAATAAATATTTAAGGGGGGCTCCCATACAACAAACGTGTATTTTTCGGCGTTTTTGCCTTGTGGCACGGAACCCTTCGTGTGCGAGTCCGGCTCGCACTTGGCCAGTTTTTTTTATATTGCCTTCGCTGTATATCATTGGTATTATATGCACGTCTATGGCATACTTCGTAAAGTTCCTACATTCATCAATTGGTCCTACATAGCATAAGTTTGTGGAAATCTGTTTGACCCCGATACATTGGGTTGAATAGATTTCCAGATTTATAAAGGCCAACGGAACTCGGTGAGTGGCAGACAAGTCAGGGAGGGGGGGGGGGGGGGGGGGGGAGCGTGTTTGCACAAAGGCAAAATTCAGTCCAGTAATTGTAGAGCCGACACAATAGCGACCTTCTAATTTATTTTCGAAGTACCTACTAACGTAGTCTGAAAATGGCGACCCCAGCTGCCTGATGACGATAATGTAAACAAGTAACCACGTCTAAACATTATCTTCCCTTATGAAGCCTTCTCGAAGAAATAACAGTCTCCTTACACTGAACCCATGTCGCACAAATGGCAATAAGGGCGTAATTACAACCACCTGTGTTTCAATAGCAGCACAAATTGGACCTCTGAATGAAACTCTTAGGGCATACATACAACTTTTAGTTGAACAACTCTTTTGTAGTGTATCATATGTTTAAAAGAATATATTAAAGCGCACATACTGTCAACTCGGTAGTTGCTCGACAAAAAAGTCAAAAAGCTTTATCGATTTGCTTTTGATTTAAAAGTTGGACAACTATCGATCAAGCGCTCAATTTGTATTGCATTGTATTGATGTGCGCAGACCATCGACTAAACAGTCGATCACTGAGTACAGGATGTACACAGTGCCTTCTTTTTTTATCTCTCTTAAAATTTCTATAAAGCAAAGCACAAACTAAAACTTTCTTGTTAATGAACATTGTAGGTATGTAGCACCTTTTCATGAACGTTGTCGAAAAAAACTGCAAGAAAACTGGTCGGATTGTTTAGGAGATAAACAAATCGACGATCGACTGCATCGATTGTATGCGCACCTCCATCGACTAAATAGTTTAGTTGTGTGGAATTCACGAGTAGTACACAACTCGACTAAACAGTTTAGTCAATGTAGAAGTTGTATGTATGCGCTAGCCCTTAGGCCCGACGTCCACGACGCTACTCGATATTAACGTGGTATGAATTCAAATCACTATTGAGTAGGTAAAATGTCACACTAGTATACACAGTTACATTTTCTATTGTTACCGATCTTTAGGAGATTTCGCGACATCGGAGCGGATATCTGTAGAATTTCGTAACAATCGGTTCAGTGGTTTAGACTTTAGCCGTATCTACAACGCAACATGCGAACAACGCGTCATACTGACGTCACGCAAATACTGCATCGCGCAAGCAGAGTTTACCGCGCAACTAGCATAGATACAACGTCCCGACATGAATCATCGGACAGTTGCCCGCCAGACACAACACCCGTCTGGTCGGAGGATCCTCCCTTTTCTATAGAGTATGAGTGAACTTTACACCCTGTTCCTCATACCTCTATAAGACGTACAGACGCCAGCACATCAAGCTACTACAATCTGTCAGATTTCTTTAATAGATTTTCGACTTTATTGCTAAAACATAAGGATAAAGGTTGATTGGGAAAATCTGACAGTTTCGGGTAGGTTGACCTGCTGGCGTCTGTACAAGGGTAGCAGACAGACATATAGAGTTACTTCGGCATTATTTTATAATATTAATATGGATAACGCTTCGCCATACATTTCATCTGTACCTATATCTGCAGTACACAAGATCAAACCCTGTACATAACAGCACGTACCTACAGGTATATACATATACATACAGGTGCGAGGTGCAGCTGATCTTGATTATCCCCGATCGCTGTACTAACTGTCGTATGCTTTGACGCTCTCTGCCGCCATTGTAAGCGGGCAGTGGTGCTCAAACTGTGCAGAATCGGGTGTCATTTTGTAACGTCGTAAGGAAAATCTTCCTTCGGGTTCAGAACCGAATATTATTCGAAGTAGTGGTGATGGCGTAACACTTTATCAATGAGAATCGGTTTCATTTTGACAGTTCAACAACATTCATTGCGTTATTTACGTGTTGAGCAGAAAAAAAATTCGAACTTATGAAGCAATGGATTAGCAATTTGCTTCAAAATGATTCAGATTCCGATTGATAGTGTATTACGCAATTAGGGTGCTGGTATGTCAATGATCTTTGAGTTGGTCATACATAATCAGCCTATAATGTTCCCACTGCTGGGACACAGGCCTCCTCTCTGTGAGAGAGAGTGGGCCGTAATCCACCACGCGGGCCCAGTGCGGGTTGGCAGATGTCACATGTCTTCGAATTTTTGGTTCTAGGACATGCCGGTTTCCTCACGATGTTTTCCTTCACCGTTTTGAGAGCAGTGGTGATGAAACAATTTATACAAAGTAAAGCGCCTGTCCGGGTTCGAACCTACGACCTACAACTCGTAAGTCGCGGCCGTTACCACTTGGCCACCACTGCTCCTGCTGCTTGAGTTGGTCGTAGAAGTATTATTACTAAAACTTCAGACACGCAGAGCAGTACTACTGTGTTTAGTTGTCAAAATGTAACTATTAGCTAGTTATTTCCTTATCATAACAGGCATGTACAGACGCCAGCACATCAAGCTACTACCATCTGTCAAATTTCTTTAATAGATTTTCAACTTTATCGCTAAAGCATAAGGTTCGAAGTTGATTGGGAAAATTTTACAGTTTCAGGTACCTAGCTTGGTGTGCTGAGAAAGATTAGATCGTCTTTGTAAACACAAAAAGCGAATGTATTTTCTTATACTGGTCACAACAAAAACCCCAATCATTTGAGCACCACTGACCCCTGCTATCTGGTCCGTATAATCCAGTATTGTGTGATCGTCTCAATATACATAATAGCCGTCTGTCCCGACTAGATACACCGCAGCATGTCCATATTAATTTATAATAGTATAAGGACGTTAGTTGCTTGCATCTTCACGGCTTTAGTGGACTTGGGGAGTCGACAGAAAACAAGAGAGAAGGCCTCTCTTGTTGCCGAGTCCCCAAGTATCAAAATATGAATTTCTTTTTTGACAGCTGAAAGCCTTGGTTTATTATTACTACCCAAAACAGGCAGATTTATAGGAGTATGAGGAACAGGGTGTAAAGTTCACTCATACTCTATAGAAAAGGGAGGATCCTCCGACCAGACGGGTGTTGTGTCTGGCGGGCAACTGCCCAATGATTCATATCGGGCCGTTGTATCTATGCTAGTTGCGTGGTAAACTCTGCTTGCGAGATGCAGGATTTTGCGTGACGTCAGTATGACGCGTTGTTCTCATGTGGCGTTGTAGATACCGCTACTGATTTTTTAATTCTTTTTTATTTAAACAGCGTTTGGGTAAGGATTTGCAATTCTTTCGATTAAGTGACAATACTATCAAACGTAGTGTGGTAGCTGGTTTGACACTGGGGGTTGTTCTAGCCTGGGCTTGCTGATTGACGAATCTTTATCACGTAAGCTATTTTAAGATGAAAAAGTACTAATTTATAAGAATACTAGCCGCGCCCCGCTGTTTCAGCCGCATAAGTTTAGATCCCGTGGGAATATCGGGATAAAAAGTAGCCTATATGTTAATCCAGGGTGTCAGCTACCTCCGTAACAAACATATAAACACACACACTCACAAACTTTCGCCTTTATAATATTAGTGTGATTATGGGCAAAAGATAACAGAATAAGTGGCCAATATAGTGACAATCACCCTCCCTACTATCTCCGCACTCACAACCTACCATTGTGCTCACTTAATGGCGTCTGTCGGTCCAGATAGTGCGGCATGTCGCTCTAATTATAACAGAGAGGACATTATTAGTGACGACTGTCGCCGTACGCTTAGCACCTGTTGATGTTACAGATTAGGTTGATGCCATCGTGTTGATGTCAACGTTTAGTGATGATTTACAATATCTAGCATCTAGCAAAAGACATATCCTGCACACTATTTTTAACTTCACTAACCGACTACGAAAATAAAAAAGTAATTTAAAAAAATTAAACCGACTTCAAAAAGAAATTAACTCAAAATTATGAAATAACTTTAATTTCGGAAGTCGGTGTCTTTGGGATCTGTATTTCGTAATTTTTAGTTTTTGCACTAGAATTTTACCAAGGTTTTGAGATGTTTTCCTTTTGACACTACACCCGTAGCTCGTATCAATAAGCCAGGCCGTCACATGTATTAGTCCATATCTTGAAAATTACTGAATCGATTTTGATGAAACTTGCACTGATCCCTAAATTAAAGTAAATGTAAGCCAATAAAAAAAAAGGTCACGATCCGATTAATAGTTGCGGAGAAATGCGTGGACAAACATACATAGATACATACGTCAATAAAATTTGGTATATTTGTTTGGAAGCCCAAATAGATTGTCATATGTGCATATAATGCAATTCCAATAATATTACATACATACATACATACGTGTCGAATTGATAACCTCCTTTTTTTTGAAGTCGGTAAAAGGGAGGATGTTCTCAATTCGACTATTGAATTATGGCCATGCCGTAGAAAGATTTCTGTTGGAAAAGACCTCCTTTATCTCCCTATTTCGTTTGATCCACGACTTTTTGACGACCCTGGACAGATACACCCCTGCCTAACCCCTCGGGGATTATAGGCGTGATATTATGTTCCAACCAAGTCTTGAATCTCATTCAACTTATTCAATTTAGAACCTAACCCACATCGCAAGACATATAATGAACCGGTGTAAGTCGTGTGTATTTATGAGTGAGGTTAAAACCCGGGTTCTCATTATGACTAGGGTCACAGTGTTATAGTGTATTAGGGCCAGCTCATTTACAGGGACAGTTTCATAGTTTCATCCTCGTCATTAGTTTGTCTTATTAACTAGTGTTGTTGTTTAGATATTTTCGGAATTTCTCTGTAGAAGCCCGGAGTCTTTGTGTCCTGTTGATGGCAAGACCTAGATAACGAAAGTATCACGATCTGTATGAAAACCAAGCGTGCCTGTGTGTGTGTGTGATGGAGTGATGGGGCTAGGTCAAAGGTAGGCAGCGGTCAGGGATATACAGGGTTATTCGTAAAACATTAACAACCTCTTAAGAGGTCATTGTACTCATCACTATGAACAACTTTTACTATGGTATTTTGACGAGTTATACGAATAACGAACATAAATGTAGGGAACAGCTGATTTTTTTCGCGTTTTCAGGTTTTGTCCCACAGTAAAAAAACAAATTAAAATAAATATTAAAAAAACAAAAAACAAATTAAAATAAACTTAAATATTTATTTTAATTTGTTGTTATAGCGGCAACAAAAATACATAATTTGTGAAAATTTCAACTGTCTAGCTATTGCGGTTCTTAAGTTACAGCTTGGTGACAGACAGACGGACAGACAGTTTTACCCTTTGGGTACGGAACCCTAAAAAACATTTATTACTGTTGCAGTTTGAGTCCCTGATTTATACTCATCTTTATTACTTGTTTAAATCTAGTAAATTTCTTAGCAGAAATAATGTTGAAGAATAAACGCTTGTTAACTAGGTACACGACCTAGCGGTGTCGTGCATTTATGAGGTATCTCTTAAACCTGTAAGACTTCCATATTTGCATTTGTTTACTTATTTCAAGTAAGAAGTCGCTAGGAAAGATTTATGTAGTAAAAACGATACGTTGTAGGTAGCTAAAGAAAAGTTACGGTAACCTAGAAGTCATTTCCATAGCGTCTGAAATTTACCGGCGAATGACGTCCCTGAAACGTTATTGATGAAAGTTGAAAGAAAAGAAAGAAAGAAAAATATTTTATTTGGGATAGGTACAGGTACACACGGGAAATACGAATAGTAAAAAAAACGGCCAAGTGCAAGTCGGACTCGCACACGAAGGGTTCCGTACCACAAGGCAAAAAACGCCGAAAAAAACCGTTTCTTTTATACCCCTTTAAATTTTAACTTTATTTTATTTTTATTATTTGTTGTTATAGCGGCAACAGAAATACATCATCTGTGAGAATTTCAACTGTCTAGCTATCGCGGTTCTTGAGATACAGCTTGGTGACAGACAGACGGACGGACAGACAGCGAAGTCTTAGTAATAGGGTCCCGTTTTTACTCTTTGGGTACGGAACCCAGTGTTATTTGGAAGTCAGTTGTTTTTACAACCGACTTCCAAATAACACTAACACAAAAGACTAGGTACAAAGTGAAAAATAACTTAAATTTCCAAAGTCGGTGCAGTCGCTCCATGTAAAATACTGGTATTCAGCTGTATACGGTTAAACTGGAAACCGACCCAAACATAGTTGGAAAAAGGCTAGGCAGATGATGACAAGATAGCAATATTATTTTAACGTCTATACGCCCGCAGAACAAGAAAAAAAGAATAATCAAAATTGGTTCATAAACGACGAAGTTATCCGCCGCGAACACACATAAAAAAAAAAAAAAATATACCGTCGAATTGAGAAACCTCCTCCTTTTTTGAAGTCGGTTAAAAATAGTGCACAGCGGGTTTCAACTTTCAATATCTCATCCGCTGAAAGCAAATATTGGCACAGTTTGATTGAAAACTCAGACCAAATAAATAACCAAGACAGAGGACCGACTGTCAACAGTAAAGTGAAGCCTGTTTCGTAAACATGTGTGCACATAGTGAGGTGTAGTTTAATTGTAAATGTATGCGTGTGAGCGTGTGTGCACAGAGCGGACGTGTAGTTTTTGCATGTTTCATTGTATTGTTCGCAGTGCTACGTCTTGACATTTTTATTTGGTCTGAGATTGAAAATAACAGTTTCGTAGTTCTTTTAGAGTATTGTTACATATCATATTGATACAGACCGCTGACAGATAGATGGACGAACAGCGAAGCCATAGTAATAGGGTTCCGTTCGCAGCCTTTGCGTAGGTACGGAATTCTAAAAACCAGCCACAAACTTTCAACATGAAAAATAAGTTTAATTCCTTAGCGGCTAACATCAGAAAAATATTCACAAACATACAACCCTCTCGAGTTCCCGAGATTCTATGTATAATTTTAAAATAAATACATTGAAACTCCCGCACCATAACGAGATAACTTCACAACTATGTATGACAACTAACTAAGTGAATTAGCTTAGGAGGTGAAACGGGTTGAAACGGGGGTGAGAAGGGATGAAAGGGGGTGAAACGACATAAAGTTTCGCTATCACGGTATCGCGGTAATAGAGTCAGATTATGGTAATAGTTTGGTATTAATGTTTGGTTAAGCTTATGGTATTTGATTCCGGGTCGTTGGTAACGTGAGATGAGGCTTGAAATTGGACAGTCCAATTTTGCTCATGTAAATAACCTAAGAGTTAACTAAGAAATAATATTTTATTGAAGAGTATGCAGCTACATCAAGATCAATGTTAAAAATTAATTTGGTAAACTGTCATTTATACAACAAATATTAATAAAACAAACTTTTAAGTGACAAAAAATATAAAAACATTAAGGGGAGTACTTATTGCAAAAAATCTGGCCAAGTGCGAGTCGGATTCGCACACGAAGGGTTCCGTACCACAAGGCAAAAACGCCGAAAAAAACACGTTTGTTGTACGGGAGCCTCCTTAAATATTTATATTATTTTATTATTTATTATTAAAGTAAAAATACAACTGAGTATTTTGTGAAGATTTCAAGTGCCTACCTGTTGCCATTATTGATATCGAGCAAAAAAGGGCAAAAAAATCGCGTTTGTTGTATGGGAGCCCCCCTTAAATATTTATTTTATTTTAGTATTTGTTGTTATAGCGGCAACAGAAATACATAATTTGTGAAAATTTCAACTGTCTAGCTTCCGCGGTTCTTGAATTACAGCCTGGTGACAGACAGACGGACGGACGGACAGACAGCGAAGTCTTAGTAATAGGGTTCCGTTTTTACCCTTTGGGTACGGAACCCTAAAAAAAAGAAGAAAAATAGACGCGAGCTCAGTCCCGAAAAGAGGGCTCTTAAACCTTGATCCGAGAACGGATAACATTTCAGAATTTTCAGGCAATATTTTAATAATATAGCTTTCACCTGTCACTTTCCTGAAGCTTTTTAGGTCTAGGATATTATCTGGAGACCTAAAAAAAATCCAATAAGGAGATCCGAGTTAGTGCCTGTCATCATAATTCGGGTGATTTCAATAGAAAATGTTCGATAACCGATGGGGGTGAAATATAAAAAGGGGCGAAATACAGAGAGGGGTGAAATCGGTACAGGTGCTTTTTATGTTGATGTAAATGAGAAGCGAAATGTGTCTGCTAGTCAGAATTTGAGAGAATCATGATGTAATGGATTTTTATAGAAATAAAATCGTTAGGTTAGCGTTACATAATTATTATAAAATGCAACTGACCAGAATGCCAATTCCCGAATTTAAAAAAGTTTAAAATCTAGTCGCAATCTCATCTCAGCGACAATCAATGTCAAAAACTTGTCATAAATGTAGGGAAATTAGAGGTATTTTTGACAGATTGAGACTGAGATCAGACTGTGAACGTTCTTAAGGGGCTTATTTATTTATTAAGGTACACCAACAGCTTCTATGTATAATTTATCTTAAGTACTATACAGTGTGAGTCTTCATAATGTGCACATATTGAAATGAGGGAAACTGAGCTTAATTTTATCGACGGAAAAATATTTGAAAAAATCAAAAAAAAAATTTTTTTGTAATATTTTAAAAAAAATTTTTCGCTGCTTTGACCCTTGTGTAAACAATCGCCCCTCAATAGAGAATTACGGTTTTTTTTTAACAAAAATCTGATATTTTTTCATAAATTTTTACAATAATTGTAAAATTACTCAATAAAAGCCTCCCATTTTTTATTACTTTAATTTATTCTACATCGTATCAGATTTCTAAACGTAAAAATACCATGTTTATAACTCAATCACAACATTTCCTATCAACTGTTAAAGAAAGGCCTTGCAATCATCATACTTTAGCAGGTGAAGATCCTTTTAAATATATTTTTTTTTTTTTTCAAATATTTTTTCCGTCGATAAAATTAAGCTATGTTTCCCTCATTTCGTTATGTGGACATTATGAAGACTCACACTGTAGATCACAAAAGTCTCGGTCTTACACAGTCGCCAATTACAGGTTTACCAGCAATCTCAGAAATAAGTGATCACACATAATAATAACAAAACTAAACTAAAGGCTAGAACATAAAAATTATATGGCAAGATACTTCTTAAACTTAAGATTAATATGAGGCTTACAGGACCTAAACGCAAGTTTTAGAAACAAAGAATATGATCGACTGTTTAGGTCTTATAGAAGCTCCTTTTTTATACAATTTTATACGATTTTTTTATTTTTAGATTTAGATTTATAAATTAGGTTATTATTTTATGATTTATTAATTAGATTTAGATTTATAATTTAGATTTATAGATTAGATTTTATACGATTTTTATACAATACTAGCTAACCCGGAGAACTTCGTGCCGCCTCAGAATCAATAAGAACGAATGAGAACATGAATATTATTCTCTAATCATTTTTTTCGTGAATTTTTCCCATGTTTTAATAATTCTTCTGCTATTCGGGGCGAAGACAAATCCAACAAGTCAACGATCATAAAAATCGGTCCAGCTGTTCTTGAGTTATAGGTAAATGGGGTAACTAACCCTAATTTATTTTATTTGATTTTGTATGAGCTTTTCTCTAATATCACAATCAATTTATTATCAAGTATCATGAGTCACTTGTTAGTAAAAACACTTATCCTATGTTAGTAATTATTGATATTAATTTTACATCCTAAAAAACAAAACAAATGCAATTCCTATGTACATACACAAAAGCGGCAGTACTGTCCGTATGGCACTCTTGGGTTGCAGCTGAAAATCAGCGTCAGGTGGTACAGTCAACAGCAAAAGTAGATGATCAAAATGAGAAATTCAGTAGGAGTCAAAACTGATCACGAATATATGGCAGCTGTTAAAGTAAATGTTTGGTAAAATTTACAATCACATACTTTTGAATCACTTCGACGCCACACACAGTTCTGACAAGAATTCCGTTCATTAGTATTGAATTTCAAATTTTGATCATCTACTTTTGCTGTTGACTGTACACCTTGTGTTGTCATCTGACATTAGGCTGAGCTGAAGCCCTTTTGGCATTATAATCTTTGTTTTCTGCTTTTATAGTTTTAAAGTGTATTTATTTTGCTGTAATGCCAATAAACGCATTTTTCTTTTTTTCTTCATTTATATGGATTTTTAAACAACATTTACCAGAAGAAACTTAAACATCAAGTTTACAAAGAAGTACCGTTTCCATAATAAGATCAAACAGAATCAACAGACGGAGACAACGTTTCAAATGACAGCTCCACTCCAGGGTGAAAGACCCAACTATCGTCCGACAAATAATATTTTCTCACAAGTTGTCATCGCGACGTCCACAGTGACTTTAGTCAAATTAAGTTTTTCTTTTCTTTTATTTTCTTGCTTTTAAAGTGACGATTTATTTTTGAGGAGAAAGAAAATATGAAGTTGGATGTTTATTTCTAGACAATGGAAGCTACAGTTGTTACAAACGCGAAAATGAGTTTTTTTTTTCTGCCTTGCCGCCTTTTTGGTACAATTTACAGCAAAAACTACCGTTCAGCCAACTTTAGACGAGCGAATATTAGGCTAACAAGATAAGTAGGTACCTACATATTTTTTTTTTTTTTTTTTATTACTAAATGGGCCCGCTCTTGACCCCGATCACGCCCGATGGCAAGCGATAGATGAGGTCTATGATGGAACGAGGGTGCCCAGAAGATGCCTGTTCACTCTTGCTTTGAAGGCAGACGGTATATTTGATCAATATCAAGGTAATACCAAGTCATTCAATATTTGTTGACTCATCGACTGAAATAATGACATTCATTCATTTTTTTTGTCATTATTTCTATTCATCATCTGCCTGCCTAACCTTTTCCCAACTATGTTGGGGTCGGCTTCCAGTCTATCCGGATGCAGCTGAATTCCAGTATTTTATATGGAGCGACTGCCTACCTGACCTCCACAACCCAGTTACTGGGTAATACGATACCTACCCCTTGGTAAGACTGGTTGTCAGACTTTCGGGCTTCTGACTACTCGCACAGAGGATTGCAGCCCTGAGCATTTGATATTAATTTCAACTTGATAACTGCACCGCGTTCTTGAAAAAAAGGGTCTTGACTGACGGACAGACAGATGGACAACGAAGTGATTATATAAGGGTTCCATTTTTCGGAACCCTAAAAACAAGATGGCGGTGCTAGTTCCGATTTCGGCCACGCAACAAAAGATCCTTGTACAGCTATATGTGAAGGACACAGTATATCTTCTCAAACGAGTAATCGTATATGTCATTCATACTGTTTGTTTGTATAACATACACGATTACTTGAAGGCTTCGTTAGATAAGTAACCGGACGTCGTCGTCCGGATAAGCCGCCATCGCTTCACGACGATAGTGCTGTCCGATATCCCGGGATTCCCGACGGACATTATTTTGGGATGCTATAAATTCCGACAGAGATATTATATATCAGAGTGACAAAACTGAAGATTTTGAAAAACTGTATCATTGTCACTTGACCATACGTGTGATAACTGATATCAGCCGGTCGATTCTGTAAAAATCTCACCGTGAAAACTTAGGTGAAGTGAGTTTGTTTTTGCTAGGAATTGACACTATTGACAGCTCACTCCACGTTCACTTCACCTAAGTTTTCACGGTGAGATTTTTACAGAATAGCACCGCAGTAGTAAGTTCGTGACCATAACACTCCTTCAGGTTGCCAAAATAACTAAATCAAATCAAAGACTGTTATGGCTCAAAAAATAAAAATAAGTTGTTTTCAGTAGGTTTTTTTTTGTATTTCAGGGTTCAACTTCCATGTAAGGATGAAACTTTTGGAGTCATATTAAATTTTAAAACTTTTCCCTGAACTAAACCTGTGCCAACTTTTACAAAAAAATCTTTTTTTTTTTCATTGGTTTGCAATTGGTAACTGGTTAAACATGGTCAGCATCATCATCACCATTTCAGGCGAAAGTCGTCCTCTGCTGGACATAAGCCACCGCCACTTCGACCGGTTCTGTGCTTCTTGCATCCATCAGATTACGCAGGCACAGCTAGTATCTAAATAAACAAGTCGTTTACTTTGGTAGGCAACCTATGAGCTCCAAAGTTCAGGTTTCTCATATCGCACTTCCGATAAAAAAGGGTTACAACTCGAAAAGGAATTTTCAGGTTGTTTTTCAGGAAAATTTAAAAACAGCGTATGCCATTAAAACATATTTTTTTTCAAGTATGTATAATTTTGATCACATAATAATAATAGTGTAAGAATAAAGACTGATTACCAAATCCGTGACTTGATTTTCGCTTTTCTAAAAATCCAGGTTTATATTATATAAACATTTTCCTTAGCACAGCGACCCTTCATAACCCATTTGATCTCCAAATCACCAATACCTACCTCTCCATAAAATCGTCCTACCCTCAAAATGTTGCCATCATAATCTCATTACCGATAACCAAGACATCAAAGAATACACATAATAATTTAACTCCAGCTTACCGCAAGCTTTAACAGATACGTTACAAGCCGGAAGTCCGTCCGGGATAAGCACATAGATAGTGTTGCGACACGACTTCATCCCGGGAAGTTTTATTTTTAAGTTGAACTTTCAAGTCGACTCGGAAATTCAAAGTAAATGTCTAAAGTTTTGTTATTTGTTGCCGTTTGTACGCGATGTGATACTGAAGAAGTTGCTGAAGCTTCGTTGCAATATATTATTTCCAATAACTTTTATGGTATCTACTGAAAATTCATGATTGGCTGAGATAGCTATTGGACAACTACTTTAGTTTTTATAATCAGCAGCGCACCGCGGTTTCACGCGCATAAGTGTCGATCCCGTGGGAATATCGGGATAAAAACTATCCTATGTCATTCCCCGGGATGCATACTATCTCTCTGCCAAATTTTATCGAAATCCGTTCAGTGGTTTAGGCGTGAAAAGGTAACATACAGACAGACAGAGTTACTTTAGAATTTAAAATATTATAGTAAGAATGTAAATGACTAAATTGGCTTGCCATATTAAGGGCTCTGTTTCACATAGGGTCGTCGCCTTTTGCTGAGCGATAGCCGTTCTTTTTTGTTAAATTTGATATGGATTTCATACAAACCGTAACAACAGATTTTTGTACCTACATTCAGTGCAAGTAAATTTATCTATTCTATGTTTTCTATTCTACTATTAGATTAGTCGCTCCTAAATGCTCTGTAAGGCTCGTATTAATAGTAATAAATCAATTTCAACAAAACGCTTAAAGACAACTCTAAAGTACTTACGATAAAATGAAAACGTCACAAATTAAAAATGTTCTATAGAGTTTTACCTGAACTCAAACTAAAAGCATTTATTTCAATTAAACCATTATAAGCACTTTTGAATTGTCAAGGAGTCAGTCAGTCCGAAAGAAGAAGTTACCCATTCCAAATCGTATAGTTTCCTATGGAGAAGAACGGGCAAGAACCTGCTGCTACATTTTGTACCACATGTTTCTGTGACAATTTACCTATTCTTCCTTCGTTTATTTTCCCAATTGAGGACTTACTTTAACAACACACAACCACAAATCAGATAGAACGACCGTTAAATCCCGTTCCCAAAATCCCGGGGTGTTATCCCGTCACTAGCAAAGTATCGAATCTCAGCTTACGTTAAGTACAAGTGTGCTTAATATTTAAGATGTCTGCTTATCTTTACCGCTATGTTATCGGTAACTCCATGTACCTATAAAATGGGTATTTTCCGTAATGTGGTTTAGTTGAAAGCTATCGTGTACTTTGGAAAACATTTCGGGTGAAGATTTTAGGAAAATTCAGGTGAACGTTTTGTTCAGTTGTGGTTATACTTTTCAGTATATCAGGGTATATGAGAGATTACCTTTGTGCTGGATGTAACGGCATAAATACAAGGTTCACTTTTGCTTGGATAATAACAGTCGCACAGGTCGATCGATCAGGTTAAGCTACGCTTGCCACAGTTGGTCTGTGGATGGGTGAACATCTTTACATAACGTGAGCCCTCCGTGCCTCGGAAAGCACGTTAAGCCGTTGGTCCCGGCTGTCATTCGGGGATCTTTGACAGTCGTTACGGGTAGTCAGAAGCCCGAGAATCTGACAACCAGTCTTACCAAGGGGTATCGTATTACCCAGTAACTGGGTTGTGGAGGTCAGATAGGCAGTCGCTCCATGTAAAATACTGGTATTTAGCTGCATCCGGTTAGACTGGAAGCCGACCCCAACATAGTCGGGAAAAGGCTACGCAGATGATGAACCTAAAAGCTTCAAGTAAAAGATGGACTGTAAACAGAAACAAATAAACAATCAAATCTATTTAAAAACAGACTGAAACAATTCAGTCTGAAACAAAAAGAATCTCATCAGTCAAATGCATTCGTAGTACTAAACGTTTTCGATCGTAACTCGAATGAGAGCCGGCGAGATGAGTGTCTGTGGCCGACTGGAAACAATGAGTTACGGAGTATGGAATTAATGGATTAACAATGCGAGGTAACTTAGGCGTACTTATAACAAGGTTCTTTGCGGTGTTTTTTCACCGTGGCATGTGATTGTGGAAAATTACACTAGCACACGTATGGATGGATCACCCAATCTTTTGCTGAATATGACATAAAGTTAAGTAAAAATAAAGAACTATGAGGATTAGCAGCATATTCTTTTGTGCTTTTAATCAACGTTTTAGTTTCTCACTTTTGTCAGTCACTTATTTGATATCACGCATAGTGATTATTTAGGACTGTTCTTCAGTGGAAGTTTTCTGGCTGATATTATGCTTTAAGGTGGAACTAGTCGCGAGCGCTCGAATTCACTAGTGGGCATGGTCAAAAAGCACGTTGTCCCACCTGGCATTATGCCCGACAGAGACGGTATCAGTGATGAGCACTTACACACTGGTCTACACCCACAACGTCTAGTTCTCATGCACGCAAACACCGTTCTGAACTAAAACGCCCGAAAAAAATATTCGAGAAAATCGAGTTTTATGAAAAAACCACTGCATAAATAAAATAAAAATAAAGTTTATTGAACTCTTCGATAACTAACCGACTTGGTTTTGAAGATTTTACAGCTCTTTTATTGCTTATTTACAACCAAAGTTACGTTAAAAAGAGCAAGAAAAACGAATCCTTGTTGGCTCATAACTTTATAATGGCTTTTTATTTTACTATTCTGTTTCCGTACAGATAAAATTAATAAGTAATAAGAGAAAACGATATCTTGTTTAACTTTGGATGCACAACGTCAAACAGTGGAGTAATGCCCTCCCGAAATTTGTATGAAAAAAATATCGACTAGTGCCACCTTATCTAATAAACGTGGTGAGGATGACACTACAAAGAAATACCGCATAAGTTCTCCATGCACTTATTACTCCGCGAACGGAAACAATGAACGGGCCGCAACGGTCCGCAACGGATCGCAACAAAAGGCGATAAACAGCGGGACGTTTGATTACTTAACACTACCACTACTACTGGAACGGAAAACGTTACTGTTCCGTATTTATTCAAAGTATTAAGAGCGTTTAAGCCGTACGGCATTTCATACAAACTTTCAAGCCCTTATTTTTCGAAATTAATGAAACTTCATACGCATAAGCAGGATACAATTAAGGTCTAAAAAGTTAGTAAAGAACATTATCTTTATATAATTTATAACAAATTTCATCTAAATCGGTTCAGCGGTTTAAACGTGAACAGGTAACAGACAGATACAATTTCGCATAATTATAATATTAGTATGGATTGTTTATTGTTGGAAAATAACACGTGGAAGTTGAGGAGTCTCCTACTACAAGCAATTCCTTGCTTAAACGGTGACGCCAAACGGCGTAAGGGCTTGTACACAAAACTGCGATGCGACGTCGCATCGCAGCAATTCGTGTTGCAATTTTCTGCGTTGCGAATTCGCATCGCACCGATTCGCAGTTTTGTGTACAAGCCCTAAACAAACACAAAACAAATCCAATTACCTTTAAAATAGAAACAGGCATCACGAAACACTCCTAAATATCCGATTAAGTACGTGGAAAATCATATCAACTCCAGGCTTCGTCGAAAAACAATCTATAGAATGAAGGACTACCGTCCGGTACCGTGCCGATAAAAAGAAACCGCACGAAGTAAGGAAATTGATAGAAAACACGGCACACGGTTGTGAAAGCCGATAAAATTTACAGAAGCCGGGCCGGCTCTCCCTGAACAAAATCAGTTTCAAAAACTCGTTTAAATAATAAACCTTTTGCGTTTTTATTGGTATTCCGGAGGCTTGTGGCTAAGTAATAATAGCCGCACGGGTCGATTGATCAGGTTAAGCTACGCTTACCGCGGTTGGTCCGGGGATGGGTGACCATCTCCACATACCAAGACCCCTCCGTGCCTCGGAAAGCACGTTAAGTCGTTGGTCCCGGCTGTCATTTGTGGATCTTTGACAGTCGTTACGGGTCGTCAGAAGCCCAAAAGTCTGACAACCAGTCTTACCAAGGTGTATCGTATTACCTGGTAATTGGGTTGTGGAGGTCAGATCGGCAGTCTCTCCATGTAAAATCCCATGCAAGAAACGGGCGTTTTTCGGCGTTTTTGCCTTGTGGTACAGAACTCTTCGCGTGAGAGTCCGACTCGCCCTTGTTTTTTTTTAATTTAATTTAATTTTTTATTTCTTTAGGACAACAAACAAACAATCCAAAAATGTCTGACTACGCTAGAACGCCTAGAATATCCTCTCTATAGGACTTGATCCCGATTCATAGTTTTCTCTATGTAAAATTTGTAGGAAACCAAGGGATTTGTTGTTTAAATCCGTTTTGCTGGCAGGCTATCAATTAAGTATTAACCTATTATTCTGTTTTAGAATCTTAAGCCAAAAGACTTGATTTGTTGTTGTTGTTGTGTTGTTGTTGTTTTGTTCAGCCAATCACAGGAGCATACCATTTACTTACAGCAGATTTACTGATCAGTTTTTGATTGGAATCAATTAGAACTAAACAAGACTAGCTTTCCGAGTTCAGAATTTGAAGTTGAGAACTTGTCAAAATCTACTTTCGCTTTAGGTACTCGACCAAAGCGGAGATTGGCGGACATGTAAGAAGCGGAGAGGAGACGCTTAGCAGCCAGGGTGTATCCACCGAAGCTGTGCGGAGATGCCTACTGGCTAGACCGAACGTGTACTGGCTAAAGTGCAGCTGAGCTACGTCCGGCGAGGGTTGGATGTGGCGCGGAGCCGAGGGAACTAGAGATGCCACTCGAGGCTCCCCGCTCACATCTCCTTTCGTCTCCGTCTCACGCCGTCGCCAGCTTGTGAGGCACAGCTCACATCTGTGCTTGCTCTGCTCAAACGTATCCAGCGAAGCTAAGCGGAGACAGTGGTGACCAAGTGGTAAGGGCCGCGACTTAAGAGTTGTAGGTCGTAGGTTCGAACCCAGACAGGCGCTTTACTTTGTGTGAATTATATCATCACCACTGCTCTCAAAACGGTGAAGGAAAACATCGTGAGGAAACCGGCATGTCCCAGAACCAAAAATTCGAAGACATGTGACATCTGCCAATCCGCACTGGGCCCGCGTGGTGAATACGGCCCACTCCCTCACACCGAGAGGAGGCCTGTGCAGCAGTGGGAACATTATAGGCTGATTATTATAAGCGGAGACAAGATATGTAAATAAAGAAATCCTATTGATTGTTTCCAACACATCATCTCCCTTCTAGTCTCGTCTCCGCTTTGGTGGAGTCCGGGCGTGAAGGTTCCTACAAAGTAGCCAGCGAAACTCATTTTTTTAACAATTTTGCAAAGAAATGGCGGGCTGTATTACCTTTAGTAAATGCCACGGTAATGGCTAAAGTAAAGCTTGACAAATTCTCAATTCAGAAACCGGGTGTAAAAGATAATATGCGGTCAGCGGGATTGTCCGAAAGGGTTACCGCTGCCCCGGAACATAAAGGGCTAAGGAAGGAACACGGGTGAGTTTTAGTCAGTAAGAGTCTGACACTCCCTTCCGCTCCACCCAGAGCGGGAAGGGTCATTTGATGATTTCCCATTCTCAAAAAAAAAAAGAAGATAATATGCCAAAACAAGTTTGAGACAGCTTGTCACAAATACAAACGTGTTAACAAAACAGACGTAAATTACAGACCAAACAATCAAAATGACCAAAGAGTTTAATTCGCCACACGACATTTTTTTTTTCTTTTAAAAAACAACAACAACATTGGGGTGAGTTTGAATAGATTTTTTTATGCTAGCTCGTGCCGAACTTCAGAACAAGCGTGTCGATTGTTTATGGCACTTACCCCAATTTTAAGACGCACTTGACCGATTTATGATAAAAAAACCATGAATAGCCTTTGAAAGTGTCGACGAGTGTAAAACACAAAAGATTAAGATCAAAACAAACGCTGGGGGGATAATTTCGATTGGTTAAATATACGTTAGGGGTGCTACGGAGTTGTTCGGTTCGACAACCTAATATTAAAAATAAATATTCCTAACACAGGCATTAATTGCTTAACAGGAGGCTCCAATCACCAACTAATGTATAACTTTTTGGTTCAAAAATAAATTTGATTTGATTTGTTGAAAACTACAAAACCAACCCGAAGCAATTACTACACATATTCGGCTTTCATTCGGCTCGTGCCAATCGGCAAACTGCGTTCGGCATCTTCATAATTTCAGCCGAAAGACGTCCACCAGCCACCACCCCTTCGACCGGTTCTGTGCTTCTCGCATTCAGCGAATTCCCGCGGCTTTCACCAGATCATTCCACCTTGTAGGAGGCCTTCCAACGCTACGTCTTCGGGAATCTTTCGGCCCCATAAGGCTTCTGTTCTGCGAGCAATACCCACTGCCAGTTAATTTTGGCAATTCTTCGGGCTATGTCGGTTAACTTGGTTCTCCTGCGGATCTCTTCAAATCTGCTTGGACCACGTAGTAAAACTCTAAGCATATCCCTCTCAATTGCCCATTTAGTGACTTTTAGCCTTCTAATAAGCCCCGCACCCTAATTGCGTTACACACTATTTATTACTCTCAATTTGAATCATTTTGAAGCATATTTTTAATCCATTGCTCATTTGTTTGAAAAATGTGTCTGCTCAACAACGCAAATAAAGCAATGAATGTTGTTGAACTGTCAAAATGAAACCCATTGCTGCTGATAGTGTATTACGCAATTACCTTGCGGTTATGAGCGACCACGTTTCAATGCCATAGGTTAAACATGCACAGGTCAAAGACTTTCGTCTAGAGACCCTCGCTTAGTCATGTTCGGGTCGGCTCTGGAAAATTCCAGCTAAGCCGAGCGGCCGAACATAGACGCCCGACTGTGCCGACTCATGCTAACCGGAACATACTGTGTGTTAATCTTTTAGGGGTGCTCCTAAAAGATAAGACAAACGCGAGGCGATAACTTTGGTTCTTTCATCACGTCATGTTTTTACAAGTTTCGCTTTATAAATTAAGTGTTGTCAGAAACATGGGGTTCCGGTGTTTGGCAGTTATGGTTTTACAAGCTGCTTTATTACTTTTAATATTGTGGAAGTTCGCGTGTGTTCGTTTAAGTTTCTTTACTTTTCTTTTTCTTGAAAAATTCGATTTTCGAAGACTTCGTTGCTGCATCCAAGTTCCAAGAAAGTTGGATAACTTTCGAAGGTTACCGAGTGTCATTTTTTCGTGGGTTCTGAAGATCAAGGCTTCTGAAAGCCATAGTAACTAATGTTATTGGTCGATGGTCGTTGTATGTTCAAGTAATATAAATAAATAAATAGTAGAAACATATTCCGAAACTAGTAATTGAAAGGCAGATAATTATGATCTTTAAAGAACGGGCAAGAAACTATATGGACACTCTTTGTTATTACTGACGTTCGGCCTTCTGTACACCTGAACACGCTTATTAGTTTCATATGGCCGATTTAGGAATCGGCTATAAGACTAATAACGGTCCGTAAATTACCTATAATTTACGGACCGTTATTGGTCTTATGGCCGATTCCTAAATCGGCTCGGTTATTGGTTAAAATTAAGAATCTTGTATCTTTAGCAATAATGAAGCCAAGACCTCCTAGCTTTGCATAATAGACCCTCCCATATGGAAGTAGCTATCACAGTAAAATTACCTTACGAATATATTTATATGCCCAGTTTAGCAATAAAAAATGCTACCATTGGTAGGTAAGCAAAACCGATTTGTGTTTATTTATAGGAACCGAGCATTTTTTTTTAACTTTGCCCCAGACTTCTCCTTTCTCCTGTATTGTGGGTGCGTTTACAAACATTTAAACAAATTTACTTGTAGGTCATACAGATATTTGTTCCGTGCAGGAATCGAACCCGTACCACAGCGCCAACCGCGCCGTCATAGCATTAATCAGTGACTTAAAATGCTTACTCAAAGTCCACAATAATTAATACATCGTGTCACAGGTGCAATTAACAAACACCAAACACAAACAGTCTGATAACTGGTCTGTTAGCTTTACAAATATTAGTCTAGAAGCGGCAAGCGAGCTCGGAATACGAGCCATAATGTTACTGGATACACTCTATTACTATTCACAACCTTTTGTTTATATAGTGTGGAAACAATATAGTTACCACATACTTGATATCGCCATTTCTGACGATACACAAAAAAAAATAAGAAATCGGTCGCGAAAAAAAATCAGCTGTTCCCTACATTTATGTTCGCATAACTCGTCAAAATGTAGGGAGCAGCAGATTTTTTTTCGCGACCGATTTCGTTCATATATTTTGTATATCGTCCGAAAAGGCGATAACAAGTATGTGGTATAATTTATTGCGTATATGTGGTTTCCATACTCTATTCAGCTTGTAAAAATATAGGTTTATCCGGTCATTCATTGAAGTTCACGGAAAGTCCCTCAAAACGCCTGCCCTTCACCACTTCCTAGTGCTTTCGCTGGGGAGAAGAATTGGCGCAACAAACTCCCCAGCAGCACAGCTGTCTGTTCGTATGCAAAGTAATTAACATTACGAGACGCTTAGCTTCGGAGCAAAGCTGTTAGACATAAAGATAGCGTAATTAGTCTATATTGTTCCCACTGCTGGGACACAGGCCTACTCTCTGTGAGTGGGAGTGGGCTGTAATCTACCACGCGGGCCCAGTGCGGGTTAGTAAATGTACCATGTCTTTGAACTTTTAGTTCTAGAACATGCCGGTTTCCTGACGATGTTTTCCTTCCCCGTTTTGAGAGCAGCGGTGCTGATATAATTTACACAAAGTAAAGCGCCTGCCTGTGGGAGTGGGCCGGAGACGTCTCAGGAATGCACCCGGAGAGATGGGCAAAGATTGTCACTCACTGGACGCCTGAGGCAGAACATCGCCGTCGAGGTAGACCAAGGCGAAGGTGGCGTGACGATCTAATAACATTCACAGGGCCAACATGGCCAGAGATCGCACAAGACAGGGAGGTTTGGAAGGAAAAAGGGGAGGCCTTTGCCCAGCAGTGGGACACAAAATAGGCTAACAAAAAGAAAAGCGCCTGTCTCGAAAGGAAGTAGAAAGCTGGGAAACTTATTTGATTACAAAATCTAGCACAAACAGACCTCAAAGGTTAAAAATAAGCTCCAATAAACACACAGTCAAGTACACAATAGCTCAGCTGGACCCACATTGTCGCAATACAATAATCGATGCTGAATGAACGCATTTGTCGACGACTGGAGTCCTTTGTCCACTTGTGACTGTGCTCCTGTTGTGTGCAACATTGTGTCACAACTGGAACAATGTTGGCTAAGAGAAAATAAAGATTTGATACACCAGGGGGTCTACTCCGAATCGGTTAACCACTGTATCGGCCGAATGTTCGGTCATTTTCTGATTCGAATATTGTTGTCCTACTACGAATTTAAAAAAAAAAGGGTTAAGGGTTCTAAAAAGGTTCGGATTGGCACAGTTTGATCGGGACCAATAGTCAATATAGGAAATTAATGGTAGTAGAAAATGACCGAACATTCGGCCGATACAGTGGTTAACCGCTTCGGAGTAGACCCCCTGTTTTGGTTTTAAGACCTACAGGAGTAATGTGATCAGAAACGAAGTTATTCGGAAAATGACCGGATTTACCGACATGTTTTGCAGAGTAGGTAAGCAAGCTGAGGCAGTGGGCTGGCCATGTTTGTCAGAGGTCCGGTGGCCGATGAAGCAGATGAGTGAGTGGAGACCGCGTATGGCAAGCGTGGTGTGGGACGCGCCCCAGCTAGATGGACCGACGAAAGGTGGCTGGGGTGGGTGGGGCAGACTGGATGCGGAAGGCGGACAGGGACATCCCTGCCCTTATACTGGAATAGTATATTTCATTACAAGTGCGGAAAGGCTGTCATTGCAAAGAGTTCCGACAAATGTCTACCCGAGCCGAGGCGCAGCCGAAGGCGAGTGTTGACAGTCGGAACAAGTTGCAATGACGGTTCCGCAGGTGTACTGAACGACTATTTTTAATACAGTTGCGAAAAAATTAAGCAATTTAAAAAAATAATAAAAACACAATATTGCTTTTTTTCTCTTCTCTCCACGCAATAAATTAGTCGTATGTAGATATGTAACGACTTTTTGACTTTTCCGGTAAAATGTTCTCCGAAGCATTTTGTGCAATTATACTGAGTTCCGGTGGTGTTAATTAAAAAAAAATAAGGTCGAAATTACTCATTTTGTGCAACAAACAGCTAAACTCGCAAAGAAAATTTCTGGAAAATGGCGCCAACCGTAGAATATAAGCAGAGTTTTTTTTTCTTCACCCATTTTGGTAGGCAAAGGGAACTATCCATACAGCTTAGTCTTCAGTATATTTTTTTTATTGATATGAAATGAAAATGAAATTTAATGAGATGAAATGAAATGAAACCTAACCTAACTCATTCAATTAAATCTGATATTGAAATAAATTAGTAGCTTCTTTTTAGAAATATACGTATTTGTATGAATCACAAAAACTCTTTAGTAAAAACTTCATGGTTGGTTTTTTCTTTTTAATAGACATTATTTTGACAGTTGGGAAAGAGAACGCACGAGTTCGGGAAAGGTAAAAAAATAGCACTAGTATGTAATAGCCATGAACATCCCGAACGCTATACGTCCCTGCAATACACCACTTTTTGAGCAACTGTATTAAAAATGTATATACAGTGTGAGTCTTCATAATGTGCACATAACGAAATGAGGGAAACAGCTTAATTTTATCTACGGAAAAAATATTTGAAAAAATAAAAAAATATTTAAAAGGATCTTTACCTGCTAAAGTATGGTGATTGCAAGGCCTTTCTTTAACATTACAGTTGATAGGAAATGTTGTGATTGAGTTATAAACATTTTTGTAAAAAAAAACCATAATTCTCAATTGAGGGCGATTGTTTTGGGTCACAGTAGCGAACAAGAATTTTAATAAAAATGCAACTATTTTTTTTTTCCGTCGATAAAATTAAGCTTTCCCTCATTTCGATATGTGCACATTATGAAGACTCACACTGTATATAGCTTGAAATGTCGTCTTGCGTACAACAGAAATCTCAATGTTTTGACATGTCTTCACATTAATATATTGCACCCGTGCAAAGTAAAGGCGGGTCACCAGTTTCACATAAATACTCTACAGCCCAACATCTATTGGTATATCTATTTTCCCCTTTGACCTTTCATTCAAAGCCAAAAGTTCACAAATAGACTTCTCATATAGATATTAAACGACGAAAATAAAAAAGGGACAATTTTCTTTTAAGTCCGTGCCAATGGCAATCCGACATGAAAATGGATGAAACTTTCGCACAACTTGTGGCGCGCTCCATCGAGAGGAAATCTCATAAAAATAACACAATCATGTTAACAAACTCTTTCATCCCAGTACCAGTGTATTTCCAACTTTTTATTCGTTTTCTATATTTATAAACGAGTGGATTTTGTTACTGATTGTTCTTGGTCACTTTTGCGTACCTAAGTTTTTTTTGTGGGAGATTGTTAAAAGGGGCTTACAGGACCTAAACACAAAAAACGAAAGTTTTAGAAACAATAAAAGTATATGATCGACTACAGTAAACAAAATCAGAAAAAATATATGATATTCTTCAGGATATATATGCTAGGTAGATAGTGTGTTGAAAACATAATACAACTAATTTGATACGATAGAAAAAAATCATGAAGATACCTCTAAAAACTTTCTGTTTACAATAAAAACCATATCGATATAAGTACATACAATCATTCTGAATTTTATTCTATTATTATTCTACAAGCAACATACTTACTAAAGTACTAGTGTTTTCATTTTTTAGTCCAAACAATAGATTTTTTGTAAATAGATAATTTATTTATATTTTGCAATAAATTACCAGCGTTGTGTCATCGCGCTTCTCTTTCTTTTCTGTGCAGTCAGACAAAGACCGCGCTTTAGGTCATGTAGGCGTAATGGTAAATGAGGTTTAGGTCTTAGTGTGCATACACACGAGCGGCACGAGTCTTCGGCAGAAAAAACTGCAATCGTCAACGTCCGCCATCAACGTCCGCCGTCAACGTCCGCCGTCAACGTCCGCCATCAACGTCCGCCGTCAACGTCCGCCGTCAACGTCCGCTGTCAACGTCCACCGTCAACGTCCGCCGTCAACGTCCGCCATCAACGTCCACCATCAACGTCCGCCGTCAACGTCCGCCGTCAACGTCCGCCGTCAACGTCCGCCGTCAACGACCGCCATCAACGTCCGCCGTCAACGTCCGCCGTCTAAGCGTCGTCGCCGGCTGCCGTCGACAGCGTGCCGCTCGTATTTGAATACGATGCTCAAACACTCGAGTGGCATGTTGGCGACATGCTGTCGATTGTAGCCGCTGACGCGTTGACGGGTTTTTTTTTTAGGATGGGAAATCATCGAATAATCCCTCGCGCTCTGTGTGGACCGGAAGGGAGTGTCAGACTCTTACTGACTAAAACCCACCCATGTTCCTTTCTTGGCCCTTTATGTTCCGGGGCAGCGGTAACCCTTTCGGACAATGCCGCTGACTTCTCATCCGCGGATTTGAACTCGTGACCATAGCATTTCATTTTGACAACACGGTTGGCGCAGTGGCTGAGCGATCGACTGCTGCGCTGCGTGTCGCGGGTTCGATTCCCGCACGGAACAAATATTTGTATTGCCTACAGGTAGTTGTTCCGGGTCTGGCTGTTTGTGTATGTGAATTTAAATGTTTGTAAACGCACCCACGATACAGGAGTAATTCCTAGGGTGGGGCAACGTTTAAAAAAAAAAAATAGTTAAGCCGCAGTGTTAACCACTAGACCAACACGCCATTTTACACGTTGACGGCTATAGTAACCTCTGCTGTTGACGCATGTCGCTCGTGTGTATGAGGACTTACAGGGGACGGCTCTGGGCTATATAGCTAATCGTAACTTTTACCCGTACGCAAAATACGCATATTGAAGTGGAGTTTCGTACACCAGTCCGTATTACCTAGAAACTTTTGCGTAAGTTAGTTTTGGGGAGAGGGTTTTAAATGCAAATGGAGATTTATGATCTACAGTGAACGGCAGGGTAGTTGCGTAACACACTATCAGTAGCAATGGGTTTCATTTTGATAGTTCAACAACATTCATTGCGTTTTTTACGTTACTGAGCGGACACATTTTTCGAACATAATTATGGAGCAATGGATTAGCAATATGCTTCAAAATGATTCAAATTGAGAGTAATAGTGTGTTACGCAATTAAGGTGCTGATTTGGGCTGTTTATGGTGATGAAGCCAATTGTAACAGCAAACATTTTCTGTAGCTACGGAAAGATATCCAATAGAGATATCCACCAACCCGCACTGGGCCCGCGTGGTGGATTATAGCTGTGTCATTTAGAGGAGGCGTGTGTCCCAGCAGTGGGGACATTATAGGCTGATTATGCTTACGCTTATCCCATAGAATGGCTGCGATAGGCGCCTAAGGGCTATTTAGCCGTTAATTAAAGTAACAAACGTGGTTAATTTGCCAATTATCCTGTATCCTCGGAGGCACATATTCAACTAAGTGCGATCGATTAATGATTATGATGATAATGTTTTCAGCGTGTGAGAGGATCAGCAGATGTTAAACCATCACTGTACCTACCTATATTATTGGTTCGGTATCTGTAACGCCACATGAGAACAACACGTCATACTGACGTCACGCAAAATCCTGCATCTCGCAAGCAGAGTTTACCGCGCAACTAGCATAGATACAACCCGACATGAATCATCGGGCAGTTGCCCGCTAGACACAACATCCTATAGGAGTGAGCTTTACACCCTGTTCCTCATACTTCTATATTATCAACGTTTTCTCATCCGTGTAAAAAAATGTCAAGAAGCAAAGCAAGGGGACACATGATTTGTCTTACCTACTTATTTTGGAATCACTTTGCGGAATTTTCAACGTTGCGAAGTTCATTTATGAATAGGGAACTTTAAAGAAATCTTATTATACTTCTTTAAAGTTAAGTAAGATATAGGAACCCGTCATTTCCCTCTCTGACCTATATATCAACTTTGTATCCAGTTGTGGAGTTGAAGAAGTACCTTCCGACACCTTAATACGGCTCTGATGGCGACAAGTTGAAGTTTTTTACTTTTAGTTTTTAACACTCCCCTCTTGAGTGTTTGTAAGAGCTTAAGAAACTTTGTTGTGTTAATAACGCGTGTTGTTACACTTCTTACGATGTTTGAAAATCTCTTTTGTAAGCTTTTTTCAGAGTCTTTATGATCGTATTTCTTTACACCCGTCCTTAAAAATGAAAATTTGTCTAGGCTTAGTCCCCTTTATTCATACATAAATGTAGCTTAAAGCTAATTAGGGATTTGCGACTGTTTAACCATACATTTTTGACGTCTAAACGTCACTTAACTTTAATAATACACCCCGTAAAACAAATGACTCGATGCTATTGTTGCAGTTTATAAGTTTATTTACAAGCAATCATTTCTTTTTTACACCCTTAACACGAATCGCAAAAGACGCAAACCTGATCCTACAAACGACGAAACCTACTAACAGTGCTCCAGAAACCTACAGATGGTGCAGATAAATATCAAAATCTCAACCTTCCCCGAAGTCAAGAAGCAGCAATAAAGCAAAATAACGTAATAGAAACATCAGTAGTAAAACAAACTCGGTTATACCACATTGTACGAGCTAATAAAATGTGGGCCGACATTTCATACAAGTTTGTCCCACTGGCGCTAAGTTTTATTGAACGAACTATTGTGAACGGTCGATGATAGTTTGATGACTGTTCTGAAACTTTCATAGACCGAGAATACGCTGAGATTTGGTAGATGGACTTTGTGTATTAAGGTTTTATTTTAGTTTGTATTGAGGTGAAGAATGTCGAAGTTTGAAATCGGGTATGTTTCAATTTGAGTTTTCCAATTTCATGAAGTTTCAAGTTTACGCTGGGCGCCTCTAACTTTTGATGGACTTTTTATTGAGGATTTCTAGACTTGCAACTTGTGAGAGTACAAATTCTTTAGAAAATTGAAGTCTTGACTGACTGATATATCAACGCACAGCCTAAACCGCTGGTCCCAGAGAGATGGAATTTGGAGGGTGTGTTCTTTGTGAAGAGTAGGTATCCACTAAGAAAGGGTTTTTGGAAATTCCACTCAGAGGGTGAAGTTTCACGCGGACGAAGTCGCGGGCAGAATTTAGTTCTATATAAAATCGATGACGAAACGTTTTCAGTACCGAACAATAGGTATGGGATTAATAAAATTCATGCTTTCAGTAAGTGTGTCCTGAAAATTGCAAAGTTTCAGTCAATAGAGAAAAGAACATCACGCCTGTAATCCTCGAAAGATTAGGCAGAGGTGTATTTATGTACAAAAATGTTGCGGCGGCTTAACGCTTTGTTTCGATTTTCACCTCATGGTTTTAAGCCGCCGCAACATTTTTGGTCCTTCGAGCCGGATAAAGCTTTAGTATATTTGGTAAAATGCGAGATTTATTTTTAATGAACTGTACTAAATTGTCGGAATTTAGGAATGTCGTCCTTCGAATCCATTTCGAAAAGTCGAGCGGATTCAGAAACGTTGTTCTTCATAGCGACATGGGAAAAAAAACAAATGTCAAACGCATTATGTACACCTACATTTATGTTTAAGTCTCATGTAATAAGGAGCGACTCCATTGCCATCAATCGGGCAAAAATCCAGACTCGGGGCTGCTATGCTACTGATTCCTGACGGAAAAACCCAACATTGCCCAACTTGGGAATCGAACCCAGGACCTAATGCTCAGCAGTTGCGTTTGCAACCACTAAACCAACGAGGCAATTTTTTTAAGAGAAAATGTATACAAAAAAGGCGGGCAAGTGCGAGTGGGACTCGCGCATCGAGGGTTCCGTACATTACCGTTTTTTTTTTCTTATTTGTAATGTTTCTACAAATTTACGGTTTTTGAATATTTTCCTTTACTTGTGCTACATGACAGCTTCTTGCCAAATTTCTTGATTCTAGGTCACCGGAAACTACGACTACCCTATAGATTTTGATGCCTTACGAGTGTCAATGAACGGAACATAAACGCCCGTGTCTCTTGATTGCGTTGACTTAGAAGTTTGATTTTTTCACTGCTTCAATAGATTGCAGCCCTGAGTATTTGATATTTATTTCAACTTGATAACTTCAAGCGTTCCTGAGAAAAAGGGTCTTGACAGACGGACAAAGAAGCGATCTCATAGGCGTTCGTTTTTCCTTTTGAGGTACGAAACCCTAAAAATAGGTAAGTATAAGTATATACACCTCTAACTAAGCCTTCGTTGATAACAGCCGTCATGTAAAAAGTAGTAAAACCGTAGCATTATAATATTCAGATAACTGTCAGGTTGAAAGACTAATATTGTAACATAATAGTAACACATTTTTCGCCGCTGGCACGACAGGAGATATGGCTGTCGACATTATCATAAAATACTAGATAACAAGTTACTTTATATTGTCCTAGGACCGGTATATTCTGTTTCTAAAGAGAAATGTTCTGAATTTCAGTGGTGTATTTTGGCATATTCAGAGGTAAAAATTAAATGGCTGTACTTAGTAAGTTTAAGGAGAAACATAGGGGCCTATCGATAAAATGCAAGATTTTTATTTAAAGGATAACCCTAAAAACATGGATTGCACGATATTATACATATACATAATAATCCGCCTATAATGTTCCCACTCCTGGGACACGGGCCTCCTCTCTTCGAGAAGGAGCGGGCCGGAATCCACAACGCAGGCTAAGTGCGGGTTGGTAGATACCACATGTCTTTGTATTTTTGAGGACATGCCGGTTTCCTCACGACGTTTTCCTTCGCCGTTTTTAGAGCAGTGGTGATGAGGTACACAAAGTAAAGCGCCTGTCTGGGTTCGAACTTAAGATCTACAACTCGTAAGTCGCGGCCGTTACCACTGGGCCACCACTGCTCTATATATTGCAATACTAGTACAGTCAGCAACAAAAGTAGATTAACACTTCAGTTTTTTAATCTCAGTTATTGAGCAAAATATTAACACTTCAGTTTTTTTTAATGTCAGTTATTGAGCAAAATATTTGTTCAAAATTGCATTATACTTCTAATAAGTAAAAGCGCGAGCAGGTGATGCGATGCGACGGGAAAGAGAAATTTCAAGTGGGCAGAGGCAAGTTCGTAATAAGTTCACTTAACTTTTACATAAAACCGCACTACAAAACCAAGCTAAAACACTAAATAACAATCATGAATAAAACTGATAACATTTTATGTGTAACAAAAGATACTAAAGATAATGGGCAGACATCTTAAAATACTCCCAAGAGGATTCTGTATCTCCCAAAATGTCTTCAAGGTGGGTCGTAAGATAAATATAGAGATTAGAAAGCTTATAAAAAGGACGATTCTCGCTCCATGTAACAAGAAAACCTTACTTTGGGAAATAAGGGTCAACGAAAATATTTTTATCGTATGTGTACAACTCCGAATGAGGACATAATATGCAATGGTGTATACGACGACCAAGGGGCCCGTGGCTAAATAATAACAGCCGCACAGGTCGATCGATCAGCTTACGCTACGCTTGGTCTGTGGATGGGTGACCATCTTTAAATACCGAGACCCTCCGTGCCTCGGAAAGCTCGCTAAGCCGTTGGTCCCCGCTGTCATTCGTGGATCTTTGACAGTCATTACGGGTAGTCAGAAGCCCGAAAGTCTGACAACCAGTCTTACCAAGGGGTGTCGTATTACGTAATAGCTGGGTAGTGGAGGTCAGATAGGCAGTCACTCCATGTAAAATACTGGTATTCAGCTGCAGAATTGCCGAGGGGAAATTCTCGTCATTTTAAAAAGAGTAGCACAGAGTGAGTGAGTGAGTGTTTAAGAGTGGCACGGAAATCGCCGTGCAACCTGAGGAGGTTGCGCAGGAGTGGCAAGGCGATTCCGTGCCACTCTGTATTGTATTGTGTAGTATAAGTTTGTTCTTGTTGTGCCACTTCGATTTCATAGCTTAAACACTAGGAAGTGGTGGAGCGGTTCTGAGAACTGTGTTTCGTAAACTTTCCCTTAAAATGTATTGAACAGCGCATCTTAGCCTTAATTAATGATTTTAACTTTGCAAATTGTTTTCAAACCGTACAAGTTTTATACGCGTCTGCAGATGTGTAGAAAACCTTTACCAATCCATTTAAATATCTTAATATACATCCTCAAAACAACCGCAAATAAAAATACGGCGAAAAACAATCTCATACTGTATTCATGACAATAACAAAGCTTAGAAAACAAAAAACAGCTGTGAAACAAATTCTTTCAAGCGTAGTTTAATATGAAACAACTCAGAATTATATTGAGAAAAGTTAGTCTTGTGTGAACGAAGTATTTGTTTACATTGTGTAGGTATTAGGAAAGAAAATACCATCTTTAAATGTCGCCCAAGTTGGTTGAAACATACTAATAAAAGTTACTTTGAAGTAGTTGGCGAAACTTCACAGAAGGTACGGGCAGCTATTGATTCTATTTTCAACCGACTTTAAAAAAGGAGGAGGTTTGTTACCTCAGTACGCCGTCATTTATAAACCGATTTGGAAAATCTTTTTTTATTTAAAAGGATATACTTCCAAATTGGTCCCATTATTATCAAAAGCCAGTTCTGATGATGGGATCCATGAGGAGTTTTTGTTGGAAGTCGGTTTTTTTTTGTTAAATTATTTTTAAAGGAACGTTGTACCTATATTTTTAATAGAATGAAATTCAGTCTGTTTTCCTTTTTTGGGATTTGCTTTCCAATTAGGAAGCGGGTTGAAATGAAATGAAACGAAATGAAATTATAATTTCTGTAAGTTGATCTTTTGAGACACTTTTTACACGTCAATATTTTTAGGTCAATATTTTAAAACCAGTCGCAGTCGCTCGATGTAAAATACTGGTATTCGCCTGTATCCGGTCAGACTGGAAGCCAACCAGCCGACGGCTACATAGTTGGGAAAAAGGCTATCCAGATGATGATGATTTTAAAACAAGATGGCGCCGGCATTTACTAGCTGACTGATCCCTGTGCAGAAACGCCGAAGCAAACTCAGAGGTCATGGTCTCTTTAGGCTCAACACACACCATAAGAGCGGCGAAGGGCAACGAAGCGCCGCGACCCGCTCGGTAGAGAAGGCGCGCGGATTCCAGCGACTGCTCGAGAAGTCGCTGGAATGCTCGAAAAGTCGCGGGACTCCGCGCGCCTTCTCTTCTTCTTTCATGTGTTTATCGCTGTAATGCCTTGATTTGATATTGTATAGGCAGTCGTACATTTGCACCAAATAAATAAGCTTTTCTTCAGCCATTTCCATCACTTCTGTATTCGTTGCACTGCAAGGAATGAATGCAAATGCTCGCGCGCAACAGACGTGCGCGGGGAGCGGGCGCGAGGGGCGGGATATTGCCAGCGGCCGCTCGCGACTGCTCGAGCATTCTCGGGACTTCCCGCGACTTCTCGCGCAGTCGCACGGCTAATTCGCTGGAATTCCAGCGGCGCCGCTGGCATCCGCACGACTCGTTCGAGTTTCTCATGCGATAATAAGTATTATAGTAATGAAAATAAAGTTAAAATTCATATGACACTGAAACTACGTTCCGCTTCGCCGCGCTTCGACGCTCTTTTGGTGTGTGTTGAGCCTAAAAGTCCAAACATATAAGAATTTTATGTGAGTCTAACAATGCAGGGTCGTCTGGAAGGGAAATCCAAAAAGTTCGGTTTTGAACCTAATGAGGGGCAAACACATGTTGTTCCTGAAAAGCTTCAACATCTTGTATTTTTATTATTTTAGAATAATTTGGAAAATACTTCCTGAGACATAGGAAACAAAATAAAAGATAACGATGTATACTTGAGTTTCGTGATAAAATCATGGAACAAAAATATATGATAATAATAATAAGCTCCTACAAACAGGCGATAAAATCGCGCTCGGGCGTGACACGCGATAAAATCGCGCGCGACACAAAGGCACCGCAAGTTCGCAACGACCGGTGCCTTTGTGTCGCGCGCGATTATATCGCGTGTCGCGCCTGTTTGTAGGGCTTTGAAGGTCCGTGGCATAGGAACCTATTGTCGCGCCATTTTGGTCTTTTCAAAATGGCGGCCATACATGAGATCTAAATAAATCGATAGCTGACATCAATGCAGATAACTAAGGGTTTTTCGAAATTCCACCCCTAAGAGGGTGAATGTGGGGAGGGTGAAATTTCACGCGGACGAAGTCGCGGGCAGAAGCTAGTTTTGATATGTAGCAACTAACAATAAAAGTGGTTTTAAGCTTCAAATAAAATCATCTACTCGTATAAACGTATATCATTAGTCCGAATCATCGTTTTCGTCTTCACCGGTGTCGCCCAGTTCCATTTGATCATTCTCCGCATCAGGGAGCAAAATACTTAACGTTTCCGGGAAGAATGGCTAAAAATGAAACAGAATTTATTGGAAGACGTGTAAAATACCGAATTAAATGGTGTTAACGTTTCAATATCTGTAAAACAAAATGGCGGAAAAAAGTTAGTAGAGAATATTTTCGAAATGTCTTCATTCATTCATAGTCAGCCTATAATGTTCCCACTGCTGGGACACAGGTATCCTCTAAGGGTGATTTAAAAAAAAAGATAACTGGAAATCTCTGTTACTATGGAAAATTAAAAATCGGTTTAATTTGGCTGTAACACTATTTTTCGAAAATGTTCTCTACTAACTTTTTAGACCTTTGTATCCTGCTTATGCGTATGAAGTTTCATTAAAATCGATTCATTAATTTCGAAAAACAAGTGCTTGAAAATTTATATGCAATGCCGTACGGCGTAAACGCTCTTCGTTTATGAATAGATATACTTTATATTTATACAAACAAAGAATTACATAAGCCCACATCTTCCCGCACAGGGGTACGCATATTATGCCACCTGCTACGATCCTCACATACTCTATTCGCTTCATTTACGTTCATACATCTGACTGAACATACACGCACGCTGGTTGCGAGCAATTAATCCATCTATCATAAATAAAGCCTACAACATCCACCCCCAAAAACACACCATCTGAACCCCATGAAAACTTGCCTACCTCGAGCGAGCATCGAACCCGTGATCGATTGGTTGTTACATTAGTACCCACCGTCATAACAAAGATAGGGGTACAGAAGGTCGGCTCCATAAAACGAGCGAAAACAGACGCACACACACTTCCGACGCATGGGTACGTAATGTCTGTTCTAAAAGCATCTGACAAAAGTGTAAACAAACCTTGAATAGGTCAAATTCTAACGCAATCACTCATTCAAAGGGAATTAGTAACACATTCATATGTATTTAAAAAGTTTTAACTTTATCGATCACCAGATTTACTAACAATTATTGTTTGAATAACATTATTAAATTGTAAATGAAAAATCACGGGCGAAAATTGAGGCTATAAAATTAACATGAATTGTAAAATTTCAGGTGTAAGTATTCAAATAATCAAATCTAAGCACTCCATTCAAACTCAAATTGCATTTTGAATTGTCATATAGTAAGAGTTGCAAAGCTTCGTACCTATGGAGAAAATCAGGCAAGAAACTGCATGGACACTCTTTTAAATTGTATTGTATTGTATAATAATTAAAATAAGCCAGCTAAGAGATGACCAGTCCCTACTGAAGGGCGCCCGTTCACGTAGGTATAGGTACATGACGTCAACATATTTTGTAACTGCAAATTGGCATTGGCATGTCAGGTACGTTTTAAGATCCATTTGTTTACATTTTCATCTGATATTTTTCGAACAGACCATAAATACGGCAATCTCCAAAACAGTGCAGTCGCCAATGCGCTTGCACTCGTACGTGAAGCGTGTCGGACATGTGTGCGTGCGTGTTCACTCGTTGTATGAAGCTGAACTTTCGTACCTATCTTGTGCCATTGCGTGTCTCCATAACTTTACGCCGTGACAAATTGTCGACAGCAGTAATGTATGGGGGATGTTTTACCACAATATTATAATTATGGGAAGTGGGGTTTATGGGAGATTGATACGGTTGAGTGAGAATTATGGATTTGTGCGGAGGCTTTACCCGGTTTACCCCCCCGGTTTTTGAAAGCCTATGCGATTAAATATGCATGTTGTCTAAAGTCAACTTATGCGACCACCCTTGTGTTACTGAATAGTCGCGAAAGTTAAGAGTTTCGGATGTACAGTCAAGTCTTTTATTACCGACTTCAAAAAAAAGGAGGTTATCAATTCGACACGTATGTATGTAATATTATTAGAACAGCATTATATTCGCATATGACAATCTATTAGGGCTTGCAAACAAATATACAAAATTTTATAGATGTATGTATGTTTGTCCACGCATTTCTCCGCAACTATTAATCGGATCGTGACCATTTTTTTTATTAGCTTACATTTACTTCAACTTAGGGAACAGTGCAAGTTTCATCAAAATCGATTCAGTAATTTTCAAGATACGGACGAATACGTGTAAGAGTGTGACGGCCTGGCTTATTGATACGAGCTACGGGTGTAGTGTCAAAGGGAAAACATCTCAAAACCTTGGTCAAATTCTAGTGCAATATTTACAATAAAACTATTAGGTACCTACTTATCACAAACAAACCATCATCATCATCTGCGTAGCCTTTTCCCAACTATGTTGGGGTCGGCTTCCAGTCTAACCGGATGCAGCTGAATACCAGTATTACAAACAAATATTCCAGTTTTTACTTAAAACTAAAAATACAAAATAATTAAAAAAAATTAAATCGTTTTCAAAAAGAAATTAACTCAAAATTATGAAATAACTGTAATTTCGGAAGTCGGTGGCAAAAAACGAAAACTAAAATACAGATCTTAAGAATGAAATGTTGAATTTTATATAAATAGATACAAGGCTTTAGAATACTTTAGATTATTTTATAATGTGCGTCTTATTTGTTTTTTAGGGTTCCGTACCCAAAGGGTAAAAACGGGACCCTATTACTAAGACTTCGCTGTCTGCCCGTCCGTCTGTCTGTCACCAGGCTGTATCTCAAGAACCGCGATAGCTAGACAGTTAAAATTTTCACAAATTATGTATTTCTGTTGCCGCTCGCGCTATAACAACAAATACTAAAAACAAAATAAAATAAATATTTAAGGGGGCTCACATACAACAAACGCGATTTTTTTGCCCTTTTTTTGCTTGATATCAATAATGGCAACAGGTAGGGGCACTTGAAATATTCACAAAATACTCAGTTGTATTTTTACATTAATAATAAAGACCTAATAAAATTAAAATAAAATAAATATTTAATGGGGGCTCCCATCTAACAAACGTGTTTTATCGGCGTTTTTGCCTTGTGGTACGGAACCCTTCGTGTGCGAGCCCGACTCGCACTTGGCCAGTTTTTTTCTTGTTTCTTTTAATACCTACCTGTTCAACATCCATCATTAGGACATATCATTGTGCCAATCAGTTTCAGTAAGTAACCAAACTAAACAACTTGTCCAAAGTGCCTCCATACCCATTTTCAACGAAAACAACACTTCAGCGTCATCCCATTTTCATTTTGTCAATTGGCCAACTCAACAACTTAATTTTTCACATCTACCTACCCTAAAGTTGCGTTGCAAAACTTTTCCGTAAAATAAAGTTTTCGAAATGGGATGTAGCGTCGTAGACACAGCGCAGTAAATAAATGTACAGGATGTTTTTAGAATAGACGTGTTTTGCATTTTTATAGTAATTAATTTAAAAAAACTATGGAACAGCGGAGCTATTGCGTAACACATTATCAATCGGAATCGGTTTTATTTTGACAGTTCAACAACATAAATTGCGTTATTTACGTGTTGAGCGGACAAATTTTTCGAACGTATGAAGCAATGGATTAGCAATTTGCTTCAAAATGATTCAGATTCCGACTGATAGTGTGTTACGAAGTTAGGGTGCAGACTTGGTGTAGGGAATCAGGGTTAAATAAACCAGTCATGACCCCTAAGGTCTCCCTTTAAAACCTAAACGCCCCACAACACCCTGTACACAAAACAAACACATGAAAATCACAACCCTCTCCGCGCCCCGCTTTAGCATACGCGGGGTCAAAAGTACCGAAGTTAAAAACTATCCCATTCCATTGCTAGTCGGTGTAATGGCGCGTACCATCGCATGGCAACGCAACAGGTCGCAGCGTTTCGTTTCGTACCATTGACGCTCAAATTAGTGTACAGTATTGTTTGTTTCGTAGAGGGGCCCGTGGCTAAATAATAACAGCCGCACAGGTCGATCGATCAGGTTAAGCTACGCTTGCCGCGGTTGGTCTGTGAATGGGTGACCATCTTTACATACCGTGACCCCGCCGTGCCTCGGAAAGAACGTTAAGCCGTTGGTCCCGGCTGTCATTCGTGGATCTTTGACAGTCGTTACGGGTAGTCAGAAGCCCGAAAGCCTGACAACCTGTCTTACCAAGGGGTATCGTATTACCCAGTAACTGGGTTGTGGAGGTCAGATAGGCAGTCGCTCCATGTAAAATACTGGTATTCAGCTGCACCCGGTTAGACTGGAAGCCGACCCCAACATAGTTGGGAAAAGGCTAGGCAGATGATAATGAAGAAGTCCTGGCTGCTTTAGAAATCTTACTACGGTTTGCAATGCCCCTTGGTAAGACTGGTTGTCAGACTTTATGGCTCCTGACTACCCATAACGCCTGTCAAAGATCCCCGAATGACAGCCGGGACCAACGGCTTAACGTGCTTTCCGAGGCACGGAGGGGTCACGGTATGTAAAGATGGTCACCCATCCACAGACCAACCGCGGCAAGCGTAGCTTAACCTGATCAATCGACCTGTGCGGCTGTTATTATTTAGCCACGGACCTCAGCCAGGACTTCTTCAATAAAAAAACTATTTCAATTTCAGTCACAATTTCTTCTGCAACACTTCAAACGCCTAGATATCTGTCGCCCGACAATTCTACTAACAATTGTATGTAACGACCTGAACTTGCTAAGGATCCATAAAAACGGTAACTACTTGAACTTTGGTGGCACTATGGGAGTGTGGAAGTATGGAGTGCACGCTCGATAGAATTCTAAGGGTCGCTTTATGGTGGGGAAAATGAGATTGGATGCTTGTGTAAGCGATTTTTTAATAGTTTTATGGTACAGGGTTTTTCTGTAAGGGAAAAAGAAAGAGTTTTTGGAAAGGCCGGGACATCAACCCGCAAACTGTAACCACGGATACAAAGTACAGTCACGAGTAGGTACTAATACGTCCACACTTGGCAACTTTAAATTGCGATTTTTTCACGAAATAACGAATGCGACATTGAAATACGACACTTTACATAAACCTATTGGTTCGAAAATACGTTGTTCGTAATAACATCAAATTTCATTCAAAACTAAAGGAGAAAATCGCCTTTGAATAAAGCCTACTGAACCCCTTTCTAAACCAGGCAAGTTTGCGCCATACTTTCTTATCTAAAATCCTCAATTTTGAGACGCGGGGGCTATAAAACTGGAACAAGTGAAGTCTGTAACCATACGTCAAGCTGATAACTAAGGAGGTTCACACATGAAGGGAAGTTTGTTGTTTCTTCGATGGATGAGCTTTTGTTTTTGCTTACATTATCCTGGATTCCTGGCTGTAAAGCTACCGCTCCCTAGAAGAGCATGACAACGGTAAAGATTTTCAAAATTAATTAAGATTGAGGGATCCGCAACAAGGTGATCCAGGAGAGAATAAAAGTTGACATAGCTCACAGAATAAGCAAGCTGAAGTGGCAATGGGCCGGCCATATTAGCCGTAGAACCGATGACCAGTTTCAGACAGCATCTGTCTGGCATTAATGCTGAAATTAATGAATGTGCCTCACGGCTGCACCAAAAAGATTCACCTTTTTAGTGCAGCCGTGAGGCACACACTATTGTTGTTGAAACATTATTTTTATTTTGTTAATTTTGTATTTTGTGTTTCACGAACTGTGTCCAAATAAACTTTTTTCTTTCTTTCAAGGTAGATCGCTCTGCTTATATTGTGTTCCTGAAAACGTCTTGTAAGTCTGCTGAGAAAATACGTGAAAATGAGGAGGAAATTGAACCTTATTTAACCACGGATGTTTACATAATTTATATCTTGTCAACAGGCGCAATCATGCAAAACAGCTTAAATTTTTTTGAGTAAAATATTGGGTTGATTTTTTTTACGTAAGTCTTCACCAGTATTTTTTTATGGGAAACAAATAATACGGCAGGTCAGGTCGGCTATTGGCGTGGCAGTTTTTTTATTTATTATCCTTCGCAATAGGACTCAAGCTCATTTTAAGGCATTTTAACAGACATGCTATTAAGTTACCATGTCAAAGTCAAAACATTTATTTCAAACCAGCAGCGCCCTGCGGTTTCACCCGCATAAGTGTCGATCCCGTGGGAAAAAAACTATCCTATGTCCTTTCCCGGGATGCAATGTATCTCTCTGCCAAATTTTATCGAAATCCGTTCAGTGGTTTAGGCGTGAAAAGGTAACATACAAACAGACAGACAGAGTTACTTCCGAATTTATAATATTAGTACGGATAGGTAAATAAAAGTTACCTTTGAACGTAAAAATTTGCAACAAAATATCTGATCCGATCATCGTCCGTCGGTCGTGTCGATTTAAAAAACTGGCCAAGTGCGAGTCGGACTCGCACACGAAGGGTTCCGTACCACAAAGCAAAAACGCCGACTAACAGGTTTGTTGTATGGGAAGGCCTTAAATATTTATTTTATTCTGTTTTTAGCATTTGTTGTTATAGCGGCAACAGAAATACATCATCTGTGAAAATTTCAACTGTCTAGCTATCACGGTTCATGAGATACGGCCTGGTGACAGAAGGACAGACGGCCAGTGGAGAGCCTTAGTAATAGGGTAATAGGGTTTTTACCCTAAAAACAGCTCATTTTTTTTTATGACCGTCTTATAATTTCATCTAGAATCATAATGCTGAATTCAAGGTTTACAGTTTGCGCGTTGACGTCTCTGTAATTCATCAAGACAGTCCTGATTAAAACAAAATCCCATCAACATTCTTCCCAAAATCTTCTCAAAACTACGTAAACGCTAACGTTATATATCTTCTAAACTAATCCCCCCACACATCAGTTCAAACTAGGGCTGCCATCCGTCCGGGTTTCCCCGGATTTGTCCTAGTTTTGTGGGCGTCCGGGGAGCGTCCGGACGGGGTCCTGAAACCCGGACACTTTCTGTGTTAGGGGAAATCCGACTTTGAACGATTTGCAATAAATTAAAGCATAAATCATAGTTGAAAATTAGCCGCGCGGCAAATGTGTGCGCTCGTGACAATTCATAATTTGCTTTTGATTTACTTTTTAGGGTTCCGTACCCAAAGGGTAAAAACGGAACCCTATTACTAAGACTTCGCTGTCCGTCCGTCCGTCTGTCTGTCACCAGGCTGTATCTCAAGAACCGTGATAGCTAGACAGTTGAAATTTTCACAGATTATGTATTTCTGTTGCCGCTATAACAACAAATACTAAAAACAGAATAAAATAATTATTAAAGGGGGGCTCCCATACAACAAACGTGTTTTTTTCGGCGTTTTTGCCTTGTGGTACGGAACCCTTCGTGTGCGAGTCCGACTCGCACTTGGCCAGTTTTTATTCTTTTAATTTTCATTGATTCCAAAAAGAAGATTTCCTAATTCTTTTTGTTACCAGAATAACTCTCACATACAGAAGAGTGTATAATTGATTAATAAATTAAGCGTTTCATTTGTATTGAGGTTTAAATTGATATTCTATAAAATTTTTTTCGAGGGAGTCCGGTGTTTTTTTTTATTTCACCGAAATGTCCGGGGTTTTTGAAGTTTTTATCCGGGGTCACTAATTTTGGTGATGGCAGCCCTAGTCCAAACTGAAAGTTTAATCGCTCCTAAAGTTTCATAGAGCGTGTAATATACGTAGCCAACTTAAAATTGTTCCGGCATGATATGCTTTTACTTATGTTTATCTGCTGGGTTCCGCTCTGATGGTAGCGTGAAGTTGTGGCTTTTGTTCGGATGGAGATCAAGAGAAAGATAAAATTAAGACTAATTTACATTGTCAACTGGACAGGAAAGGCCTGCGCCTGGTGACGGGGACCATCACGGGACACTGCTCGATAAATAAACACTTTCACACAATAGGCATAACGGACAGTCCCCTGTGCAGGGCTTGCATGGAGGCTGATGAAACCCTTGCGCATGAGCTCTTTGAGTGCACAGGCGTTACCCAGATAAGGTCAGAAACCCTCGGGACACCCAGATCGTACACAGATGTTCTCAACAGACCAGGAGACTTAATCAGCTTCTGGAGGGAGGTGGGCTGGTTGGAATAACCACCGACGTCGCCATGGCCCACGCACAATGGTCCACTTGAAGGACTAAGTGTGTAAAAAAAGGTAAAAAAACATGCTGATTTTTAGCTAGATTTAGGGTCAATGTCCACGGAGGCGTAGCTCCATAGACGCTTCGAAATACGCCAACCAGCTTGAGCAGCCCCGCGTACTGAACCCTGTCCACGAGGCGTATTACTCGCGTAGGTTTTCAACCATTTGTGACAATGCCGTCGGACGACGAATACGTTCGAAGTCGCCGAAGACGACGATTATATTGGACGCATCCGTTTATAGAAAAAAAAAAAACATCAACTGTAGATTGTTCGTAGCGGCAGGAGAATTATTAGAAGATGACAGTGTCATTTCACTCATTTTATAGAAACGCGTAGGAAGTTTTACAAATAAGTTATTATGCGGTTCATACGATATTCCAGATGAGTGAGACCCCTGCTGCACTTGAGATACTGAATGAAGAATTTTCCAAATTCAACACGTCAGACATGCGAATTGATCATAGCAGTTTGTTGTTAATAACAGACACAAAAACGCATCGACCCATAAACATATTTTTATCACATCTATTCAAAAAGAGCTTAGAGTATTCTTCGTAAACAGGGACTAAAATAGCTCCTTAATCCCTAGGGACTAAAAGTGATTTGATTTTGGAATGTGGATATTTTTAGTAAAAGTTCTAATCACCAAAGAGATCAATCACGAACGTTGTACGAATAAGTAACAGGCTGTATGAAAAGGCGCGACGCGCGAGCCAAATTAATAAAAAAAGTTTGTGAAAAAATTAAAAAACGCGCGAAAACATTCTGCCTTCGTTTGTAATTGTGTAGGTACTAAAATTAGGATTTTACTAAGGTTAAAAAAAAATAGTATGTCTTCCTCAAGTAATTGTATGTAAATAAATAAACGTAGGTACTATTCTTATTCATAAGTCGTACCTACTTATTTTTTCATAGAGGGTGATAAAAAGTAGAGTGATCCACCTCGGGAGCAACACTATTTTAAGCTCTAGTGACGGACTTCTACTTTAGATCCCCTCGCTGCGCCTCCGGAAACTTTCGCTCCGCTCTGGATTCAAAGAAACACTCTCGCCCACAAAATAGTTGTTTGCTCCCTTAGCAAACAATCTACTATTTAATACATTTAGAACCTTTTACAACACAACAACCAAGATTGTAAAACACAGCCATTTCAGTGCACCACAGATAATTTTAAACATATGCTCAAGAATAAAGAGTAAACAAACAAAAGGAATTAAAACTTAAGCAACATTTCTTCTTTACAGTATCATCAAGTGGGCACACAAATACTAGCACAAACGGAGTACAGTTTTAATAAGAACAACAATAAGAAAACTTGCGAACATTCAAGCCCGAATGAAACTTCCAGATTGGTGGTAGATATGGCAAGTCTAGATTAAAAACGTTATATAGAACTTAGCTGATTACTTAGGCAGAGAATGCAAACTAAAAACAAAGATTGTCTTAAGGGGCTTACAGGACCTAAACACAAAAAACGCAAGTTTTAGAAACAATAAAAGTATATAGTAGAATTATTATAATCATTAAAGTCATCAACACAACTCTCTAAGACCAAGTGATCCCCAAGAATGACTATTTCATGAAATCTTGACATTTAGGGATTATTGTATTACTGATTGTAATGATTATAATTCTGTAAATACATATTTGTTACGACCGCGAATCATATTTTAATCAACGTACAACTTAATACTGACCAGCAAATTGCAAAAAACGTAAGAAAATTTGAATTTCGCGGGCTACCTTAGCGCTTTTCCCCTTAACTTAGCCGGGAGCCCGGGACTCATCGTCCTCATCATCTGCCCGAACAAAGATTATAGGAATCGGGCAAAACCCTATTAAAGTTATCAAACTCATAATAGTACGTTAAACCGTTAAATGACACTGTCAAAACAGGATCAGAATCGACGAACTTTCCCGATCATGTACGATTACCAACCGATAAATTCCGAGTATCTTGGTACAATTTCTTCAAAAGAGTTATTTTGTTTTTCTTGCTAAAATACAAGATGTTTTAATAGGTTTCGGATTGAGGCGGGATTGGGTATTGATCGTAAAGATAGACTTCAATCTAAGGTTTATATAAGGATTCATTCAAATATTTAAAGAGTGAAATCATGTAGCTATGTCATTGGGTATCTATGTACAAAATTTCAAAACTGTATCATGAAAAATCACAAAGTTATAAGCTTGTTAAGTTACCTGTTTGTCCGTACAAAAACATGCTCACCCGCGCCGCGCCGTCTTGCGCTCATTGATTCCTTTACTGATTGAGTTTACTCAAAGTAGTTTTAAATTTAATTCATTTATTTTGTTAAAAAAGGAGTAGGTAAATTCGTTTTGCCACATACGTCGTTTTATTCCGAGCGCACGCACACTATAGCCATCACTCTTCTTTTGCGTTTTGAAAGTAATTGCATCACTTTCGCTCGCTTAGTAGGTTTTCGAGGATTTTAGATTTTTGAGGTAGCATCTTAATAATCATCAGTAACTACACTTACCACAGTGATGGGATAGGCAGGGTTGATGATGGTGTAGAGCAGAATGTGGTTGGGTCGCGCGGGCGGCTCGCGTTTGCGACGCGGCTCGCCCGTCATGTAGTTGTTGCCATTACTCTGTAAATAAAGAGAATTATCTATTAGAAAACTACTACTGTTTATTGATACGTTAGGGTAACTACAATGGGCCTTATAAGAAGGCTAAAAGTCACCCAAAGGGCAATACAGGAATGCAGGAGAACCAAAGTAACCGACATAGCCCGAAGAATTGCCAAACTTAAGTGGCAGTGGGCATAACATTGCATTTCACATTGCTCGCAGAACAGATGGCCGATGGGGCCGAAAGGTTCTGGAGTGGCGACTGCGTACCGGAAGACGTAGCGTTGGAAGGCCTCCCACAAGGTGGACCGACGACCTTGTGAAGGCCGCAGGAACCCGTTGGATGCGAGAAGCACAGAACCGGTCGAAGTGGAGGTGCTTGGGGGAGGCCTATGTCGAGCAGTGAACGTCTTTCGGCTGAAATGATGATGATGATGAGGCCCGTACGCATAAACGTTTGCAGGGCCGTTTTTCTCACGAAAAAGCGAGCGAAAAGAAAAGTGACATTCCGGATAAGCCAATACTCGAAGTGCGAGGTGCACAATTACAACTTAAAAAAATATAATGTTTGAACGAACGACACAATCCATGATTATCGAGGCCAAAAAGGAACAAGATGTGGGGCGGACCTGGTAAGGCGAAACAAATCGTTTAAGCGTAGGACGGGTCAAGGTCGCTAGTTACTTCACACGACGCCTTAATTTTTGACACATATTGGCATGCTATATACCTAAGTACATAGCAAGCCGATTGCTTGCTTTATTATTTTAGTAAATAAATGTCAGTGAGAGGGGCCCGTGGCTAAATAATAACAGCCGCACAGGTCGATCGATCAGGTTAAGCTACGCTTGCCGCGGTTGGTCTGTGGATGGATGACCATCTTTACATAACGTAACCCCTCCGTGTCTAGGAAAACACGTTAAGCCGTTGGTCCCGGCTGTCATTCGTGGATCTTTGACAGTTACGTTAGTCAGAAGCCCGAAAGTCTGACAACCAGTCTTACCAAGGGGTATCGTATTACCCAGTAACTGGGTTGTGGAGGTCAGGTCGGCCGTCGCTCCATGTAAAATACTGGTATGCAGCTGCATCCGACCACAACATAGTTTGGAAAAGGCAGGCAGATGATGATGAAATGTCAGTTTTTACCTACAATCTCTATGTACTCTCTCCTATGTACTTCACTTTAAAAGGCGCGCAGCGGCTTGGCACAAATACAAATTACCACCAAAGCGTTTAAGCGAAGTTGTTTGTTTGTACATAACTCATACAAACACAGGTAATAAATCTATCGTTTACGCGCTTCGAATGACCGGTTCCCCTCAGTTGGGTTTATTACTCATACTTCATGTCATTTCTAGTCCTGTGATCTTCTGAGGAACAGTAGTGGGTTCTTAAAACATGACTTCGGCATTTGAACGGCGTCGAGGTGATGATTTATGTACTATAAAAACAAATGAGTAGATAAAACACGCTGATTTACGTGTTTTAAAAACAAATGAGTAGAGAATTCACGATGATGTAAGTACTTTAAAACAAGAGGGAAGTCTCAGACAGTCCGCTGTGCAGGCCCTGCATGGAGGACGACGAGACAGCAGCTTATTTGCTTCTAAACTGCCCGGTCGTAGCCACGTACTTCGGTAACCCAAGTACCCTCCGTGAGACAGTCAATAACATCAACGCGTTGCTGACCTTCCTTAAAGAGCTGGGGTGGATCGAATAATCGATTTTCCTACCCGTACGCAAAATACGCGCATTGATGTGGAGTTGCGGACACCAACTCGTATTACCTATTAACCTTTTAAGAGCCTATACTACCTCAAATGGTTTAGCATAATCCTCCGTTATGTCGGAAAATAACGCAGCATTAATTTTGAAATAAATATATGGTAAAGTTGAGGATTAATGTTAGATAGGTACTATGTTAGACGAAAACACGATTCCATAAAATTTTCTCGATAGAAAAAAAATCCAAAGTTACCTTCAAACCGAACAATAAACCGCTGGTATTAAAAAAAATACTTCAAATTAGATCATGAAACTTTGCATACTAACTGAACTAACTATACAGCAGGTCATATGTTTTTTATTTTTTTTAAATTACCTTTATTTTCACCGTAAAAAGCAAATACCTAAACCGCACTCTGTCTCGCTCTCACACAGTCTGCGAGCAGTATCGTGCGAGCGAGATAAAGAGTGAACTTTAGCTGAGGTAGTATAGGCTCCTAAGTAGTTTCAAAACAGATGAGTAGAACATTCCCGATGATTTAAGTACTTTAAAAACAAATGAGTATTGTTTTGAATTGTGTTCCAATTTACCTCAACAGAATGTAACAGTCATGTCTTTTTAGTGGTTAGAAGCGTCTCTAACGTGGTCCTCTGAGGGTACTAACTTAGCTGACAAACAGAAAATGCGTTCCTGCGGTTTGCGGTTTTATTCGCCGGATGCTAATTAGTAATTAGGCTAGAAGCCTTCTGTGGATAGCAAAAACGAAGACTGATAATTACAATTCCAGGGCCCTGGACTTAGAACTAAACCCCTGATCTTTCTTATTTCCTATTTTCACAGAATATATTTCAAGTCCTCTTAGTTTCCACAAATATAATAAATGTTTTTATGACGAATTGATTGTTTGCTGCAAACAAACAGCTTTCGTGTTAAATGATAAATGATTTGATTTCTGTAAGTAGGTTTGTACAAACAATTATACACGTCCTTAAACAAATTTATTTAAAAACTAGACGAGGTCGGCGGTTCCTATCTAACTAGTCTGAGAAAGGCCGAAAAAAACTCAGAGGTCACAGGAAAGAGTGATCACAGGCAGCAATGAATAATCCTAGGACCTTAAATTGTAGTTACCTAAATGTAAACCTGTTCAGGCATTTACAAGGCAGATGTGACTCCCCCAGCGTTTCCATTCACATCTCATCATTTACGACTTAAAAGGACATAGTGACCTTATTGGTTATATTTTTTAGAAGGTCACGTTCTTTAGCAGGTCAGGTACGTAACTACGTAATACTCGCAACCGGCGAGCATGACCAGGGGGCCTAAAAAGGCCACTTTGGCAGAATCATAAAAGGATAACATTATGAATCATAATGGACAGTTAACTGTTAAGTTAATCGTATCAAATCCCATAGGCGTATTTTTTTTTGTCTGTGCTAAAATACCAATCAATCCAATCCAAATCCAATCCAAATCAAAAATCTCGCGAGCACGGTCTGGACGTTGCGATATCATTTAGTTACAAAATTTTATTACGGAATTAACCGGTTAATTTGGGTGTCAAAACCGTTTGTGCTTAAGTAACCGGTAACATTTATCATTTGGGTTTCATAAGAACAGTTCACTTGTTTAACCGCTCAATGAAGGAACGATATATTTACCGGTACTTAATCGAAATTAACCGCTCTTTTTAAACCGGTTCATCACAACTGACAGCTATGCAAAACGCGGATTACGGACACATTACTCCGTCTATTTCGAACCGGTAATGAGTTCACAAATACGCCGACATAAGACTATCGCCGAAGCATAGATCATAGAGCGGACGTGTACTGCAATTAAATGGCCGCCTGTCATGCGGGTGTAAATCATTAGTACGCTTAGCAAGCAGTGGAACGACTGATGTTAAGATGACGGTTTTAGTGGGCGAGGAGTTACTAGTTGAGTAGGATATGGTATTAGCGTCGAGGTGACTGAAAAGTTGTGTGGAAATCTATTGCCATGACAACAGATGTGAAGGAATCAAAAACTGGCCACGTGCGAGTCGGACTCACATGAAGGGTTGCGTACCATAAGGCAAAAACGCCGAAAAAAAACACGTTTGTTGTATGGGAGCCCACTTTTTTTTTTTTTTCTGGATGTTAAATCAACGAATGACCTCCCCGCTCTGGGTGGAGCGGAGGAGAGTGTTAGACTCTTACTGACTAAAACCCGCCCATGTTCCTTCCTTAGCCCTTTATGTTCCGGGCGGGCGAGATCGGACTATGAGAGTGAGGGAAGAGGGAGTGCACCTGTGTCTGCGCGCACACTTGTGCACTATAATATCTCCCGCGCCGAAGGCTAGTCTCCGTTGAGATTGGCCGCCGTGGCCGAAATACGGTCTGGAGGACTTTATTTATTTATTTATGTTCAATTTAACGATAACGAGGGATTCAAAATAACTTGATTAGTAATAAAATCCTTGGCGAATGACGGCAGTGAGCGTCGGCCCTAAGTCTTTAAATTCAAAACTGTCAATTCCTTATCAGATTCAAAGTAAAGACTAAAACAGTCTTATCTAATATCAATAAGGCAATTTAAGCTGAAATATCTGTTTCTACAACCTCTCTGTCAAAATCTCAACCGCTCTTCCGCCGGCGTATTCCTCTACGAAAACAAAATGGCGCTAGTCTCTCGCTATTAATTGCTACAAACAACTTACTGTTACGCTAAACAAACGTAATAACGTTCTGTATGAATATTCATCATCGCGACTCGACTGCGAAGGGTTAAGTGGGGGTTGAAATATGAACTTAAGGCGGGTAGTTGACAAATAAGTTGATTTTAGACCGGATTTATCATGTTTACTGGTTTTATTGGGATCATTTTGAATATAAGGCTGTGGTAGTTAGTTTTACTGGTGGTGGAGCGGTGGTAGTTTTACTCTACTATCAAATTCATACTGTTTATTTAGGCATAATGGGGGTATAGAACGGAAGGGGTGAAATACAAAACGGCGGACGCATTTCTGAGAAAAGAAAAAGAAAAGTGGGGGTTGAAATATGAGTCTTAAGGCGGTTAGTTGACAAATAAGTTGATTTTAGACCGGATTTATGATGTTTACTGGTTTTATTGGGATCATTTTGAATATAAGGCTGTGATAGTAAGTTTTACCGGTACGGTCAGCAACAAAAGTCAGTTTTTTTAAATCTCAGTTATTGAGTAAAATATAGAGCAGTGGTGGCCAAGTGGTGACGGCCGCGACTTACGAGTTTTAGGTCGTAGGTTCGAACCCAGACCGGCGTTTTCTTTGGGTAAATTATATCATCACCACTGCTCTCAAAACGGTGAAGGAAAACATCGTGAGGAAACCGGCATGTCCTAGAACCAAAAATTCAAAGACATGTGACATCTACCAACCCGCACTGGGCCCGCGTGGTGGATTATGGCCCACTCCCTCTCACAGAGAGGAGGCCTGTGTCCCAGCAGTGGGAACATTATAGGCTGATTATGTGAGTAAAATATTTCTTCAAATTTGAAGCAAAGTTTAATGCAATTTTGAATAAATATTTTGCTCCATAACTGAGATTAAAAAAACTGAAGTGTTAATCGACTTTTGTTGCTGACTGTACTATCAAATTCATACTGTTTATTAAGGCATAATGGGGGTATAGAACGGTGCAACTATTTTAAAATGATCTTTTAGGTTTCCATGTTTCAAAATTATTTCTGGCAGCAACAAAATGCAACAAAAGTACTATTTGAAGACTCTTTCAGAGGTAACTTGTTTCTATTTACAACTAGCTACGCCCGCACCTTAGATCGCGTGTATGTCGGAAAACAAATTGTATTTCATGGGTTTTTTCTTTGCATGTAACTTTCCTTATGTTTCCAAAATAAAAGGAAGCTAAGTCACTGCTTATAACATCAGCTATCTGCCCGTGAAAGTCCCTTCAAAATCGGTCCAGCCGTTTCGGAAATTAGCCGGAACAAACAGACAGACAAAAAAATTAAAAAATATTTTTCGTTATGAGTACCATAATACTTTCTTAGGCATTTAGTAAAAAGCTGTTATTTTAACATTACAAAAAGACACTTATATATGTTATGTATTTGTATACCTACTTAGGGCTGAATTTTCCAACGCCAGATAATTTTATCGGACGAATAATTTTGAATTTTTGACAGTTCTTCCATACAAAAAATGTCAGACGTCAATATTATTCGACGAATAAAAAAATATCTGTCGATTGAAAAATCAACCCTTAGACGAATCATCATCTGCCTAGCCTTTTCCCAACTATGTTAGGGTCGGCTTCCAGTCTAACCTGATGCAGCTGAATACCAGTATTTTAAATGGAGCGACTGCCTATCTGACCTCCACAACCCAGTTACTGGGAAATACGATACCCCTTGGTAAGACTGGTTGTCAGACTTTCGGGCTTCTGACTACCCGTAACGACTGTCAAAGATCCACAAATGACAGCCGGGACCAACGGCTTAACGTGCTTTCCGAGGCACGGAGGGGTCACGGTATGGTCACCCATCCACAGACCAACCGCGGCGAGCGTAGCGACTTGTGCGGCTGTTATTATTTAGACGAATATACAGCACAATTGTACAAACAAATGTCCCCCACTAACTATGTACTATTATATCGCTATCTCTTATATCTGGGGCTGGCACACAAGCCTACACCCCCGACACGATCAGTAGGTAAAACACAGTTCCCGATGTAATCTAGTTAAAGCCCTAATTTCACAGCAACCCGCTCGGAATCCGAAGTAGATCCCACGTATTAAGTTTGAATCGAAAATAGATTAGATAATAGTGTGTGTTTAAGTTACGTACGGTGTTAGAATGTTAATAAAAACAAGGCTTTTACATAGGTAAAGTGTTTTACATGCGTAACGAAACGAAACGCGGAACGGGCGCCATCAGTAGGGACTGGTCATCTCTTTGCTGCCATGGCTTATTTTAATTTAATTTAATATTTGAATTGTTTTTTTTTCATTACGGACGCTTTTAACGTTCCGCATCGTTCTCACATGTATAATTTTTAACATGAATGATGTAAACAAGACTTTGTAACCATATTATTTTGATTTAAAAGAGTGTCCATGGAGTTTCTTGCCCGTTCTTCTCCATATAGGTACCTACGCTTTGGAATGGGCAACTAGCTTCATTTTTCTGACTGACCGACCCCTTGACAATTCAAAAGTGCCTGTAGTTGTTTTAATTGAAATATATGCTTTGAGTTTGAGTTTGAGCCAGAATTACATAGTTCACCCCGGTTCACCCCCTTTTTAGAAGGTGATGGGTGATAGGTTCATCATCTGCGTAGACTTTTCCCAAAATTGTTGACAGTCAGTCTAATCTGAAGCTGCTAAATACCAGTATAGGTTTGGTTCTGACCTAAAAATGACATTTCGCCATTTTTTTAGATTCTACAACGTTATTGAAGTGAAAACTTCTTTAGGCGCGTTGGACATTTTTTGAGACGGGAAAAAAACCATTGAACTCGCGACACTGTTAGCGTAACCGACACCTCTGTTTTATGTTTTGGTCATTATAAAGACATCAAAGCGCGGTACATTTTCTTTGGGAAGAATGACCTCCAAACATATTTATAAAATTACTATGCTTTTTCAAGTTTTCACTTCTGTCGGCACTCTTAGAGTTCCACTGTTTTTTTTTAACTGATAAACAAATTAACTTAATAAAAATTACACGTTTTTAGGGTTACCGTACCCAAAGGGTAAAAACGGGACCCTATTACTAAGACTTCGCTGTCTATCCGTCCGTCTGTCTGTCACCTGGCTGTATCTCAAGAACCGCGATAGCTAGACAGTTGAAATTTTCAAATATTATGTATTTCTGTTGCCGCTATAACAAATAATACCAAAAACAAAATAAAATAAATATTTAAGGGGGCTCCTTTAAAACAAACGTGTTACTTTCGGTGTTTTGCCTTGTGGTACAGAACCCTTCGTGTGAGTGTCCGACTCGCACTTGGCCAGTTTTTTTTTTTAAATAAAATGTTAAGTGCAAATACAACCACACTAAAATAGACATTTCATGATTTAAAATTTACCTTTTAAACCAACAGTTTCACTGACCCAAAAGTTGAACTAATCGTCACCTTTCGTTAAGCTACCCTAACAAAATGGCCGCGACGCGAAATCACCATCAATCTAAGAGCAGGAACGAAATGGTACAATTTCGGCCCATGAATAATGCAAGCGATTATTTTACGGAGAACAATATTATGAACAGCTAAACGGCATTAAAACGGATCACTTGTTATTTATGATAAACGTTAGCTGCTTAGGTACCGAATATTAAATCCGTCATTTGAGATTTCACACCCCTTTTATTCATGGAGGTAGTTAGAGACTTGATAAGAAAAATGGCCAAGTGCGAGTCGGACTCGCACACGAAGGGAACCCTTCGTGTGCGAGTCCGACCACCACCGTCCGAGTACCACAAGGCAAAAACACCGAAAAAAAACACGTCTGTTGTATGGGAGCCCCCCTTAAATAGTTATTTTATTTTGTTTTTAGTATTTGTTGTTATAGCAGCAACAGAAATACATAATTTGTGAAAATTTCAACTGTCTAGCTATCGCGGTTCTTGAGATACAGCCTGGTGACAGACAGACGGACGGACAGACAGCGAAGTCTTAGTAATAGGGTCCCGTTTTTACCCTTTGGGTACGGAACCCTAAAAATGATTAAATGATTTTCGCGTCACGTTTTATATTGGGAAGGCAGTGACAGGTGTGATTGATTGGATATTTATTGAATCAACCGATGCAGCCTACCATAATTTATAGCTGGTATTGGAAAAGGATACGCATCCATATATGTTACATTTTCACGCCTAAACCACTGAACGGATTTCGATAAAATTTGGCAGAGAGATAGATTGCATCCCGAGGAAGGACATAGGATAGTTGACGATGCTAGAACCAGAGTGATCTAAGTGACATTTTTGGCAAAAATGGTTTTTTTACACAATTGCATGGAATTTTTATCCCGATATTCTCAATTATGCGGGCGAAACCCCGGGGCGCTGCTAGTAATATATATTATTAATTCTCGTAATTTTAAGAACGTTCACAGTCTGATCTCAGTCTCAATCTGCCAAAAACACTACATTTTTGACAAGTTTTTGACATTGACTGTCGCTGAGATGTGATTGCGACTAGTTTTTGAACGTTTTTAATCACGAGAAAATGCCTTGCCTGCCTTTAAAACCAGTCAATAAATATGAATTTCAAACTCGAACCGAAACTAATAAAATGGCTGTCAATGATTTCAAAAGTAAGGATACGCCCGTCTGAACATTTTACATAGAAGTTCTTCGTTCGAAATTCGAAGTTCGCGCGCACCACTGTCAACTGAGTCGCGTTGGCCCTAAAACCGTCATTTTAGGGTCAGCGCGTTGGTGCCATTTAGTCGCGCCGTTAGCCCGGTCCTTACGCTAGTAATATATATGTCAATGATGGCTGTAGGTTCGTTTTCAAAGTCAACAAGTCACAAATAGAAAGGCATAAATAAAAATTTGAATTTAAATCGTCCCTGTATAGAACACAGAAATTGGTCCGAAACTATCCGAAGTTCCCGCGAAACTTTGCCTTAACGAGTACTCCTTAGTTCCTTATTTGAATTTCCCGCTTAGGGTTCGCCGCCGATCGTACAATGCGGTGATAGCGTCAAACAAAATCCAACCTTACGTTTTTGTTACTAAGGTAACTTCTCCCTTGCATCAAAACGGTTTTTACATCCATATAACTTTTACTTAATCATCCACTGTATCACGTATGCAATAAGGTTTAATTTCAAAACAACTATTATCCAGTAGTCAATTTCCTACTTTTAGCAGCTTTATATAAGGTTTATTTTGATGTGTTCGTGTTAAATAATGCTCAGCCTGTTGAAGGGATTACATGATGGAATATTAAGTGCGATTCCAGTTTTATTTGAATTTAATTTTAGCGTTAATATTTTGTGTATATTTTTGACTGGAGGCTTAAGCTAAGCGCAGTGTATGAAGACTTTATTGCGAGGATTTGCAAATGTATCAGAATATTGAAATGTGTTCAGGATAAAGACATTTTAATGGTTTTGTTGAACATTATGTTGAGTGCTAGAAATGTTATGGGATTAATTTTGAGATAATATTTTCTGTATATTTACATCTCACCGTTTGTTATTACAAGCATTGACGTTTATACAAGACTTTAAATATAAACAAATGTGTTGGAATAATGTTTCCTTTGGGATTTCAAAACCTCATGAATCGTTCAGTTAGAGAGCCCTCCAAAATGGCACATCTCAGCATTGGCTCTGTATGTGTATACCTGTGAAATTACGATCACGTCGGTAGCAACAGTAGGTATAGAGGTAAGAGGAACAGGGTATTCACTCATCCTCCATAGTAAAGGGATGAACCTCCGACCAGACGGGGGTTGTGTCTGGTGGGCAACTGCCCGACGATTCATGTCGGGACGTTGTTTATATACTAGTTGCGCGGTAAAACTCTGCTTGCGCGATGCAGGATTTTGCGTGACGTCGTCAGTGTGGTACGTAGTTCGCATGTGGCGATGTAGATGCCGGCCGCCACAAGTCTCTTTCTCTTAGCTCGAAGTGTCATATTCCTGGGGGCCTAAAAATGCCACTTTGGCAGAATCATAAAAGGATAACATAATGGACAGTTAACCGTTAAGTTAATCGTATCTAATCCCATTGGTGAAGCATTTTTCAGTATTTTTTTTTTGTCTGTGCTAAAATACCAATCAATCCGATCCAAATCCAATCCCAATCTCTTTGATTATACCTACGTAGTGCAGCGAAAAAAAGATAAACACGGACTGTCTACGCCATATTACGATTTATTTATTTATTTAGGACAACCAACAAAGCTTACACCAAAAATATGTCGGATTGGCCCAGACATCAGAAGTAAAACACAAGTTTATTCAATTGAACAATCAGTTATTTTAAATCTAGAAAATACAGAAATGAAATACTAAAACTAATAACGGCAAAAGGCGGTCACATAGGGCAGTACTGACTGTCAGGGACAGTGGTCCATGCACCCACCGCAATAAGGATAGTACTAATTGTCAGAGACAGCGTTCCACATCCAATAATCGGGCAGTACTGACTGTCGAGAGACAGTGGTCCGTGCACCACGACGCAACCGTTGGAAATGCGTACCGATCAAACAGCGCAGCTCCTTATAAAGGCGATCGCTAGTGGGGGGGAAACCGTTACAATATTTTACTGGATTGGATACCAAGTCCTTTAGGCCAAATGATCGATAGAGTGAATGATTTGCGTCTGGTGCACGTTCCACTAGCGCCATCTAGTCGCCGTCTCTCACAGCTGCTAATCAATGTGTATGCCGACACGGCCATCCTGATAAATCACTCGTTCTCGAGTGCATTCATTCGTCATCAATTCACATCGTCATCATCGTTACATATCAAATTAGCAAATATCACTGGTCTAGGTATTTCTTTACAATAGAAAACCCCTACAGTTCAAACATGCTGGTCTAAATCGTCACCCACTAAAGCAGGTGAGATTCCTGCAGCTACAACTGGACTAGGTCACAACTCTTGTAACCCCTACAGTGCATATTTGCTGGTCTAGATAATCATCCCATGGATGAGATCCCTGCAGCTCACTGGACTAGGTCACAATACTCTTGTAACCCCTACAGTGCACATTTGCTGGTCTAGATAATCATCCCATGGATGAGATCCCTGCAGCTCACTGGACTAGGTCACAATACTCTTGTAACCCCTACAGTACATATTTGCTGGTCTAGATAATCATCCCATGGATGAAATCCCTGCAGCTCACTGGACTAGGTCACAATACTCTTGCAACCCCTACAGTACATATTTGCTGGTCTAGATAATCATCCCATGGATGATATCCCTTCAGCTCACAAAGCGCTGGACTAGGTTATCAACCCACAAAAGCAGGTGAAACCCCTTCAGCTACAACTGGGCTAGGTTACAATTCTTGCAACCCCTACAGTGTAAACTAATTTAGTCATCCAGCAAGGAACCTTGTTCCGGTACTGGGCTATACAGAACTGAATCACAGGATACAGTCGCCTCAGAATCGATAGATAAAGTATCTTCAGAATTAATAGGTGCTGTTTGTGAACCAATAGATAATGTTTCTTCGGATTCTGAGACTCGACTGACATTTAAGTTTTGAGAACTATGATCTCCTAAATATGGCAAAGAGTTTTCCACTAATTCGCCTGAAACAGCATTATGTAAATCATCATTTATATTACTAGATACATTATCCATTATCACCGTTCATTGTCATCAGACTCATAATTTTCAGAAATTTCAAGAAAACTTTGTTGACCTCTAGGTACTTCTCTCAAATTTACATGTGCGTACTTGTAAACCTATAGAGCCATTAATAACGATCGTTATCTAAAACTTGTCATTTTGAAAGGTCCCTTATTATTTTTTTTCATCTAATTTTCTTTGGTGTCGTTCCTCGCATTTTACAAAAACTAATTAACCAACTGCAAAAGGTTTAATCCGGGCTTTTCCCTTATTAAACCGTACAGTGTCAGCGTTTACTAGAATGTCACAATGTGCTGGAACGGGTAACTGTATCAAACCGCAATACAGTGACACTACAATGAATAAAAGGACACAGTGGATCACTAGGCAACGACTCAGCTGACGAGCTGCCCAGAAGGGCATCCAGTATATCAGTTTGTGGTCCGGCACCTATCGTGCCCATCCCCTTCAACCAACTACGCAGGTGGCTACAGGAGCACACCCACACACAAGCAGAAAGCTCGTAGATATCGTCACCAGGCTGCAGGCAGTCCAAAGAAGCTACGCCGTCATTGGATGGCAGGCTAACCAGGCGCTCACCACGACTGGACAGGAAAGGCCCGCGCCCGGCGACGGGGACCACCACGAGACACCGCTCGCCAATAAAACACTTTAACAAAACAGGCACAACGGACAGTCCCCTGTGCAGGGCTCGCATGGAGGCCGATGAAACCACCGCACATGTGCTCCTTGAGTGCAGAGGTCTCACCCAGGCAAGGTCAGAAACCCTCGGGACACCCAGACCGCACACAGAAGCTCTCAGCAGACCAGGAGAGCCAATCAGCCTCCGGAGGGAGGTGGGCTGGCTGGAACAACCACCGACGACCGCCACGGCCCAGGCACAATGGTCCATTTGAAGGACTAAGTGCGGAAGCCAAACCCATAGAACATAGTGTCAGCGTTAGAGGGGCCCGTGGTCAAGGAAACAACAGCCGCACGGGCCAACCGACCAGGCCAAGTCACGCCCGCCGCGGCCGGCCCCAGCCGCCACCCGCGGATCCCCGACAGCCGCCACGGGGCGCCCGAAGCCCGAAAATCCGACAACCAGTCCCACCAAGGGGCACCGCACCACCCAGCAACCGGGGCGCGGGGGCCAGACAGGCCGCCGCCCCACGCAAAACACCGGCACCCAGCCGCACCCGACCAGACCGGAAGCCAACCCCAACACAGTCGGGAAAAGGCCAGGCAGATGATAGTGTCAGCGTTAGCCACTCTTTGAATTTTTTTTTTTTTTTTTTTTTTTAATGCAGATGAACGAGCCGTTTCAACATTAATTACAGTTGGTTCAAAAGAACTAGGAGTTATTTTAGCTAGATTAACTGAGGAACCTTTGATGCCAAACATCAGTTCCATAGGCGTAAAACCTGTGGTCCTGGAACGTGTATTATTAAGAGCAAGTTGAATCTCTCCTAGTTCATCCTTCCAGGCAACATTGGAAGAATATTCTTTACATGACTTTCTCAACCTGTCTGTTAGCTCTACTAGAAGCAGTTGCTATTAAATGGAGCTCTATTCTATTATTATTACAAAATTGTTCAACTCACTGCAGTCTTAACCACGTCCTTTACCTGCGATAATGCGCAGTTATAACAACGTCCTTTACCTGCGATAATCAAATGCGCTTCAGAGCACCAAATAAGTTTACAGGATTTTTAATTGCTCTTACAGCGTGTGAAGAACTTAAGGCCGGAGTATTTTCAAGCAGTACAAACTTTGTAAAGGCGTCTATTAAAACTAAGCAATATTCTTTTCTATCATTTTTCCCGAAAGTTTTATCTAAATGAATTGTGTGCCAAACGAATTGAATGCATTGCATTTGCTATGCACCTGAAGGGCCTTTAAAAGTTTTACATACCTCACAACAATTAATCTTCCTCTAAAATATTCCTTGTCTTAAATCATATCTACATACGTACGCAATATGTCTTCAGGTAAATGATTATTACGGAATTTTGATATTATTTCAGAAAGTTACGAATTGCGTTCTTGTTCTATAATTAACCAACCTTTATCTAATTCAAGATAATTAATTTTACGGGGTTCAGAATAATTTGTGTTTGACAAATCGCGAGACAAGAAATCTGCATGAGCCAGCCATCTCCAGTTCCTAAGAGTGATATCGTGTCTCTGCATCTATGGTCTTCCTACTATAATACGCTACTACATGAAGGGTATCATTATGTTTTTTTGGATAAGAATTGCACTATATCCCTCACTACGAGTACTTGCATCGGTATGGAGTTCAATGGGCAAGGAAGGGTCAATCACATTTTTTTTTTTTTTTTTTTTAATTTGCATTAATCTCCCCAGCTGGAGCTAGGTTTGGACATTCAGAAACTGAACACTTATTTAAATTAAACGAGAACCCTGCATTGGGCAGAGTTTTAAGTAATTTGTCTAAACGGTTAAGCCCTTCATGAATATCTTTTGAAACAGTACATCCATGAAAACTAAACCAAAAACCAAAGGGCGAGAGAACTGAGCTTTCAAAGTCTCCCGTATATCTTCCCATTGATAATGACTGAGAGGCATCTTGATCAGTAATGTGGCTGCGCCGCCTCGAAGGCAAGGTCAGCGTCATGATTAAATTGACACCTTTCAAATTTTTGCTTTTAATTATGGTGTCTGACAGCCCTCTACGTATGAATTGGGGTAATAAGGATCAAATGGTACCAACACTGAATGGTTGTGGTGGCGCATTGGACCGGGTAGTAGAGCATCAGTTAATTATGAAAGAAATGCTTCTAAATTATTTGAGGGTAGCGGAATATTTTTCTGGCCATTTTGTGATAATGAAGTGCCAGAGGTGGGCGGACAATCCGATCCCACTTCTGATGTCGGATTGGCCCAGACATCAGAAGTAAAACACAAGTTTATTCAATTGAACAATCAGTTATTTTAAATCTAGAAAATACAGAAATGAAATACTAAAACTAATAACGGCAAAAGGCGGTCACATAGGGCAGTACTGAATGTCAGGGACAGTGGTCCATGCACCCACCGCAATAAGGATAGTACTAATTGTCAGAGACAGCGTTCCACATCCAATAATCGGGCAGTACTGACTGTCGAGAGACAGTGGTCCGTGCACCACGACGCAACCGTTGGAAATGCGTACCGATCAAACAGCGCAGCTCCTTATAAAGGCGATCGCTAGTGGGGGGGAAACCGTTACAATATTTTACTGGATTGGATACCAAGTCCTTTAGGCCAAATGATCGATAGAGTGAATGATTTGCGTCTGGTGCACGTTCCACTAGCGCCATCTAGTCGCCGTCTCTCACAGCTGCTAATCAATGTGTATGCCGACAAACACATGATAAAATACACAATAATAATATAACATTCTATAGTGTAGCCTTAATTAAAGGCTGCCACGGCATGCATTAAACATAGGAGTAGGAAATATAGTTACAAAGCATATTAAACTTATTTATATAGATAGATAGATTAATTAAATGAGAAAGACAATAGAAACTACACTATAAATATTTAATTTTTAAGATAAAGCCTTCTTCAAGGCAGCCTTGACTTTATGTAAAGAGTAAGACATATCAATATCTACGCTGGGTGAGCGTGACAGGCGACAAAATTGAATCTGCATTCTGTTAATGGTGGAAAAATGACCCAGATTGGTTTTAAAGCCCTTAGCGCGGAGCAACCGATACCTAGACCTACGAGCAAGTTTGTAAGGCACATTCAAATTTATTTGACTCAGCAACCGCGAACAATCAATATGAGTGTTCATTATTTTGTACAGGAACAGATGATCTAAAAGCATACGGCGATTTTCCAGACTCATAAGTTTGAAATGTTTCAAACGTGAGCTGTAGCTAGTTAGATTTCTGGCCCTACTGCAGTGGTATGACAAGTGCCAAAGAAATCTTTTCTGCACTGATTCTAAACGACGTTTATGTATTTCGTAGAGTGGAGTCCAAACTATGCTGCAATATTCTAAGCCTGATCTGACTATTGATTTAAAGATTGCAATTTTAGTTGAGGCGTGCTTAAAACCTTTACAGTTACGCAGAATGAAACCCAACATCTTAAACCCCTTAGTAGCGATTTTATCAACGTGAATATTAAACCGAAGCTTATTGTCAATATAAACCCCCAAATCACGAATAACTTCTTTCTCGTAAATAACTTGGTCATTAATTTTATAATTGCGAAATTCTTAATGTGATACATTTATGATTCTCCAAAGTGGCCTTATTAGGCCCCCTGTTAATCTAATTCAGCATTGTTAAAAATCGTAAGTATTTGATTAATTGCCGCCACGTCATAGCTACAACAAAACAAAGACAGATCACACGTCCAATGATTTGTTCTACATACAATATTAATCAAAAACCCGATCGCTCCATTTAACCTACCAACCCACGAAAAAATAAAAAGACAATCTACCCGCAAAAACACACACTCATTAATTACAATTCTGACAGGTCATTTCATAAAAAAAAAACGTAAATAAATATAAAAGGCTTGGAAAAACCCCGTTGTCATTTTATACAGTCGTACAAATTATCACAAACGAACCGTTAATTTAACGCTGAGGGGTTGAAATCATATGACACCTCACCCCCTTCACCCCCTTGTCGTACATTGTGCGTGATGAATTGGGGGTGTACAGTTAGCGACAAAAAATATAGAAGCAGGAACAGGCATTTAAAAATGATCAGATCTAATCTGATCTTTCCATAATTAAAAACCTTAAAAACTTGTCACTTGTGGAAATTAGAGCTATTTTTGACAGATAGAGACTGAGATCTCCGGGAAAATTGCGTAACACACTAACAGTAGGAATCACTTTCATTTTGACAGCTCAACAACATTCGTTGCGTTATTAACGTTGTTGAGCAGACAAATTTTTCGAAGATATGCAGCAATGGTTTAGCAATATGATTCAAATTCTTCGACAGTGTGTTGCGAAATTAGGGTGCAGACTGTGAACGTTCTTAAAATTACGAGAACTGCTCCTCAGATCATAAGAAAATATATATTTTTACCGACTTCAAAAAAAAGGAGGTTATCAATTCGATACGTATGTATGTAATATTATTGCAAATGCATTATATTCACATATGACAATGTATTAGGGCTTCCAAACAAATATACAAAGTTTTATAGACGTATGTATGTATGTATGTTTGTCCACGCATAATATCTCCGTAACTATTAATCGGATCGTGACCATTCTTTTTTTATTGGCTTACATTTACTTCAACTTAGGGAACAGTGCAAGTTTCATCAAAATCGATTCAGTAATTTTCAAGATATGGACTAAGACGTGCAAGTGTGACGGCCTGGCTTATTGATACGAGCTACGGGTGTAGTGTCAAAGCGAAAACATCTCAAAACCTTGGTCAAATTCTAGTGCAACAACTAAAAATTACCAAATAAAAAGTAATTTAAAAAAATTAAACCGACTTCAAAAAGAAATGAACTCAAAATTATGAAATAACTTTAATTTCGGAAGTCGGTGGCAAAAAACTAAAACTAAAATACAGATCCCAAGACACCGACTTCCGAAATTAAAGTTATTTCATAATTTTGAGTTCATTTCTTTTTGAAGTCGGTTTAATTTTTTTAAATTACTTTTTTTGAAGTGGAAACTTCACAGGCGCGTTGAGTGATTTTTGGTAGGGGAATATAGGTTCGCGTCACCGTGGTGCTAACGTTAACAGTATATCTGTAGCCAGTCCCGGATTAAGACTATTTGAGGCCCTAAGCAATCCACGCCTGTATGGCCCCCCTATCCACTAGTCGCCTCGTATTTTTCCAACACTATAGAATATAGATAAAACATAGATGAGTGACTTTTGGGTGTTGTAATATCTTGCTGATAAACAGCCTTGCCTTTCATGTGCTAGCAAATACTGTTTCGGTGCTGTTTCTGCCTTATGGTGCCCCCCGAGACGTGATGCCCTAAGCAATCGCTTAATTTGCTTACGGGCTAATCCCGGCACTGTCAGTAGCTCTGAGTAGGTATGACGTTTTGCGTTCGGTCAGCAGTGTAAAAACCCGCTGTTACTTCATAGTTTTAAGTTTTCACTTCTGTCCGCAGTCCCCATACTGCCTGTGTTTTTAAAACTCTATTGGACGCTCTTGTCAATATGTCGTGTGCGTATTCATTCTAAAATACCCCCCTTTGTTCGGATCATTTTGAACCGGCATGGCAGTTCGTTATAATATTTTGACGCTGTCTGTACAAGTACAAATTTTTAGGTACGGACGGAAATTTAATGAAGCTTTGTTTACACAACATACATACAGTCAGTTTATAACATAGACACGTAAATTCGCCCCTTTATCACATGTGGGTTGGCAGACATAATATAATGCCAGCTGATACGATCCTTACACACTACTTTTGCTTCGTCTACGTTCATAGATTTGGACAAACACGAATGGCATCTCGCAGGTCAACTAGGCGCTAAGAGTCTGCCTTGTGGGATCCCGACGGACCTCGGCTTAGGGCGACCAGTAGAGAGTCTTACGCACCTGACTTTTTTTTAAGGACTTCATCATCCATAAGATTGTTTCAAGTGATTGAACAGTGGTGGCCAAGTGTTAACGGCCGCGACTTACGAGTTGTAGATCGTAGGTTCGTACCCAGACAGGCGCTTTACTTTGTGTAAATTATTTCATCACCATTGCTCTCAAAACGGTGAAGGAAAACATCGTGAGGAAACCGGCATGTCCTAGAACCAAAAATTCGAAGACATGTGACATCTACCAACCCGCACTGGGCCCGCGTGGTGGATTACGGCCCACTCCCTCTCACAGAGAGGAGGCCTGTGTTGTGTCCCAGTAGTGGGAACATTATAGGCTGATTATATCATCCATAAGATTAGTTTCTGTCCTTCGGGGCGTCATCTCCCGGTGTTCATATTGTCATCCGTCTCACCGTGTATTACAAAGCCTGACAAAATCAAAACTCCATAATTTCTTGTGTGTTTCTTGTATAAATTGAATTCTAAATTGCGACACGACTGTTTGACACGTGTGTTTAATTCTAAATCTTAATTAAGTCGTGTTTCACGCACCCACGGAGTCGTATAGCGAAAACGCAACACGAAGTTGGAGACGAAGAAAATGATTAAATATACAGAGAAATAAGTTTGGGTTTTAAGCAAGGCGTTCTTTATGCTAAGGATACACATGCCAGTAGCTGGCACAAAAGTATGCAAGTAGCTTGCATGTCATTATGGTATTCACCAATCAGCTTGCATGCCGTTTGCCATAACAACTTCTGATTGGTGAATACCATACTGGTATGCCAGCTACTAGCATACTTTTGTGCAAGTTACAGGCATGTGTATTCCGGGCTTTATTCTCACTGATATAACGTGGTCCACTTGGAAGTCCCTGAACCGTCTCCAGATACAAGTGGGAAGATGTAATCCAATCAAGACACTAATTCACTATGACCACTAACGATTCCTTATCGAAACCACGTCAACTCCTGCTGATCCTGCCAATCTCGTGTTGATTTGTCGCGGTTTCGTTCATTGTGTCATAGATAATTACAGCTCCTGGTAACGTGGGGCTACCTCGTTGGAACGGCAGTAGGGTGTGGTTGTGGAACTCTCCACCTTCTAACCTGCCTTCTGTGCCCCAAAACATGCACTCAAAAGTGACCTCTGCGCTGCCAATGACAACGCCGTGGAAGTGGCGAAGTTTAGGGCCCACAAGATCTAAAATACAGTCGTGCCAGAGACACGAAAAAGAAGACCAAGTGAAGCCCGATGATTCATATCGGGCCGTTGTATATGCTAGTTGCGCGGTGAACTCTGCGAGATGCAGGATTTAGCGTAACGTCAGTATGACGCGTAGTTTGCATGTGGCGTTGTAGATACCGCTACAGACATCCCATGCCATTCGCGGTCTTTTCCAGGACTCACACACTCCACAACAATGACCCTACAATAGATATCACCAGGCTGTTTAATTCTACCCTTCTATGTTCTATGTTATGGGTTTGGTTTCCGCACTTAGTCCTTCAGTGGACCATTGTGCGTGGGCCATGGCGGCCGTCTGTGGTTATTCCAACCAGCCCACCTCCCTCCAGAAGCTACTCAAGTCTCCTGGCCTGTTGAGAACATCTGTGTACGATCTGGGTGTCCATAGGGTTTCTGACCTTATCTGGGTGACGCCTGTGTACTCAAAGAGCACATGCGTGCAGCGTCCATGCAAGCCCTGCACAGGGGGACTGTCTGTTATGCCTAATGTGTTAGAGTGTTTATTTAGCGAGCAGTGTCCCTTCCCAGTGTAATTCTACCCTTTCTTAAACCTACTTGAACGAATCTCATCAAAAATCCGACATCCTCACTTCAAATCCGCCAAACGGAATTTCTATAAACATCTCAACTAACACTTTGATGTCAAAAAAGTTTAAGTACCTCTGACAAATATGAAATTTTCAAGCGATAACAGAAGTACGGCAAGGACACAAGAAATTACTTTAAAAGTGGGTACTTTTAAGTAATTTCTTGTAGCTGCGTGGGTACGCAGCCTCGTTAGCTCACAATGGCACAGGAAAATAGGTTGACGGGTTGTGTTTATTGTTGCTTGCGAGTTTTTAATTATAAGGGGGTGAAATTTGGTACGGATGAGTGCGAAGGGGGTGAAATTGGAAGCGAGTGTTTTTAGCAGTACCTAGCAGGTTTCAGGGGATTGAGTTTGTTATTTAGTTTTGATAAAGTTGGTTTGGTAAAAATTTATCAGTCGACGTTCTGAGGTGACTGAATTAATCTGACCTTTTCACAACTATGTTGGGTTCTGCTAATTGAAGCTAAAAAAGTTATCTGAAAGTTTCTATGAGTAAAATTAATCACGAAAGCCACTCAGGTACACTTTTTCCTTTGATTTTTAGAGTTCCGTACCCAAAGGGTGAAATCGGGACCCTATTACTAAGACTCCACTGTCCGTCTGTCTGTCTGTCACCAGGCTGTACCTATCTCATGAACCGTGATAGCTAGACAATTGAAATTTTCACAGATGATGTATTTCTGTTGTCGCTATAACAACAAATACTAAAAACAGAATCCTCCCATACAACAAACGTGTTTTTTTTTTCGGCGTTTTTGCCATGTGGTACGGAACCCTTCGTGTGCGAGTCCGACTCGCAATTGGCCAGTTTTTTTTTTTATCATGTATCTGAATAGGTGGACAAAGGAAAAGGAGTATGTACCTAAGAATCGAAAAACGTTGTGTAGTTGCTATCTCCCCCGAAAAAAATACGTGAGCAAATGTCAGTATGAATTGTAAACCCTTTCTATGAGTTTGTCGCCATTAAAACTGGAGCCTGAAAAGTCACAAACCCTTGTTAAAAAAGTAAAAATTAACTTCTCTCTGACTGCCCTAATTTCGTAACAAAAATAATTAAAATCCGTGTACTTTCAAAGGTACACGTGAACAAATTGGAAGGATGAGTTTTAACCTGGTTCCCGCCCCACACGGCCTTGCGGTAGAAATGTTACAGGTCGCGAATCATTTTGGTATTTTTGTATTATTAAATACACTCGCGTTTTAGGGTTTGTCATGTTGAGAGATAATTAATGTTGTACGTTGTATGGATAGAGAATATTAATTTTAAGCTTTTCACCTGTCTGTGCAGCAGAGACAGTGTAATGAAATACTAGCAGTGCCCCGCGGTTTCACCCGCATAAGATTCTATATAGAATATAGGGATAAAAACTATCTCTATACCAAATTTCATCTTAATCGGTTCAGCGGCGTAAGCGTGAAGAAGTAACAGACACACCGAGAGACACATTTTCGCATTTATAACATTAGTATGGATTTGTCAGCGGCAGATAGGGGGGTGAAATCAAAATAATTAATCAGCCTATAATGTTCCCACTGCTGGGACACAGTCCTCCTCTCTGTGCGAGGGAGTGGGCCGTAATCCACCACGCGGACCCAGTGCGGGTTGGACTCGATAAGAAGAAGAACAGAATTACTGCAAAATCTTAACTGACCAATGAACCTAAAACCTCAGAAACACGCCACCGCATTTGCAAACATTTAACCAATCAATTAAAATTGAACCCCAAGATAAACAACTCAAAAACAACACAAAAACAACATTAATCTAAATTAATCTTCAGCTCACACTTGAACTGTTTAAGGAAATCCCAATTACGACACTAAATCTAAGAAATTTTAAAAGAGTGAAATTCTCCTAATCGTCCACGATTATTCGGTTTCACCCGCGTAAGTTTCGACCCCGTGGTAATATTAGGATAAAAAGTATCCTATGTGTTAATAAAGGAAATGGTCTATCTATGTGCCAATTTTCATCCAAATCTGTTCAACGGTTTACGCGTGATTGAGTAACAAACATCTAATCATCTTCATAAACTTTCACATATTTTATAAAATTAGTAGGAAGTAGGATTGTGGCGGTATTCAGTCTGATCTGTCTCAATCTGATCTGAATCTGACTGATCTAACTTTTTAATAGAGTAACGATGGAGTTTCTTGCCCATTCTTCTCCATACGAAAACTACCTTTTGGGATGGGCGACTAGAGTCAATTCTATTTTATTGTAATTTTTGACATTCAAAAGTGCCTTTTATGTGCCTATTTGAAATAAATGCTTTGACTTTGACTTAGGAAGTGACGACGCCTAAGTGTCCTTTGTTTTTGTATTTATTTGTTTAATAAGTTAGTTAGACATTTAATTTAGTATCTAGTGTACCTAAATAGTTTGTATTAGTTTAGATAAATAAAAAATTAAAGCTATGAAAAAAGTAGGAAGTAGAATTGTTTCGGTAGGTACCTATTCACAGTCTGATGTGTCTCAATCTGTCAAAAATACCTCTAACTAATTTCCCTAAATTTTTGACAAGATTTTGACATTTGTTTGTCGCCGAGATCAGACTGTGAGTAGATTTTGTAAGTTTTAAAATTACGAGAATAAAATTAACCTTCAGAATTTTTTTGTGTGATTTTGGTGGTAGTTAGAAATCAGGAGGAAGGTACATACCGCCAGCACATCAAGCTACTACAATCTGTCAAATTTCTTTAATAGATTTTCAACTTTATCGCTTAAGCATAAGGTCCAAGGTTGATTGGGGAAATTTTACAGTTTCGGGTAGCTCAGACTCCAGTCTGTACAATGTTTGACTCCCCCTAATAACATTAATACATGTTTGACAGAAATAAGCATGGCCTTTATATAGCGAATTCTTTAGATTAGTATTGTCAAACGAAAAAAAATCTGAATCATAAAAACCCAAACGAATTCTACACATAAAAAAACACTTACCTACCGCATTTATTCAAATGAAAATATATTTAATACCTCTTTTTAATTAGTTAATCTACTTTATGAATAAATTATAAAATTTCAGAGAGAATACGAAATTAATAAACTTATCATGAAATTGTGAACGTTAACCAATTAATTAACTACTGTAAAGTTTTAAATTATTTACCAATAAAATGGATGATATTTTCAACGCAATTTCAAAAGCTTGTTAATGAAATAGCCGTGGTATGAATGATTAAGAAATGAGCTCTCATTTAAATGATTACAATTTCATTTATTAAGAGCCTTTACGCCGTACGGCATTTCATACATACTTTCAAGCCCTTATTTTTCGAAATGAATGAACCGATTTTAATGAAACTTCACACGCATAAGCAGGATACAAAGGTCTAAAAATTTAGTAGAGAGCATTTTCGAAAAATAGTGTAACAGCCAAATTAGACCGATGTTAAATTTTCAATAGAAACAAAGATTTCCAATTAGACATTTCGAAAATGATCTCTACTAACTTTTTAGACCTTTGTATCCTGCTTATGCGTATGAAGTTTCATTAATTTCGAAAAGTAAGGGCTTGAAAGTTTGTATGAAATGCCGTACGGCGTAAACGCTCTTACGACGTAATTACTGCCTCGCCCGTACACGAGCGAGGCAGTAATTACAGTCTTAAGTAGGGGGGTCCTAGGGGGTATTAAGATTCATTTTCAGGTGTAAAATGCTTTTGGGTACAAACCGTATTTCTGCCTAATCAATCATACTCGTCATCGTCTTCATATCACAATATCACACCAATATTATTATATAATTATAAAGGCGAAAGTTTGTGAGGGGGTGTGTGTGGGGGTGTGTTTATATGTTTGTTACTTCTTCACGCTCAAACGGCTGAACCAATTTTGATAAAATTTTGTATGGAGAGTATGTATAAGAGCTATGCAATTGAAACTTTATAGGTTTAATAAGTCAACCACTGACATCATATCCCGAAAATTTTGTTTATCTGGTATAAACCAAACCCAAGTTAAGAAGGTTCAAAAATACGACGAAGTGCTTCGAGAAAAGGTAGGTAGTGGTGCCCTTGCGCTTCGCTTGGCTCGTCTTGGCGGGGGCACTCCCGTGCCCCCAGATAGCAGAAGTCGATGACCCCCAAAAAGAACAATCAAATATTTTATTTTATCATGATCCAGAGTTCACAGAGTTTCGCTAGCTATTTTAATTTGAACCTGTATATTGTAATTTTTATTCAGAAAACGACAACAAGTAAAATAAATACCTAGGTATAACTATGCGTACAAAACCATACCAATATCCATACTTATATCATAAATTCGAAAGTATCTCTGTCTGTATGTTACCTTTTCACGCCTAAACCACTGAACTGACTTCGATAAAATTTGGCAGAGACTTAAATTCCATCTCGGGGAAGGACATAGGATAGTTTTTTATCGACATACCTCGCGAGCGGAAGCTATTAAGAACATAATTAATTCATTCAATTAACGAAAAACCACACACAGACACCGCATATTTATCTCCGCCCTTAAATACTCCGAACTCATGAGATAATTATGTCGTCCCAACAATCAGAAATCGCTCCGTCGACAAACTAATGACAAAACGTACAACGCGATACAGCTTCCAAATGGCGATAACTGTTTGTTAAATAGAGGCGACACGACAAACGTAAATAAACCGACATTTACGAAGAAATTGTCGAAACATGCAAATCTATTTAATTATTTTTATTAATTGCCTGTATAGCGGGATATCGATTTAATAGATTCGTAGTTTACTAAACTTCTTCTGGGGTATTGGGGAGTGTCAAAATTAGTATGAAAGTCTTTTAACACGCGGTCCGATTATCTCAAAACTTGGTATTTATACTTAGACCTATATAAAATTCAAAGTCCTGACTGACTGATATATCAACGCACAGCCTAAGCCGCTGGTCCTAGAGACATGAAATTTGGGGGGTGTGTTCTTTGTGAAGAGTAGGTATCCAGTAAGAAAGGGTTTTTCGAAGTTCCACCACACCTAAGAGGATGAAATGGGGGGTTGAATTTTCTGTGAATAATTTCCGACCTCCACGCGGGTGAAGCCGCGGGCAAAAGCTAGTTACACATAAATTTTATGTTTAATTAATCCCATAGTAAAAGTTGTTCAAAATGATGAGTAGAATGATACCTGCTCGGAAACTACCTTATTAGTTAAAAAAAAATAGGCAGAATGTACGTTATTACTGTTGTACAAATATGCGGGTCGAAAAAGTGTATGAAAATCCATTGCTAACGTCCTAAGCGGCCAGAAAAAGTAAATGAAAATCCATTAATCTCCCTAGCAAAAGTATTACATTAGGTATCGTATAAAGCACTATGTATCACTCGGAAGAAAGTGCGATTCCAAACTCGTGTGTATTCCTCGGTTGATCCTCGGGCTTTAAACTACACCTTCGTTAGTAATCGGACACTTTCTCCCCTTGGTGAACAATATACTATTTTTAAATAACTTCTCACGAGGTGTGAGACCGTGTATTTATTTAAAAGCGATAAGTATGTCAACCGAGCGATCAAGGATGCCCCTGTCGATTAATTAACGACAAAGCGTACCAAGTCGACATATCTTCCACGTGGCGCAAACGATTTATTGATAAATAACAATGATCTGACATGGAGATCTACTTAATAGTGCTGGTTATTTCTGGTTAAGTAGCCAACTCTTGTACACTTAAAATACCCTTTGAATGCAGTTTTAAATGAGTTTCTATTTATTTTAAAAACTGTTTTGACAGCTGTCAAAAAATGGAAGGAATTTCGCAAGTATAAAAATACTATCCCTAACAAATGTTATCCTAATAGTTGAATTTTCACACATACATAAAGTTAATTTATTTCAATGCAATAAGTATGTCACCTGAGCGATCAAGGATGCCCCTGTCGACAAATTAACGACAAAGCGTACAGGTCTATATAGCTTCCAACTGGCGCAAACGATTTGTAAATTATTCGTTATGGATGTAAATCCATTCGAGATTGCCAACAAGCAGTTGTCAGGAATTTAAGTGCGTTCTGATCGGATATGTTTTGAAAGGTTAGTGCTTGCATATTGTGGTAATTTAGGCACGAAATGAGGCTAGTTTTGTAGGATATTATTGCGGAATTCAAACGTTGAAAAGTGATGAGGGGTCCGTGGCTAAATAATAACAGCCGCACAGGTCGATCGATCAGGTTAAGCTACGCTTGTCGTGGTTGGTCTGTGGATGGGTGACCATCTTTACATATCGTGACCCCTCCGTGCCTCGGAAAGCACGTTAAGCTGTTGGTCCCGGCTGTCATTCGTGTATCTTTGACAGTCGTTACGGGTAGTCAGAAGCCCGAAAGTCTAACAACCAGTCTTACCAAGGGGTATCGTATCTATTACCCAGTAACTGGGTTGTGGAGGTCAGATAGGCAGTCGCTTCATGTAAAATACTGGTATTCAGCTGCATCCGGTTAGACTGGAAGCCGACCCCAACATGGTTGGGAAAAGGCAGGCAGATAATGATGATGATGAAATGTTCAGAGGTGTTTGAAGTGTAGTTCTTGGTTTTGATGAATTTTATTGCAAGTTTGGATGTAGGTACTGGCAGGGTAAGACCAACAGAGAAAAACAAAACAAATTAAAAAATGTAACGTGAACTCACAATAACTAATTCAAATAACATTTATTTAGTTTGATTACTCTCGCTAGCGGCCTTTTTTTCTAAAGAAACAATTTAGTTGATTCTTCACCAGTATTTGACAGCCCTAGCCTAGGTAGATAGGTCACCGCGTGTTTAAAAATGTATAAAGATGAGAGAGAAATTAGTTTTTTTTTGTGAATAAAATGAATATATTTTTATAATTAATAAAGTAGCTTTATAAATAGTTTAGCCTGCTCTAAGGTTTCAGCTTCGGGTTAACTCGGATAACCCGAAGCTCGGTTAACTCGGTGGGTTCGGGGACTTTTGATAACCTCTTTTTTTATGTGGAGGTTAAGCTTTACTTACTAAATGAAGTTGACATTCATCCCCAAAGATGTCAAACTATCAACAATAAAAACCAGACAAAAAATACCCGACACAGACGTATTCAGCACTATAAACAAGTGCGAGTCGGACTCGCACACGAAGGGTTCCGTACCACAAGGCAAAACACCGAAAAAAAACACGTTTGTTGTATGGGAGCCCCCCTTAAATATTTATTTTATTCTGTTTTTAGTATTTGTTGTTAAAGCGGCAACAGAAATACGTCATCTGTGAAAATTTCAACTGTCTAGCTATCACGGTTCATGAGATACAGCCTGGTGACAGACAGACAGACAGACGGACAGTGGAGTTTTAAGTCTTAGTAGTAGGGTCCCGTTTTTACCCTTTGGGTACGGAGCCCTAAAAACTAACATCAATTACATTACAAAAAATACCCGAAATAGTCGTATTCAGCATTATATGAAAAAATCAAGTTACTGTGTCCATAATAACATAAAAATGTTAGACTCAAGACGGACTACAAGCCCCGGAGCGAGTAGGATCACCACAACGGCCACACGAACCGGACAATGTTATTTTTAAAGGCGTCTTAAAATTTTCCGGGGATTTGCAGGCGGATATTCTGTTGTATCCGGACATTCCGCATTATGTCCGGCTGACGCACCTGGGTATCGAGGTAAATCCCCGAGGTTTTTCCATGTCCTCATTTTGTCTTTTTCATTCTAAAGTGGGTTAATATTTGAGCATTCTTTCAACAAATTTAGTTGTATATTGTCGACCGTAGGTTCAATTGAGGTAAGGGACAAAATACGATTTTTCAGGAGAGGCCGTCAAAGTTTTTTTTCTGACTAAATCGCCTATAACTTTTTTTGTTATTAACCTTTTTCGGATCTGATTTCACACATAATCTTGTATTTTAGTGCTCTATCTACCTGTGTAATATTTATTTAAATAAGTTAGCTATTTAGGAAATAGACGTCCCTTACACCAACGTATTTTGTTAGTAATGTCCCTTACATTAAATTGATCTCTACGTTGGATCCAATCTATAATGAAAAAATAGTGTAAAGGTTTGTTGAAAAAATTTATGAAGAATAATTCGTTGATTGGGAAGACCCTTACCTTATGTGAAGTGGATTGGCGGCGGTAATTACACCATTTCAAGTTGCTTTAATGCATAGTTTTTCAGATACATTGTTGTTATGGGGCCGATTCGAAATTTGAATCCAAAAATCAGTAGGGTAAGGGACATTTTTTTTAAGCTAGAATTTTTTCATATACACCATTCGAAAGAGCGCAAAATTCTGAACAAAACTGTATACTCAACTCATTTTGCGTATTTTGTCCCTTACATCAATTGAACCTACGGTCGACGAATTATTGTTGACATTTTCCTTTGAGGTCGTGTTATGCTTTGGTTGGGAGGATTAACTTGATTGCAGTCTGGGTTTGTAAGTATATTGTTCTGAAATAATCCCTTAGCCTATATTATGCTGGGTTTGTTTGCACATTTCGTTACTGAATTAACAAGGCTGTATCTTTTTAGCACTATAAGTTTTTGTTACTCGCCTAAAATGGGGCATAATATGAAAACACCGCAGTGCCTTCAATTTTGATTATATCTCAAGGGAAATAATGGCGAAGTTATACAAAAACCAAGATTGTAAACATATACGAGTATGGGTAACTACCGAGTACCGACATAAAGTTTTACGTCAATTTTATTCATACTTCGCATTATTTTGAAGAACAAAGGAAATTGTAATCATTGCGACTGACAATAGGACGAAGATAATATGATTTACTTAATCCGTTTTGAGTTTCAAAAGTAGCTTTCTATTCTCTTGTCCTGTAAATGTTGGCGTTCAATAGTGCCTTTTGTGTGTCTACTAGCTGCGCCCCGCGGTTTCACCCGCGTAAATGTCGATCCCGTGGGAATATCGGGATAAAAAGGACCCTATATGTTAATCCAGGGTGTCAGCTACCTCCAAACGAAATTTTATCAAAATTGGTCCCGCCGTTTGAGCGTGAAGAAGTAACCAAAATATAAACACACACACATACATACACCCCCACACACTCACAAACTTTCGCCTTTATAATATTAGTGTGATATATTTAATATTAAATCCATATTTACAACGTGGTAATGCTGCCAGCCTTTTGGGCACTTATGCCATTGACAGCGATGCGGACGAATTTTTTGATGCCCAATGAGTACCTCTCTTTTTCTTTTCCCTTCTTTTTTTATATACTTGTATATACTATATAATATGTATATTTTAGAGTTAAATTGTAAGATAATAAATTAAAATGTTAATAAAAAAATATATATTTCATATTAAATCCATATTAAATACAATCTATCTATCCTATCCTATGGACACACTACAAGTAGTTCATTTAGTATTTCGCATGTATCCCCCAGAGGGATGGCCACTTGGAAACTCGTGCCGATTGACCCTCGCCTCCCCTTTGCCCTTAATGTATTTTTGACCCTTCCATTGGGTCAATTTGGTTTAGACTTATTTCCTGAGAATTAGTTTTATTAAATTCCTTTTTATGTTTAGTAGGTTTCATGATTTGTTTGGCAGTTATTATTAGTATGTACAGATTTCTATATAAATAAAACAAAGTCGAATAAATATATTGAGTATTGAGTCGAGTTAGTTACAGTATTTATAACTCAAGAACGACTGGACCGATTTTAATGATCTTTGATTTGTTGGATTTGTCTCAGCCCCAAATAACAGAATAATTAGTAAAACTTGGGAAAAATTCACGAAAAGAGAAATTATGCAGATAATTAATTTTCTCATACATTTTGTATGGAACGGCTTTTTTTTATGAATAAAAATAAAATAATTAAATTTAAAACTACTTTGATTATGATGATTCTCTGTTTTAAAGTAAATTCCATTGAATAACTCTTAAGCGTTACGCCATGATGTCGAAAAAAAAAAACATATCTTTGCAATGTTTTGTGTCGAGAAAAAATCGTTGAATCGTGTATTCCTTTTACATGATACTAGACCAAAGAGTAAAAAAACATATACCACAATGTTAAATCCCTATTCCACATACATAACAAGTTACACGAAATAGAAACACCATTTTTTTTTCAATTTAACACCTTAATAATATATTATATACCCCCTTACTAATAAACGTTGTATAGCGTCTGTATAGTTACAGAACACTTTGTCTTCTTCTTTCGAAAGTCAAATTACTGACGCCTCTTCTGCCTAGCCTTTTCCCAACTATGTTGGGTCGGCTCCCAGTCTAACCGGATGCAGCTGAATACCAGTATTTTAGATGGAGCGACTGCCTATCTGACCTCCACAACCCAGTTACTGGTTAACACGATACCCCTTGGTAAGACTGGTTGTCAGACTTTCGGGCTTCTGCCTACCCGTAACGACTGTCAAAGATCCACGAATGACAGCCGGGACCAACGGCTTAACGTGCTTTCCGAGGCACGGAGGGGTCTCAGTATGTAAAGATGGTTACCCATCCACAGACCAACCGCGGCAAGCGTAGCTTAACCTGATCGATCGACCTGTGCGGTTGTTATTATTTAGCCACGGGCCCCTCACATAACACAAGTTACACGAAATAGAAAAACCACTAATAAACGTTGTATAGCGTCTGTATAGTTACACAACGCTTTGCCTTCTTGTTTCGAAAGTCAAATTACTGACGACTGAAAGAAACAAATCGGTGTGTAACTATTCATCTAATACAATAATACGTTAGTGAAGGAGAGATAAGGGTATCAGAATACCAGCGCTGTGACATTTTCTTTGTTTTAAATGTCGCAGCATCATGCTGAGATAGGAGCCTTTTGGCCTCGTATAGGAGTTTCTGTTTAATTTTCCTTTTGTTACTTTTTTAATTTTTATTATCTTGGTTTTTTATTTTACTGTGTGTAGTTTAGTTTGTGATCTTCCTGTACGAGTCGCAATAAATACTTTTTCTTTCTTTCTAGATACAGTACATTCACGCCAACAAAACAACCGATGGAGACGACTAGACTCACATCCTCTCACCCGTTAGGCAGTTCCTCAACCATAATGAAACTACCGCTTAAATTACCGTCAAATATTACACGAACAGACTCATTGAAACGAAAGCCTCTCGGCTTCGCACAAACGTCTATTGTAATTCAACTGAAGCCTGTACTCGGATAGGCTGAAACAGCTAATAATAACCGCCTAACGTAATCGGTGAGAACAATAGACGTCACTTTAACAGTCAGTGGTAAAAGGGATGAACAGAGAGTTCAAAATGATCGGAAAAGTAATTGAATAATACAATTAAAATGACAATCATAATTAATTTTGAGTTTGCAATAAAATCTTTTTGCTTCGTGTTTTAAAAAAATGTGTGCGTGTGTGCTTCAAATCAAAACATTAATAGTGCGATGGATATTTAATTTTTATGTATGAAAATTAAATAGAATGCTTTTTGGAGTGAAATGGTGGATTGTTTACCAAGGGAGCAAACAACTATTTAGAAGGCGAGAGGGATTCAAAGTACTCGAGCTTAAAATAGTGTTGCTCCCGAGGTGAACACTCTACTTTTTATCACCCTCTATGAAGAAATAAGTAAGTGAAACGTATAAATGAGAATAGAACGTTTATTTATTTACATACAATTACTTGAGGAAGACATACTCATATTTTATAAAACTAAGTAAAATCCTAATTTGAGTAAACAATTACAAACGATCTGTCATTTTAACTCGTATTAAAATTGAGATAAAAATCAATTTTCTTAACTGTTTTAATATTTTTGAACGGTCCGTTCGACCCATGTTTGACGCTGACGTTACCGTATCGTGTAAAGGTGTTGGCGGCCTAATGTAACTAGGGTTGTCAACAAATACGGCAACAATTGGAAATTAAAAAGTGAAACCTTGACCCGAGTTGATGTGGGAGTTGTGTTTATACCTAACTCTCTATTTTAATGGAGTGTATTTTGAAACATGACTTGATGAATATGTATTTTGTATTGTTTTTTCTTTTAAATATGAACTTATAAATTTTATTATTCCATAGAAACTGTTCGTACCTGTCAAACAGGGTGCGTTCAGAAATTAAATAATACGGAGGTAATAAGATTGCATAATTTGATTTAGCCTTTGTAGAGGCCATTGATAAGCTAGACTAAACGCAACTGAAGAATTTTAATGTATTGTTCAACTAAATTAAATGAAATACACGAAAAAAAATACTCGAATGAATTTCATTAATCTTTCAAACAATAATTTCACACTAATGTAGGTACCTACATTAAATAATTGATTATTAAATCGATTTCACAGCTTTTTAAGAACCACGTTTCTACATAAAGGTACGTATTAATTGAACACATTGATTTCATTGTTATTAGTAGTTAATTAAAATTTCAATTAGATGTAAAAGAGAGCGTAGAAAATTGGAAATCTTATTAGCGTACCATAAATAATTAATAATGGAATGCTTTGATTAAGGCCCACTTTTTTTTAATAGCTTGATATTTGTAAGTCATCTGCAAGGTAATTTTCAATTAGGACAGTTTCCTTAAACACATAATTACTGGCGTGGCGGGATAAACATATTTATCGGAATTAGTCACTCCGTTCTCGAGACATCATCAAAAAAACCGTTCCATGCATCTGCATTTTTTTTTTCGTGAATTTTCTTATCGTATCGTAGTTATGCTATTCGGGGAGCAGACAAATCCAACAATTCAAAGATCATAAAAATCGGTCCAGCTGTTGTTGAGTTATAAATTTAATGGTGTAACTAACCCGACTTTGTTTTATTTACATAGATTTAACAGTAAAGCACACATGATAGCTCAAAAAATAAGATATTGCATTCAACATTTTTTTTCTACTTTATCACACTAATATTATAAAGGCGAAAGTTTGTGAGTGTGTGGGGGTGTGTTTATATGTTTGTTACTTCTTCACGCTCAAACGGCTGGACCAATTTTGATGAAATTTTGTATGGAGGTAGCTGACACCCTGGATTAACATATAGGCTACTTTTTATCCCGATACTCCCACAGGATCGACATTTACGCGGGTAAAACCGCGGGGCGCAGCTAGTAGTCCATAAAATATAAACATAATTTTACAGCTTGCTCCCGAATGGGAAGAGAGAAGGGCTGCCAAGTATTTTTTTCTTTGTATTTTCACACGAGGGAATACTTTGAGTGAGTAACACTTAAATAATAATTAATGGTTTAACTTTGAAAAGATATTGTGGCGAGTATTTTTTGGCCTTTGAAGCGATGCAGCTTTATTTTAACTTTTAAACACAGAAAACGTGTTATTTCTGTAAAAATATTTTTTTTATAATTATCATCATTTCAGCCAAAAGACGTCCACTGCTGGACATAGGCCTCTCCCAGACTGCGCCACAGCACCCTGTCCTCCGCCTTCCGCATCCAGTCTACCCCAGCCACCTTCTTTAGGTCGTCCGTCCATCTAACTAGGTGCGTCCCACACTACGCTTGCCGATACGCGGTCTCCACTCCAGGACTCGTCTGCTCCACCGGCCATCGGTCCTTCGACAGACATGGCCAGCCCACTGCCACTACAGTTTGCTTACTCTGCAAGCTATGTCGGTAACTCCGCAGTTAAGTTCTGGCAGTTAACTTTAAGTTTTCGTTTTTCAGTTTAGGTCATGTAGTCGCCTTAAAATCACTCGCCAACCCTGCATCTAAGGCTCGCTACACTGAATAACGTTCATTACAGCTGGACCAATGTCAAAAGACGACAATTTGTCGCAAGCCAATATCTGTCGGTATAAAACATCAAATAATGTTCACTTGAAAGATATAGCGAGTGAAGAGAACTACAGTTGGTAATAATAAATTGTTGGTGAAGATATTGTTCGTAGTGACAGCTGTGTATTTGTAGTTAGAGGAGGAATTCTGTACGTGAAATATATGGGTTTCTTGTTAGCATTGTTGGATGTATATTTTCTCTTGAATTACATATAGGTAGTTTGTTTAACTATACAATGCGTAACATAATGAACGCAAGACCTCATACACCCCAATTAGAGTATTGAGTTAAAAGCATAATACAATGATCAAAACAATTTTTTTTAAAGCTAACTTATTTTTTTAATTAAATTGTGTTGACCCTATCATTACTTTATGCATTAAAAATTGAGTCTTATTGCCTTGATATAAGATTTAATTTTCTTTGGCTCAATCGGCGATCAGTATGGCAAAATACATAATTTAAAAAAAAAACCTATCTTAAATGTTACCGAAATTGATTCAGTAATCAATTATGAACAAACTACTTTCAGGACTTGCGTTTATTCTGTTACACCTTGTACAGATGAACTTTGAAAAGTCGTTCATGGATCTTTCATGCGCTTCAACAGATAAAGAATAGTAATATTACAAATCAAATCATCATCGTCATCTGCCTAGCCTTTACCAACCATGTTGAGGTCGGCTTCCAGTCTAACCGCATGCAGCTGAATACCAGTATTTTAAATGGAGTGACTGCCTATCTTACCTCCACTACCCAGTTACTGGGTAAAACGATACCCCTTGGTAAGACTGGTAGTCACACACACATGTTTACGATAAAAATGCTGAAGCTAATACGGTTTTCATGGTCTTTAAAAATCTCTATAAAGAGTTTGCAAATCAAAATAAGAAAATGAGCTTCATTTCATAAAGATTTTTTGTGTTGGTAATTCCAACATTTTGCATCTGTTTATTGATAAAATTACTGAACGTTTTTACGGTCATAAAGAGTTTATCGCATTTAATTAAATGATAAGTAATTATTGAACAACTTTCGGAAATATATTTTGTGAAAATAATTCCATTTCTTGTCTTTGGCGCCGAATCGAAATAGCGACAGATAAAAATATGTACACCTAAGTTGGCCACTCTGTAAATCTAAAAAAACAAAAGAAAACTCCATTAACTATCTCATCAAGTTTCCGACGAGAAAGCGGAGTTGGTCCACCATTCACAAAATAATTTGGGCAAAAATTTAATGATCCTCATAATGGAGGTAACGATGTGATTCGACCCGAAGCCACTGAGTTAGAGTCAGTTTCCACTGTCACGAGGGCTTTTTACGCGACGAAAAAAAAAGAAGAGGTTCTCAAGTCGACGCGTATATACTCGTATGTAAAACAAAAAGGCGCCGAGTAAAAATATGGCTGCTTCATTATCTTTATTGCTTGTTTGTTTGGCACTCCGTCAAAATTAGTTACTTATATTAATTTAGAAGCTTAGCTAGACTGAAAAGTTTTTAAGTTTTCGCTTTTCAGTTTCTGTTTCAGTCGGTTTATTTTCTGGTTAAAAAGCATTGAGTCTCATCTCCTATACTTATGTCGATTTATTCCGGTCCATCGGCTTCTTAAACTTCAACTATATCGGTCGATCCTGCATACTTATCTGTTTTGTTGACTGCACAAGTCACGACATTATCAACAGGGCGACCAATTCTGACGTCTCACGACATAGTGGAAACTGACGTTAAGTCGGGGGTGAGGGTTGAGAAAAAAAGCAAGAAAACAAACGGCCATTATTCTTTTTTCGTCCGCTCTAGGGTTGAATACGAAAACGGGGAGGAAAGAATACTGTTTCATTAGTTGACGAAGTTGATTTGGGAATTAAAGTCACGTATTTGAGCCTTATTGGTAAACGGATCAACAGCGGTACCAATTATGATTCCCTATTCATTTTTTATGTCATATCGACCTAGGAGTGAGGCGTATACAGGGTTATTGGTAAAACATTAACAACCTCTTAAGAGGTCATTGTACTCATCATTATGAACAACTTTTATTATGGGACCAAACCTGAAATCGCGAAAAAAAATCAGCTGTTCCCTACATTTTGACGAGTTATACGAACATAAATGTAGGGAAAGCTGATTTTTTTTTTTGTAATTTCAGGTTTGGTCGACTTCGACTTACGTTTGACTATAACGTTTCAACATACATTGTTTCAGACTTTCAGCACAATAATTTCACTTACTCAGCAATTTGCCCCCAAACCACCTTTGAACGAATTTCCTCAACCTTCACTAAGGATATTTTTTTTAGGCGAGTGGTTTTTTGGAGTTTCACTAAAAGCACTTTATGAAGTAAATTGAGCAAAACTTAGTTAATATTATAATGGTTTTATTTAAATACTTAAGGAGGAAGCACTAAGGTAGCCCGCGAAATTCAAATTTTCTTACGTTTTGTGCAATTTGCTGGTCAGTATTAAGTTGTACGTTGATTAAAATATGATTCGCGGCCGTAACAAATATTTATTTACAGAATTATAATCATTAGAATCAGTAATACAATTTGTTAAGTTGGTATAATCCCCGAATGTCAAGATTTCATGAAATAGTCATTTAGTGGGATTACTTGGTCTTAGAGAGTTGTGTTGATGACTTTAATGATTATAATTCTGTAAATACGTATTTGTTACGGCCGCGAATCATATTTTATTCAAGGTACAATTTAATACTGACCAGCAAATTGCAAAAAACGTAAAAAAAAATGAATTTCGCGGGTTACCCTGGCGCTTTCGCCTTAAGTCTGTTTGGTAGTAAAAAGCGCTGTCTAAAGTGGTTTTTGCTTTTATTTAGGTCTATGTTATGCTCGCGGTTTCATCTACTAATAAAAACTTTTTACTTAGAAGTTAATTAATCAAGCTTTCTCGAATTCTCCAAGTTACCAAGTCCAAGTCATTAATCTATGTTAATATATACCGATAAAGTCCGATTAAATTAAATTTGTTAAGTAGGTATATAGTTTTTTGACGTGACAACGTCTTAAATTAGGTTGCGGCTGGGAGTCACTTATGAAAAAGTGTAACGCTCGGTAACGTTACGATGAGTCACCGAACGAGAGAGAGGCCCGCCGAATGCCTTGCGTCTCTCTCCCACTCAACTATCATTCAATTCCTTGTTCCTATTGTGCAATTTAATTATATTCATATCAATAAATATTCTACCGAGAAAAAGACGTTGTCACGTAAAATCTTCGCCCGTAAAACCGACTTTACAGGCAACCATTTTTTTTTTGTAGATGGGAAATCATCAAATGACCCCCCCCCTCCCGCTCTGGGTGGAGCGACTCATACTGACTAAAACCCATCCGTGTTCCTTCCTTAAGAGCGTTTACGCCGAACGTCATTTCATACAAAATTTCAAGCCCTTGTTTTCCGAAATGAACCAACCGATTTTAATGAAACTTCATACGCATAAGCAGGATACAAAGGTCTAAAAAGTTAGTAGAGAACATTTTCGAAAAATAGTGTTACAGCCAAATTAGACCGATTTTAAACTTTTCATAGAAACAGAGATTTCCAGTTATCTTTTTTTAAATAAGACATTTCGAAAATGTTCTCTACTAACTTTTTAGACCTTTGTATCCTGCTTATTCGTATGAAGTTTCATTAAAATCGGTTCATTCATTTCGGAAAACAAGGGCTTGAAAGTTTGTATGAAATGCCGTTCGGCGTAAACGCTCTTAACCCTTTATGTTCCGGGCCAGCGGTAACCCTTTCGGACAATCCCGCTGAGCAAGTATATAGTTTAGCCGGTACAACGAACCAAACAGACAGATATAAAGATCATCTTGGGCAGTTAGCAACCACTGTCATCTTTGCTAAAAATCCGCTCCACGACATCCATACATAGTATGGTATCAAATAAAGTCACTTTTTGTCCTGTCTGTGGAACAGCTTAGTGCTTGGTCAGACTGGCAGCGCGAGGCAGGGAGCGGCGCAGGTATTGTCGTGTCCAGCGTTTGTCAAAATATAATATGCATGAAGAAGACTTATTTTTATTAGAAAAAAAGCTCGAACTACTTTGAGAACCCCGGTACTCACTGCGGCCACTTGTATGAACGAGCTATGGCGTGAGTTACCCGCGCACTCCCCGTGCCAAGCAGGCCGCACCGCTCGCGCCCGCGTGTCCACTATGGACGCTCAAATGAAGTTCTTATGTTTGAGTACGTCGCGCCGCGCCCGCCCCGCGCCCGCGTTTGCAGTCTGGCCAAGCACTTAGAGCATTTATTCCGGATGGTTTATGTGAATATTAATATTTAACTCAGATATTTCTGTAGTGCATCAGGGATGTGTGCTGAAGCTCGTCGATTGCTTCTAAGCTACGATGCGAAAAAGATGCGCCACCGTCACAAAGAAAAACAAAAGAAAATCTACAATCAGCTGCTCTTTATACCACACCTTTTTACATATAATTTCCCCCACCACGGTCCCCTTAAATGCAATACCCACTCATCCACGAACACAACCGCACGTAAAGATACCAGCAACATCTATTTACTTGCAATCTGTATTAGCCCTGTATTGACAACGACCCCTCCTGATTGTGGATAAGAAAAAAAAAGGGAAGCGGAAGAGGGTTACTGTGTTACGGTTTTCCTCCTATGCACATATTGCTTTATCAGCTTATGGTGGTTTTATTATAATATGATTGTTTATTTTTTTTCTCATTTAATATGTTAATTGCTTTGAATAATGGACAAACCTACTAATAAAAAACTGGCCAAGTGCGAGTCGGACTCGCACACGAAGGGTTCCGTACCAGAAGGCGAAAAAAAACACGTTTGTTGTATGGGAGCCCCCCTTAAATATTTATTTTATTTTGTTTTTAGTATTTGTTGTTATAGCGGCAACAGAAATACATCATCTGTGAAAATTTCAACTGTCTAGCTACCGCGGTTCTTGAGATACAGCCTGGTGACAGACAGTCGGACGGACGGACGGACGGACGGACAGCGAAGTCTTAGTAATAGGGTTCCGTTTTTACCCTTTGGGTACGGAACCCTAAAAATGGCCTACCTGTTTATATTTCTACGCCGTTATGGCAAAACATGACTGTGCTATAATTTTATGTAACATCTTGCATGCCATGTGTGTGTATACTTATGTTTTGGACAAATAAATGATCTATATATCTATGGTTTTATGGTGAAGGATATGATAGATTTGTATTTATTTAAGTTAGTAAGGGGATTTCAGTTTTTTAATGAAAGGTATTTATTTAAAAGGCGGATGTGAGTGAAAAAGCGGCACGCGACAACGGTAGAGGTAAACCTCGCGCTTACGCGTACCTACCGCTCTTGTGTATGAAAAATCACACTAATATTATAAAGGCGAAGGTTTGTGAGTGTGTGTGTGTGTGGGGGTGTGTTTATATCTTTGTTACTTCACGCTCAAACGGTTGGACCAATTTTGATAAAATTTTGTATGGAGGTAGCTGACACCCTGGATTAACATATAGGCTACTTTTTCTCCCGATATTCCCACAGGATCGACATTTACGCGGGTGAAACCGCGGGGCGCAGTTAGTATCTACTAAATAAAAATCTTAAATTCATACATTCATTCACCGACTGAAAATGCACAGCCTAAACAGCTGTTTCTATTATGACAATCACACTAATATTATAAAGGCGAAATTTTGTGAGTGAGTGTGTGTGTTTATTTGTTTGTTGCTTCTTCACGCTCAAACGGCTGGCCCAATTTTGATAAAATTTTGTATGGAGGTAGCTGACACCCTGGATTAACACATAGGCTACTTTTTATCCCGATATTCCCACGAGATCGACATTTATGCGGGTGAAACCGCGGGGCGCAGCTAGTTCTTCTTATAAAGGCGTTTAGTAGCGGATGAAACCTTGTACAATACTATTGAGCACACGCCTTGTTAAGCATAAAATTCCATATCCACAAGCATATTTCCCGCTTTCCCCCATAATTCGCTGTTTATGCATATGTATACTTTTACCACACAAACGGGTGTCACCGATTTATTCCTATTTGCTGCTCCGGGCAATTTATTGCTCTTGTTGCGAGCATTATCTTCGACTTACTTTTACGCACTTTTTTGCTGAATCGGGGCTATGTCTGCATTTTGCTTGGAAATATGTTCCTGACAGCTGGTTGTCAATTCACACTATTCTTGTATTGTTAACTAACTGTGCCTGAGGCTTCTCCCGCGGATATTTTGAATGTAGGTATTTCGGTACCTACGAATCAAAAACAATTTTTTAGCTGAAAATACAGGTACCAGTTGTAAAAGTTGGCAGTTTATGTGCAGTCCATACTTAGCCTTTTAAGAGCATCATCATCATCTGCCTAGCCTTTTCCCAACTATATTGGGGTCGGCTTCCAGTCTAACCGGATGCAGCTGAATACCAGTATTTTACATGGAGCGACTGTCTATCTGACCTCCACAACCCAGTCACTGGGTAATACGATACCCCTTGGTAAGACTGGTTGTCAGACTTTCGGGCTTCTGACTACCCGTAACGACTGTCAAAGCCTTTTAAGAGCATATAAACACATAAAAAAATTAATTTTATTAATAGAAAACAAACAGCTCATTTATCAAATTAAATTTCAGCCGACAACATCCATCGGTTTCTTACTAAACTTCAACTAAACCCGACGATCCTGCGTACTTCTCTTTTGTTGACTGTACATGCGGGTCAAAAACTAATCGGCAAGAGAAAACAATTCATTCACAGTTATACAAAATTCATTCCAGCTCCTTTCACTCAAATCGCTTGCTTATCACAACAAAGTGCACGAACACCTATTTTAAAACAATTGTACTCAAAACAAAAACCGACCAATCAGCGCACAGTTCACACCTGCGTCGCTTTGTAAAAAGCGAGCCCAGTAGGGTTGTCTCGCGTTTTTGCGATATTTATTATGTTTGTTAGGGTTCCGTACCAAATGGTAATAACGGAACCCTTATGGTGAGACTAAGTCTGCCTGTCTGTCACAGCTGGATATCTCAAGAACTACTAATGCTATCAACTTGAAATTTGGTACAGTTTTAGATGACGTTTGCCCAACTATTTTGCAAATAAGAAAGAAATAAAAATATATGTATATTTTATGCAACAGGTACTGAAAGGCGTCTGAAAAATTTGAAGTGGGGCTACTAGGGCTTGTGGGGTATCATAAAATATGAAAGAGCGCAGTTTGCACATTCTCAAACATTTTTTCTTTTTTTTTTAAGGCAGCGTAGTTTTCGACTGTTGATGAAAAATGTAAAAAAAATACCGGCCCCCCCTTATCTCCGAAATTTGCAAAGAGAAAAACTGAAATTACTCTATGTGATAGAACTTTACGTAAAGATTACAGGAAAAATAAAACGAAGTCTCTAAATAGCACACTTTTTCAGAAATCATCAACAAAAGTTACATTAGTTCCACTATCGGTCAAGAGATGGCGCTGACAAAAAATTGCAATATTCTACACCGCAGCGCACAGTGTTAATATTCTCTGATGAATATAGGCCTCGGTGATGAAAATTTAAACACATATGACGGTAGGGAACCCTCGGTGCGCGATTCCGACTCGCTCTTGCCCGGTTTTTTATGTATTCTTTTTACTTTGTGCATGGGGGATAAAGAGCATTGTATTTCGGGTAAGGGGTGGATAAATAAGTAGTGATTGTGGGGGCTTTCGCGTGAAAAGTAAAAAATTATAATCGTTTATTCATAAAAGGGGCACATTTATAATACAAAGCACTGTTGCTACTTTGGCTTACGGCTCATTTGTCTTGAATTTTATCGGTACCGACCACCTTCGCACTTAGAACCTTTTTTTATTATATTTTTTTATTATTTTTTAGTGAAAAAACGTTGCCCCACACTAGGAATTTCTCCTGTATTGTGGGTGCGTTTACAAACATTTAAAGTCACATACACAAACAGCCAGACCCGGAACAACTACTTGTAGGTCATACAAATATTTGTTCCGTGCGGGAATCGAACCCGCGACACGCAGCGCAGAGGTCAATCGCTTAACCACTGCGCCAACCGTGCCGTATATACCTTGCAATGACAATAATGTGAGATTACTTATGACGGACTAACTTTTACTATTACTCTTACAACGTGGTGTAAACAGACGCTTAACTGTTTTATGTACTGGACCATATCTAGAACCTTCTGGTTACGGAGATATTGAATGTCAAAATACCAAAAATTTTTTCGGGAAACCAAGTTTTAAACGTTATAACTTAACTTTATAAACCCGACAAGTTTTAATCGTTATTACTTTACTTTAAATACCCGTGGGGGTATTTAAATGTAAATAAGTTAACTGCTGCATCCATAATTTTTGACGCCTGTTGTGAAGTTAACTCCTGCACCCATAATTTGACGGCACGGTTGGCGCAGTGGTTAAGCGATTGACTACTGCGCTGCCTATCGCGGGTTCGATTCCTGCACGGAACAAATATTTGTATGACCTACAAGTAGTTGTTCCGGGTCTGGCTGTTTGTGTATGTGAGTTTAAATGTTTGTAAACGCACCCACAATAGGTACAGGAGAAATTCCTAGTGTGGGGCAACATTAAAAAAATAATAATAAGCACAATATTTTGCGTTACATTGCGCGCTGCCGTAAAAAGCAAAAATAAAAGTAATTTCCCCGCAATAATTTTTGCTAAAAAATAAATAAATACAGAATGCATAGATAACGGCTATGTTATGCGCCTTTTTACACCCTGTAGATCTTTCTCATGTAAATGCTCTCTACTATAAACTAGAACATAAACAACAAGTGACAGCCCGACAGCCATTATCGCCGTCGTCAAAATGGCGGCACAGCCATTTTACATCGTTTTAATTAACGTACGAGTGCGGCAATACGGTATGACGTAATTCGGTTGATAATGTAACTGTACATATTTGTTTTTTTTTTTTAGTTTTGCTGATAAAATTGTGACGGGAAATAAATGATTTAGGAAACTAGCTTAGTTGAAAACAATCCATATTAATATTATAAATTCGAAAGTAACTCTGTCTGTCTGTCTGTCTCACTGAACGGATTTCGATAAAATTTGGCAGAGAGAGAGATTGCATCCCGGGGAAGAACATAGGATAGTTTTTATCGACATACCTCGCGCGCGAAGCCGCAGGCGGAAGCTAGTGAGTTATATTTCTGCCAAATAAAACCCAATTGGTGTCGCTCCAACCTACTGTACTATGAATACATAACAGCTCATACATTTATTCAGGACTTTACGCATTAATGTTCAATTCCTGAATCCCTGAAGACAGCGTCATTAAAATTCAGGCTTCGTATTGAAAAATTTACTGTAAAATATAACGTAAAATATCAACAAGAAACTGTTGATTCTAAGGAACGAAAATGAATGCCTTTTGACGCTACGCCGTAGCCAACTTCATCTTTGCTACGACGTAGCTGAAGCGTCGTAGCTGATAACCGATCCTCTACGCGTCACGTCAGCTCATAAAACCTACCGCCTTTTTCACGTTCTGAAGTGTTTTACATATTGTAAGAGACGTTACGTAACGCACGCAAGGGGTAGGTAGTGGAGTACGTACAGTACACCGTTTCACCAGTTATGATTAATTAACACGTTTAAAGAGGCGAAACTATTGCAATTTATCGGGAATAAAATCCAGACCGCGGGCTGCGAAAACGAAATAACACGGAAAAGTGTAATTTTCATCAAGAACTCCATATTCCATGAGTATCAAAAAAATCTGGAAAACTCCAAACTCTCCATACAAGTTTCATGGGAGCGGTTCACAAAAGAACCACCACACACACACACACACACACAAATATCCATCAAAAACATTATTTAATTTTCCGCGAACATCGCTTTCAACCACCCACAATCGAGTTAAACCTCCAAACTATATTGTTCTAAAACCGAAAAGTAAAACCGGCTTAAACCGATTACGTCTGGTCCGAACCACCTTTTTCCGGACAAAATGTCATTACGGTCGTATTGTGGTATAGTCTTTTCAAATGGAAAGCGCGTATCAATCAGTGCAGTTTGAACCTTATGACAATGACATAAGTTATATGACGCGCGCTCGCGAATTGCAAGGACAGTAAGTATAACTACATACCGCAGCTTCGCTTGCTATAATTTGATTTAAAATTTACGTTCGACCAAAAGGCTAGACTGTCCCATTAAATGTGGTTTTAACTGCGGTGGATACTATTTGGGTTAATTAAGCTTAATTTTATGTCCAGTCTCAGTAATTTGATAGTGATATTAAGTTGGGTTATGATTTTAATTGTGGGAGAATTTTGTGCGGGGTCAATTGGGCTTTTATGAAGTGACGATTGTGGTTAATTAGTGAGATTGAAAATGGTTAAATTTATATGTCGTTTTCGATGATTTTATTTGGAAACAAAACGTACTGATGTCGCTGTGGACTGCCGAAAGAGTTTTCGCGTCTTTCTGTGTCGAGATTGCGAATAGAAAAATACAGTTCGTGGACAGCCCAAGTAGTACAGATTGTAGCAACTTTCTAAGATATAGAATGCCGTGACAGTGACAATGAACACATCGATAGTTTCTTGAAAAGGTAAAGCACATTTAGGACCGGACTCCACTGAAGCGGAGCTGGGCGGAGCGGAGCGGAGAAGTGCAGGAATCGACCAATCACAATGGTTGAAATTCTCGTCACGTCACTCGTCTCGTCTGTGATTGAACGATTCCTGCACGTCTCCGCTCCGCTCCGCTCAGCTCCGCTTCAGTGGAGTCCGGACCTTAGGCTGCCTTTCTACCAGAGATGAGCGAGGATGCGTAGCGAGGGATGTGTGTGAAACTAACCAATACCAACGCTAACTTAGTTCAAGCTACAAAAATGAAACGATGTTATTGGTTGGTTTCACACATCCCTTGCTACGCATCCTCGCTCATTTCTGGTGGAAAGGCAGCCTTAGGCTTAGAGAGTATAGATAGAGGTATGAGGAACAGGGTGTAAAGTTCACTCATTCTCCATAGAAAAGGGAGGATCCTCCGACCAGATGCTTCATGGCGGGTAGTTGTATGTATGCTAATCGCACGGTAAACTCTGCTTGCGAGATGCAGGATTTCGCGTGACGTCAGTATGATGAGTAGTTCGCATGTGGCGGTGTAGACGCCGCTACAGTTTCATAAGAAGTTAAACCACAGTAATCTAAAATAGTTTTCCACTCCAAAATTACGTTATCAAAATTCATAACACCCTTCATAAATAACGGTTAGAGGCCCTTCAAAACTACCCTCAAAACAACAGAAACTAAACTTTTGTTAAATAAATACGGGCCTTCTTTCCGGTCATCCCCCAAGGGAGAAGGCGCGAAGATAACGAAAAGTAGTACAATGTAAAGAAAAAAAAAGTTGGAATTTAATCATATATTCAAGGATGGCAACTCTACGGTGTGTGCGTTCAGACCTTTGTTTACTGATAAGACAATGTTAGGGTTATGTTGTTCAGCGGGATTGTCCGAAAGGGCCCGAAACGTAAAGGGCTAAGGAAGGAACATGGGTGGGTTTTCGTCAGTAACAGCCTGACACTCCCTTCCGCTCCACCTATCCTATCACCTCCACTATCCAAAATAGTCCAACCCCGTACTTTCCCTACACATATTAGATCACCTTTTCTCGACGTATGTTTCTCTTTTTGTTTTACTGTTTTTAATCTGTGTGTTTTCTCATTGAGTTTATGTTATGCCCTGTATCCCTTCACATTTACTAAATAAGTAATTATGTTCTCATACCGTGTGGTGGGAGTGGGACCCTGGTGATCTGCTATACAGGTATTCCTAGTGCAGACACCAGTCTCTCACAAACTAGTTTCTAAGCTTGTCTAAATTTATATTATACCATTGCTTGTGAAGAGAAAATAAATTATTTGAATTTGAACCCAGAGCGGGAACCATTTGATGATTTCCCATCCGAAAAAAAAAAAAAAGTTTTTGTTGTGGTATTTTTTATATTAGGCGATTTTACCATTGTGCCAACCGTGCTGTCAAAAGATTGAAAATGCCAAAAATCATATTTTTATAACAAAAAAATAACATCGTAATGATAAATAAATAGCCGTTAGTACTACCGAGGCAATACAGCGAGGTAATTGCGTAACACACTATCAATAGCAATGTGTTTCATTTTGACAGTTCAACAACATTCATTGCGTTACAATTTTTTCTAACATTTGAAGCAATGGATTAGCAATGTCCTTCAAAATGATTCACGACGTGTTGCTACAAGTGATTTCTTTTATAAATTATTTGGTCTACTAATACTATCTCTCCGTAGTCTAGGTACGCCATTGGTGAGCAAACATTTAGAACACGCTTTTTCTTTCCAATTCTTGTTCAACCGTTGCGACATTTCGACTTGTCGGATTCGAAAATACTGTTGAAATCTAGCAATTTTCACATCTCACACCTCAGGAAACACACAAAGGGCGAAACTGACAACACTTTTATCCAATGTCCAAAGAATTCCTTCCATTTAACAAGCACAAGGTTTCAAACGGATCTGTTTCGGCTCGTGGACGCGTAACTCAATCGTTTCACAAAATACATAGGGGCAGAAGGACAATACATAGCATGCGTGAAAAATGACCTCGGGCGATTCGACTTGCGGAACGAGTTGCGTCAAGGGACACGCGCGCGCGATTACTGTTTCCATCCGTCGCTCCGCAAGTCGCGTTGAGGTGACTCGTAAACAATACAAAAAACAAACAAAACAAAAAATCTAAACAACTTCTTTCATCTGTTTTCTCCGCAGTCACTGTCGCAAGAAGCGTGTGGCTTGAGCAAGGAGCTCGACCCAAACGGGGTAAAGCCAATTGGGATATAATGCAGTTTCTAGTCGGTAAAAAAAAATGTCTAAATGTTTTATTATTCGGTGTCTGGAGAATTTTACCCAAAGTTCTATTCGATAGTGCTTTTGATTTTATATCGCTATATTCTAAACACTACTAAGGATGTGCTAAAATAGCCAACTTTATCAAGCAATAGTCGTGATTCAGATTTATTGAGTACTAGCTGACCCGACAGACGATGTCCTGTTTTTGACTCGAAAGACACGTGGCGCCATCTATTAACGATATTGTTGTTTTCCTCTGGAACAGCACTTTTTTTCAGGATGAAAGGTGCCCTATGTCCGTTTCTGTACACCTGACAACGTATATGCAAAATTTCAGGATGATCGGCTCAGTGGTTTAGGCGTGAAAAGGTAACAAACAAACTTACTTTCGTATTTATAGATAGGATTTTTTTGCCACTTCCTTATTATTTATTTATTTTTAGCCTATGTTGTCTCACTGCAGGTCAAAGAACTCCCTTTCTTCTTTCCACTCCTCTCTGTCTTGAGCTAGTGTGGACCAATCCCGTCTGTAGGCGTCAAGCACATCCCGCCATCTTCTCCTGGGTGTGCCTCGATATCGCCGGACGTTTTCGCCACTTCTCAACTGCAGATTATTTCAAATGGAACTTCTGTCTCCACTTCACAATGTCTTTATGTCGGGATAGCTGATACAGCTTGTGCCGAACGGATTTCATTCAGCGAACAAAAAAATAAGATTATCTGATAGTCCGTTTTGGATGCCTTTGTGGGTTTTATGTGGCTGATCAGAAATGACGAGCCTTTTGTCATCATGACTTTTATTATTTGAAGGGTTCGTAGGGAGGGTTCTTGTGTTTTAGGCACTTGGCCAAGTGACCGCTGCAATGCAAGGGGAAAGGAAAAAAACTGGTCAAGAGCTAGTCGGGCTCGCGCACCGAGGGTTCCGTACCATCATGTTTTTAATTTTTCATCGGCGAGGCCTATAATCGTCAGAGAATTTTAACACTGTGCACTGCGGTGTAGAATATTGCAGTTTTATGTCAGCGCCATATCTTGACCGATAGTGGAACTAATGTAACGTGTTGATGATTTCTGAAAAAGTGTGCTATTTAGAGACTTTATTATATTTTTCCTGTAATCTTTACATATTATACTTCTATCACATATAATAATTTCAGAATTTTCTGTTTGCAAACTTCGGAGATAAGGGGGAGAACGGAATTTTTTTTTACATTTTTCATCAAAAGCCGAAAATTATTAGGCCTAAAAAAAAATTTTTCAGAAAGTGCAAACTGCGCTCTTCATGTGATACCCCACATGACCTAGTAGCCCCACTTCGAATTTTTCAGACCCCTTTCAGTCCCTGTTGCACAAAACACACATATTTTTATTTCTTTCTTATTTGCAAAATAGTTGGGCAAACGTAATCTAAAACTATTCCAAATTTCGAGTTGTTGATAGCATTAGTAGTTCTTGAGATATCTAGCTGTGACAGACAGACAGACAGACTGAGCTCACCGTTCCATTTTGGTACGGAACCCTAAAAAAGGCTAAATACAGGGATTGTAAATCGCAGTTTCTTGTTATCAGCAGAGGAAGGTATTGTCCATACCTAATCCTTTATCCGCTTCATTTTACTGGTGGTACCGGATTTGTTTTCGGAGTGTCTCAAACAGCTGAATTTTAAGACACTCACATTTGAAGTTTTTCTTTAGGTGTTAAATTTGGTTTACATTTATATTTCTACTTTTTTTTTTTTTTGCTTGAGTATGGTTTTCATTGTATTTTTTGGTATAGGTATTGGCGTGACTAGCTGACCTATGAAAATAATTTAATTTAATGTTCTTTGAATACCTAAATATAAGTTTATCTATCTGAACAGACGGCTGTCCTTTATCCGCGTCATTTTACTGTGCTCTGTTTGGTTGACGATGACAAGACGCATTTGCAGTTCGAATAGTGTCTTAAACAGCTGATGAATTTTAAGACACTCACATTTGAGGTTTTTCTTTATACATATATTTAATTTTGTTTACATTATTATTTTTAGTTATTTTTTTTTGCTTTCGTATAGTGTTTATTGTATTTATTGGTATATTGGCGTGACTAGCTGACCTACGGAAATAAATAAATTTCATGTTCTTTGCATACCTATATTGTATTGTATTATTGCAAGTTTTTCTAACTGAACAGACAGCTGTGCTGCTGGGGACTTTCTTGCGTCACTTCCCAGCGAAAGCACTAGGAAGTGGTGATGAGCGGGCGTTTTGGGGGACCACCTTATGTAATTTTGATGTTGTGAAAAATAAGTGTTGAAAGAAAAGTGCTGATTCACAGCCTTATTAGAATTAATGACTTTTGCTTTTGAAGGAGGAGCTGCCATTCATACATTACGGCGAAAAATGCGAAATGGTTCATTTAGACATAAAGCATCGCATAATAATATTCATCATCATCATCATCATTTCAGCCGAAAGACGTCCACTGCTGGACATAGGCCTCCCCCAAGCACCTCCACTTCGACCGGTTCTGCGCTTCTCGCATCCAACGGGTTCCTGCGGCCTTCACAAGGTCGTCGGACCACCTTGTGGGAGGCCTGCCAACGCTACGTCTTCCGGTACGCGGTCGCCACTCCAGAACCTTTCGGCCCCATCGGCCATCTGTTCTGCGAGTAATGTGCCCTGCCCACTGCCACTTAAGTTTGGCAATTCTTCGGGCTATGTCGGTTAGCTTGGTAGCATTATTATTAGTGTATATAGATTAACCTATATAGATTAACAGGAATGAGGAGATCCGTAGGAGAACCATCTCCTGCGGATCTCCTCATTCCTGATTCGATCACGTAGGGAAACTCCAAGCATAGCCCTCTCCATTGCCCTTTGGGTGACTTTTAGCCTTCATATAATAATATTCAGTCGCATCTAAATTCAAAAGAAAAACGACGAACGAAAACTCTTAGCTGACATGAAAATTTAAATAACCAAGACAAGCCAAAGGACATGGATAAAGTGTGGCCCTGCACGGACAAAGACTTAATAATATAAAAAAAAAAACTTATAATACTTGAATTTCTATCATGACTTTCATTTCTCCGCACATGTGTGTGGGAAAATATCAATTTTAAAGAGTAATTATTTTGTTTGTTTTGTTTTGACTTCCATCCGTGAGTTTCAAATGTTGCAACTATTTGAAATATTATGGTAATTAGTACATGTTCATCGTTCGAAACGACATGTATTTACGTGTATTTTAGATAATAGAGTAAGAAAAAAATATTTTTTATGCGCGTTTAGTGATAACGGAAGTAAAAGTAAAAAATACACATTTTATTTATCTCTTTAATTAAAAATCAATAGATTATTTGGTTCTTCAAAGTAATGGAAACACTATCTTCTTCTGTTAAGGCAGTTACAGACAAAGCAATAAAATGTTTTCAAAATAAATATTAATTCGATATAGTGTTTCACCCAATATTCACATAACATCACGCGTGTAATCCTCGAAGAGTTAGGCAGAGGTATACCTATAGTACACCCCCATTTCAACAGTTATGTTCAAGTCACATAATATAGAGGGCGAACCCATTGCCATCAATTGGGCCAAAATCCAGACTCCGGGCTGCTACTGAGAAACTCAATACACATAACATAATTACATAGGAAGTAACAGATAGTGTCTAACAGATATTTAGTGCAGGACACATTATTGTATTATTATAGTAAGGTGATTAAAAATATATTTTGACATCTTTTTGTGACATTTTCGATATTATAAGTACTTACTTTCTGTTATATTATACACATGCACAACTATACCTAATAATTATATATTTATATATTTGACGGCACCTTACGTTTACAACACAAAATATCAGTTCTATTATTGTGATGCGCTTATATAAGCGCATACATCTAGTCATATGACTAGATGTATGAACGTCGTAATCGTCGTTTCTGCCTTCCCGCATGGCAAAAGCAGGGAATTTATGTATGTTTGTATACCTACATATTATAGCTACGTACGTGTGTTAAGGGTTTTATGTCGATTGTCATGACAAAGCCAAGACATTTGTTTTATAATAATGATTTGACAATTTAAGTCATTCCTGTCATAGATAAAAATACTAAATTGTACAAATTCCTGTGTGTTCTTGTGGCTCGCTTATTGAATGTTTTCTTGTGGTTTCATGTGGTGTTTTACGACGACCATTGTTTCTGGATATCTGTTGTTACTGCTCTTTCGACCAACCCCGGCTTTCACGGACTTTGCATCTTCTCATTTTGATTTACCTTGGCTACTCGCAATTTGGACAATTGATTTTGCCCTGTTTCTGATGGAGAACCAGCGCTGCACTAACTGTGCGTTTAGCATAAGGAGGCATTTGTTGGATTCGGATGAAATTCAATCTGTTATAAGACAGTGGATTACCCCGCGAAAGTCTACAGCACGTCTTTTAAGGGTGTAGCTATTTGTTTATACTTATGTAGGTTGTTTGTTTCAGGTCACTGTGTCTGATAAAGTGTGCCATTCTTGCTGGTAATAATAATAATAGTCATCATCATCATTCAGCCAAAGAAGTCCACTGCCTAAGCCTCACATGCTGAACATATGACCTGGTAGAAGTCGCAGGAATTCATTGTATGCGAGAAACACAGGACCGGTCTATGTGATACCTATAGATTATTGTACACACGTAGTTAAATATGATTAAAAGTAAATAATAATAATACCAGCCTATTATTGTCTCATCTCGTACAGAAAAGACACGAGCAATACGTATGCTCAAGACAGGGTTGGCGATATCAGACTTATTTTAACTAGAAGTCCAGGTTTCCTCACGATGTTTTTTCTTCACCGATGTCAGTAATGTCCAAGATAGTCTCAGAAACTACATATGAATTGAAAAAAGTCTCACTGGTACTTGGGAATTGAACCCACAACCTCGTGCATGAGAAGCGAATCACGACAATGTACAATGCCTACCGTATTTAAACGTCAAAATATCATACCAGAATTTTCACCTAAAATGTCTTATATCTCGTCACCACCGACTTCTGGAGTAATAAAATGTAAACAGGACTATTATATACAAATATTCCTTCATGATATATATTGTTTTATTAATGTCCGTGCTGGACCATACTTGTATGGGACCGTTATCCTTCTCCTTTATTAAGCCCATATAAACGTCTACTTTAATTAATTAAGAGATTTAACTCTAACCACAAAGTAAATAACCGTAATTTACTCAAAAACACACATTTCCTACAAACGTCTTCTCAGTAACTCACAATTTACGAGCCAGCTAAATTATCAGAATAACGTAACGTAACGTAACGAGGTTATAAATAATGCGATAATATCGCAACTACAGTGATAACGAACATTTAATTCGCGGCAATTGTAATATTATATCACCTTAATGGTCCTGGCTGTTAAGGGGTGGTTAAGGCAGGTTTACACCGCGAAATGCCGCGGTACAGTTTCGCGGTATTGGTAAGTATGTACCGGTGAGTTAAGAGCGCCAAATTTCTAAAAGACAGTCGATTTTGTCGGTTTAGTTTAGGTGTCAAATACAATATCGACATGTGTGATTGTGTTCAATATCTATACACGAGGAAAATAAGGAAATCCTCGTGAGGAGAGGTGTGGATGGCAGTAGCGAAGGGTCAATTTTTGTGAGATAGATTGCATCCCGGGGAAGGGCATAAGATATTTTTTATCCCAATATTTCCACGGGATCGACACTTATGCGGGTGAAACCGCGAGGCGCTGCTAATTTTGAATAAAGACGACCAAAAAGATGTTTGTAGTTAAACCCTGACAAAAGACAGGGGCTCAAGTCTGCTATTTTTATAAATTCGTCATTCCAATACGATCCCATTGTCACTTTGCTAAAAGTTCGTAATCTGCTAAATTCAAAATGGTCGATTATTGGTCGGTCAATGGCGCAGAACATATACGATACTCGTAACGAATTAAAAGCAATGACTGCACAATGACGTTCTAATGGTAGGTAACTGATCATAGGAACTGTCAATTTTAGCAGATTAACGCCTAAGTCAATCATTAATTTGTCATTATGTACGAGATTACCATTCTTTGCCATTTCTTTCAATGGAGTGTCAGTGGTTGACCATTGGAAAGTCATAATGACGCCATTATATTAGTAGATTACCAAACTTGTCAAAATCAACAATTATGAAATCAATGATAGACCAATCTGACACTATTGTAATAGCAGACTTGAGGCCCAGGTAGGAATGGGAAAATTACGAAATTTAGAGACAGCAGGAAACTTCATTTAAACGGACTACATTTCCCAATGTTAGCACTCTAACCTTTGCAAACCACATAGCCTATCTATCTATATAAATAAAAAGAAAACTCCTGACTGACTGACTGATTGACTGACTCATCAACGCCCAGCCCAAACCCTTGGACCTAGAGAGCTGAAATTTTGCCCAGAGGTCCCCTTTATAACGTAGACAAGGAATAAGGAAGGATTTTTCGAAATTCAACCCCTAAGGGGGTGAATGGGGGGAGGGTGAAATTTCACGCGGACGAAGTCGCGGGCAGAAGCTATACCAAAATAAACTGGGCGCACTGTATTCGATACACCCCTGGCTATGTCAAAACGACATCCCAAAGGAATAATGTCAGGCAAAGTCGTGATAAAAACATTTAATGAAAATTGGAAAATGTGTTCCAAAAGTGTTCGACTTATAATGCTCATTTTATCGTATAAAAACCATTGATATTACATTAGTTAGTTTTTTATTAATCATAATTAAACTACTTAGAATAAAATAGCCATTTTCAATAGGGTTCCTCCTATGGTTAAAACGAATCTATTAAAAAAAAATTGACTCAATTAATTGATTTGTTTTGCAAGCTACAATGTTTTCAGGTTTCACACTTGATTGACGGGAAAGTTTTTAGAAATATTTTCATGTCTTTTTCGTTTCTACTGCATTGAAAGCAGTTTTTGAAAGCACAGAATTAATCTACATTAAATTGTCTATGCAATTACGCTAATATCACACTAATATTATAAAGGCGAAAGTTTATGAGTGTGTTTGTATGTGTGTTTATATGTTTGTTACTTCTTCACGCTCAAACGGCTGGACCAATTTTGATAAAATTTTGTATGGAGGTAGCTGACACCCTGGATTAACATATAGGCTACTTTTTATCCCGATATTCATAGATCGACATTTACGCGGGTAAAACCGCGTGGCGCAGCTAGTGGTATATAAATTAAGTAGGTCCCATGTACTAGAAGGAGTATAACAATAGAAACAGTTGCAGAAAGTAGGCAAAAAAAATAATTCAATCGTAGAAGAACTCTCTAATGCTTCGCATTATGAGTCATGATGCAATAAAGTGAACGAACAAAATGTAGGTAACGGGAATACAATTTTAGAGTCCCTCGTGTAAATGTCGCTTGCCAACGACAAATTGGTACCGTAATCATTTGGGTGGCTTGGCATTTCCTTAAACATTCAGGAAATTCTGTTTATGTCACATAATTTCCGTTTAAGTGACATTCGCAGAATTTCCTGAAAGTTCCTAATAGAGTTTTTACGGAAAAGAGGATAATGGTCATCATTTAAGCATAATTAATAAGTAATGTAGTGCGGAGCAGTGTTGGCCGAGTAGTAACGGCCGCGACTTACGAGTTGTAGGTCGTGGGTTCGAAACCTCGAACCCAGGCAGGCACTTACTTTGTGTAAATAATTTCATTACCACTGCTCTTGAAACGGTGAAGGAAAACATCACGAGGAAACGCAAGTTTTAGAAACAATAAAAGTATATGATCGACTACAGTAAACAAAATCAGAAAAATATATGATATTCTTCAGGATATATGCTAGGTAGATAGTGTGTTGAAAACATAATATAACTAATGTGATACGATAGAAAAAAATCATGAAGATACCTCCAAAAACTTTCTTTTTACAATAAAAACCATACTAATAAACATAAAATCGTTCTGATTTTTTGTCAGATTAATATATAAGCAACATACTAAAATACTAGTACTTTATTTTTATAGTCCAAACAATACATTTTTTGTAATTAAATAATTGCTTCATATTTCGCAATAAATTACCAGCGCTATGTCATCGCGCTTCTCTTTCTTTTCAATGCAGTCCGACAGTGACCGCGCTTTAGGTCATGTAAGCCCCCTAAGACTTCTGTAGGTATAACAAGGATTATTTTAAGGTAAGCTGTTGAAGGTTTAATTCTCATTGTTAGTTATGAGATAAGGTAGTTGGTTAAGATAATATTTATGTTATCACCTACCGAGATAAGTTGGGGGTTTCAGTTTTGTATATTTAGGACTTTAGAGTTAGAGTTTTTGGGAAGCGGGTTCGTTTAGCTTTTAAGACGTGACTGGTATAATGGCAGATGATGACCTACTTCAATTTTATTTAGTTGTACCTATAGATTTTCCACGGGATTCGCTACCTGTTTTATTTACTTTACTAGCTCCGCCCTGCGGTTTCACCCGCGTAAATGTCGATCCCGTGCCTATATGTTAATCCAGGGTGTCAGCTACCTCCATACAAAATTTTATCAAAATTGGTCCAGCCGTTTGAGCGTGAAGAAGTAACAAACATATAAACACACCCCCACCCCCACCCACACACTCATAAACTTTCGCCTTTATAATATTAGTGTGATTCATATTTTTGTTTCAACTTTACCATCCTTTCCACGAAAAACCCGTCAGGCTCGACGAAAAACATTAAAATAGAACATCGAAGGATAAAAAAAAAATAGTCCGAATAGTATCGAACTAAAAGCATTTCGGTATTACAAAAAGGTAAAAACCTTTCTCACCAGTACTTTTCCCGTATATTCCAGCGTCATACTTACTACCCTCAAAAAAAAACCGCCATTTTTCTTTTAATGACATCAGTAGGTACGTACCTGAAAAAATAAAAACAAAGAAATTAGGAACATTCCAGAACAAAGAACATTTATTTTGAGAGCATTTTTACGTAAGTGTCTGGAATATTTTGAGTAAAAAACGTTGTATTTTTATGATGTCATAAGTTATTTTTTTTATAAGGTTTGGACACGTAGCACTTATGAAGACCGACGTTACGTCGTCGTCTTTTTTTTTTGAGTAGGTGTTATGCACTTAGTATCTGAAATTCTGAACATTTTTTCTGTTACCCTTGCAATATTTCTTTGTCAAAACAAAAGGTGTCTAGATTGTGAGATGTAGATGATGATGATATTGTCTTGGAAAGACTATATCAAAAATACAAAGTTCGCTAAACACCTTTTTTTTCGTGGGGATATCCTCACGGGGTCCCACCATCTGGGGAGAACGGAGGGTTATTTCAAACTCCTACCGAATAAAACCCCACTGATCACTCTACTACAATCAGTCGGGGGCCCGGGAGATACCTATACATTAGCCGTACCTGTAGCGGTATCTACAACGCCACATGCGAACAACGCGTCATACTGACGTCACGCAAAATCCTGCATCGCGCAAGCAGAGTTTACCGCGCAACTAGCATAGATAAAACGGCCCGACATGAATCATTGGGCAGTTGCCCGCCAGACACAACACCCGTCAGGTCGGAGGATCCTCCCTTTTCTATAGAGTATGAGTGAACTTTACACCCTGTTCCTCATACCTCTATATACCAATCGCTAACACCCTAGAAAATTACTTATACTAGTAGTAGATCCTTTTCTATGCCTGTTCTATTACACGAAATAATTATTATTTTCTGAATTCCAGAATCAGATTCTGGCGGAAAGTGAATACCTAAAACAAAAATTTAAACCTACTTTTCGATAATCTCGAAATAAGACTTAAGGAAGAATATACATAATCAGCCTATAATGATCCCACTGCTGGGACACAGGCCTCCCTTTTGTGACAGGGAGTGGGCCTTAATCCACCACGCTGCCCAGCGCGGGTTGGTGGCTATCGCGTGTCTTCGAATTTTCGATTCTAGAACATGCCGGTTTCCTCAAGATGTTTTCCTGCGAGAGTGCTTGCCCTAAAAGAAATCTATATACATATAATTCAAAGTCCTGACTGACTGACTGATATATCAACGCACAGCCTAAACCGCTGGTCCTAGAGACATGAAATTTGGAGGGTGTGTTCTTTGTGAAGAGTAGGTATCCACTAAGAAAGGGTTTTTCGAAATTCCACCCCTAGGAGGGTGAAATGGGGGTTGAATTTTCTGTGAATAATTTCCGACCGCCACGCGGGCGAAACCGCTAGCAAAAGCTAGTCTACGACATAATTTCTATGACTCCTCCACTTGAACATAACTACAAACTTAACTCAAGCCACATCTGTCCTAAAGCCTTAAGCACTTGTGTAGACTTACACGAGTGAGAGTCCCCGTGAATTTAATAAGCAACAGAACGGTAACATAGTTCTAAAACAACGACACCGAGGTTTGGGGCTCCCTTAATTAAACGGACCTCTGTGTATATACATACTGGATGTGACTACAATAGCTGGGTCGATTAGTATAATCAAATGACCGAGGAGGTACGGATAAAATCCCTGAAAGAACTGAATGATGAGAATGTAAGGGCTGATATGACCAAGCTTTTATCAGTGGAATAAAATTGACGTCTGACAGTTTCTAATATGGAAAAATTCAAAATTTATTCTCAGGATAAGACTTATTCTAGGCATAAAAATTTGGTGGAATTAGCCCTGAGCAAGTCAGTCATCCATTTCGTAAGACATACCTTCGAAAAGAAGAAAAAAGAAGCAGTTAAAAGGCTAGCCAGGTATGACAAAGGACCGCTAACAGTAGGGAGTTGACGAAACCTAGTGGACATAGTAATTTTTTTTTAATGGAGAGATAGACGCGTTCTGGCTAGTTAAAAAGACAACATGAACTTGACTTTGCGTCATGTTTGCCGCAAATAAACGACACGTTTGACTATAGTCCGCGCGGAACTAGTTGGCCGCTGAGGTGGGGACAGGGGTGAGGCGGCGGATTGCAACGCACGTAGTATCACGTAGTGAGTAATGCGCCCCCGCCCCTCCGTCCCACCGCTCACATACCTAAGGCGCGACCAACTAGTTCCGCGCGGACCATAACGGGTGTTGTGACACAAGATGCTCTGTTCAGCATTCGACAGAGATTTAGAGCGGAGTTGATAGATTGTCAGAAATTGCCTTAAAAGTTACGGCACCATCCCAAACATCTAAAACGCGTCACTTCCATTAACACTAAATCTGTATAAATAGTTGGTCCCGGGGATTGCAATTTGCATCGACTACGAAAGGGTTGTGTGACGTGGGACGGACTGTGATAATTTGGTACAAGCAGTGCTCTAGGGTTTGGTAATTGTGGAGTTATGGTCGCGAGTTGAGGAGGGTATGGGCACAGTAAAGATATGAACAGTACGGAAACTGTGTACTAACGTTCGAAACGGGACACTCACACAGACGCGCGCATCTACGGTACCCCGAAGCGGCACCCGTGACTGAGAGCACCGCGACTATTGCTAGGGGTACCGTCCGGCTAAAACTAGGTGTAGCCGCACTTCGGCTATTAGCCGTGACATATACATAACAAAAATAAATTAAAAATTTAAAAACCCCCGACACAAAATAATAAAAAAATTAAGGTATCCCTACAAAAAGCATGAAATAAAATTTTATTTAAATATAAATTCATATGGAAGTCGGGGGACCGTTCTGTGGAACACCTTCTATTCTAAGAGGTCCCCCGACTTCCATATGAATTTCTATTTAAATAAAATTTTATTTCATGCTTTTTGTAGGGATTCCTTAATTTTTTTATTGATTTTTTTATTATTTTGTGTCGGGGGTTTTTAAATTTTAAATTTTTGCACTAGAATTTATTTAATTTTCAAGTTTTAGTTTTCATTTCGTTAGTTAATATTCCTTATTCCCTTTCAATAAAGTGTACATTATTCTACTTGTCAAGCCCTTTTATTTGATACCTATATTGAAGGAGTTGTGAAAAAAAAAAGTAATTCGCCATGTTGTGGTGGCGGCCATCTTGGATTTGAAATTTATCATAGTGTATAGTAGTCTACTAGTCAAGCCCTTTCATTTGATATCCATATTAAGGGAGTAGTGAAAATAAAATGTAATACGCCATTTTGTGGTCGCGGCCATCTTGGATTTGAAATTTATCGTAGTGTATAGCATTCTACTAGTCAAGCCCTTTCATTTGATACCCATATTGAGGGTGTTGTGAAAAAATTTGTAATCCGCCATTTTGTGGCGGCGGCCATCTTGGACCGATTTTCATCAAACATAGCTAAGAACACTCCCGACTTATACACCTTTCAAACAAAAAAAAAGAAAATCAAAATCGGTTCATCCGTTCGGGAGCTACGATGCCACAGACAGACACGTCAATCTTATAACACCCCGTCGTTTTTGCGTCGGGGGTTAAAAATACTATAAAAAAAACTTCCATTCCTAGCCCTTTCTAACCTAAACAAAAGCCTTATGTGCGCATATCAGTATCATGGCGACCTCAATCAGGCGTGTTGATGAAAGAGCGCCCTAATTAGCGACCCTGTTCACTACCGCTGCAATTAACGCCGTAGCCACAGTCAAGATATGAACAGTGGCCTGGCTCGGCCACGAAAATAACGCCACGCTTGAGGCGTCAATTCGCTACAAGCGTCATTTCTAAGCGTCAAAAGAAAGGCCACGAACTTCAAATATTCGCCTGAGCGTGTACGTCGGTGGGGGAATGCATCAGCTACAGCCGGCGACCGCTTCCCGGCCGGGTACCGCTCCTATCGGAGCGCGTGGAGCGACTGTTTCGTGCACACTGTGGAATTTTCTCATACAATTGTTTTCGACGCCCATAAAAAACGCCCGTCGGATAATCCAACGCTTGTGCATATTCGCTCGTAGCAAATTTCGCTGCTGCTTGCAGCGCTACTTTGTGGCCTTGTAGATAATAGTGTTACGCGCCATAATTAATGCCAGGTACAAGGTGACATTAGTTACCACTAGCGCCATCTAGTATCGAGTAGCAGAACTAGTCGAGTCACGATCGTTCTAGAAAATTCGATACTAGAACTTTGTAGAACTTTCTCGAACTTTCGATACCTAGTCGGTCGGGGCCGGTATGTACTCGAACATTCTAGATGTTTCTACAATGGAAGGTTCTCGAACTATCTGCGGCACTATATAAGGCCGGGATGCGCGACGACCGACACAGTTTGGATAAAGCGACAAGAGCGAAAACATCTAAGCGATCTTCAAGTGCGAATTAAGAGTGATCAGTAGTGTGATTGTGTTCTTTTAATTAGTGTTGAGTTGTAATTAGTGTTGTAAAATAAATTGTTATTTTTGGTTATCGGCAGTTTTTATTGTCACGTACCCGAAGCTCGTAACAATTGGTGTCAGAAGTGGGATTATGCCGATTTTACCCAAAGACGACACGGAGGGTATCCGTACCCGGAGTCAGCGCCAGCAGGAGACGGACCAGAGGCGATTTGGTGGAACTACGCCACAGAGGTCGGAAGGCCAGCTACCGACCACGGAGGCCGGCCCGTCCACAGCTGCTCCAGCATCATCAGCACCAGATTTGGCTGCTCTGATGATGATGCTGCAGGAGCAGGCCCGCCGACAGGAGGAACAAGCTCGCCGACAGGAGGAACAGGCTCGTCGGTTGGAAGAACAGCTCCAGCGCGATAAGGAGGAACAGTCCCGCCGTCAAGAGGAACAGGCCCATCGATTGGAAGAACAGCTCAAACGGGATAAGGAGGAGCAGGTGCGCCGCCAGGAAGAGCAAATGTTCCTCATGAAGGACCTTCACGCAACCTTCGGGAAAGACATGAAGGAGGTGAAGGAGAAGGTTGCCCGGCATGACAACCGCCTGTCAGAAGCTGAAACTCAGATCAGCAAGTTTAATGACGTCATTGCTGATGTGAAGCAGGAGTTGGGTAACCTTAAACTTGGGGATGGAATCGCAGCTCCCGTAGCTACAACACCTTCGCTACGTGGATTCAAAGTGCCACCGTTCGACGGTACTTCTTCCTGGTCGGCCTACAAAATCCAGTTTGAGGCTGTCATGAAGGCGAACGGGTGGAATAAAAATCAGGCCATGACTGCCCTCACCCTAGGCCTTCGCGACCAGGCCTTAACTGTTCTGGAAGCTCTCGGTAAGGAAGTGACTTACGAGCAGCTCCTTGAGGCATTGGAGGCTCGGTATGGCGACGCTCACCTGGAACACGTGTTTCGTGCGCAGCTCAAGGATCGCGTGCAACGCAGTAGCGAAAACCTGCAGCAGTGGGCCCTTGAAGTGGAGAAGCTGGTTCGCAAAGCTTACCAGTCCGTACCTGCGCTTATTGATGGAAACCTGGTGCAGGCATTCATCGACGGCATCCGCGACCTTGAAGTGAGAGTTGCTGTGAGGCTGGGTCACCACGGGACGCTTAAGGACGCCTTGGCCCATGCACTGGAGGTGGAAGCTGTGCGGCAGGATCATCGTTCCCATCGCGTCAGGGAGGTTGCAGCGGCTACAGTTCGCGACCGCTATAAAGGATACAGCCCAAGGTGCTACGGCTGTGGGGAAAGGGGCCACCTTCGATCCAGCTGCCCTAAGCGAACTGCAGAAAGAGAAGACGGCCGATCTCCAGAGGGCAGTGCGGCTAACAGCACCGCCCAGCACCAGCAGCAGGGAAACGAGTAATAGCCAGGACTGCGGGGCGGGTGCTGGCTGAGGTTCAAAGAGCCCCAAGGGTTTCGATCACACAAACCCATGACGGGAACAGCCTAATCATCAAGGGCGAGGTCAACGGAACGCCGTGTAAGCTGACCATAGACACTGGAGCCTCTCGCACGGTTGTCAGTTCCCAATTAATAAGACGGTCCCTTGGGGACTCGGCATACAACCGAGAACGCATTAATTTGGTAACAGCCACCGGTCAGCGCATACCCGTCCATGGAGAGAAGAAGATGGAGTTGAAGCTAGGCAACAGAATCTACCTGCATAATGTCATCGTGGCCGATATAATGGACGATTGCATCCTGGGCCTTGACTTTATGAGGAAGAATTGTTGCGAGATTGACGTCAAGCAAGGCGTTTTGAAATGTGGACAAGAGGAACTTTTCGTGGAAGGGGCGTTACCAGGGAATGTGTACAGCCTTAAGAAGATTGTTCTTCCGCCGAGATCGGAAACTATTGTGCCGGTTAGTCTTCCTCGGAATCCTGGGCAGACTCATCGTTGTGTACTCGTGGAAAGGGTAGACAATGACCTTCCATGGAAAGTGGCACGAACTTTGGTCAGAGCCACCGACATCTCAGGGGTACGTGTGCTGAACCTTTGTGATCAGGAACAGACTATAGAAAAAGGCACACTAGTTGGTACTTGCGAGGAAGTGGATTGGTTGCGTCGATGCCAATATCTATCGACTGGGACCCTCAGCAAGGATGCACAAACGAAAGTGACCACACTCTTAGAAGACTGCCGCAGCGCTCTGTCCCAAAATGAAATGGTCAAGGCGAAGAAGATGTTACTCAAGTACGCCAATGTTTTCTCGTCAAACGATGCTGACATCGGGAAGACTGGCTTAGTTCAACACAAAATAAACACAGGAGAAGAACTGCCTATCCGTCAGCGGCCAAGGAGATTGCCGGTAGCACGTGAAAAGGAAGTGGAAACCATGATTGAGGGAATGGTGAAGGATGGCGTTATTGAACCTTCATCTAGTCCATGGTGTTCACCTGTAGTGCTGGTAAGAAAGAAGGACGGCAGCATGCGGTTTTGTGTTGACTATCGTCGTCTGAACGACGTTACAAAGAAGGACAGCTATCCTTTGCCAAGAATTGATGACACGCTGGACATGCTTACTGGGGTAAAGTGGTTTAGCACGCTGGACCTGAAAAGTGGCTACTGGCAAGTTGAAATTGATCCTAAGGACAAGGAGAAAACTGCATTCTCGACAGGAAAGGGTCTGTGGCAATTTAAAGTCATGCCGTTTGGATTGTGCAATGCTCCGGCAACGTTTGAAAGGTTGATGGAACTTGTACTTACCGGACTAATTGGTGATGCCTGCCTGGTCTACTTGGATGACATCATCATTGTAGGCCGCACGTTTGAAGAACATCTTCAAAACCTGGAACGCGTGCTCATGAAGATCCAGAGTGCCAACCTCAAGTTAAGTCCGAAGAAGTGTTCACTATTCAAACGACAAGTTAGCTTTTTGGGATATGTAGTGTCTGAAGAAGGTATCCGCACGGATCCAGAGAAAATCGCCGCTGTCAAGGATTGGCCAGTTCCAAAAGACAAGACGCAGGTCAGAGCATTTTTGGGTTTGTGCTCCTATTATCGGCGATTTGTCAAGAACTTTGCAGACATAGCCAAACCCCTGCATAAGCTAACCGAGGAGAAGCGACATTTCTGCTGGGATGAAAGTTGCGACATCGCATTCCAGGAGCTAAAGGACCGTCTGTGTAAAACACCTATTTTGGGGTACCCTGATGCGAGCAAAGAATTTATAATTGACACAGACGCAAGTGACATAGGACTTGGCGGTGTGTTGTCTCAACGGAATGGTGATCAAGAGGTTGTGATAGCGTACTTCAGCAAGTCGTTGTCAAAGCCGGAAAAGAACTATTGTGTCACGAGACGGGAATTGCTTGCTGTGGTAAAGTCATTGCAGCATTTTAGCAAATATCTTCTGGGGCGGAAATTCCACGTACGAACTGACCATGCTGCACTGAAATGGCTATTGCAGTTCAAAAATCCAGAAGGACAAGTTGCGAGATGGATTGAGCTACTGCAGGAATACGACTTTGTGGTCGAACATCGCAGCGGGAAATCACATGGCAACGCAGATGCATTGTCAAGAAGACCTTGTCCTGAAGACTGCAAGCATTGTACTAGGCAAGAAAGTAAAGAAGTCGTACCTGTGAGGATGCTCAAGACAGACCTCAGCAACGAGTGGAAGGAAAGCCTACAACGTGCACAGCAGGAAGATTCGGACATCAAGCCGATTCTGGAGTGGATGAAGGCCAGAGCTCCTAAGCCTAGGTGGAGTGACGTCTCAGCGATGAGTTCGATCACAAAAAGCTATTGGGCCCAATGGGACAGCTTGGTGATTCAGGATGAAGTCCTGTGCCGTAAATGGGAAAATGCTCGGGGAAACAGCTGTCATTTGCAAATGGTTGTCCCTAAAGCTCAAGTACCGGATGTTCTACGGCTGTACCATAATGGTTGTTCAGGAGGTCATCTGGGAGTAAAACGGACTCTACTGAAGATACGAGAACGGTTTTACTGGGTCCACTGTCGGGACGATGTCGAGGACTGGTGTCGCAAATGTACAAGTTGTGCAGCTGTAAAGGGACCTCAGACTCGCAGTAGAGGTGCATTGAAATTGTACAATGTTGGTGCACCATGGGAGAGGATAGCTCTTGACGTTGCGGGGCCGTTTCCGGAAAGTGAAAGTGGCAACAAGTATTTCATGGTTGTGATGGATTACTTCACCAAGTGGCCGGAAGTCTTCGCCATTCCAAATCAAGAAGCTTCGACAGTTGCAGATAAGTTAGTTCATGAAGTCTTCTGTCGTTTTGGAGTACCTTTAGAGATTCACAGTGATCAAGGAAGGAATTTTGAGTCACAAATATTCCAGGAAACTTGTCGAGTTATGGGTACTCATAAAACCAGAACAACTTCTTACCACCCACAGTCGGATGGAATGGTGGAACGATTTAATCAGACATTGGAGAGGTACCTAGCCAAAGTTGTGGAAAATCGGCAACGAGATTGGGACAAGCACATACAACCGTTTTTGTTGTCATATCGAAGCGCTGTTCACGAAAGTACATCGGTGACACCAGCTTTCGCAAACTTTGGAAGAGAATTACGGCTGCCTGCAGACCTGATCACCGGAATACCACCTGATGCCCCACGCAGTATAACCGATTATGCGAATGACTTGCGGAACAAAATGAATGACATTTATGAGCACGTCAGACAATCGGGCCAGCAAATGTCTGAAAAGATGAAAACCCGTTATGACCGCAAAATGAACAATAAAGGGTTCGACGAAGGTTCACTAGTGTGGTTGCACAATCCAGTCCGCAGCAAAGGGAAATCTCCTAAGCTTCAAGCTAAATGGGACGGACCGTACCGGATTGTGACAAAGATCAATGACGTAACCTACCGGATACAGAAAGGTACAAGAGGTACTCCTAAGATCGTCCATGTGGACCGACTGGCGCGTTATTATGGGACTGATAATGCTCGGGACGAGCATGTCTTAGGAGGGGGCAGTGTTACGCGCCATAATTAATGCCAGGTACAAGGTGACATTAGTTACCACTAGCGCCATCTAGTATCGAGTAGCAGAACTAGTCGAGTCACGATCGTTCTAGAAAATTCGATACTAGAACTTTGTAGAACTTTCTCGAACTTTCGATACCTAGTCGGTCGGGGCCGGTATGTACTCGAACATTCTAGATGTTTCTACAATGGAAGGTTCTCGAACTATCTGCGGCACTATATAAGGCCGGGATGCGCGACGACCGACACAGTTTGGATAAAGCGACAAGAGCGAAAACATCTAAGCGATCTTCAAGTGCGAATTAAGAGTGATCAGTAGTGTGATTGTGTTCTTTTAATTAGTGTTGAGTTGTAATTAGTGTTGTAAAATAAATTGTTATTTTTGGTTATCGGCAGTTTTTATTGTCACGAACCCGAAGCTCGTAACAATAGACTATACATTTGTTTTTGACGCTCGACGCTCACGCTTGCAGCGCAAGGCGAATTCGCTTGGAGCGTCGCATTTCGTGGCCCTCGGGTTAGTGTCAGTTTTTTCGACTCACGTTCGATTGTGAGCGCGTTAGAATTTTATATGGCAAAAAGTTATAGCGCCACCTGGTAGTCACTAGGAAAAACCTAATTTGCCATACAAAATTCGTTTTTAAGCGAAAAAACTCACACTAAGGCCTCAGTACGGAAACTACTTACTAACGTTCGAAACGGCACACTCACACTGACGCGCGCATCAACGGTACCCCTAGCGATAGTCGCGGTGCTCTCAAGTCACGGGTGCCGGCCGCTTAGGGGTACCTACCGTAGATGTCGCGTCTCTGTGAGTGTGCCGTTTCGAACGTTAGTACATAGTTTCCGTACTGTTCATATCTTTACTGTGGCATGGCCGAGGTATACGGCAGGGGTGAGAGTTTTCTTTATCATCGAGATAAAGATGGGGTTGATAATGGAGTAGGTAAATGCATTAAATTAATACAAACATCTATAACAGCGCCTCGCGGTTTCACCTGCATAAATATCGATCCCGTGGGAATATCGGGATAAAAAGTGTCCTATGTCCTTTCCCGGGACTCAACCTATCTCTATACCAAATTTCATCTAAATCGACAGTGGTTTTACTTTCATGTGTAGTTACTGATTGAACAAGTTACACAAAATAGAAAAACCACCTTTTTTACAATATACTAATAAACGTTGTATAGCGTCTGTATAGTTACACAACGCTTTGTCTTCTTCTTTCGAAAGTCAATATACTGACGACTGAAAGAGAGAAATCGGTGTGTAACTATTCATCTAATATAATACGTTTATTAGTGAGGGTTAGCCTAGATTATCTGCCTATTATTGGACAGTGTAAAACATATTTAATACAAAAAAATACTAAAACTTTAAAAAAAAACCGGCCGAGTGCGAGTCAGACTCGCACACGAAGGATTCCGTACCACAAGGCAAAAATCGCCGAAAAAACAATTATTTACCCTTTAAATTTTAACTTTATTTTTATTATTTGTTGTTATAGCATAGCGGCAACAGAAATACATCATCTGTGAAAATTTCAACTGTCTAGCTATCACGGTTCATGAGATTCAGCCTGGTGACAGACAGACAGACGGACAGTGGAGTCTTACTGTTAAGGGTCCCGTTTTTACCCTTTGACGGAACCCTAAAAACTACTTAACAAGCTTTAAAACGTAATTTAATTAACTACGTCTATACCAGTGTCCTATGAACACGACCCGTAAATTTGCAGGACGTAAAACATATTGCTCTATATGACGTCACTCGGCCTATGTCAGCTGGGACTAGTGACAATTATTTCAAATGCGGTGGGCGTCGTCGCTCTTAATTTGATACTTTAATTAAATATCTTTCGGTTTTACATTGGACTTTGACCTTTTAAACTTTACATTTATTTTAATCATGACCAGTACCTACAAACACTTTGTTAAGGAATCGTAATATCGTCGACCGTAGGTTCAATTGAGGTAAGGGACATAATACGATTTTTCAGGAGGCCGACAAAGTTTTTTTTCGGACTAAATCGCCTATAACTTTTTTTGTTATTAACCTTTTTCGGATCTGATTTCACACATAATCTTGTATTTTAAATCGTAATATCGTCGACCGTAGGTTCAATTGAGGTAAGGGACATAATACGATTTTTCAGGAGGCCGACAAAGTTTTTTTTCGGACTAAATCGCCTATAACTTTTTTTGTTATTAACCTTTTTCGGATCTGATTTCACACATAATCTTGTATTTTAGTGCTCTATCTACCTGTGTAACATTTATTTAAATAAGTTAGCTATTTAAGAAAATAGACGTCACTTACACCAACGTATTTAGTTAGTAATGTCCCTTACATTAAATTGATCTCTACGTTGGATCCAATCTATAATGAAAAAATAGTGTAAAGGTCTTGTTGAAAAAATGTGTGAAGAATAATTCGTTGATTGGAAAGACCCTTACCTTATTTGAAGTGGATTGGCGGCGGTAATTACACCATTTCAAGTTGCTATATTGCATAGTTTTTCAGATACATTGTTATTATGGGGCTGATTCGAAATTTGAATCCAAAAATCAGTAGGGTAAGGGACATTTTTTTTTAAGCTAGAATTTTTTCATATACACCATTCGAAAGAGCGCAAAATTCTGAACAAAACTGTATACTCAACTCATTTTGGGTATTTTGTCCCTTACCTTAATTGAACCTACGGTCGACGATATGTTGTCGGTCAGTCAGAAAGATGAAGCTAGTTGTCAAATCCAAAGCAAATTTTTCATAAAAGTACTGTCACAAAATATACACCCTTACATTTAATCCTTAAAAGGGGTCATTGTACTCATCATTATGAACAACTTATACTATGGGAACAACCCAGAAATCGTGAAAAAAAAATCAGTTGATCCATTATTATAATTATGTCGAGTTATAATAGCATAATCAGCCTATAATATTCCCACTTTTGGGACACAGGCCTCCTCTCAGTAAGAGGGAGTGGGCAGTAATCCACCACGCGGGCTCAGTGCGGGTTGGTAGATGTCACATGTCTTCGAATTTTTGGTTCTAAGGCTTCTAAGTTTCCTCACGATGTTTTCGGTTTCATAAAAATTGCAAATAAGAACTCCACATCATCATCCACAAACTATTTCGACGAACTGTAACATCCTCCCTATCGACGCCATTCTTCGATGATTTGCGCCAATCAAGTCCCAATCTTCCCTTTAGTATGCCAGTCTTATACATAGTTTGCACTGCTATAGCAAGCACCCTTAACTCAACCAAAGACAGTATGCCAATCTTTTCTCGTTTCGCTCAAAAATCAAAACAGTTCACAGCTAAAGCAAGCCCCCTCCCCTCAACCCTTAACCCGAGGCCCCACAGAACCATAACTCCCCACGACAATTCCAACATTTAATAGCTTCAAATATACACCTCATAACCACACCACATACACCATTTATCCCATAAATCCCTACAAACAAGGACATCGCTGTTCTCCTTGTACTCAGCCGTGAATGCACGCATGGTATATTAAATTCTTGAACGTTATCCGACGTTATGAGTGCATGTAATACAAAGGATATGATATGAGCCTTCAAGAATGGATGTTAGAACTGTGGCCTAGTTTACAACTGGAATATAAGTTGGGAGAGGGATTAGCATTGACCTGGATTTGTGGAAGGAATTTTCTGTTGTTAAACCTTACGTCAACTGATATGATTTCCTGGTAGGTTATTATTGTTATTAATTTTAAACGCTCGGTTTCTGATTTTAAGTTGAGTCCTTGTCAAACAAACTATACTTCGATTACATCAAATTTTTTAAGTTTTCTTTTTTTTTTTAGTCAACTATCACAAAAACTAAGATGAGATTAGATATAAATATTGTTCTTCTTTTATAGAAACTAACCTATTGCAATCTATTTAACCTACCAGCTTTTCCTTAATACGAGTAGGCTATTTGACAATGTAAAAAATAAGGTCATAATTATTGACACTCGTATAGATTATCGCTTTTAAAATCGATTTGCATTAATTTTACTACAAAACAATGTATTATTTATAAAAAAAAAACCGAAAAAACTTCATCTTTTTAAATCTGGCGCCACGTAATCGAAAACGGTCTGGATTGGCTGAACTTAAAGATGACGTTATGATTTAGTAAATTTCTATCTATCGTTGACAGAACAGATGACTTTTGTCTAGTATCTCGACCGTTTCAACGTTTGTTTACGTGAATAGTGACGTCACGACGCCATATTATTAAAGGTAGTGTTTTGGCGGCTTATTTAAACAGTACATTTTTATTTACTACTAGCTGACCCGGCAAACGTTGTTTTGCTCCTACACTACTCCTACCCAACTCCTACCCTACTCCCACACTACTCCTACCCTACTCCTACCCTACTCCCACACTACTCCTACCCTACTCCTACACTACTCCTACCCTACTCCTACCCTACTTCTACCCTACTCCTACCCTACTCCTACCCTACTCCTACCCTACTCCTACACTACTCCTACCCTACTCCTACACTACTCCTACACTACTCCCACCCTACTTCTACCCTACCCCTACCCTACCCTACTCCTACCCTACTCCTACACTACTCCTACCCTACTCCTACACTACTCCTACCCTACTCCTACACTACTCCTACACTACTCCTACCCTACTTCTACCCTACTCCTACCCTACTCCTACGCTACTCCTACTATAAAAAAAAAAAAAAATAATAATAATAATAAAAAAAAAAGTATCCTATGTCCGTCTCCTGGTCCTAAGCTAACTCCCCACCAATTTTCAGCCAAATCGGTTCAGCCGTTCTCGAGTTATAAGTGGTGTAACTAACAGACTTTCTTATATATATATAGATTATTTAAAAGAAATACATTATGCAATTTGAAGTAATAGGTTTTGTGTGGGCTCGTTAGACACCATTAAATAATCTGAGATGTTTGTCAGAAACCAGTCAAATAGCCTATTGTGAAATAAACACCGTGTTTTGGAAAACAAGGTGAAGCACAATTAATTATTTTATTGTACGAGGTGGACCTTCTGCCTCCTATTTCGCAACTAAATACAATTGGAAAGAGGTATACAACTTTAAGATACTATAGGTACATTGATGGCTTTACCGATAAATTATATTTATTTCTGTAAATTGGTTTGTACAAACACATAAAAAGTAATAAAGGAAACACCGACTAGTCTAAAAAGAAACACAGAAACAAACTCGAGAGGTCATTGTTTGTATCAACCTACAAGTACACATAAACATTCCATTCCCAAAACCTCTTTACAGTTACAGCTTTTTCAGAAACTTATTTATTTACGAAAACGTAACACGTAAGTCCAACGTCGATTTAAAGTTACAACTTTAAGTTGAAGCTCTAAGAGTAGCCTACCGGCTGAACTTCACTGTTAAGTAAGGGTTGCCGAAGTTAAAGCTAGGCATTTAGTGAGACGAAGTTATAATTGAAGTTTTTGGTGACGGCAAAGCTTAGAAACGTGTGAAGTATGTAGTTAGGTCATGATGTCGAAAATCAAGTTCTGAATTATCTTACACTAGCAGCGCCCCGCAGTTTCACCCGCATAAGTGTCGATCACGTGGGAATATCGGGATAAAAACTATCCTATGTCCTTCCCCGGGATGCAATCTATCTCTCTGACGAATTTTATCAAAATCCGTTCAGCGGTTTAGGCGTGAAAAGGCCTACCTTTTATATATAACATACATAGTATGTATGTTACCTATAACATACAGACAGAGTTACTTTCGAATTTATAATATTAGTATGGATAATGACTGTTGAATACGTTTAGTTTTCCTTCAAATAAAGGATAACATCGTCATTGTCATAAATATCCCTTTTTAACCGACATCAAAAAGGAGGAGGTTCTCAATTCGACTGTTTTTTTTTAAATATATTTTACGCGATATCTCCTAAAAAATTCTCCGAAAATTATCGACAGCACGTTAAGCCGTTGGTACGGTTACGGGTAGTCAGAAGCCCGAAAGTCTGATAACAACCAGTCTTACCAAGGGGTATCATATTATACTGTAACTGGGTTGTGGAGGTCAGATAGGCAGTCGCTCCATGTAAAATACTGGTATTCAGCTGCATCCGGTTAGACTGGAAGCCGACCCCAACATAGTTTGGAAAAGGCTAGGAAGATGATGATTTTCATGTATAAAAGGAGTATGCCTCAGGGGTGACCCATATAAATTTTATTAACTTTGCTTGGGTAGTTTTTGAGCTTAGCTCCACCATACGTATTTTGTCCAATTAGTGTATATTGATCATGTTATAGTAACTTCCTGTCATGTCATGATCATGTGTCGTGGTTATCTGCCTGTTTCAGTTGATTTCTCGGCCAAATGACGAATTTAACAACACTGCACATTATTTTTGTCAATAAACCAAAACAATTCCAACTCCACCCCTAAAACTCGAAAATTATTGCACTTGAATTGAAACACAAAGTCAAAGGCTCAATATTTATTTACCTATATTCCGCGCGACTCGTTACGAAATCAATTGATGGGGGTACTTGAAGGCTTCAAGTACCCTCCATTTTCGAAGTCAGATTTTTGAGGGTACCTCATAAAAAAAGGTATTGTTCAGTTTTGAATAGGCAGCTTAATATACCTACCTATACTTAAGTTTCTTATGAATAAGGCGTTGTGGGTTGTGAAAGAATGAAAAGTGTAGGGTTTAATAGGTAAAATAATGTTCTTCTATGTAAGTTATGGGGACTACATGACCTAAAGCGCGGTCACTGTCGGACTGCATTGAAAAGAAAGAGAAGCGCGATGACACAACGCTGGTAATTTATTGCAAAATAAGCAATTATCTATTTACAAAAAATCTGTTGATTGTACTAAAATATTAAAACACTAGTGCTAGCTTGTAGAATAATCAGACAGAAAATCAGAATGATTGTATGTTTATTAGTATGGTTTTTATTGTAAAAATAAAGTTTTTAAAGGTATCTTCATGATTTTTTTTCTATCGTATAAAATTGGTTGTATTATGTTCTCAACACACTATCTAACTAGCATAGGTATATCCTGTAGAATATCATGTATTTTTCTGATTTTGTTTACTGTAGTAGGTACTACAGATACACCTCTGCCTAATCCTTTGGAGGTTATAGGCGTGATGTAATTTAACCTTTTAACCACTTGTGTCGCATTTATGCGACACATATTTCCGTGCCCCTACCGCTCAGTGTCGTATTTCTGCGACAGAGAAAATGCATGATTTTTTCGTTCTATTCAACGATTGCTCCTCCTTATTTATTGTAGGTATTATTTTATAGATTTGTAGCCGCGCGCTAGAGAGCAGTGGTGGCCAAGTGGTAACAGCCGCGACTTACGAGTTGTAGGTCGTAGGTTCGAACCCAGACAGGCGCTTTACTTTGTGTAAATTATTTCATCACCACTACTCTCAAAACGGTGAAGGAAAACATCGTGAGGAAACCGGCATGTCCTAGAACCAAAAATTCGAAGACATGTGACATCTGCCAATCCGCACTGGGCCCGCGTGGTGGATTACGGCCCACTCTCTCTCATCGAGAGGAGGCCTGTGTCCCAGCAGTGGGAACATTATAGGCTGATTATGTATGTATGTATGTTATGCTAGGGACACGGCAATTGATATTTAGCCAAGCGTTTAAAAGATCTTCCATCATTGTCAGCCTATAGCAGTTCACTGCTGGACAAACGCACCATTCATTTCGATCCACGTCTACTCTCATCCAATTGCTACCAGCCACCCATCAAAGACCATCGCGTAAAACAGATTTACACAACAACGAAATAATATCAACAATAACTTAAAACCTTATCAGCATACAATCCATCATTTGCCCTGAAATAAATGACAGTCGTTCATTTATTTACACAAAAAGCTGAACGTACAAATTATCTCAAAATACATTGTTTAATTAATCCAATTTACTAGTAATTGCAATAAGTTGTTGCTTTTGAAATCCGTGCATATTATTATGATTGTCGGAATCGCGTTTTCAGTATTTCTACGTGAAATGTCATTGAATCAACGATGAAAATCATGCAAATATTTTCTGTTTAAATATTGTTGTGTCAATTTATTTTGCCTTATTATGGATGATTTCAAAAGATCCGATTTAAGTACGGACGGGATTAAACTGATAATGATTGTACCCATATTTTCTGATTTTTAGGGTTCCGTACCCAAAGGGTAAAAACCAGACCCTATTACTAAGACTTCGCTGCCTGTCCGTCCGTCTGTCTGTCACCAGGCTGTATCTCAAGAACCGCAATAGCTTAGACAGTTGAAATTTTCACAAATTATGTATTTCTGTTGCCGCTATAACAACAAATACTAAAAACAAAATAAAATAAATATTTAAGGGGGGCTCCCATACAACAAACCTGTTTTTCTCAGTGTTTTTGCCTTGTGGTACGGAACTCTTCGTGTGCGAGTCCGAGTCGCACTTGGCCAGTTTTTTTAGTTCCCTCGACCCACCCAGTCGCATCGCATCGCCTGCCCGCGCGATTACCGAGTTTTCGCTTAGCGTTCTTTCTGACTTTTTGCTCGGCTCCAAAGGGTCCTAGCGTGAAGTTTAATAGCCTATAGCCTTCCTCACGAATTGGGCTATCAAATGCAAAAATAATGTTTCAAATCCGACTGGTGGTAGTTCAAGAGATTAGCGAGTTCATCAAACATAGGTCCAATGGTTAGTACAACAATAACTTATCAACTAAGGGTTAATAATATTAATTAATTAATTAATTAAAACATTATTCATCCCTGCCGCACGAGCAACCGGACAGTGTCTAAGTAAAGGTGCATCGTGTTTTTCGGCTAGGGTTTTTCAAAATGCTGTTGGTGCTAGCCCTCATTCTGCTTACTAAGGACGCGGCCTTTTTCCTCAGAATGGCATAGAAGTCGTCGGTTCGCGCTACAGCAAACATGCCAGACGCACTGCAGAATCGGGGCAACCTCAACAGCGCCCTGAAACCATTATTATATTGCACACGCAGGGCATCTAGTGCCCTCGGGTCAGCGCACACCAAGAGCAGAGCAGAGCTGAGCATTTTCTGAGATTATTGAAAAAAATATCTTATGATTATTATCATACTTCGCAAAATTGAATACACCCAAATTTGATGCTCGACCATGCTCGAGCAAGCCGACTGAATGTTCGAGTATGCATTCTACATTTTGGTCGACCATGCGCGAGCATTTTGCAGTTCGGTCTGCGCTGACCCCTCCGCGTGCAGTTGGACCCACAAACTGCCTGTAATTTTTGAATAAAAATAATTTGATATTAAGAATTTGTAATTTATTTTAAGTATGAGTGTAGACTGTAGAAAATAGAAGAAGCTAAAAAACAAACTATCGTTCGGGGTCGTGGCACATTTCTGCCGACACCCATTGGAACATCTGATTTATTTACGAATTAAAAAAACAATCGACTATCAACGTTCTAAAGGATGAATTTATTCTGTCTCTCAACAGCACGTTAGCTTTAAAATATGCTAAGCGTCATTCAGCGGTTTTCTGAAGTGAAATAAAAATGTATACAGCTTCATTTCATCAGATTGCTATTATTTTTAACAAATCATTCGTGTGGGTTTTTCCTGGATAGTTTTGTAATGTATTTCAACTGCTTGTCATACTATATTTATAGTATTACTAACACAGATATAGACAGACCTAGATAACGCAAGTATCACGATCTATATGAAAAACAATGCGTGCCATTTTTTGGCTACCTACTATGACGTCATAAGCACTATCAGTGATGGGGAAATCAAATCGATTCAAAGACGCCCGCGTGCGGCACCCATCTCGCCCCATCCCCGGCGCCTAGCGCCAGGGCTCACGCTCACCCAGCCAGCAGTACACAGGACTGAGCGCAAAAGTGGCGGCTTACGATTTTTGTACGTCAGCTGCACGCGAAGTAGTTGCTCTTGCGTTATCTAGGTGTATCTGTGATTAATAGCTATTTAGCAAATACAAAATGAAAACGTGCAAAATTACAACGCATGGGATCTGGAATCTTTTGCTGAATTCATGGTTTTAGTTTACGACATAAGCAAGCTAAATAATATGACGTTCCGAAATGTTGTCACTACATAAAACGTAAAAAGATTATTGAGGATGATATTCTCATAGCATGTATATCTATCTATTTTTAACCGACTTCAAAAAAGAAGGAGGTTCTCTATTCGACGGTATGTTTTTTTTTTTTTTTTGTGTGTTTGTTACGCGATTACTCCGCCAATTATGGACCGATTTTCAAAATTATTTTTTTTGTTCGAAAGGGTATACTCTCGAGGTGGTCCCATTATCATCAAGTTGGAATCTGATGAGAGGATCCCATGGAAATCGAGGGAAACCCTCAAATTTTATAGGCAAAGCTATAGCGATTTGGGTATTTTTTAAAGTAACTTGAGCATTTGTTCTCGGAAACCATCATTTGGTAAGGTGGAGCTGATGATGAAGACCACAGATGGCCATCGGAACTACTCAATGACAAATATTTCACGGGTTGCGATTCGATTACTTTACTATGGTTGCTAAACGATTTATCCTCGTCACAATGCGTATGGTAAGTGGTTGTTGAGAAGTTCTCCTGGTTCTTACCAGGAGAACTCCTCAACAATTAACGTCCTTGCATCGGGAAAAGCAATATTTTGAAAAAGTTGATGAGCAGTTGACATTAGGCTATTGTAACTTAGATAAATTACAAACTGACCCACTAACAAGTGAAAAATAAAAACTTTTTACAAAAAAAAAACAACCGACTTCCAAAAAACACTATAAAGTGAAAAATAACTTTAATTTCGGAAGTCGGTGGCAAAAAACTAAAATACTAATCCAAAGACACCGACTTCCGAAATGAAAGTTATTTTTCACTTTATAGTGTTTTTTGGAAGTCGGTTGTTTTTTTTTGTAAAAAAGTTTTTATCCTTTTTATATTCCTTTACATTTAGTTTCAATTATACTTTTATTTTCTTTGTGTATGCTGTACCAGTACAGCGTCCTAATAATTGTTTGCTGCACCGGACGACGTCAATACGTCGGCGCCGGCTGTCGCTGAAAACCAGCGCTGGGGCTCTGTCTTGCAGGTCGCAGCATAATGCTGAGCGATAGCGGTTCTGCGTGGATGTGACGCATGTTTCCCCCAAGCCTTTCTTATTTTTTTGTTTATGTTCTTTATTGCGTCATGTTTACCGCAAATAAATTAAAAAAAAAAAAAAGTCATCGATGACTCTGCCATCTTGTATATAGGGTGACTGGTAATTAGTGACCGATACTTAAACACGTGATTTTACTCATCATTATGAACAACTTTTGCTATGGGACCAAACCTGAAATCGCGAAAAAAAAATCAGCTGCTCCTTACATTTTGACGGGTTAAGCGAACATAAATATAGGGAACAGCTGATTTTTTTTCGCGATTTCAGGTTTGGTCCCATAGTAAAAGTTGTTCATAATGATGAGTAAAATCACGTGTTTAAGTATCGGTCACTAATTACCAGTCACCCTATATGTTTATAGCACCCAAACTTCGCCAGTCACGTTCTCTACCTACCCTTTTAAAATAAACCGGCGTGATTATATATTATTGTCGTAACAAAATTGTTTATTGAACACATTCGGAATGCTTACATGTAACTAATTGGTGTTTTGTCAAACAATACGCGGGTTTCCGTGTATTTTGTACTAAAACAAACGTTGCCAAGATGATTACTGGAAGCTGTAATCTTAATAGGGGTATTGCATGACAGACGCTTTTAATTAACCGAGTTCTGGGAATCGTGAAATGTATTGGATCAGTTTACAATATGAATCGAGTCGATTGTGTTGTGATCAAGCCCGGATGCTGTGCATAAAAATGTAGCTTTTTTTTCTTTTCTTTTGAGGATGGAAAATCATCAAATGACCCCTCCCGCTCTGGGTGGAGCGGAAGGGAGTGTCAGACTCTTACTGACTACAACCCACCCGTGTTACTTCCTTAGCCCTTTATGTTCCGGGCCAGAGCGGTAACCCCTTCGGACCATCCCGCTGACCCGGCAGGCTTCGGCCCTAACTTCGGCCCTTCGCTGATGCAGACATCTTGTTGAGGCGCGCGTGGAACACGTACGCGCCGTCCGGCACGGGCCTGGTCCTGATCGGACGGTGAGCTACCCATTACTCTCCGTCCGCAGGCCCGCGCCTACGGTGGCCGGGAGTCACTCGTCACGACTGACCTATCTGCCGAAGTTATTCTTGATCATTACGGTGTCATAATAGTCTTGTCAAATTATGGGATTCTTGATGTGGGGGTCCTAGGTTCGAATCTAAGGACGTGATTTTAGTATTCTTTAAATCTCTACATAATAGTATATTCTTTTTGTATACATATTATCAGCTTACCAGCTCTTAATTTCCACTTTTTCATGAATTTTGGTTTTGATAGTGGAAATTAACCGGTTAAAACCAAGTTTGAACCCCCCCCCCCCCGCCACTCTCGCGAGCACGGTCTGGACGATGCGATATCATTTAGTAACAAAATTTTATTACGGAATTAACCGGTTAATTTGGGTGTCAAAACCGTTTGTGCTTAAGTAACCGGTAACCTTTATCATTTGGGTTTCATAAGAACAGTTCACTTGTTTAACCGGTTAATGAAGGAACGATATATTTACCGGTACTTAATCGAAATTAACCGCTCTTTTTAAACCGGTTCAGAGCCCTGTTTAAGAGTCAGGGTTTCAACTTTTGTGCACCTTAATTATTGTGAACTTTGGCTAGATATTAAGCATACTTATTGTAAAGACTTGTATCAATAAAGTATATATTATTGAGTATATATTATACTAGCTTCCGCCCGCGGCTTCGCCCGCGAGGTATGTCGATAAAAATTATCCTATGTCCTTCCCCGGGATGCAATCTATCTCTTTGCCAAATTTTATCGAAATCCGTTCAGTGGTTTAGGCGTGAAAAGGTAACATACAGACATACGGAGTTACTTTCGAATTTATAATATTAAGTTCTTCCTCGTAAAAGCACTTTTATAAAAGGATTTTGCAAAACGTTTCATAAATTTAAAGTTACACAAGCGGCAGTATGTTCCCAACACGGTTACGTCACAGCTATGGCGTCATCTTCTACGTCATTAGACCACGCTGGACGGATTGCTTGCAACACGTGTTTCTATTCTCGTTGTTTGGAATTTTGTATGATGTTGTTTGAAATTCTCAGAAGAACTGTTTCAGCTCTTTATTCGTGAAGACTTTATTAGCAAAACGGTTTTACCGCCTTTCTCTCTCATTTGAACACCCCTAATTGGCTTTCAGTTTAATTTGTAACTTACAAAACTCTTCAATAACATCAACTAATCATTCGAAAGTCTTGCATTAGTAAGTTACTTTATTAGAAAGAATTGGTGCAAATATTCCATTGATAAGTAGGTAATGTGAAAATGGGATTGGGCGGGTCACATCAGCCGTATGCACGATGACCGCTGGGCAAAAATCTCCACACAATGGGTGCCTGAAGATGGACGGCGCCGCCAAGGCCGGCCCAGAAAGAGATGGCGAGATGACCTGGACGCGTACCGCGAGGGCTGGTTCGAGGTGGCGCGGAAGAGTTCCTGGAATGATTTGGGGGAGGCCTTTGCCCAGCATTGGGACAGAATAGGCTAGCAAAAAAATAAAAATAGGTAATGATTAGCAATACATTTTGACGTTTAAAAGTCTCACAACTTTTATCAACTTTTTTAAATAAACCCCAATATAAACGCTTGATCAGAACATCGGTAAAACTAAGAAAAAGCGAAAAAATAAGAGCAAAAATATAATTGTGAAACGTGTCTTGGAATGAGTCCAATAAACCTTTTCTTTTTGCAGACCCTTCAGAGAAAATACGCTTCGTACATATCAATTCATGAGAACAAGGATAAACCAAAACCGAGGTAGGTAACAAAACAGCCAAAAAAATTTACTCACTAAACAAAAATATATTTTTACTAGCAGCGCCCCGCGGTTTCACCCGCATAAGTGTCGATCCCGTGGGAATATCGGGATAAAAACTATTCTATGTCCTTTCCCGGGATGCAATCTATCTCTCTGCCAAATTTTATGGAAATCTGTTTTATCTGACTACCCGTAACGACTGTAAAAGATCCACGAGTGATAGCCGGGTCAAACGGCTTATCGTGCTTTCCGAGGCACAGAGGGGTCTCGGTATGTAAAGATGGTCACCCATCCACAGAACAACCGCGGCAACCTCCGATCGACCCGTGCGGCTGTTATTACTTAGCCACATGGGCTCTCTGTAAGAGTTAGGTATACAAAAAAAATATATCCGCGTCGACTTGAACCTCCCAGAACCTTCTCCTTTTTTTTTTAATGGGTTAAAAAACAAGGAAAGGCCAAAACCAGGGTAGGTAACAAAACACCCATTTACGTCACTCAAGTTGACCGCAAAAAACGAATGGTACCTTGAATGGTAACTTTCAAAAGATACAGTCACCCCCTGAAGCAGTTGAGGTCCTAAGTAAATATAGACACAATAGGTAAAACATTCTTTAAAAGGGACCTGTAGGCCGTGACACTGTCTGTTTGTTGGCTTTCGACACGTTAAAGATTGGGACAGACGGACGTTTTTATATGGAGAAAATTGCTTAGTATTGTCTGTTCCAAAAGTATCTGACGAAAATGTCAACAAATGGGTCACAAAACGTATGTGTGGATGTCAATTTGTATTGGCATATGTGAATTGAGTGCTTTGATTCATTAAAACCCGAAATACTGATGTTAAAGGCTTTTCAGGCATCAGACCACACGAAACGGCTAGAGATGTACGAATGACAGTCGCGACCAACAGCTCCACGGAAGCAGGTAATCCTTCTCCTGTCTCTTGAATGTGACTAACTATAATTCTTAAAGTTTAAGTTAAGTTATGTACAGTCACATCACAGTAATCTTTATTCTCATTCTAATAAAGTTGCTGTTGGGTTGCTGCCATTGACATATCTGTCAAAATAATTGTGCTAATTATGCTCGTCTTTTTAGGTTGCCGCTGTCAAAGGTAAAATAACTCTAAACGGACTGTAGGTGCTACAATCCCTGAAATGTTACGTCACCGTTCTATTTAACACCCCTATAAATACTCATCTGTGCGAAGTTAAAACCTTCTTATATATTGTCACAATTCCAATACCTTTCAGTAAGATCATTGAATGTCAATACACCTTTTATCAAACGCACTGATACGATCTAAGTATTTGCGACCAGGTTCAGTAAATATACGGGTCCCTCAAAGTGAACGGATGAGTATAAAATAGATGGGTACAGAGGGTCGGCTTTATACAACGAGCGAAAACAGGCACGCGCAGTGCAGGGATCTCAAACAAATGCCGGTCGCGAGTGCGCTTGCACTCGCTGTACGTGAAGCGTGTCTGTGTGTGTGCGTTTTCGCTCGTAGGCGCCAGCGTACAGCGATCTCAAATAGATGCCGGTCGCGAGTGCGCTTGCACTAGCTGTACATTAAGCGTGTCTGTGTGTGTGCGTTTTCGCTCGTAGGCGCCTTCGTACAGCGATCTCAAATAAATGCCGGTCGCGAGTGCGCGTGCACTCGCTGTACTTACGTAAAGTGTGTCGTCTATCTGTGTGTGCGTTTTCGCTCGTAGGCGCCAGCGTACAGCGATCTCAAATAAATGCCGGTCGTGCTCGCGAGTGCGCTTGCACTCGCTGTACGTGAAGCGTGTCTATGTGTGTGTGCGTTTTCGCAAGTAGGCGCCTTCGTACAGCGCGCAGCGGTCTCAAACAAATGCCGGTCGCTAGTGCGCTTGCACTCGCTGTACGTGAAGCGTGTCTATGTGTGTGTGCGTTTTCGCAAGTAGGCGCCTTCGTACAGCGCGCAGCGGTCTCAAATAAATGCAGGTCGCGAGTGCGCTTGCACTAGCTGTACGTGAAGCGTGTCTGTGTGTGTGCGTTTTCGCTCGTAGGCGCCAGCGTACAGCGATCTCAAATAAATGCCGGTCGCGAGTGCGCTTGCACTAGCTGTACGTGAAGCGTGTCTGTGTGTGTGCGTTTTCGCTCGTAGGCGCCAGCGTACAGCGATCTCAAATAAATGCCGGTCGCGAGTGCGCTTGCACTCGCTGTATGTGAAGCGTGTCTATGTGTGTGTGCGTTTTCGCAAGTAGGCGCCTTCGTACGGCGTTCTCAAACAAATGCCGGTCGCTAGTGCGCTTGCACTCGTTGTACAGTCACGAGCATAAGTATGTATACACTTGGCTTTATTGAAAGACGATTTTCTCCTTCAGTTTTGAATGAAATTTCATAATAATACGAACTAAGTATTTTCGAACCCATAGGTTTGTGTAAAGTGTCGTATTTCAACGTTGCATTCGTTATTTCGCGAAAAAATCGCAATTGAAAGTTGCGAAGTGTTGACATATTAGTGCTCGTGACTGTACGTGAAGCGTGTCTATGTTTGTGTGCGTTTTCGCAAGTAGGCGCCTTCGTACGGCGTTCTCAAACAAATGCCGGTCGCTAGTGCGCTTGCACTCGCTGTACGTGAAGCGGGTCATTGCGTACGTTTTTGCCCGTTGTATGAAACCAACCTTCTGTAACCACTTTGTGGCGTCAGCAAGAATTTTGAACAATCAGGGAACTTGTGCTCAATAATAAGAATTTAAAACTTTATAATGAGGATATGAGATATTCAGTCTTTGAAAACTTGTAGGATATTAATAAAGTTTATAGCGACTAACTGGCAGACTTGTATGCAGGATAACTTTCTTGATACAATATAAGTGCACCTACAAACGATTCACATGAATAACATAATATTGTCGTATTTGTTTAGTTTTAGGCTGAACTTATATTACAAAGAGAAACGATTTCACTTTTAACCGACTTCAAAAAAGGAGGAGGTTCTCAATTCGGATGTTTATATTTTTTTTTTTTTTTGTATATTTGTTTGTTACGCTTTCACGCTAAAACGGCTAAACGGTTTGGGATGAAATTTGGCACATAGGTAAACCATGATCTGGATTAGGACATAGGATACTTTTTATCCCCATATCCCCACGGAATCGAGACTTACGCAGGTAAAACCGCGGGGTACAGCTAGTCTATAAAAGTTCCATTTGAATCTGCATCATTGGTAACTGACTGAACTAAGCATGTCTCTTTGTCTCATCTTTATGGCTCCCGCAGACAGGCGCGACGAGACGGTGCCACGCGATTCTAGTACAACAATTTCCATCAAGTTTTCACAGAAATCGATCTACTAGAGTCGCGTCGCGTCAGTCTGAGCCTTTATAAAGAACGTTACGTAGTTCTCCAAAGCAAATTTGCACAACAGAAAAAAACAATAATAAAAGCCATTACTTTAAAACACTTTGAATAACAAAAAAATGGTTGCCTGTAAAGTCGGTTTTACGGGCGAAGATTTTACGTGACAACGTCTTTTTCTCGGTAGAATAGTTGAGTGGGAGAGAGACGCAAGGCATTCGGCGGGCCTCTCTCTCGTTCGGTGACTCATCGTAACGTTACCGAGCGTTACACTTTTTCATAAGTGACTCCCAGCCGCAACCTAATTTAAGACGTTGTCACGTCAAAATCACAATAGAGTAGTTAACAATATTTGCACAGCAAATACAGTGCACGAAGGGAATGATTGATACGATCCAAACAATATCATAGTTGTGTGCTGAACCTGTTGTGTTCAAAAAACCACTACGCCATTTAACGAGAACGTAGCTTTATTTGTAGGAAAATATTAAAAAAAAAACTTATTTAATTTGTTTAAGTATAATAGGGTGACTGGTAATTAGTGACCGATACTTAAACACGTGATTTTACTCATCATTATGAACAACTTTTACTATGGGGCCAAACCTGAAATCGTGAAAAAAAAAACAGCTGTTCTCTACATTTTGACGAGTTAGACGAACATAAATGTAGGGAACAGCTGATTTTTTTTTCGCGATTTCAGGTTTGGTCCCATAGTAAAAGTTGTTCATAATGATGAGTAAAATCACGTGTTTAAGTATCGGTCACTAATTACCAGTCACCCTATATTTGCAAGCTCAAAAACATTAAAAAAAAACCGGGCAAGAGCGAGTCGGACTCGCACACCAAGGGTTCCGTACCACAAGGCAAAAGCGCCGAAAAAAACACGTTTGTTGTATGGGAGCCCCCCTTAAATATTTATTTTATTTTGATTTTAGTATTTGTTGTTATACTTAGCGGCAACAGAAATACATAATTTGGCTTAGCAGGGAAGAACGCTGACACCTGAGACACACGTCCTAGTTTAAGTGTCAGGAGTTACACATACCTAATCGAGCATGTAGGCACTTACTCTAATTACTAGAAGGATCTAAGTTTCTTTAGTTATTAAATTGTTAAACTGTTTTCTCTTCGTATTATTTATTAGACTAAGGGCTAATTTTTCAATCGACAGATAATTTTTATTCGTGGAATAAAATTGACGTCTGACAGATTTTGTATGGAGGAACTGTCAAAAATTCAAAATTATTCCTCGTATAAAATTATCTGGCATTGGTAAAATTAGACCTTATAAAAATATATTATAGAATGAACCGATTACTCTGGAAACGGAAGGCGAAGATAGAATTTTATCGGGCAAATTAGAAGACCTTTTCAGCACACAGCAGACAAAGAAGATGATGTGCCGAATCCCCAGGATGAAGCCTTAGGCTTCCAAACAATAGCAAAATTTAAAAACCTATTTTTTTCCGGTCATTTTAACATCCTCAGACCAAAAGTATCCCGCTAGGTTTTTGAATAAGAAATTTTCGTATAAATACGAAATTCGCGAGAATCTTGAGCACTAATGAGAGTCGGAGTGCCTCTTTGAGGGTAGATTTTTAATTGTAATGGTTATTAATATTAATGAAGTACATTTGTCCTTCCATTTACATATTTTGGGAACTCATAATACGAGAGATGATAATGGCAGCTGAAGTAAATGGGGCTGGATTGTGGATTTTTCTTTCGTATTTTTTACGTTTCAGTGATGAAGAAAACTGTTATTAAAAAACAAACCAATAATGTTGATTATCAAAGTTACAAATGATGAATCAAGATAGGATCATACGAAACTATCTTTTGGAAGGGGCGACCAGAATCAAATTAAGTAAATATTCCATTAATATTGCAGTATGCTGTGTCACAAATAATGAATGATAGGACTATAGAGTTATGAGGAACAGGGTTTACTCATACTCCATAGAAAAGGGAGGATCCTCCGACCAGACGGGTGTTGTGTCTGGCCGGCAACTGCCCGATGATTCATGTCGGGCTGTTGTATCTATGCTAGTTGCGAGGTAAACTCTGTTTGCGAGATGCAGGATTTTGCGTGACGTCAGTATGATGCGTTGCTCTCATGTGGCGTTGTAGATACCGCTACAGGACCATAAGAAACCACCTTTTGGAAAAGCTGACTAGAATTAATGATGCAGTAAATATTCCTTTATTATTGCAGTATGCTGTGATTATTAGACGAGAGAACGCTACATCAGATCTATGGATCTACCTTAATCTAGGGCTGCCATCCGTCCGGGTTTCCCCGGATTTGTCCTAGTTTGGTGGGCGTCCGGCGAGCGTCCGGACGGGGTCCGAGAAAGTGTCACATTGTGACACTTTCTGTGTTAGCGGAAATCCGACTTTGAGTGATTTTTAATAAATTAAAGCATAAATCATAGTTAAAATTAGCCGAGCGGCAAATCTTTGCGCTCGTGACAATTAATAATAATATGCTGTTGATTTTTTTTTTTTAATTAATTTTCATTGTTCCAAAAAGAAGAGTGTTCCTAATTATTTTTGTGACCAGAATACCTTTCACATAGAGAAGAGTGTATAATTGATTAATAAATTAAGCGTTTCATTTGTATTGTTGTGGTTTAAATTTATATTCTATAGATAAGACAAAAAAATATGTTTTTATTTTATTGTAATTTTTTTTGAGGGAGTCCGGTGTTTTTTTTTATTTCACTGAAACGTCCGGGGTTTTTGAAATTTTTTTCCGGAGTCACTAATTTAGGTGATGGCAGCCCTACCTAAATCACAACTCAATACATCCTCCACACTTACTTGAAACCATAAAGCAAGGCCCCAATCACTACATAGGCGTTACACACATACATAAACAAACACATAATTAAGCCATACATAACAGTCCAGAAGAATAACTATCAATCCCCGGAGAGTGAAAAGGTTTATTTATTTATGCACAAGGGTAGGGTTGCTACTGCCGCGAAAATGTGAAAAAGGAAAAAAAAAACAATTTGTTGGTATTTGACGCCAGCACATCAAGCTACCCGAAACTGCCAAATTTTCCCAATCAAATTTGAACCTTAAGCTTTAGTGATTAAGTTGAAAATCTATTAAAGAAATTTGACAGATTGTAGTAGCTTGATGTGAGTCTGTACTAGGCGGCTTCGCCCGCGTGGATGTCGGAAATTATCCCATGGGAACGAGCTACCGGGACAAAAAGCCTAGCATTTCAGAATTAATTGAATGTCATAATAGACATTTTCAGAAACCCCACTGAATAACAAAGGAAGTAACAACCATAACCATAACTCAGATACCATTGCAAAAATTATACTAAAATCTTTCACAATGAGAACTAATTCTCCTACAAAGACCTTTAATACAGGACCAGTCAAAAACAAAAATTTCGTTATACTAATCTGGTGCTAATAACTACAAAACAAACCACATCAGACAGTATTAAAATCCTGTATAAATAAATTAATAAATCTTAATCTTAACGCAACAGCTAAGACTAATAGCAAGCCACATCACAAGCGAAACTGTCAAACCGAAACATCAGAAACCCGACACGTTTATCAACAGCTCAGGAGCTGTCAAAACAACACAAACGGACATCCAAAACTGACGAAAGCGTCAGTCCGTTCGTTTATTAATGCGGGCCTGAATAAATAAATAACATTCGCGAGGCAGCCCTGTATAACACGTCTCGATTTATAAGTCCTCTGATATTTCTACCATTTCTACCATTCTACCATGCCAGTCATAAAGATTCAATGATACAGTGCTAAATAAAACGACCGATGTGACTGGAATGCTGAAACTACTGAACGATACTTGCAATGTATGAGATACATTCATTTTACGTAAGAATTGAATAACTTGAATGTAAATGAGCACCTTTGTCCTAATAGATATTTCAGCAACATTTGAGTACCGACTGCCTATCTGACCTCCACAACCCAGTTACTGGGTAACACGATACCCATTGGTAGGACTGCTATGGACCGACTGCCTATCTGACCTCCACAACCCAGTTACTGGGTAACACGATACCCATTGGTAGGACTGTTTGTTAGATTTTCGGGCTGCTATGGACCGACTGCCTATCTGACCTCCACAACCCAGTTACTGGGTAACACGATACCCATTGGTAGGACTGTTTGTTAGATTTTCGGGCTGCTATGGACCGACTGCCTATCTGACCTCCACAACCCAGTTACTGGGTAATACGATACCCATTGGTAGGACTGTTTGTTAGATTTTCGGGCTGCGAACTACCCGTAACGATTGCGATAGCGATGGCTTCACGTGCTTACCGAATCGGCACGGATGAGTCTCGGTATGGAAAATCCTACTATCCTACTAATCCGACTAATATTATAAACGCGAAAGTTTGTGAGGTTGGATGGATGGATGTTTGTCACTCTTTCACGCAAAAACTACTGCACAGATTTGGATGAAATTTGGCACACTGATCATTTATAACCAGGATTAACACATAGGATACTTTTATCCCGATATTCCCACGGGATTGAAACTTATGCGGGTGAAACCGCGGGGCGCTGCAGTCGAGGTAATAAATGCAAAAGAATATCGTAAATAAGACAATATGAAATAAGTTCTGAATAAAGCGAAGAATTTTAATATAGAGGTTGAATCTTGTATATTAAATATATGGTTAATAAATGCTATAAAGTCTATGTTTAACGATATTATATTTCACAAGAAGATTTTATATTATTCGCAATATTGTGTTTACAAAGAGTTTATGAGATTTCATTTAGATTTATACAATAAGCTATGATGCGTTAAAAGAAAAAAATGTCTTGAACAAAATTATCTAAAAGCCAGCTGCGCCCCGCGGTTTCACCCGCAAGTGTCGATCCCGTGGAAATATGGGGATAAAAAGTAGCCTATATGTTAATCCAGGATGTCAGCTACCTCCATACCAAATTTTATCAAAATTGGTCCAGCCGTTTGAGCGTGAAGAAATAATAAACCTACAAACACACTCGCAAACCTTCGCCTTTACAATATTAGTGTGATTGTGTCCTTTTCGGGTAACCACTGAAAATCAGCGCTGTGCTCTGGGTCCCTCCCCCACAGCACAGCATCATGCTGAGTGGAAGCCTTCCTGTCACAGTCATGACGTGCAGCCGTCGACTATTTCTGTTGATTTATTCCGGTATGTCCCCTGAACCCCCCCCCTCCACCCTCGATCCCCTGCTAGTTCGTCTTCTGTTTTAATCTTGTGCTCCAGATTATAGATGAATTTTGTTTTTCCTTATCAATCCCGGCGTGGTACAATTCGGCCCATTACAATAGAAAATCAAATGTGTCTCATTAGCGGTAATTAAGAGGTTAAGAGGTGGAGTAGTGTTGGCCCAGTGGTAACGACCGCGACTTACGAGATATAGGTCGTAGGTTCGAACCCTGACAGGCGCTTTACTTTGTGTAAATTATTCCATCACCACTGCTCTCAAAACGGTAAAGGAAAACATCATGAAGAAACCGGCATTTCCTAGAACCAAAAATTCGAAGACATGTGACATCTACCAACCCGCACTGGGCCCGCGTGGTGGATTACGGCCCACTCCCTCTCACAGAGAGGAGGCCTGTGTCCCAGCAGTGGGAACGTTATAGGCTGATTATGTAAGAGGTTAATATTATATTTTTGTATGCACGTGTTTCCGTCACAAATAAACCTGTTTTCCTTTCTTTCTTTCTTTCTATGATGCAGGAAATATTTGTTTAGCTACCGTCTTTTAACTTTTGTTTCAAGCTCAAACTGAAAGCATTTATTCCGAGGCACGGGGCTATCACACCGCCAACTTCCAAACTCCGGGCTGTTACTAAGAAATTCCCAATGGAAAAACCTACACACTTTTCCCGACCCGGGAATCGAACCTACTACCCCCACGCTCAGCAGTCGCGCTTGCAACCACGAGGCCAACGGAACAGCGAGTGCTAAATGTACCACTGTAATGGAATATGCCAAACTACCTACAAACATCAGCTACTTGAACCAGTTGTGCGTTTTGGTAATAGTTTTACTAATAACACAAGTCAAGTCGAAACAGTTTGTAAAGTAATAAGGGGTTGTGTTGGTAATTGTTACAAATGAACCGCTAATGGCGTTTGAGCACCATTAACAATAGTAATACGTGTGATCATGGCATATTCGGAAGCGTTGGAAAACTATTAATTATAGAGGAAAATGTTATGCTATGGTCTAACATGACCGAAAAAAAGAAAAGTGTTGTTGTAAAAGCTAAATGATAAATGATTTATTTTCTGTAAGTAGGTTTGTACAAACACTTTTACACGTCAATCACCAAGGTTTTGAGATGTTTTCCCTTTGACACTACACCCGTAGCTCGTATCAATAAGCCAGGCCGTCACACTTACACTTCGATCAATAATAGTACTAGATGCCCGATAAGCGCTTCAAAAACGGCCCGAAAAATACGAGCACGAATACTTTTGTGCTCTTATTTCAAATTAGTATGGTCCAATAATAGCCAATGTTAAGACGTCAAAATGCCTCAGTGCGCGTTCAAAAGTTGTGTAAATAACCACCGTAACACCAATATTTTGGAAGGAATATCTTTTTTTCGGTAAGTTTTTATCATTACATGTTTTTCATAAAATAGTAACACAATTAAATAGTAAATATAAATCAATAAGCAAATATTATGATTGTTTGGCCAATGTTTGCGTCAACGCGCCAACTATTCTAACAAACATTGAAGCATTGAAATGTAATTCCAAGAACTACGTCTAGTTCCAAATTTGAGTAAGTACGAAATTGTCAACAAAATGTTTTTAACCTTATTGCTTAGACGTTAAGTTTCATATTAGAATAAATATTTTTGTACTTATTATAAAAAAGACTTTTTATTTTCAAGTGACATTTTAAATTTATTGCTTCGATGACAGAAGGACTTAAATATTAACCATTTGCAATCGTAATTAAACTTTATGTTGAGAGTGATAAGGTTTATAATAATCTGAAGTTGTTAATATTATTAAACTTTTTTCTATAGTTTGTAGTAAGAAATATAAATGTCTATGTGTGTGCAAACGTGGCCACTTTAGCGACGTATTTTTGTTCCTAATCATTCATCTAGTACTATTATTGATCGAAGCACTTACACGTATTAGTCCATATCTTGAAAATTACTGAATCGATTTTGATGAAACTTGCACTGTTCCCTGAGTTGAAGTAAATGTAAGCCAATAGTCACGATCCGATCAATAGTTGCGGAGAAATGCGTGGACAAACATACATACATACGTCTATAAAATTTGGTATATTTGTTTGAAAGCCCTAATAGATTGTCATATGTGATTGATTATAATGCAATTCCAATAATATTACATACATATGTGTCGAATTGATAACCTCCTTTTTTTTTTGAAGTCGGTAAAACTAGTGCTACTTAGTACTATGTTTTGCAGTATAAATCAAGCTGGCAATGGCCCCATGATTCATCATCACGTTTACTCACAGAGTGGGTGTTGCAGAGAAGCTATTCTTTATCCCAGTTATAGTGCAATAAAACATTTAATTTCTCACAAGGCCGCAACAAACGGGATTTTGGTTTTTCGAAGACAAAACATAGGATTCTATGAGATTTATTATTTATTACCGACTTCAAAAAAAAGGAGGTTATCATTTCGATACGTATGTATGTAATATTATTGGAATTGCATTATATTCACATAATGTCAATCTATTAGGGCTTCCAAACAAATATACAAAATTTTATAGTCGTATGTATGTATGTATGTTTGTCCACGCATATCTCCGTAACTATTAATCGTATCGTGACCATTATTTTTTTATTGACTTACATTTACTTCAACTTAGGGAACAGTGCAAGTTTCATCAAAATCGATTCAATAATTTTCAAGATATGGACTAAGACGTGAAAGTGTGACGGCCTGGCTTATTGATACGAGCTACGGGTGTAGTGTCAAAGCGAAAACATCTCAAAACCTTGATCATTTTCTAGTGCAACAACTAAAAATTACCAAATAAAAAGTAATTTAAAAAAATTAAACCGACTTCAAAAAGAAATGAACTCAAAATTATGAAATAACTTTAATTTCGGAAGTCGGTGGCAAAAAACTAAAACTAAAACCAAGACACCGACTTCCGAAATTAAAGTTATTTCATAATTTTGAGTTCATTTCTTTTTGAAGTCGGTTTAATTTTTTTAAATTACTTTTTATTTTATTTTTTAATTTGTTAGAGTTGTTAGTAGGCGTGAGGATCTGAGCTTTGTAACGGTCTTACATTGCCGAGCAATAACCTTATAGAGGTATGAGGAACAGGCTGTAAAGTTCACTCATACTCTCTATAGAAAAGGGAGGATCCTCCGACCAGACGAGTGTTATGTCTGGCGGGCAACTGCCCGATGATTCATGTCGGGCCGTTGTATCTATGCTAGTTACGCGGTAAACTCTGCTTGCGCGATGCAGGATTTGCGTGACGTCAGTACCTATGACGCGTTATTCGCATGTGGCGTTGTAGATACCGCTACAACCTCTTCGCGTACAAAGAAGAAGTTTTCGAGGTTTGTAAATGAAGAGATCTGTAGGAGAACCAAGGTAATGGACGTACCCCGAAGAATTGTCAAACTTAAGTGTCAGTGGGCAGGGCACTTTGCTCGCAATACAGATGGCCTATGGGGCCGAAAGGTTCCGCAGTGGCGACCGCGTACCGGAAGTTGGAAGGTAGACCGATGACTTTGTGAAGACCGCAGAATCAGCTGGATGCGGGAACCGCAGAACCGGTCGATGTGGCGGTGCTTGGGAGAGGCATAATATGTCCAGCAGTGGACATCTTTCGGCTGAAATGATGATGATGATGATGTTTCATACAGAGAAGAACAAGCATTGAAAGTGCGATCAGTGTCATTAAACCATAAAGTCCAGCCTACCTTACAAATTGTCCTTAATCACACTAATATTATAAAGGCGAAAGATTGTGAGTGTGAGGGTGTGTGTGGGGGTGTTTTCATATGTTTGTTGCTTCTTCACGCTCAAACGGCTGGACCAATTTTGATAAATATTTGTACGGAGATAGCTGACACCCTGGATTAATATATAGCTACTTTTTATCCCGATAATCCCACGGGATCGTCATTTACGCGGGTGAAACCGCGGGGCGAAGCTAGTTAATTAATGAAACCCACGGTTTCCTCGACGCAGTTGGTTGAGAAAATCGGGGTTTTGTCATTAAACATGATAATTACGATTGTAATTATCATGTTTAATGATAATTACAACCGTAATTATCTTTTGCCTTCGTTTCGGCCTGTAAATCGGTTGATTTACAGGCCGAAACGAAGGCAAAAGGAGGTAAGGAGTAAGAATCGTAGCAGGTGGCGTTCTGCAGCTTCTGCCTATCCCTAATGGGAAGAAGGCATGAGTTTATGAATGTTATTTACAGATCAAAGATATAATTTAAGGTGAATAAGTAGTGGTAGACCGCGAAATTCAAATTTTCTTACGTTTTTTGCAATTTGCACCTTTCCATAATAGATTGGTTCCTATGGTACAAATCTAACTTAGAAAGATATATTAATGATTATAATGAATACAATTCTCTAAATATGTACCTGTTATTGTCGCGAATCATATTTTGATCAAGATACAACCTGACACTGACACTGACCTGCAAATTGCAAAAAACGAAAGAAAATTTTAATTTCGCGGTCTCAACTACCCATTCACCTTAAGTTTTTTTTTTTTTTGTAAATCTAGGTCAAAAGATCATCGGATAAATACACATTGATTAATTCAAGGTTTTGAACCTACAACAGGTAAGCAAATATAGAACAATACAATAGATTATACCTATAGGTTCCCAGACACCGGTATATACTCAGCTGCTAAAAATGCATACATGATCTTTACATAACAAATACGGTTTTGTTAATATGTGTTTCTTTCAAGGGTAAAAAATGACACAAGTTTATGTGGAATTGTTTGATCTACTTAAATAAGCAAAGTTACTATAAGGCTCAACACACACCAAAAGAGCGTCGAAGCGCGGCGAAGCGGATCGCAGTTTCAGTGTCATATGAATTTTAACTTTATTTTCATTACTATAATAGTTATTATCGCATGAGAAATCGAACGAGTCGCGCGGATGCCAGCGGCGCCGCTGGAATTTCAGCGAATGAGCCGTGCGACTGCGCGAGAAGGCGCGGGAAGTCTCGAGAATGCTCGAGCAGTCGCGAGCGGCCGCTGGCAATATCCCGCCCCTCGCGCCCGCTCCCCGCGCGCGTCTGTTGCGCGCGAGCATTCGCATTCATTCCTTGCAGTGCAACGAATACAAAACTGATGGAAATGGATGAAGAAAAGTTTATTTATTTGGTGGAAATGTACGACTGCCTATACAATATGAAATCAAGGCATTACAGCGATAAACACGAAAGAAGAAGAGAAGGCGCGCGGATTCCCGCGACTTCTCGAGCATTCCAGCGACTTCTCGGGCAGTCGCTGGAATCCATGCGCCTTCTCTACAGGGCGCTTCGCCGCTCTTTTGGTGTGAGTTGAGCCTAACTTGTATCCCAAGTTTTTGTTCGTCCAAAGTCCTCAAGTGTCAAGGTCGGAAAAAGTACTTAATAATTATAATTAGGGTAATACCATACCCATTTCTGCCACCAAACGTCATTCCTGTTACTATTTGAAGAGATTACAAGCACATAAGTAATTTCGGTGTTGGGAGAGGCCTGTGGCTAAGTAATAACAGCCGCACGGGTCGATTGATCAGGTTAAGCGACGCTTGCCGCGGTTGGTCCGTGGATGGGTGACCATATTTACATATCAAGACCCCTCCGTGCCTCGGAAAGCACGTTAAGCCGTTGCTCCCGGCTGTCATTCGTGGATCTTTATTACCCAGTAACTGGGTTGTGGAGGTCAGATAGGTATATATCGCTCCATGTAAAATACTGGTATTCAGCTGCATCCGGTTAGACTGGAAGCCGACCCCAACATAGTTGGGAAAAGGCTAGGCAGATGATGTCACATAAACCAGCGTACGATCAAGACGCTTCCAACGATACCTCATTTGTCTAATTATGACAGGCAGTTCAGAAGTTATGAGGGAACACATGAACTGGTCAAAATCATAACCCTCCTTTTTGCTTCACCGTAGTCGGATAAAAACGTATCCGTCAACAAGCTTCCATAGTGTTCCATACAACACTGACGACCGTGCTTACACACGGCGAATAAACCGTACAAAGGGCCTTAGGGTCCTATCTCACTAGGACACCAAAGGGGGCGCAAGTAGGGAAGCCAGGGCTTAAAACCGAAAAGCCGGACAGACCAGCCAGTTTAGCCGGAAATTTAGGTAAAAAAGCCGGACACCCGTAATTTATTTTTTTGACAAGTTTTTTTTTAAGTAAAACAAGGCTTTTTTTATCATCACACTTCACACTAATATTATAAAGGCGAAAGTTTGTGAGTGTGTGAGTGTGGGGGGGTGTGTATGTGTGTGTGTTTATATGTTTGTTAGGTACTTCTTAACGCTCAAACGGCTGGACCAATTTTGATAAAATTTGGTATGGAGGTAGCTGACACCCTGGATTATCATAACATATAGGCTACTTTTATCCCCATAACCAAACGGGATCGAAACTTATGCGGGTGAAACCGCGGGGCGCAGCTAGTTTACCATAAAATCTTCTTAAATTGGGGTGGTGATGAAGAGTGGCGGGGCGGCGAGGGCGCGCGATCTTCAAAAAGCCTAACAAAAGTCGGACAGGCCGGACACCGTCTGATTTGGCCGGAAACGCAACCAAAAAGCCTGACTGTGTCCGGCTTTATCCAGACGCCTGGCAACCCTCAGCGCAAGCATGGTCGCACTGCAAAAAAAAAATATGGTTGGTTGCGCATCCGATTAGACGCCTGGTGAGATACCCACCATAAAGCTGTATATATTTTGCTGGCAGGGCAACCATGGCATGGTTGTGCCACCACGGTGTCCCAGTGTGATATTTAGTGCCACAAACTTATCTGGCCCGGTGGCAAAAAGAGGAACTAACGACGCCATTTTGAAATGTCAATCTGCCTGCCTGCTGAAATGCCAACCAAATGCGATATCAGCGACTCCCTCACCGGGCTAGATAAGTTTGTGTTAGATGTCGATAACCACTATCCATCATGGGATCAGGTGAATTACCAGCCCATTTTCCAACCGATAACATAAAGAAAAAACTTTATATTGTCGAGTGGTGCGAATAGTAGTCGTTTGGCCGAAATCCAATTTATTTTCTAGTGATGGGCATCATAAAGTGTCAGGCCTGCCTCTGGGGGCACGTAAACATGTGGGGCACAATGTGACCCCCATCAACTCGTTAAATATAGTATCTAGTTTATGTGTTCTAATTTTAGGGAATTCGGGGAACTATTGTTCTATGTGGTCTCTTTCTGGTCAGGTACGTTGGTATACTTTCAAACGAACGCGAGTGACTAGATGTATAATTGTATTTATAAAGGTACTAGGTGACCCGGCAAACATTGTTTTGCCATATAAATTATTTCTAGCTGCCCGGTGCTACTTCGTTCGCGTGGTGTCCTACCCTACTCCTACACTACTTCTCCCCTACTCCTACACTACTCCTACCCTACTCCTACACTACTCCTAACCTACTCCTACCCTACTCCTATAAGTAAACAAAAGTATTTAAAAAAAAAGTATCCTATGTCCGTCTCCTGGTTCTAAGCTACCTCCCCACCAATTTTCAGCTAAATAGGTTCAGCCATTCTTGAGTTATAAATAGTGTAACTAACACGACTTCTACCAAGCCACATCGACGTTTATTCACATTTAAGCAAGTAAAATCCATTGACAGTTTCCCACCTAATTTCGAAAACTATTTGGACAATGAGCAAAGTTTAAATATAGCAAGGACTTGAATACCGAGACTGTAAATTAAGAAATAAAGTAAAGTCTCCAGGGGGCGCGCGCGTCGCTAATTAAATTAGTTAACAAACTTTTAGTTAAACAAACAATGGTTTGGTAATTTTATATTTTTAGGCCAGATTACTTGATTCCGGGGTTAGTCTATCTTTAGATGATTTGGGACGGATTTAGGCTTCGTTTTTATAACAGTTTTAAAAGAAGCCTATTTTAGATCTGAAAAACTTTTTAACAAAAAAAAAACTGACTTCCAAAAAAACACTACAAAGTGAAATTAACTAATTTCGGAAGTCGGTGTCTTTTGATCTGTATTTTAGTTGTTTGCCACAGACTTCTGAAATTAAAAGGCAGAGGTGCACCCACATTTCGCCATTTATGTTTAAGTCCTATGTAAAGGGGGTGAGCCTATTACCATCAACCGGACACAAATCCAGACTCCGAGCTGCTGAAAAATCCCTGACGGAAAAGCTCAATAACACTTAGCCCCACCTGGGAATCAAACCCAGGGCCTTATGCTCAACAGTAACGCTTGCGACCTCCTAGACCAACGAGGCAATCACAAAACCGAACTTTTTTCTAAATCTCGACGTGTGTGTCGGTCAGTTACTACAGCTAGAACTTTTTAACAATCAATCATTTATTTATCCCGATCATAAGATCCTTACCCCCTTTTTTTTATTAGCCGTTACTGTCCCACTGCTGGGCAAAAGTTTCCACAGAATGGATGCCTGAAGATGGACGGCGCCGCCGAGGTCGGCCCAGAAAGCGGTGCCGCGGTGGCGAGATGAAATGGACGCGTACCGCGAGGGCTGGTTCGAGGTGGCGCGGGAAAAGAGTTCCTGGTAGGACTTGGGGGAGGTCTTTTCATTTTCATTAGCAATTTTTTTTAATTTTTTTTTTTGTAGATGGGAAATCATCAAATGACCCCTCTCCAGCTCTGGGTGGAGCGGAAGGGAGTGTCAGACTCTTACTGACTAAAACCCACCCGTGTTCCTTCCTTAGCCCTTTATGTTCCGGGCCAACGGTAACCCTTTCGGACAATTCCGCTGACCCGGCAGGCTTCGGCCCTATGGGGCCCCTCCTCGATGCATGGATTAGCAATTTGCTTCAAAATGATTCAGATTCCGATTGATAGTGGTTTACGCAATTAGGTTGCAATTTTAACAGTTATTTTGAAAGGACTGTATAGAATATCGATCAAAGGAAGTGTCAGTTCTTCCTATGCTCTAGATGGAAAGAAACAGGGTGTATCACAGCGCATCTGTGGAATTGATTCGAGCGGAAGAGTTCACTTGTCCCCACTTTGTTCGTACGCGGCGAGCCGGCAACGCGGTCTATATTTCTTTGGTATAGATATTTATTATTAAAGTAGCTGTTTTTACTGGTTTGTTGGTGCTTGTTAGACGCGGTTGGCGAAAGCTTATTTTAATACGATTCTTTGGGGTTTATTTATAAACGACTAGCTTCCGCCCGCGGCTTCGCCCGCGAAGTATGTCGATAAAACCTATCCTGTGTCCTTCCCCGGGATGCAATCTATCTCTCTGCCAAATTTTATCGAAATCCCTTCAGTGGTTTAGGCGTGAAAACTTAACATACAGACAGACAGAGTTACTTTCGAATTTATAATATTAGTACCTATGGAATTATGGATGATTGAAGTTAAGTGACGTTTGAACGTCAAAAATGTATGGTTAAACAGTCGCTAACCACTATTTAACTTAAAGCAACGTTTATGAATAAAGGAGTACGAGTTTTGCTTGATGAACACATGTTTGTATTGAAAAGGACTTTAAATCGTCATGCAGAATCAGAATATTTATTTGTGAAACATAGGTATTTACATAAAGGTCTTAGGTTAATAATATGGCCGCTATGTTTTGCCGTGAAGGCGTACAAATATAAAAAATTAAAAGCAAGCAATAAAACAAAACAAAAAAAAACTAATACAAAATTAAATACCTACTTACAAGAAAAACAAAGAAAACTATTTTAACATGAAATAAATATCTTAATAAAATCTACTATTAAATATAACCTAAAAAGAGAAACAGATTACTTAAAAAACATTGAGCAGGAATTTATTCTTAGCGGAAGAAAAATAACACATTAGAAACTGGGATTGAAGATCGTCTATAGTAAAACTAGCATCTGGTACTGTACCAATGCATGGTGTAATGTGCATCTATGATAGATTTTTGCAAGCGAGCGTAGGTTAGTTAAGCTACGCTTGCCGCGGTTGGTCCCTGGATAGGTGACCATCTTCACATACCAAGACGGGTACAGTAGTTACGGGTCGTCAGAAGCCCGAAAGTCTGACAACCAGTTTTACCAAGGGTATCGTATTACCCAGTAACTGGGTTGTGCAGGACAGATAGGCAGTCGTATTGGTTTTCAGCTGCATCCGGTTAGACTGGAAGCCGACCCTAACATATTTGGGAAAAGGCTAGGCAGATGATGGAGCAGTAGGTACTTCGAGAGATTAAGTACCTCTTACAAAGAAACAATTATAGCTTTTTTTTTTCATTAGCCGTCCCACTGCTGGGCAACCTCCCCCATATTCTTCCACCTTTCTTTGTGTTGCAACTTCTTCGTCCAATCGGTTAGGAACGAGTCCGTATATTCATTTTAGATAAAAATAAATAAATGAATCCACATTTGAACTACGTATTTAAAAATACATCCACGGAAAGCATTAAACATTTCCAATAACACTACACATGGGGACAGAAAAACTGAGTTACGCTACTAATAAGCACGTGCGATGTGCATCTCTAGAAAATAAAATAAAAAGATCCGACACTTATAAGCCACGTATCTAGGCCAAGTTAAACGGATATAGGGGACACATGATCACAATATAAGGCACTTTATTCTGCACAAGGACGTTCAGGGCTGCTGATATATTCGATTATGTATGTTAATGTTCAGTTATTGGTTCAGAAAGGAGATAGAATTCGCGTCACGGGTGGATAGGTTACTTCTAGGCGAGCATGCACCATCGTCGGACGAATCGTCACTTATCGTCTCGTTGTCTCTTTTTGTAATGTAAGCATATTTAATTTCATATTTTGATTGTTGTTTTTATTTATATCTAAGCGTATGCTGCAATGGCTGACGTCATCACGTCAACGCCGGCTGTCGCTGAAAACCAGCGCTGGGGCTCTTTCTCGTATAGGGTTGATGGCCTTTTTGCGTAGTAGTTTTGTTATTTTTTTTATGCGTCATGTTTGCCGCAAATAAACGTAATTTCTTTCTTTCTTCACCATCAAATGGTGGTGGTGGTCTTCGATATTTGTGGCCGAGTGTAGAGCTAAGTGACGTGTAATGTTAGAGGCCAGTGTCCAGCAGTTGACTGGTTGATAATGAATTGTTGACAAAGCAATGAAGAAATTAAAACTAAGGCTTTTTAGTAACAAAGGTCAGGCATAAAAAGATAGAATAGAATAGAATAGAATGCATTTATTTGTCAGAATATTGTACAAAGTTGTTATGTGCATTTAGCCTGCATTATGTATTACGATCATAATATTCTGCCGTTTCCGGCGTACAAATATGGTTTGTAAAATTATGGGTCATCATTACATTAAAATTAAATTATAGTCATTAGAATTAGAATTACAAATAAATAACTAAGTTATCAAATTTTTAAAGAGCTCTAATTCATCCACCACTAATAAAAATGAACAAGGATGCTTTACAAAATAAAACCGGGTATCTGCTAGAACATAAACCGGTTATCGAAACTAGCAAGTGTTACTTTATTTTGCAAGCAAGTGTACACCCGTTATAAGACCTTCAGTGTAGGTGTCTAGGTGTAGGGATGTCACTTGCTTTTCTTATTTTGACAATATTTGAATCTGCAATATGTATCTTTCTATCAGTAGCGAAGGTTCCATACAACTCGATTCCTACCGGCTTCCCTTTGAAAAATGGCACAGACAGTAATACATAATTTTATAATATATATTATACATAATTATACGAAAAGGCAAACTAGTGAAACTTGGATACTGAAAACCTAAAGCCTTACAATTCTACTTGCTTCAATCAAATCACACTAATATTATAAAGCGAAAGTTTGTGAGTGTGTGTTTGTTTATATGTTACTTCTTCACACTCAAACGGCTGGACTAATTTTGATAAAATTTTGTATGGAGGTAGAGCTGACACCCTGGATTAACATATACGCTACTTTTATCCCGCTATTCCCACGGGATCAATTCTTATGCGGGTGAAACCGCGGGCGCAGCTAGTAGAAGATAAAAAGTAGACCCATTATCGCGTCAATAAAAATGCCCAGACAACCAGACACACTTATCTTATTTCTTGCCATAAAAAAGGGGTACAACAGCAAAACCATACTTTACCCAACAAGTGAAGGCACGTGCCGATCCAGGGTTGCCACTTAGATGGAACCGTCCGACTTTTAAACCGGTAATAAATGATGTCCGTCCGATAAACGTGACCGGACATCCGGCCTTTCTGCATTTGATCGCAAACGTTCAAGTTTAAATTGAATTTTAGAGGAAATTCCGTTGCGGTATTCATCCTTTATTCTGTATTTTGTTCTACTAATATTGAAAAGGTAAGTGGGTGGCTATAAGAGTAGGGGAAGACCAAAGAAACGATGGATGGAATGTGTGAATGATGATATGGTTAGAAAGGGGGTGACTACCGAGATGACGACTAATAGAGAAGTATGGAAGAAAAAGGCATGTTGCGCCGATCCCAAATCAATTGGGATAAGACCAGGACAATGATGATGAATATTAAAAAACTGACCAAGTGCGAGCTGGACTCGCACACGAAGGGTTCCGTACCACAAGGCAAAAACGCCGAAAAAAGCAGGTTTGTTGTATGGGGGAGCGCCCCTTGAATATTTATTTTATTCTGTTTTTAGTATTTGTTGTTATAGCGGCAATAGAAATACATCATCTGTGAACATTTCAACTGTCTAGCTATCACAGTTCATGAGATACAGCCTGGTGACAGACGGACAGTAAAGTCTTAGTAATAGGGTCCCGTATATCCCTTTGGGTACGGAACCCTAAAAACAGTATACAAAAATTGAAAACAATGCAGTCTAATAAAATTAAAAACAGCTTTCTTTTTTCAAAAGCTACGCATATATTCAATTGTTTTTTCTAACACCAAACCACCTTTTCGAATACAAAGTTCCAATTTCAAACAAAATCCGTTTTTATTCAAAACTTTAAAACAGTTTTTGACGTGACAACGTCTTAAATTAGGTTGCGGCTGGGAGTCACTTATGAAAAAGTGTAACGCTCGGTAACGTTACGATGAGTCACCGAACGAGAGAGAGGCCCGCCGAATGCCTTGCGTCTCTCTCCCACTCAACCGAGAAAAAGACGTTGTCACGTAAAATCTTCGCCCGTAAAACCGACTTTACAGGCAACCATTTTTTTCGGACAAAAAGCCCAAACGCCTTTTACCGCGCCCCATAACAGAAATATCCTATGGGCACTCCATTTTGCCCCGCCCTGTGGGCAATTTTAAACCGCTGCAACGGGCAATATTTCACGGCTAGGAATTTAATATCGGTTCATGTTTTTCGTGTTTACAACGTTGATTTAGAAGGGAGCTTTATCGCGTATAGGATGACATATCGAGGAGTGTACGTGGTACGTGTTCCTTTGAGTTTAAAACCGGTGTTCGATGAGGCTCAGAGATGAGGTTTCATGTCTTTTGTCCTGTTACGAGGACATTTATCTACGTCTTTGTTGAGTTTAGCGCGAAACGGAGGATGTTGAATGAACTTGGTTATCTGTTATGTCCTCGATTTTCACCTCTTGCATTCTGTGGCATCGTAGCTCCCGAACGGATGAACCGATTTTGATTTTGTTTTTTTTTCTTAAATTTGACTTGATCAATGGTGTCTCAGTGGTAAGTAACGGCCTCGACTTACGTGTTGGAGGTTGTGGGTTCGAATCCAGGCAGGCGCTTTACTTACTTAATACAGGGCTTTCTCTAACTTGACAAACCCTGCAAGGTCGAAATCAGACTGATTCTTGGGGGTTTTCCTGCATTTATCTAATTCCTTATCAAGATGCTCTTGAAGAGTTAGCTTATCAGCTACAATTTCAGCGTCAGGTGATGACGATATAAGCTATTATATTTTAGCTATTAGCTAGCGATATTATAGCTTTTGCATTATGTTTGTGGTACCGACAACCTTGTGAAGGCCGCAGGAACCCGTTGGATGCGAGAAGCACAGAACCGGTCGAAGTGGAGATGCTTGGGGGAGGCCTATGTCCAGCAGTGGACGTCTTTCGGCTGAAATGATGATGATTGTTTGTAATAGTATCAGATATGTCAGCATCCCCCTCATCTCCCCGTCACAGAGAGGAGGCCCGTGTCCCAGCAGTGGGAACATTATAGGCTGATTATGTTATGTCAGCATAGGTTGCGTTCGGATATATTTGATGACTCAAAATTTTATTGCGTTTTATATTTAGTGCGTTCGAAAAAAGTTGATTTAAATCAAATACAGAATATGTAATTCAATAACGGGAAAACCGGAGGTAACTCCGGTTTTGTCACTTAACACCGGTTTTCAAAAATCGGTAAATTTTGACCGGAAAAACGGGTTTGCACGCCCTAGTTTCATCCCGTTGAATCCATTTTCCTCAATAAAGAAAGGAAAAACAAATAATCGCAATTCCCCCACCACTCCTCCCTCTTATCAAACACACGCACACTGTGCAAACACTATACAGGCCTCAGAGGAAAATAGCTTTTGAAAAGCACAACACCCCTTATCTCAACCTTCCTTTACGCAACGTATCTAGTAAGAAGTCAGTAAATAGACGTTTGGCTTGTGTTGTGAGGCGGGTAAGATATTACTTGGTCAAGTTAAAAATAAACTAGCCAAGTGCGTGTCGGACTCGCACTTCACCGTTTTTTTTTTAATGAAGTGTAAACAAAATTGATTCCGAAATCCTTTTCATAGAATAAAATCAATTTCATTTCATCAAAAAATAATGCTTTGCAAATAACGAAGAAAATGCTAGCTCTAAAAAATTCTTAATGCATAAATAAATCGGATATTTCTTGTAGGTACAGTAGGCAGCGCATTAGTGCTCTCAAAACCGGTATAAGTTGGCCTCGCATTCTACCGAGTGCTTGGCCAGACTGGCAGCGCGTGCGAGGGGCGGGCACGGCGCGGCGTACAGTCACGAGCACTAATATGTCAACACTTGGCCACTTTCAATTGCGATTTTTTCTTAAAGTTGACTTGTCAATGGTGTCTCAGTGGTAAGTAACGGCCCCGACTTACGTGTTGGAGGTCATGGGTTCGAACCCGGACAGGTGCTTTACTTACTTTACTTACTTAATACATGGCTTTCTCTACCTTGACAAACCTTGCAAGGTCGAAATCAGACTGATTCTTGGGGGTTTTCCTGCATTTATCCAATTCCTTATCAAGATGCTCTTGAAGAGTTAGCTCATCAGCTACAATTTCAGCGTCAGATGATGACGATATAAGTCCAAGGATTGAGTCCTTGGGCTTATTATTTGCTGCTGCATTATGTTTGTAATAGTATCAGAAGTCAGCATCCCCCTCATCTCCCTCTCAGAGAGAGGAGGCCAGTGTCCCAGCAGTGGGAACATTATAGGCTGATTATGTTATGTTAGCATAGGTTGCGTTCGGATATACTTATTTGATGACTCAAAATTTAATATTTCTTTAGAGCGTTCGAAAAAAGTTGATTTAAACCAAAATGTAAATACGTAATTCAATAACGGGAAAACCGGAGGTAACTCCGGTTTTGTCACTTAACACCGGTTTTCAAAAATCGGTAAATTTTGACCGGAAAAACGGGTTTGCACGCCCTAGTTTCATCCCATAGAATCCATTTTCCTCAATAAAGAAAGGAAAAACAAATAATCGCAATTCCCCCACCACTCCTCCCTCTTATCAAACACACGCACACTGTGCAAACACTATACAGGCCTCAGAGGAAAATAGCTTTTGAAAAGCACAACACCCCTTATCTCAACCTTCCTTTACGCAACGTATCTAGTAAGAAGTCAGTAAATAGACGTTTGGCTTGTGTTGTGAGGCGGGTAAGATATTACTTGGTCAAGTTAAAAATAAACTAGCCAAGTGCGAGTCGGACTCGCACTTCACCGTTTTTTTTTTAATGAAGTGTAAACAAAATTGATTCCGAAATCCTTTTCATAGAATAATCAATTTCATTTCATCAAAAAATAATGCTTTGCAAATAACGAAGAAAATGCTAGCTCTAAAAAATTCTTAATGCATAAATAAATCGTATATTTCTTGTAGGTACAGTAGGCCGCGCATTAGTGCTCTCAAAACCGGTATAAGTTGGCCTCGCATTCTACCGAGTGCTTGGCCAGACTGGCAGCGCGTGCGAGGGGCGGGCACGGCGCGGCGTACAGTCACGAGCACTAATATGTCAACACTTGGCCACTTTCAATTGCGATTTTTTCACGAAATAACGAATGCAACGTTGAAATACGACACTTTACATAAACCTATTGGTTCGAAAATACTATGTTCCTAATAATATAAAATTTCATTAAAAAATAAAGGAGAAAATCGCCTTTGAATAAAGCCAAGTGTATACATACTTTTGCTCGTGACTGTACATAAACATAAGAACTTCATTTGAGTGTCCATAGTGGGCACGCGGGCGCGGTGAGCGGCGCGGGCTACTCACGCCATAGCTCGTTCATACAAGTGGCCGCAGTGAGTGCGCGGGAAGCCCGCGCGGGGACCGGGGCTCTCGACTAGTTTGAGCTTTTTTCTAGAAAAAATAAGTCTTCTTCATCCATATTATATTTTGACAAACATTGGACACGACAACACGCAGAACGCAGCCGCGCTTCACTGCGGACAGGCAGCCCGCGCGCGTTCCCGCACCCGCGCCGCTCCCCGCCCCGCGCTGTCAGTCTAGCCAAGCACTGAGACTCCAAAAATACGCTAGGCCAGCTCAACGTAAAAGCTTAGCCACAGACGTGCAGTCCACTGTACAGGAAACGACTGAATCTAGGTCTAATTTATGATTTCCTCTTACTGATGCCAATGACATTAATAATAACAATTCTTGTTAGTGAGAGGAAATCGTTATCACGTAGGTAAATCAAGAGCGAGATCGCTCTTTTTCAATGTATAAAAAAACACTGATTCTATATAAAATATCTTAGATTTTAGTAAAACATTATTTTATATTTTTAACATGCGTTCCCACGCGGCGCCTTAGACATCTTCTGGGCACGCTCGTTCCATCATAGACCTCATCCATCGCTTTCCATCAGGCGTGATCGAGGTCAAGAGCATTCAGCAATATTTTTTTTAAAAACAATGGCACTCCGGGAGTGCCTACAGAAGTGAAAACAAAACACAAACAGAATACTTTGCCATCACTCACTGACATATCGGATATAATATACATTAAAACAGAGTACAGTCACGAGCAAAAGTATGTATACACTTGGCTTTATTCAAAGGCGATTTTCTCCTTTATTTTTGAATGAAATTTTATATTAGTAGGAACATAGTATTTTCGAACCCATAGGTATATGTAAAGTGTCGTATTTTAATGTTGCATTCTTTATTTCGTGAAAAAATCGCAATTTAAAGTTGCCAACTAAAATGCCAAGTGTTGACATATTGGTGCTCGTGACTATACATCCCGAGGACAGCTGAACACATCCGAAGCGGGTATTTTTTTTAATCGTCTTATAAACAAAACACGCGCGGTGTCGCTTACGGTAACAGTGGCGGGAGTTCAATGGTTTTTTACCCATTTAAAAAAATGCCCAACGCGCCTAGAAGTTTTCACAATTGTTGGTTGGCCATAAAACAAAAATAAAATGCAATAACGCGGTGTAATAAATACTTCTAGAATAATAGGTGTTTGTCAGAATTTTTTTTGTTTAGCCTACGTGGTTAGCTCAGAAAGTGGTGGCGAGATGACCTGGACGCGTACCGCGAGGGCTGGTTCAAAGTGGCGCGGGTAAAGAGTTCCTGTTCCTGAAAGGACTTGGAGAGGTCTTTGCCAAGCAGTGGCACAGTCATCATCATCATCATCTGCCTAGCCTTTGCCCAACTATGTTGGGGTCGGCTTCCAGTCTAACCGGATGCAGCTGAATTCCAGTATTTTACATGGAGCGACTGCCTATCTGACCTCCAGTGTAGGAACAGTGTAGGCAAAAAAATATTAATGTTACAAAAAAAACTCGCTAAATGCTTTAGCTCCTTCTCTTTTTTGAAGTAGGTTAAAAAAATATGTATGACTAAAAATAAAATAAAATTACGATAAACAACACTTGTATGTAATAAGAAACAATTAAAAATTAGAGTAACGAACATTACTTACCTATTAAGGCGCGTACGCACGTACGAACAAAAACATGGTGAACACGAACATCGAACACTTTGTTCGCACGTGCATACCACTAACGAACATAACCTGTGTTCGTCAAAAATGTTCGTGGCGATCCATTATGTTCGTGTTCACCATGTTTTGTTCGTACGTGCGTACGCGGCTTTACAGATAGATTGCTTTAAAAAAACAGTAAACGGACGATTAAAACTAAAACTTTTATGTTTTTGTCGTAAAACCGCTGAGACGCTGTATACAGCGTGCTCTAATTTGGAATGTGTATCGAATTTAAAATGGTACCGGTATTTTATATCTGAGCTGGATACCGATTTGTTTTTATTTTAGTATGATACTCAAAACTGGATTACTGGATAAGGAATAGCTTTTAAGTATGTCTATAATAATAAAAAGATTTACTGGATGGACGAGGGACTGTAAAATGACAAATTTTATTATAGTTATATCCACTCCACATCTTGCTTCTATTAAGTAGGTACATATTACTCATGGTTAAGGACAAAAGAAATGATAGTAAAACATTGACGGTTTTGAAGAAACACTACGACAACATCATCATGTTCCTGCTCTTATCCTGATTTATTTAGGGTTGGCGCAATATGTCTTTTTCTTCCACAATTCTTCCACACAGGCCATCCATCGTTTCTTTGGTCTTCCCCTACTCTTATAGCCATCTACATTCATACTCAAAACTTTCCTCACGACACTCCTTCAAACAGGCACGACAAGCGATAACATCGCGCGCGACACAAAGACACCGCAAGTCGCGCAACGCGCGGTGCCTTTGTGTCGCGCGCGATTATCTTTGTAGGAGCCTTTATCCTGATTCCTCAGCATCCCTCACACTACGACATAATATTTCAAATCAAATCATATATTTTTTGCCAACGTGGGTAGGGGTACAGAAGTTATACTTGTTTTGATAATGTTCTACATGCTCTGCCGTCACTTTGGCATGCAAAATTTACACATAAATTACAACCTACTATCAAAATACCATGCTGAATAACAATAAATATTACAAAATTATTAAATTGGAAAATCATTTTAACCATTTTTTATTTTTCAATGTCAAGGAGAATCTAGCAAGAAGCATTTTTTTTATTATCTATCGTCTTAAAAACAGAATTCTTCAAAACAACAGCTTTATCCGATCAATTAAAAGTTCAAGAAGTTGAAAAACAGGCGTTTTACTGCGATACTTAGAAAGTATAATTAAATAAGTCATTGAACAACAGTTCCTAAGAATATTTTAATACAAAAGTAGGTATAACAACTATACGCTATAAGCCGGTACGCATGGACGCGTTTTCCCGAGGCGGTTTTTTTTTTGGTACGCACGGTCTTGTTTTCCCGGGGCGGTTTTTTTTCGGTACGCCCGGGCGCGTTTTCCCGCGGCTGTTTTTTTTGCGCACTGGATTTTCAACGCACTGCTTAGCTCCGAGGGTTGAAAATCCAACAGTGTTTTTGACGCGCTGGAATGCAGTTTGTTTGAATGCTCGGCTCAGCACCGAGGGTTGAAAATCCAGTGCGTGATTGAACATCCCACCGCGATATTTTTACGTCCGTGCGAACGTGGGCTGAAGGTTAGCGTTTTTGTTAATTTATTTGAAGTTTAGTTTAAGAAAATATTTAATTAGATTCCAGTGAGATTGTCTAACAGAGTGAAGACTTGAGTAATACTTTAGATTTTTTTATTAGGTAATAATAAAAGTTGCCTTTTGCTTTTATTTCATTAAGGGGCTTACATGACCTAAAGCGCGGTCACTGTCGCACAATTATTTATCTCTCATCTATTGTTTGGACTAAAAAATTAAAACACTAATGTTTTAGTATGTTGCTTGTAGAATAATCTGTCAAAAAATCAGAATAATTGTATGTATATTAGTATGGTTTTTATTGTAAGAAGAAAGTTTTAAGAGGTATCTTCATGATTTTTTTCTATCGTATAACATTAGTTGTATTATGTTTTCAACACACTATCTACCCAGCATATTCCTGAAGAATATCATATATTTTTCTGATTTTGTTAACTGTAGTCGATCATGCGTCTAAAACATGCGTTTTTTTGCGTTTAGGTCCTGTAAGCCCTTAAGTCAATGACGCTTCGTATCTCTAGAAGAAAAGCTAGAATTTCAACTCATACCATGAATTGGTATATTAAGGATAAAATGAATACTATATCTATGACTTACCGTTAACTGCTCTTAACAAGGATCCGTCAAAGTAGCCCGCTAAATTCAAAATTTCTTAAATTTTTTCGCAAATTACGACGTGTTTTACATTGTATTTCGCGGCCATTATGATAAAACAAGTAGGTACTAAATTATAGTCATTTAAATCATCAATATAGTTCTCAAAATTATATTTACTGCAAATCGCCACATTTCCACGAAATAGGCCTATTTACAAAGAAGGAACAACCAATTTCTTATACTCACGAAACTATCCGCCATTTTCTACCGCAATTTTCACAACACACTGTATACAACTACCGACATATTGTATTCAGAGCATCTTATCTGTCGCTATAAAGGGAATCCCTTTACGAATTGCCATTTTATATAATATATTTATTATATAACATAATGCGGAAAACAACACAATATTTTGTGTTGAAGGATTTTTTTCACAAAATTTATGGAGGTCCATAAATTTCACCGAGTCGGTGTACGTAAGTCGTTAAGGGTATTCTTTTATTTGTAGGGGAAGGGGGTAGTAATCAGATTGGAGTCTTACCTGTAACAAAAAAGAGGGTATTGTTAGTAAAATGTACAATGATAAGGCTTTTTTTTTTATGGCTTTCAAAAGATGAATAAGGAGAAAATTATACAAACAGTTTTCTGAACAATAGAAAATCTTTTAGGTGGTAACAAAAGTTCGTTTGAAGAACAATTCAATATTTACTTTTAGAACTAGGTAATATTTTTGCACAGTGTTTTCCAAAGTTGGAAAACTACATCCTGTAATTTGAAACTTTTAACAAGAAATCTTTGTGGCGAAGCGTCACTATAATCCTCAAAGGTTTTTTAACCATTTTTTAACAAAAGTTTAAAAGATTTTTTTTTTTTTACAACTAGTAATACTTTTTAGAATTCCGTACCCAAAGGGTGCCAAGACGGACGACAACTTAGGCATAGTAATAGGGTCCCCTATTACTTTACCTTGTCCGTCCATTTGTCATCGGGCTATCTCATGAACCGTAACAGGTAGACAATTTAAATTTTCACCGTGTGTATTTGTATTGCCGCTATAACAACAAATAATAAACATAAAGTTAAAAATTAATCGGGGTCGCCGAAAAGAAAAAAACACGAAAAGAAACACGTTTCTTACGTGTTTCTTTTCGTGTTTTTTTCTTGTTTGTTATACAGACATAATGATTGTTAAAGTTGCAAAACTACATCCTTTATACAGGGTTATTGGTAAAACATTAGCAACCTCTTAAGAGGTCATTGTACTCAACATTATGGACAACTTTTACTATGGGAACAAACCTGAAATCGCGAAAAAAAAATCAGCTGATCCCTGCATTTTGACGAGTTTATACGAACATAAATGTACGGAACAGCTGATTTTTTTTTCACGATTTCAGGTTTGGTCCCTTATTAAAAGTTGTTCATAATGATGAGTACAATGACCTCTTAAGAGGTTGTGAATGTTTTACCAATAGCCCTGTATATATAATTTTTTTTTTTTTTTGACATGAGTTTAGTCAGCCATTTTGACAAAATTTTGACAGTAAACGAAAATACCCGAACACACTTCGTTAACCGATTAGGGGCATTTGTATAAAGTCCCGTTAGAGAGTGTCACAGTGCCAGACGTCCGATGGCCCGTGCTTTCACATTTATCTCTATTTATTCACAGGGCATTGGTTCTGTAGACCCATTATACAGAAACTCGTGACAGTTCTTGATAAACGTAAATCCTTTTGCATTGACAAAATGGCTGTCTGTTTTATTTTGATATGGCTGTGCGGACAATCATATTTTGTTGAGCTTGGTATTTTGTAAAGAACTCCAATTGGTATAGATGAATGAATTGAGTGTTCGACGTCGAAAAAAACGATTTTATTTGAGTTTATTCATCATTTTGGCTTTTTTCGTCATTTGCATACTAAGATAATTTCAATGTGTCATCATTACAGCCGACAGACGTCCACTGCTGGACATTAGCCTCCCCCAAGCATGGCCACTTCGACCAGTTCTGTGATTCTCGCATCCAGCGTCCTAAATGGCCTTCCAACGTTACGTCTTTCGGTACGTGGCCCGTGGTCGCCACTCCAGAACCTTTCGGCCACATCTTAATGTGTAAACCTAAGCATAAGCATAATCAGCCTATAATGTTCACACTGCTGGGATACAGACCTCCTCTCGGTGAGAGGGAGTGGACAGTAAACTACCACGCGTGCTCAGTGCGAGTTGGTAGATGTCACGTCATCGAATCTTTGGTTCTAGAACATGCTGGTTTCCTCACGATGTTTTCCTTCGACAATGTGTAATGCCCGTCAAAAAACTTCACAACTGTAACTTTTTCTGAATCTCACAGAGCCGTGTTACATTCAGAGAGAACAAAAAAATATTCAACATACTAACGACCAACCATTGTTACCAGGCGAGCATGAATTCCAAGCTAAACAGTTAACCATCGCGTGTCCAGAACACCTAAAAAAGACCAACTGATCATAAAAACAAAACACAATCAAAATACCGTTCATTCGTGCAGACGTTTTAGTGTTAAAGTTTCGAAAAGTACCAGGGCGCTATAAACGGGACAGAGGTTCACGCGAAGCAGCTATGACTGTGATAGTTTTATGTGCAGTGAAAAGTTTTTAAGAAGCTTCACTTTTGTGCGTTTGAAGACAGTATTTTGTGAAAGAGACAGCAAGAACCTTCGCGTATTTGTCGTCGATAAGGTAATGATTTCGCCGCAGCCATGCTTGATTTACCTCCAATAACGCCGGATACAAAATGTTCCGTATGAGGGAAGTATAGGCTTCATTAGACTCATGATCGAGATGTCTCTTATTGGTACCAATAGCATTTTCATAAAAGCAATCAGAACCTCGTGAGGGGAAGGTATTGCCAAGGTCTCACATTGAATCGACATGAAGACGGTTCGAGGTCTTGACTGCATTACTTGGAAACTCTTTTTCAAACGTGATCACTTTGAATACAATTATACAAAAAACTTATAGACCTTCTGTTGATGGACACTTTTTTAAATGGATGAACCTCTAAAAATTTTTTGCACTTTTAATGATCTTTTTTTAATAACTGATAAAACAATAATGCTTTAGCGTGTTGCTTGTAGAATAATCTGACAAAAAATAGTCTCTAGTATGGTTTTTATTGTAAAAAGAAAGTTTTAGAGGTATCTTCATGATTTTTTTCAATCGTATCAAATTAGTTGTACAAGTATTATGTTTTCAATACACTATCTACCTAGCATATATCCTGAAAAACATCATATATTTTTCTGATTTTATTTACTGTAGTCGATCATATACTTTTATTGCTTCTAAAACTTGCGTTTTTGCGTTAAGGTCCTGTAATCCCCCTTTTTTTTTTTTGCGGATGGGAAATCTTCAAATGACCCCTCCTGCTCTGGGTGGAGCGGAAGGGAGTGTCAGACTCTTACTGACTAAAACTCACCCGTGTTCCTTCCTTAGCCCTTTATGTTCCGGGCCAGCGGTAACCCTTTCGGACAATCCCGCTGACCCGGCAGGCTTCGGCCCTATGGGGCCCCTCCTCGATGCTGACATCTTAAGTTAGGATAGAATTGTGACCAACCCCGCTACATCCAAGATAGCTTCAGTTACTTGGCTCTTTGGTATTTCTAGGAGCACAAAATACATTATTTGAGGTTAACAAAAAGACGCGCAATCATTATATTAGAGTATACAATAATATTTTTAGGTTAGCTAAATAAGAAATACTCTAGGATGCATATCCGGTAGGCTCTTAAATCCTGACCTATCCTACGGGCACGTCTTCCCTACCACTACCGCGCCCCCCGGTCTATTCCTTGATATGCAATGGTCGCTGTAGCACCATGAACATGAGGCTACAGGAGCTAGTGCGAATCTTGGGGTTCATTCGATTAATCGAGTCTGGTTTAACCACACTGGGATCGGTGCAATTCATTAATTCATAGCTAAATAAGAATTATTAGATGATCAATTTAATGCATGCCTTATACTATTCTAATAAGTCACGAACGTAATATCATAAATATCTTGAACCTACGCCCAAAATGATCCAATAAGACGGATCAACAATACCTAATCCAAAAAGGATTTATTCACTCGGAATAAAATCACAACACATATTCGAACTCGATCCCATCTATTAGAAACCTATTCAAACATTCCGACAAGGGAACCTCTTCGGAAATTACGAAAAACCCCGATATATAGGATACTGCTACCCGATTGGCCAGAAGGGGTACTAATAAGAATCTTTTTAGTGACGTTGGAGCGTATAAAAAAGTACCCTTTTGTTACACGAGTTACGATTTTAGGGGGGCGAAGTCCATTTTATCGCTTTTAACAGCACTTCCCTTTGTATCTTATTCGGATTAGGTGAGTCAGCAATGGATTTTTAACTATTTACGCGTTCGGGAAAAGGTGTAAAATATTTTGGGAGACTTTCCCAATTCGGTACCGGAAAGTAAATTCTTTCAATAACGATAACTATGAGATGGTAATCATTAGAAATGCGAAAGCGTGTCTGTCTGTCTGTTACCTCTAAAACCGCTGAACCGATTTAGATGAAATTTGGTATTGAGGTAGGTAGTTTGTTTGTTAGTCACGGAAAAGGACATAGGATAGTTTTTATCCCGATATTCCCACGGGATCGACACTTATGCGGGTGTGCGGCACCGCTAGTGATACATAAACTACAAAAAATATACAGTATGAAATTAATTGATATACTTTTCGAAAATTCAAAATAAAATCTGGTGTTTTAAAGTAGAAACGATTGTTTAAAACTTCGCGATTTCAGGTCAAGAATTAACATTGACTTCCAAATCACCCTGTATAATGTCATACCCAAACACCCTGTATACAAACGAAAACTACCCTCATCGACAATAAAATTCAAAAACAGTAATCGAATACATTTTAAGGCTCCGAACACACTGCACTAAATAACGCCACGAACATCCACCAGCAGGGCTAGCATGGGCTGGGGATAAAACTTTTGTCCACCGGTTATTTCCACTGACAAGGGATAAAATTATTTTATCCACCTGCCAAAGCACGGCAACAGGGGGAAAGATAATTATATCACTTTTTGACATTAGACGTGGATACTCACCCCCCGCATAGAGCATGGCGACTAGTGGAAGAGAAAAATTACAGATATTTTGACATAACAAAGGGAGAAATTTGTCCTCGTCTTTAGATGGTGGGTTTAAGTACCATCTCTTGGAGAAAATATAATTAATTGTAATATAAAAATGTCTCGTGCTTACTGGAGCTTAGTGTTGTCGTCGGAAAGAGAGAAAATCGAGCGAAAAATACCCGACACAGAATTCCGCCGGATTTTTCAGATTTTTTTTTTTTTTTTGGTTTGGGGGGTTAAATACTCGGAGACATTGACAACGACAACAAAACAAAATAAACATCCAGCAAAGATGTAATAAAACGAAGAAAGTACTTTGGTTTACGACGATATTCTCAACTATTTTGTAATTGAATAAAAGTTTTCTTATAATGGCAATAATTTCGGGGACAAGCGTTTCCCCTGGTTTGTCCACCGTGATAGTTTATCCACCCATGTCGCCATGCTCGGAGGGTGGACAAAATTGACAGAGGGGAATAGTATTTTGTCCTCTCCCCGTGGATAAAAATGTCTCCGGCTATGCTAGCCCTGCAGGGGGCATTGATTTACATTATACAAAATATTCTAGGTTAAGTTTGCCAATTTTATAACAGTCACTCGGGAACTATAACATAGTGTTATGTTTGAGACATAGGCGTTTATGGCCTCATAGTTTATGGTAGCACAAAGTTTTAAGCAGACTCGATGTATTGAATTTTATTTTTATTACTGTATCGGTTGGGGTCACGCGAGGATTGTAAATAACGGTACTTTGTTGGGAAGACAAATCGTGGGTCGTTTGGTTTTGTGGGTCTACGTTTCAAAGTATGCATTCTGCTGTACATACACTGCAATTTTTATCCATAATCTATACTAATAATAAAGCTAAAGAATTTGTTTGTTTGAACGCGATAATCTATGGAACTACCGGTCAGATTTGAAAAAATCTTTTTGCATTTGATAGCCCAATTCTTGAGGAAGGCTATAGGCTATTTAATATCACGATATGACCCTTAGGAGCCGAGCAAAAAGAAAAAAAAATCAGAATGAAATTTTAAAAAGAAAGAAAAAAGAACGCCAAGCGATACAAAGTGTTGCGACGGGGACAAGAAATTTCACGCGGACGAAGTCGCGGGCAGAAGCTAGTATTCAAATACATTGGTAAAACACCAGCCACCTCTTAAGAGGTCATTGTACTCATAATTATGAACAACTTTTACTATGGGACCAAACCTGAAATCGCGAAAAAAAAATCTGCTGTTCCTACATTTTGACGTGTTATACGACCATAAATGTAGGGAACAGTTGATTTTTTTTCGCGATTTCAGGTTTGGTCTCATAGTAAAAGTTGTTCATAATAATGAGTACAATGACCTCTTAAGAGGTTGCTGGTGTTTTACCAATAACCCTGTATAAGGTACGAGCTGCATGCAACTTCGTTTATGTCTATTTTGTTATTCATCATTTAGAAAATGTAAATATCCAGGATGAAAGTACCCTACGTACAGAAGCCAGGATCAAGCTACTCGAAACTGTCAAATTTTCCCAATCAACTTTGAACCTTATGCTTTAGCGATAAAGTTTAAAATCTATTTAAAAAAAATTACAGATTGTAGTAGCTTGATGTGCTGACGTCTGTACCTACTTCTCTCTTTCAGAGGTTTAGGCGTAAAAATATAGCAGACACTCAGGCAGCTTTTCTCTCTCTTTCACAAATACCTGTGTGACAGTCTCGTTCTGAAGCTCCATGTTTAAAAATTACACCCAAATACTATAGGTTATTTTCATACTGTGAGAACCCATCATAATATTGTACAAATTATAGCTAAGTAACAAACTATTGGAGATTGGAGATACGCGCACTGCATTGCACTATGGCGGAGTTCTCGAGGTCATAACATTCCGACCACATTGCGCCTAGACTGCATTAATAGTACTTGTAGTAAGTTCCTGTTATACATTACTGCCTGGTATTACAATAAAACTGGATATAGATATGTCGTCGACCGTAGGTTCAATTAAGGTAAGGGACAAAATACCCAAAATGAGTTGAGTATACAGTTTTGTTCAGAATTTTGCGCTCTTTCGAATGGTGTATATGAAAAAATTCTAGCTTAAAAAAAATGTCCCTTACCCTACTGATTTTTTGATTCGAATTTCGAATCAGCCCCATAATAACAATGTATCTGAAAAACTATGCAATATAGCAACTTGAAATGGTGTAATTACCGCCGCCAATCCACTTCAAATAAGGTAAGGGTCTTCCCAATCAACGAATTATTCTTCACACATTTTTTCAACAAGACCTTTACACTATTTTTTCATTGGATTGGATCCAACGTAGAGATCAATTTAATGTAAGGGACATTACTAACAAAATACGTTGGTGTAAGGGACGTCTATTTTCTTAAATAGCTAACTTATTTAAATAAATGTTACACAGGTAGATAGAGCACTAAAATACAAGATTATGTGTGAAATCAGATCCAAAAAAGGTTAATAAAAAAAAAAGTTATAGGCGATTTAGTCCGAAAAAAAACTTTGTCGGCCTCTCCTGAAAAATCGTATTATGTCCCTTACCTCAATTGAACCTACGGTCGACGATGTATATAGATACTGGATTTTAAGAAGCACTTTGCCCGCGACTTCCTCCGCGTGTATTTCGTACTTTCCTCTAACAATTTCGAAAATGTATGTTTATGATGTTTATCATTTATTTAAAATAAGTATTCGGGACAACTTTTATGTTCGTAGATCAAAGGAATCAGATTTTTCAAATAAACTGTATCCCCGCTTTTCACCCCCACAGGGGTGGATTTTTGAAAAATCGTTTGTGATGTGTTCATAATCATAACTTGACTCAAAGACTGATACCCATTTTCGAGTTAATGGAAGCAAGCAGTAAAATCCACCCCTTCTTTTGTTGCTGACCGTACGTGGCGACCACCGTACAATTTAGAAGCACATGAGTTACTGTCTCGTCGTCCTCCATGCAGCCTCAATATGAATAAATAATCGCTATCCCCCAATAAATTCTCATTGGGGGAACCATTTAACTCCCTCTATACATATGTATAGGTTATACTTCACTTCATCATTCTTTTATTGACTCAACCAACGAAACCGTCAGTGCGTGTACAATATCCATTATTTTTACATCAATCACTGTGTATACCACAACACTGTCAGGGAGTAATAACCTAGGATACATTTGGGGAAATGTACTCGTAACTAGAATATTACGTCAATTTTGGGAGTGGTTTGTATCAGGAGTGGATTGATATAGGCTGAATATTAAGTGATTGAAATACCAGTAGGTATACAATAAGGAAAGGCGGCCGATTACGGGTAGCAAAGTCTGACAACCAGTCTTACCAAGGGGTATCGTATTACCTAGTAACTGGGTTGTGGGGGTCAGATAGGCAGTCGCTCCATGTAAAATACTAGCATTCAGCTGCATCCGGTGAGAATGGAAGCCGACCCCAACATGGTTGGGAAAAGGCTAGGCAGATGATGGCATAGGATAGTTTTTATCCCGATATTCCAATGGGATCGACACTTATGCGGGGAAAACCGCGGGGCGCTGCTAGTAATATTATAAATGCAAAAGTGTGTCTGTCTGTTACCTCTTCACGCTTAAACCACTGAACTGATTTAGGAAATTTGGTATAAAGATAGTTTCGAGTCCCGGGAAAGGACATCGGATAGTTTTTATCCCGATATTCTCACGGGATCGACCCTTATGCGGGTGAAACCACGGGGAGCTAGTACATCAATAAATTACTCAGTAGAAAGTTTTCCCTTTCATTCTCTTTAAAGTCTTGACAATCAATACGGTAGGTAAGTTAAGTTCCCTATAACTAAATAGTACAAGTTAATATCAGAGAAACCCGGACGAATACCAATAAGCTGGCGGAACTCTCCAGCACAATAAGATTCGAAAGTTTCCAACTGTGTGTAAAGAGGTGCAAGAAATGAGAGTTCCACTTTAGTTGGTAAGGAAGGGGGAAAGTTCTAGAGTACTGCATTTATTCTTACCATGAGTCAAATGCAACCGGTCGATGTGGCTATGTTTGGGGGAAACCTATGTCCAGCAGTGGACGTCTTGCAATTGAAATGATGTTGATAATGAAAGAGATAAAATGCACCAAAGGTTCAAATATTGTTCAAACAGGTTTCTTCCAAAAAAGAAAGATCATCAATTATGACAAATGAAGCCAAGCTAAAGAAATATGTAAATGCACCATTCTCATTATCACCTACATATTACAAAAGACAGTGCCCCAAAACGCCCGCCCTTCACCACTTCCTAGTGCTTTCGCTGGGGAGAAGAAGTGACGCAACAAACTCCCCAGCAGCAGTCTGTTCATGAATGGTAAGCAGCTAATAAAAGAAATACAAGGCGGTAAATACATGGCGTTATTTTATCCATTGGAGAAACTTCACAGAAGTAATGCTTGGGCTTGGTGAGCCCTGTATTTCAGGATTTTGGAAAAAAGAATCAATACGTTGCATGTTATAGACAGGGACTTGAAACGTTACTCAAAATAACGTTACGTGTAGTTCCGGTACCGATAATTTGTACCGTTCCACGAGGATCGTACCAAAATGAATTCCTTGGCTATAGCGATACTGACAAACGGAACGAAATCTTAAACTGTTCACTAACAATATTATCAGTATATTGTTATTAGTATAACGATTAAATAACGCTATTCATTTCGATTCTCAACTTTTGCCAGCTTCAGGACATAAATAAAAGATGATGAAAAAGACGAAAAAGTATGAAGAATAACGTTACAAATGAATCTGGAACGTTTCAAATGTAACGTTATTACAAGCGGATAAGCTTAATGTTACTGATACCTATAACGTTACTTTTAATATTGTTCTATGAAAATGATATTCTATAACGTTTCCTTTTTGTAACGTTATTGATATTTTTAGGTTTCAGTATCGTTACAAATTTTGGAACGTTATACTCGTACGATAACATCAGTGGTAACAGAACGAAACTCATTCCGTTTTCAAGTCCCCGATAATACCTAGACATGACTCAAGATGATAGAAAATTAGAGAAGAACCACAGTAAAAGCCACCCAATATAATTTTAAATCCTAGATGTATTTCAAACTTTTCAAAACCCCCGCCACCGCCTTTAGCTTAGACCACAACTTATGAAGAATATCGCAAGTGACCAAGTTGGAGGGAAACAAAGCGCTGTACAGAAGAACGTTTAATTAATTTTAGCCTGCAAAACGATAAGGCAGCTGGAACCGATAAGGGCCATGGAATAAATGTGATCGATTTAGTATTGTTCCTGAATGAGGATATGGCTTCTGGGTGAGCATTTCGTGTTTAGAGACGCTAGAGCGATCAAGGAATGAAATCTAATTTATATGATGACTAGATTAGGCCCGCGACTTCGTTCGCGTGAAATTTCACCGTCTTAGGGGTGGAATTTCGAAAACCCTTTCTTAGTGGATACCTACTCTTCACAAATAACACACCCTCCAAATTTCATGTCTCTAGGACCCGCGGTTTAGGCTGTGCGTTGATATATCAGTCAGTCAGTCAGGACAGGACTTTGAATGATATATATATAATATACATAGATACTTTTCCGGGATAAAAGTACCCAGTATGGTGCCCAGGATATTAAAGAATAATTATACCAAGTTTCATCGTAATCGAACCGGTAGTTTTTGCGCGATGCCTGAACAAACAGACAGACAGACAATTTTTTTTTTAATCACATGTTTGGGTTCGGTGTCGGTCTAGTAACACCCCCTGCCAATTATTTTTTTGATATTTTCAATGTACAGAATTTTCACTTCTACAGATTTATTATAAGTATAGATAATAGGCTATTTGACTGGTTTCTGATAAACATCTCAGATTATTTAATGGTGTCTAACGAGCCCATAAAAACCTATTACTTCAAATGGCTTAATGTATTTCTTTTAAAAAATAGTAAATAAAAATGTACTGTTTAAATAAGCCGCCAAAACGCTATCTTTAACAATATGGCGTCGTGACGTCACGATTCACGTAAACAAACGTTGAAACGGTCGAGATACTAGACAAAAGTCATCTGTTCTGTCAACGATCGCGATGGACAGAAATTTACTAAATCATGACGTCATCTTAAGTTCAGCCAATCCAGACCGTTTTCGATTACGTGGCGCCAGATTTAAAAAGATGAAGTTTTTTTCGGGTTTTTTTTTTATAAATAATACATTGTTTTGTAGTAAAATTAATGCAAATCGATTTTAAAAGCGATAATCTATACGAGTGTCAATAATTATGACCTTATTTTTTACATTGTCAAATAGCCTATTGGTTGAGCTGAATGGTGCTGGATCCGTGCGTCATGTTCGTGAACGGGTGCCGTCAGCTGGCTGGTCATCACTTAGCTGCCTCGGCTCATTTTTTGGGTTCAGCTAACGCTTGCTGTGTTATGTGGCTAAATAATAACAGCCGCACAGGTCGATCGATCAGGTTAAGCTACGCTTGCCGCGGTTGGTCTGTGGATGGGTGACCATCTTTACATACCGAGACCCCTCCGTCCCTCGGAAAGCACGTTAAGCCGTTGGTCCCGGCTGTGATTCGTGGATCTTTGACAGTCGTTACGGGTAGTCAGAAGCCTGAAAAACACAACCAGTCTTACCAAGGGGTATCATGCCCAGTAACTGGGTTGTGGAGGTCAGATAGGCAGTCACTCCATGTAAAATACTGGTATTCAGCTGCATCCAGTTAGACTGAAAGCCGACCCCAACATAGTTGGGAAAAGGCTAGGCAGATGATGATGAGGTATCGGTACTCATTACGTCTGCAGTCTCGCTAGCTAATTTAATTTGCTCCGTATACTCTACATACCTTCAAATTTCTCCACCACACCACCCATTATCCCCACTAGCCTATTTAAATATATCGAAATCTTTTTATACAATACGAAGCCCATTAATATTGCGATACCATAACCCACTTCTGTCAATAGATTACGCAATGTTCAGGTTGAAAAATGTTATAATTGTTCAGATAATAGCGACCATGTGGCCTAGTTTCGCGTGAATCTCTTTAATCTCGGATGCTGGTACGTTTCCGTGCTCATACAATATGTTATTATGAATATGAGCGCAATTAAAACATCTGTGTGCGTTAGGTTTCAGCTAGGCGGTCTAATTGTGGTGTTTCTTTGATGCCAGGCTGTCGGAACGCCAGCGCACCAAGCTACTACAATTTGTCAAATTTCTTTAATAGATTTTCAACTTTTTCGCTAAAGCATAAGGTTTAAACCAGCATAAGCATAAGGTTCCAACAGCATCCTGGGAGTTATTGCAGATAGGCTGGACTGCTGTACTGTAAGTCGTTGCTCCAGTATCTCAGCTGGAGTGCGGAAGCAATGATTGTTTTGGTGTGTTTGTGTAATTGTTGTTGTAATTGTATCACTAACATAGTTGTAAGTTTATTTTATTGTTACTAACACAGTTTGACAGTTTCCGGTACCTTGATGTGCTGGTGTCTGTACAACTTCTATTTGAAAAAACAAAGATTATACGGTAGAAACTTTATTGATATGTATATAACGTGCTGAGATTTTTCTAATACCATTTAAGATAATGGTTTTCTATTTTTTACCGACTTCCAACTTGGACTTAATTGATGCATATTTATGTTATGGTTCCGTACTTCAAAACAAAAGTACAGATTCGAAATCGCGAAAAAAAAAACAGCTGTTCCATACATTTTGTCGATTTAAGAGAACACAAATGTATGGAATAGCTGATTTTTTTTTCGCGATTTTAAGGTGGGTCCCATAGAAAAAGTTGGTCAAAATGATGAGTACAATGACCCCTTTTCGGGTTTAGTATAAACAAAAACTAATGTTGTATATTCTATAGTACTACTCGTTAGCTCTGTGATCAGATTATCGTTAATTAAGGAACGCTCATTACTGCATCGGAAGCTGGTTGAGATATGTCTGCAACACAGATTAATCAGCGGTTAAGCATGGAGTCTTGCAACGGTGCAATTCTGTTCGATACATCTTAGCTAGTGTTGCCAGGTCTTAAAACCAAAAAGCCGGACAGACCAGCCAGTTTAGCCGGACATATTGGGTAAAAAAGTCCCCCCCCCCCTTAATTTACTACCCTTGATTTTTTTTTTGTGGCGAAAAAGTGACTAGAGTGGGGTGGGTGGTGATGAAAAGTGGCGGGGCGGCGGGGGCGCGCCGCGGTGGTCAAATTTTAAAAGCCTAACAAAAGCCGGACAGGCCGGACACCGCCTGATTTGGCCGGACACGCAACCAAAAAGCCTAACTGTGTCCGGCTTCATCCGGACGCCTGGCAACCCTAATCTTAGCGGTACATTGCTCAGCGGTTCTTGTAACATCGACAACGTTTTGCTGCATATAAATGTAGGTACTAGCTTCTGCCCGCGACTTCGTCCGCGTGAAATTTCTTGCTCCACCCACAGTGCGGGCAGGCGATGCGATGCGACGGGGTGCCATCGCATCGCATCGCCTGCCCGCGCTGTAATTACTTAGTTTTCTCGTAGCGTTATATCGGATTTTTTTTCTTTTTGCTCAGGTTCTAAGGGTCATAGCGTGATGTTAAATAGCCTATAGTCTTCCCGAAGAATTGGGCTAGGTATGTGTAAAAAGAATTTTCAAATCCGACTGGTAGTTCCGGAGATTAGCGCGTTCAAACAAACTCTTTAGCTTTATTATTAGTATAGATAGATAGATATATGAATTGAATAGCACAGTTATGTTAATCAAATGGTCTGGTCTCATCGAAATGGGGTGCTTCGCCTGACGTTATGCGGACTACTGGACTGGCGCTATCTCTTTCTGCGGCAGAATTCGCGTGCCCCGTGTGGAGCCGTTCTGCCCATGCAAAGCTGGTGGATACAGCTTAGCATGATACGTGATCATCACTGGCGGCCTAAAACCAACCCCGGTACAAATGCTGTATCCACTAGCAGGAATAGCGCCACCAGTGGTTCGCAGAGCGGTGGCAAGCTCCAGCGAAAGAGCCAAAATGGTCTCCGACATACGACACCCTTTGCACGACAACATCCTTGTGCCACAAAGGCTGAAAGAAGAGCCAAAACAGTTTTTTAAAGTGTGTCGTTCCACTCACTGGCGAACCATCACAAGAGAGACTGAAGCTGTGGCGAGACAGTGCTTCCTTACCCACACCGTTCGTCCCACCCGCTGAAGACCTCCCACCTGGACATGAGTTACCTTGGGTAACCTGGAAGTCTTTAAACAGACTGCGGACCCAGGTTGGCCGAAGCAAGGAAAACCTGTTCAGGTGGAGATTCATAGACGACATCGCCTTGGAGTGTCAATGTGGTGGTGTTCCACAAACTATGGGACACTTAATATCGTGTCCTGCATGTCCTGTCAGCTGCATGTTACGGGAACTGATGGACGCTGGTGAAAGCGCCAAAAAAGTAGTCGAATTCTGGGCCGAGTCCATTTAGATTGCTATCGACACGCTAAGAAGATGTTAATCAAACAACGAATTCCACACATACTTGAACACACAACACCTACAAAATGTGATTACTTTAAAATCCCCAAATTAACGTAGAAACGCTTCGAAACTCCTGAATAAATAAACGAATTCCCTCTGAATGAGAAGAACCCGCTGGTAAGCTCCTAAACGGATTTCACACTCATTATATTATTACAAAGACGAAAGTTTTTGTTTTAACCTTTGACTCATTCGTTCGTTTGTAATTTCGTTCATTTGTCATTCTTGATTCTGGTAGCATGTTTTTCTTGGGATTGGAGCGATTTGAATGTTATTTAGGTTAAATGGTGTGAGTTTATATTCATTTTGATTAGTGTTACGAGCTCCTTGTCTAAGTGTTTGGCCAGACTGGCAGCGCGGAGCGGGGAGCGGCGCGGGTGCGGTAATGCGCGCGATCTGCCTGTCCGCAGTGGAGCGCGGTTTCGTTCTGAATGTTGTCGTGTCCAGTGTTTGTCAAAATATAATATGGATGAAGAAGACTTATTTTTACTAGAAAAAAGCTGAAACTAGTTGGAGAACCCCGGTCTCCGCGCAGGCCGCCCGCGCCTTCACTGCGGCCACTTGTATGAACGAGCTATGGCGTGAGTTGTCCGCGCGCTCCCCGCGCCGAGCAGACTGCGCCGTTCACCGCGCCCGCGTTTGCAGTCTGGCCAAGCACTAATAGTTTGTTTGATGAAATTAGTCTAATAACAAAATCATTTCTGAGTACCAGTTTGAAGGGCGCGTCCTACTTGCATAATCAGGCTAATGTTTCCACTGCTGGGACACAGGCCTCCTCTCTATAAGAGGGAGTGGGCCATAATCCACTGGTTCAAAGTGGATTGGAAAAATTTGACAGTTTCGGGTAGCTTGATGTGCTGGCGTCTGTACTATAGAACATATTGCGAACGGGAAAAGAGAGACAAAATAATATGTCCACTGTCCGTAAAATTGGTGATTTATTACGTACAGCAAAAAATTGGTTGAAACAAAGACAGGTCCTAGCAAAAAATTATGGGTACGCATCAATAAATAAATTCAACATAATAATTCTCCATAGTTCACTTTCGCGAATACATATATAAAACGAAATTAGGTACAAGAAAATTCAATCAAATTCCTTTTTGCGTTGTTTAAGAGGGAAGCGCTAAGGTAGCCCGCGAAATTTAAAGGATGATGGGCGGAATGTACCCACCGACCAATAACGACCAGACGTATGTCGTTAGAAAGCTCTTTTCATGACTATCATTTGTTATTATGGGGGCTAGTCTCAATTCGTTGTGGGGAAAATGTTATAGTTACTATTAAAATAAAAGTTGTTAATTCTAGATATCTAAAAAAACAGTTTTTGTGTGGATTCCATGTACTTTCAGCGTTATAATGTTAAGTATGAGGTCAGTCAAACCGTGAAAAAGAAACTGAAAATAAAAAAAAACATAGAGTTAAAATCGTTTTTACTGATTTACAAACACAATTCTTATTATTTAAAAACTATGTCATCGCCGGTGCCGGCACAAAGAAGTCCAGTTGTTGACAGAAGGATTTATTTACACCAACGTACAATATTTAATATAGGACGAATCCACACAACCTTTTCCCAGAAGGGACGAAGGAGGGGATAAGGTGTCCTCTAAACCAAAAAATGACACTAGGTCTAGATTTTGGCTAACTAAGTAGCGATGTTTAAAAGTTAAAAATCCCTACGTAAACTATTAATGCAAGGTGTAAGGGTCAGTTCACACCGCGACGTGACGCGGCGCGCAGTTTTCAAGATAGCAATACAATTATAGACCTTATCTACTACACAAAAAGGTACACAATTCAGTGAGGTGCGCCGCGCGGCGCCGTGCGGCGTAGTTCGACGTAGTAGACACACACACACACACATTTTCTTTAACTGGAACTGGAAAACTGGAACTAACAACTTTTATTTTAATAGATATAATTTAAGTAACTATAACATTTTCCCCACAACGAATTGAGACTAGCCCCCATAATAACAAATGATAGTCATGAAAAGAGCTTTCTAACGACATACGTCTGGTCGTTATTGGTCGGTGGGTACGCGTCCCATACATTTTTGCCCGTCATCCTTTGCTTACGTTTTTTGCAATTTGCTGGTCAGTATTAAGTTGTACGTTGATTAAAATATGATTCGCGGCCGTAACAAATATGTATTTACAGAATTATAATCATTACAATCAGTAATACAACTTGTTATGTAAGTGTAATCCCCAAAGGTCAAGATTTCATGAAATAGTCATTCTTGGGGATTACTTGGTCTGAGAGAGTTGTGTTGATGACTTTAATGATTATAATTCTGTAAATATATATTTGTTACGGCCGCGAATCATATTTTAATCAACGTACAACTTAATACTGACCAGCAAATTGCAAAAAACGTAAAAAAAATTGAATTTCGCGGGCTACCCTGGCGCTTTCGCCTTAATATGAGCAAGGAAACTTCCAAAGAGGACACAATGACCTTCAAAGAGAAATACCGTGAACATGGAAACCAATGAAATGCAGGATATTTTTCTTGATTTACAAACCAACCCGTGGGTAACTAAGAAAATATATTTTATGACCCACAAAGTGAAGGAATACATAGAAGTAAGCAAAATTTTCCAGAATTAATTAAGTACTTTATCAAACTGGATATTGCTTTTAAGGGGCTTTTTTTTTTTTTTTTGCGGATGGGAAATCATCAAATGACCCCTCCCGCTCTGGGTGGAGCGGAAGGGAGTGTCAGACTCTTACTGACTAAAACCCACCCGTGTTCCTTCCTTAGCCCTTTATGTTCCGGGCCAGCGGTAACCCTTTCGGACAATCCCGCTGACCCGGCAGGCTTCGGCCCTATGGGGCCCCTCCTCGATGCTGACATCTCTTTGAGGCGCGCGTGGAACACGTACGCGCCGTCCGGCACGGGCCTGGTCCTGATCGGACGGTGAGCTACCCATTACTCTCCGCCCGCAGGCCCGCGCCTACGGTGGCCGGGAGTCGTCGCGCGGCTCCCGACGCCCGGAGCGTCTCCCGCGGCGGCTGGGACCTAAACACAAAAAACCGGGCAAGAGCGAGTCGGTCTCGCGCACCGAGGGTTCCGTACCATCATTTGTTTTTAAATTTTCACCGGCGAGCTACTTACTAGATCTCGTTCAAACCAATTTTCGGTGGAAGTTTACATGGTAATGTACATCATATATTTTTTTTTGTATTATCATTCTCTTATTTTAGAACACAGTTACAGGGAGGGGGGGACACATTTTACGACTTTGGAAGTGTCTCTCGCGCAAACTATTCAGTTTAGAAAATAATGGTATTAGAAACCTCAATATCATTTTTGAAGACATACGTATGGGCTCGATGAAAAAATTTTTTTTTGAGTTTTATTTCTAAGTATGGGGGGAACCCCCAAAATTTATTGTTATTTTTCTATTTTTTTGTGAAAATCTTAATGCGTTTCACAGAATACATCTAATTACCAAGTTTCAACAGTATAGTTCTTATAGTTTCGGAAAAAAGTGGCTGTGACATACGGACGGACAGACAGACAGACATGACGAATCCATAAGGGTTCCGTTTTTGCCATTTGGCTACGGAACCCTAAAAACGCAAGTTTAAGAAACAATAAAAGTATAGGATCGACTACAGTAAACAAAATCAGAAAAATATATGATATCCTTCAGGATATATGCTAAGTAGATAGTGTGTTGAAAACATAATAAGTACAACTAATTTGATACGATAGAAAAAATCATGAATATACCTATTTTTTTTTTTTTTTTTACAATAAAAACCATACTAATATACATAGGTACAATTATTGTGATTTTTTTGGCAGGTTATTCTACAAGCAACATACTAAAATGTTTTAATTTTTTCGTCCAAAAATAATTTTTTTGGAATTAAATAATTGCTTCATATTTTGCAAAAAATTAGCAGCGTTGTGTCATCGCACTTCTCTTTCTTTTCTATGCAGTCCGACAGTGACCGCGCGTTAGGTCATGTAAGCCCCTTGACTATGTATATTACAGCCCGATTCAAACCTTATGGCGGGTCTGAAGTGCGCGACTCGCTGCGCAGTACCTCACCCCTCACCCCCGCTGACAGGTGAACTTGTTTTTGCGCAGCGATTCGCCTCATGTTCAGGGGGCCTAAAAAGGCCACTTTGGCAGAATCATAAAAGGAAAACATTATGAATCACAATGGACAGTTAACTGTTAAGTTAATCGTATCAAATCCCATTGGTGAAGGATTTTTCTGTATTTTTTTATTGTAAAAAAAAAGTTTTTAGAGGTATCTTCATGATTTTTTTATCGTATCAAATTAGTTGAATCATGTTTTCAGCACACTATCTATCTAGCATATATCCTGAAGAATATCATATATTTTTCTGATTTTGTTTACTGTAGTCGATCATATACTTTTACTGTTTCTAAAACTTGCGTTTTGTGCGTTTAGGTCCTAAAAATTTGTCCTTAAAATCGCAAGACTGTTCCTACATTTTATCAAATTATCATCAGAAATTCAGAACACATAATCATCATCATTTCAGCCAAAAGACGTCCACTGCTGGACATAGGCCTCCCCCAAGCACTTCCACTTCGACCGGTTCTGTGCTTCTCGCATCCAACGGGTTCCTGCGGCCTTCACAAGGTCGTCGGTCCACCTTGTGGGAGGCCTTCCAACGCTACGTCTTCCGGTACGCAGTCGCCACTCCAGAACCTTTCGGCCCCATCGGCCATCTGTTCTGCGAGCAATCTGCCCACTGCCACTTAAGTTTGGCAATTCTGCGGGCTATGTCGGTTACCTTGGTTCTACTGCGGATCTCCTCATTCCTGATTCGATCACGCAGGGAAACTCCAAGCATAGCCCTCTCCATTGCCCTTTGGGTGACTTTTACCCTTCTTATAAGGCCCATTGTGAGCGACCACGTTTCAGTGCCATAAGTCATCACTGGCAACACATAATACTAGTTATTATTTATAACTGTACTGTAAACTAGCCTTAAAAAAGTCACAATGATTTGCGACTGAAACGTCAACGCATAATCAAAATACTATTTCACGGAAACCAGCACGCGTAATTTGATTGAACACTCCTGAAACAAAACCAATACCTAACACATCTTCAACTTTATTTTCTACAAGCTAAAGTACACTTTTCGTTGGCAAGAAAAGGTGTAAAATGTCCATATTACTCATTTTAAGTAATGCATGGTGTAATAATTAATGTTTAGAGTTCTCTCACAGTTAATTTGCGCAGTTAACGTCATTTTATGGACGTTTATTGACCGACTGTGAGAGCTTTGAAGATAGTGTTAAATGGCGGAGTTGTTGAGATAATAAAGCGCGGGACAGACTGTGCTAGTCAACTTGCGGTATGAAGCTGTCTTTACGAAAATAAAATCTGGAGAGGTCATCATACTCTTATCACAATTTATTTGGGGTCGACGTAACATGTCTGCTGCGCGGGATTCACTGCAGTTTAGCAGACCTTATTTTTTTTCTATTATTTTGTTCGGTCCGTCATAGTACAATAAGTTTTGTATATGACTATACCTAACCAGTATTACCCAGTAACTGGGTTGTTGAGGTCAGATAGGCAGTCGCTCCATGTAAAGTACTGCATCCGGTTAGATATGACCTACCTCAACATATCATTGTTTTACCCGACTGCGCCAGAAGGAGGGTTATGTTTTTCGAGTGTATGTTTATTTCTAATCTAATACTAAGAGGAGAACATTTATGACCTATTTGTCACCTGCGTGAGTCAACTTGAAGCAATAAATAAGATTGTAGTACAGGGAAGCCAAACCTATGGCAAGAATGGCACGCGACAGAAAATTCTGATAGAAGCACGAAATGCCTCGGAAAGCACGTTAAGCCGTTGGTCCCGGCTGTCATTCGTGGATCTTTGACAGTCGTTACGGGGAGTCAGAAGCCCGAAAGTCTGACAACCGTCTTACCAAGGGGTATCGTATTACCTAGTAATTGGGTTGTGGAGGTCAGATAGGCAGTCGCTCCATGTCAAATACTGGTATTCAGCTGCATCCAGTTAGACTGGAAGCCGACCCCAACATGGGAAAAGGCTAGGCAGGTGATGACACGCGGATTAAGAAAGGTTCCCCATCCCTGTTCCAGTATGTCGGTATGTAGCCACAATATTCCTGTAATGAGCCCACCTGCCTCCTACGACACCTACTAATAGTTTTCATCGTCATACTAGTTTAATGTGACATGAAATACAGACTTCAAATGTGTGAGAATGAAAAACACATTAATTGCTGTGAAGTGACTTGTGACACCATTTTAGTGAACATTGAGTGTTTTGTGAACAAGGGTTAGAATGAAAGGTGACACGCGGGTGCCTAAAATGTTACCTATGCTTAGAAATATTTCAATTCAAAATTCTGACTAATGATATATCAACGCACAGCCTAAACCACTGGTCCTAGAGACATGGAAATTTGGAGGGTGTGTTCTTTGTGAAGAGTAGGTATCCAATAATAAGGCCGGTCCCATACGTCCGGTTTCCTGATTCGGTTTCCTGATCAGGAATTCACATTCGGAGACCCTGAATGCACGGATTTCTTATAAAATCGTCTCTAAGCGCATACGTTCTTATATTTTCAGTTCGGAAACCCTGACGGAAAATATAAGAACGTATGCGCTTAGAGGATTTTTTATGAAATCCGTGCATTCAGGGTCTCCGAATGTGAATTCCTGATCAGAAAACCGAATCAGGAAACCGGACGTATGCGACCGGCCTAAAGGGTTTTTCGAAATTCCATCCCTAAGAGGGTAATTGGGGGGAGGGTGAAACACGCGGACGAAGTCGCAGGCAGAAGCTAGTAAGTAAATAAATCTCACTTGCACTATAGTACCCCAATCTGGAAGATTACTACTCAATATAATTATTTTTTTTATGTAGGAATCGAACCTGCTACCCGCACCTCCGATAGCCGTCACATTAACCTCATTATCATAAAATACCGAATAGGTACATATTTATAAGCATAACATATGCCTCAAAAGCATCATAGGATTTTTTATGAAGCAAAAATTCTTAGAAAAAAAAAACTAAGATGATAAATGACAAGACTTATAAATACATACCTAATAATATGATTTAAATTCACTAGCACGACAGAGACAGATCACCCAAACACTTACATAATTTGAATAACAAAAAAAAACTTAATACAACAAGTAGGTACCTACCAATACGGAATAAAAAGTTTTCCGTCATTAAAGTATAGAAATCTCCGTCCTCGGAAAGCAGGTTAAGCCGTTGGTCCCGGCTGTCATTCGTGATCTTTGACAGTCGTTACGGGTAGTCAGAAGTCCGAAAGTCTGACCACCAGTCTTACCAAAGAATATCACGTTAGCCAGGAGTTGGGGTGTGGCGGTCAGATAGGCAGTCGCTCCATCAGCTCCATGTAACATACTGGTATTCAGCTGCATACGGTTGGACTGGAAGCAGACCCCAACGAATTTGGAATAGATTGAGATAAAGTATCAGAAAAAAGCATACTAAACATTGAAACGACCTCAAAATCACATAAAATAAAAGAAGTTCAATGACCAATCTAAAATAGAAACTGCACTAAAAAAATAAATCCGAGTTAATGTGCTCTTGAATAAAAAACGCTAATAAACTCTTTTATAAAACGCATCGTACGAGAAAAAAACGTCCTCTCCACGTGTCGCCGCGTTCCCGAGAAATTGGAGGTCATGTCATACAGACGCGAAAAACATTACAACAGTAATAAACATTGCGATTATACGCAATGTGTGGGCGTCTATAAAGTATTTTTACTAACGAAACTGATTGGGATAGTACGCAGAATAAGGATTGCTGCAAACCGTGCGACATATAGTGCGATTTACTTTAAAAATGTATTGTCATCATCATCATCATTATCTGGCCTTTTTCCAACTATGTTGGGGTCAGCTTCCAGTCTTAACTGATGCAGCTGAATATCAGTTTGTTGCATGGAGCGACAGCCTATCTGACCTCCAAACTGCAATTAGAGTATACCCCTCGGTAACACCGAATGAATTGAAAATGTATGGTCATGATTTCATTTTCCATTTGCCTTTACAAAACCAGGTAGTAATGACCTCAATTACAACGATGAAAAAAATAAGTTTTAGTCACTAGGTGCCACAGCAAATTAATATAGCACAGTAATAGCAGAAGCAGTCAAAACAGTACAAAATTTCAAACGCCAATGACGACAAAAACAATTTAAACTAGCCGTCATTGTAGAATCCAATTTTACGCACCCAAAAATACCTGACATAACTAAATCTCTATCATTACGTAGTTCACTAACCCCACAATACTGACAGTTACCACGTGACTCCTGTCAAAATTCCCATCATGCGAAAAGGAAACGCCGGAAAATCGTCTCGTTCGTGCCAGATCTTACCGTTGAAAAATGGTAGTTGGCAAACAGTCAAGTGGTTGATATTGTGCATACGCTAAAGCACTGCTGATTCATAAGGAGGGTTATTTCATGTTTTTAAACACGTCACGGTATTGGGGATCACGAGGTTCCCAATACCGTGCTCTCGATGTTGGTTCATGCGTGTTGTGGCCGATATTACGTCACATCAAACATTGTTACTGAGAGAATTTGGTAAATAAACTCGATGATTGATTGGTATTTTCGAAGAATGGCCGCCGTGACGTGTGTTCGATTGAGTTTTTAATGTAAAGGAACATGGCTTTGATCTGGTTTTGATGTCTGTCGTTAAATGAGAATTGTTTGTGAATCAGATTCTGAGGAATCTGCTGCCTAAGTCTGTTTGTGGCTTTGGACGGCAAAATAAAACAAACCTGAGCGATTTTATGGAGCCAGACAAATAAAAGTTTTGTCAACAAATTATTTCGATTTCGGCAGATAAAAAAAGACAAAAAGTAATAAAATAAATTATATTGTAGTGGTCATTCGAAATCCATTTTTTTTTTTGCTTCTGTTTCATGTTTATTATTGTATAGATTAGTATTATATGCTTTAACTATGTATTTATTGTATTATGTTAATGCTACACGACAGACTACCTACAGTATTGTATCTGCTTCCCCTTTTAAAATCCATCCAAAGGTTGTCTTTAAAAGATCGCTCTTAGCTATAAGACCGCCCATTGTGTCACCCTTTGTAAAATTTCTACATTTATATCTATAAATTTATACGATGTACTGTGCATAATATAGAATATTCTATTCTTAGCAGGATCCGTTCACAGGTTGGTAAGGACGGCCGAAGTGTAAAAAGTAAAACATTTTTCAATCCGCATTCTGTTGCACTCTCACTTTAAGATGTTTTGTAGTGACATATGTATATATACTAGAATATCCTTAAAAACGGTATCGTTTGAGAATTCAGGCCTAATCTATTAAGGCATATTTTCAAACAAACAATGCCTAACCACACCTACAGGCTATAATTTCCACCTGTTGCGCACTTGTAAACCTTGGCCCATTCCATTGATGTCGGCCGGCCATTAGACCAAGCTATTCTTAGGTTATGGCGTAAGCTGAATTCCTGGTGGCGCCAATGCCTGTTCAAGTGACACCAACGGGAATAAATTGGGTTCTGTTCTGGAAATGTGGGTTTGAAGTGCTGATTAAAATTGCTGGTGGTTTAAGTGTTTCAGGTATATTTAAGGATAATAATATATATGGATGGATTGCGTGACAGATGATATAGCTAGATATGACAGAGATAACAGCTTAGAAAAAAAGACATGCTGCACAGACATGAAATAAATCGGAATACGAAGCGTTGGAAGGTCTCCCACAAAGGTGGACCGATGACCTTGTGAAGGCAACAGGAATCCTTTGGATGCGAGAAGCACAGAACCGATCGAAGTGGCGGTGCTTGGGGAAGGTCTATGTCCAATTAGTAGACGTCTTTTGGAGCTGAAATGATGATGATGATGATGAAGGGCAAGAAGTTGATAGCATGGAAAATGTATGCTTAATAATAATGGAGCAAAAAAGGAAAGAACGGCATTTAAAAAGGATGCAGAGGTAGACCCAGTGATGAAAATGACGATTAAACTATGAATATGTCCTACTGGCAATTCATAGGGTATTACTAATCGTAAGTAAATACCTAACTTAAATGCGCTGGTAAGGTAGCCACAGTTTATTTTCACATTCAATAGCAAAATCGTGAAAAAGCAAAAGGTGATAAGTGTCAAACCTGACAGTAATACTAGAATTTAGAATACAATTAATGTTCCGAAAAGGTGATATGCTGCACTGCAATGAGTTCGATTAGCAACAAAGGGACTTTAAAGGAGAACATCTTCCCAGAATACATAATATAACTTTGCCTTTAAATCTCATTAACTTAGAAAATTAACAGCTTCCAGGTAAAGGGCGTAAACAAATTAAAATTACTAGAATCATTAATTAGCAAAAGGTACTAATAACGTTCAAGCGTCTTACAGAAGCTTCAAACACCACTTTAGAATACCTTTTAATTGGTAGCTGGAGTGGCTACACTCTCAAGTACCATCTCTACACTTAATACCTTTCGCGAAAATGAATTCTTAATGGAGATACTTTCTTCGAATATTAACATATTTAACACAGGAATTGGAGAGAGGTTGGTGATCATTTTAGACCCCATGCGATATCTAGAGCCAATTCACAGTTATTTATTAAATCTCTGGTTTTGAATCTCTGTCAAGAGCACAGTGATCCTTATTATTGTTGGAATAAAGTTACTTCTTGAGTTGCTGCCATTGAAAAGTCTGTCAAAATCTTAGTGTCCTTACTAGCAGCGCCCCGCGGTTTCATCCGCATAAGTGTCGATCCCGTTCGAAAGACACGTGGCGCCATCTATTATCATAATAACGTTATTGTTGTTTTCTTCAGGAACACTTTTTTTCGGGATGAAAGGTACCCTATGTCCGTTTCTGTACACCTGACAACGTATATGCAGGATGATCGGTTCAGCGGTTTAGGCGTGAAAAGATAATAAAGAATCAAGCAAACTTACTTTCGCATTTATAATATTAGTGAATGTGTGATTGATATTGGGTTTCTGCTGTCACAGGACAACAGTGAAAGTACTGTAAAAGCATTGGGTTATTTTGAAGATGCTGTGTTTGAGTTACTTTCAGGTTTTAACCATGAATACTTTATTCGAATTACCTTTCTTACACGGTGGCCTTGAAACCAGGGCAAGGGAGAGCGAACACCTACAAGTCAAACACGAGCCTAGATAATAAAAACAAATGAACCGTAGGAAATGGAATAGCCTAATCCGAAGACATACCGTGGTTATAATTACAGCTCTAGTAACTGAATTTCTCCTCGTACGTATTTTCTTTCTTTCTTTTCCTCACAAAACGACACACTGGGATGCCACAAATTTCACCTAGTTTCATATAATGAAATTCACATTTACAAACTACGCAATTGGCCCTATAAGAAGGCTAAAAGTCACCCAAAGGGCAATGGAGAGGGCCTATGCTTGGAGTTTCCCTGCGTGATCGAATCAGGAATGAGGAGATCCGCAGGAGAACCAAGGTAACCCACATAGCCCGAAGAATTGCCAAACTGAAGTGGCAGTGGGCAGGGCACATTGCTCGCAGAACAGATGGCCGATGGGGCCGAAAGGTTCTGGAGTGGCGACCGCGTACCGGAAGACGTAGCGTTGGAAGGCCTCCCACAAGGTGGACCGACGAAGGCCGCAGGAACCCGTTGGATGCGAGAAGCACAGAACCGGTCAAAGTGGAGGTGCTTGGGGGAGGCCTATGTCCAGCAGTGGACGTCTTTCGGCTGAAATGATGATGATGAACTACGCAAGAATTATCTTGATACTAGAGCACAACAATAAACAAGCTACAGAATAGCGAGTAAATACAAATACACGTGTACCACGAGATAGGATTGGATGGAAACAGCTGTAACCGCCCACGAACGAAATTAAGCTGAGCACAATTCGATGTGTTTTTTACGACAGAGAATTTGACATGTGAACGACTTTTATTAAGTGTTTACATCATAAATATTCACACTTGGCTTCTTCACAATCTGTAGAAAGAGAGGGATTGTGGCTAAGTCGCCGCACGGTTCGATCGATGAGGTTAAGCTGCACTTGCCGCGGTTAATCCCTGGATGGGTGACCATTTTTACATACCAAGACCCCTCCGTGCCTCGGAAACCACGTATAGCCGTTGGTCCCGGCTATAATTTATGGATCTCATTAGAACTCTATGGGTCATCAGGCCAGACTCCATTAAAAAAAATCCCATCATTATTTTATCTCTAATTTCATTCAGACACAAAGTAAAGCGCCTAACTGGGTTCGAACCCACGACCTACAACTCTTAAGGCCGTTACCACTGGGCCAGCACTGCTCTCAATAATTTCATCAACACACTCAAAACGGTGAAGGAAAACATCATGAGGACTAACAATTCAAAGACATGACATCTACCAACAACCCGCACTGGACTCGCGTGGTAGATTACAGCCCACTCCCTCCCACAGAGAGAAGGCCCGTGCCCCAGCAGTGGGAACATTATATAGACTCACTAGCTTCTGCCCGCGACTTCGTCCGCGTTAAATTTCACCCTCCCCCATTCACCCTCCTAGGGGTGGAATTTCGAAAAACCCTTAGTGGATACATACTCTTCACAAAGAACACATCCTCCAAATTTCATGTCTCTAGGAGCAGCAGTTTAGGCTTTACGTTGATATATCAGTCAGTCAGGACTTATATAGGTATAGATGCGCCCCGCGGTTTCACCCGCATAAGTTTCGATCCCGAGGGAATATCGAGATAAAATGTAACCTATGTCCTTCCCCGGGACTCAAACTATCTCTATACCAAATTTCATCTAAATCTGTTCAGCGGTTAAGGCGTGAAGAGGTAACAGACAGGCACACTTTCGCATTTATAATATTAGTATGGATGAACATTCAGACCAAATTCCGTCCATCACCGCCATACTTAGATCCCTCTATCGACACGCTTATATCTATTGAAACGCTTATAATCACAAATAGAATTTCTGAACGCAACACAGGTTATTTCGACAGCTACTGATTATATTTACGCTAGCTCTGTGAGGTAAGCAGCGCTTCAGGTGTCGACAGCGAGTCGACATCGACACGTGTAGACGATACAATGGAAGTTTCGTAGTTCATGGACGGATGTACGTAAATCTGTACCTTAATTGCGTAACACACTATTACTCTCAATTTGAATCATTTTCAAGCATATTTCTAATCCATTGCTCCTCATGTTCGAAAAATGTGTCCGCCAAACAACGCAAATAACGCAATGGATGTTGTTGAACTGTCAAAATGAAAACCATTGCTACTGATAGTGTGTTACGCAATTACCAAGCTGGTTATTTTTCCTGTATGTTCTTTGATCTGATTGATTTATTTTCGACACAAGACTTTTCGAAGACTGCCGTCTTTCTACGGGTTTTGTTTGTGTGAAAATATAATTAACAGCACCTGCTTCTTTCGAAGTTAATTTAAGACACCACTGACATGCGAAAACGAAAATCGTCTAAGCGTACTTAATAATTTGAAATCCAAACGTTACGCTACGTTGTGTGTGTATATTTTGTCTTCTTTTTTAATTTTTTTTACTTGCAATGTGCGTTTTGTTTGTGCAGAACAAACAATTTTTCTTTCTTTTTCTCTTTTCAAAGAGGAGATTGGTGCTCAAGACAAACAACACACCTGCAAAAACTACATAATCAGCCTATAATCAGTGGCGTAACTATAGGGTGGCATTGGGGCAAAATACCACGGGCCCCCAGCCAGAGGAGCCCCCGGCCCGAGAGGTCCATGAGCACAGGAGGATCCTAACATAAGTTTATAAATGCAAACTTTTTTTGAAAATGTGCAACAAAGGACAACATTCAGGTTTCGAACATTTTGTACCTTTTCCCCATTGTTTGTCTAATTTTTTGGACAGGACCTTATGCTCAGCAGTAGCGTTTGCGACCACTAGACCAACTAAACAGTCAGGTGTTAAATGTTGTAGAGGAAAATGTGAAATCTACGCGGAAGAAGTCGCGGCAAAGTGCTAGTAAAAAAAACTAAAACGTTGGTTGAGCTTCTTTACATTGAAGGAGGGTCCTCATTTCTTGAATTTGCCACGGGGCCCCAAACGGTATAGTTACGCCACTGCCTATAATGTTCCCACTGCTGAGACACAGGCCTCCTCGGTTAGAGGGAGAGGACCACCACGTGGGCCCAGTGCGGATTGGTAGATGACACATTACATTTTCGATTTTTTATTCTAGGACATGCCGGTTTCATCGCGATGTTTTCCTTCACCGTTTTGAGAGTAGTGGTGATGAAATAATTTACACAAAGTAATGCGTCGGGGTTTGAAATTACGACCTACAACTAAACCACTGACATGATAACGAAAATTATCGTAAACTGATCTAAGCGTAAGAATTTGAAATCCAACGAGGAAATTGGTGCTCAAAACAAACAATACACCTACAATGGGATAATTCTAACTTTCTAGTTTTATAAATTGACCGAGTTTCAAAAGAATAACTTCACAATGAGCGATCGGCGTTCAACGTCCAAAATATTCATAAATATTTACAGGTCACTAACCTTTCGTCTCCAACATCATATTTATCTCAATCTATGACTAACAGCAGGACGAGTTACAATAAATTACTTTTCGTTTAATACAATACACATAAAACATTGCAAGAAAAACATACAAACCATAAAATAAAACTGTGGTTAATAAATGTTGTAAAATAGAAATTTCAAACATTATTAATTTATTCTCGTAACTACATGTTTACGAAACGATCAAATGCAAGCGAAAAATAAATTCATCTTACAAAACGTGGGTAGGTCAAAAAAAAGAAAACTAGAGATTCCAAGCGCGCCTGCGCGTAAGTTTAAAAAATTTAATTCTCAATGAGAATGTTTATTTTGGCTCGACTCGCCGACCTTGACGGACGCATCTAACGCTCTCCATTCACAAGATCTGTGTTGTATCTATCAGTGAATGCATTTATACTAGCTTCTGCACGCTTTGTACACGTGGAATTTGGGAAACGACGTAATTCGGGAATAACTAACTAATAATTAACTTTGGCTTGAAATAGAGTTGAATGTGACAGAGAAATTAAGATCTTAGAGTATCTGTTTTCAGTAACAGATTGAGATGAAACTGAAAATAAATTGTATATGGCTAGACTAGTGTCTAGGTAACATAAACATAAATTAATATCCTTAAGCAAAAACACTGGAGTGTTCCATAAGAGTTTCTTTTGGATCTTCTCCTTCTTCGTGTCGCTGGCACGGCCGTTACTTATATTTTATTGGCCCAATACTAGTACGTACATATATTATTTTGGATGAATGAACACAAAACAGACAGACAGACAAATATAGAAGCAACGAGACATTCTTGCTGTATGTAATGCGTTGCATCATTTCCAGCATTATGCAACATTAAAACACTTCCCTTCATATCCATAATTTTGGAAATCCATATAGCTGATGATAATGTAAACGTGCAATGGAATGCCAAAGTACCTGATCCGGCAGAGAACCAAAGCTGTCGACATGTCGACATAGCACAAAGAATAAATAGGCCGGCCATATTATATTAGCCGTAGAACTGATGACCCTTGTACTAGACGTGTTCTTGAGTGGAGAACGCGAATCAGCAAAGGAAGGCAAAGGTAAGGTATGGTAGGCAGGCTAAGTGGAGCGACGATCTTCGCAGGGTGGCTGGTGGCAGCTGGATGAGAGTTGCGGAGAATCGAGCCGAAAGGCCTGCAAGAGGAGAGGCCTGTGTCCAGCAGTGGACTGCTGTAGGCCGATGATGTGATGTGAAGCAAAACATTTGCAATTAGCTGCGCTCTGCGGTTTCACGCGGATCCCGTGGGATTATCGGGATAAATGAAGTATCCAATGTCCTAAACTAGGTCATGGTCTACCCATGTGCCAAATTCGTTCAGCTGTTTTAGCGCGAAAGCGTATAAAAAATCAAATCTTGCCTCCAATGGAATGCCCGAGTACCTGATGTTTGGTCGACAGGTTCAAAATGTGATTACGTCAACTGGACTCGCGGGTCCAGTTCGAGTGGGTCCAGTTGACCAAAGACTCATATAATGGGTCTTTTTGTATTTTAGTTTTAAACCTGTGTTACGGCCACGACATTGTCTGTTCGCGGAATTGTGTGTCGCGTTTCATTTAGTCTTCATGAGAATTCTGAAATTGTACCAGTTTATAGTGAGAATGTTCCAGACTCATTTGTTCTTATTGAGTTAGTAGAATTCAGAATCCAGTCAAGTTATTTTTGAAGTAAAAACTTCTGGGCATTTTTTGAGATGGGAAAACAACCATGGAACTCGCGCCACTGTTACCATAAGCGACACCGCGCGTGTTTTGTTTATAAGACGATTCAAAATAATTATCCGACATGTCAGTGAGTGATGGCAAAGTATTCTGTTTGTGTTTTGTTTTCACTTCTGTCAGCACTCTTTTTCCCTTTTCAAAAATCCCTCAAAACTAGTCCTATTTCTAACCACCACATGTTGTAAAACAGTCTATAGATACACAGTCTAACAAATGGACCACAGCATCGTAATTCCGTCCATGGAACATTACCTACCTGTAAATCCAAATCCGACCCAATTCCTTTACGAACTCCTGTTATAACTGCCCCAAATACCGGCACAAAAGATTGATAACATATTCTGGCACGAACAGTTATAGAAACACTCGGGTTTGGTGCAGTCTAGACATCTAAAAATCTGCCAAACTTCGGCCGGGACTTATTCTTAGTAGCACTTCCGAATATTGCAGTAGAATTGTTGAAATGGAAGTTATTTTTAAATAGTTGTTGAGAATCTGTTGGAGTGAGATGCTCAAGTTTGAAGATATTTCAGTTTTGGGGTCAGGCCGTTAATAGCAACAGGTATATTAGATAATATTGGGGCACGATCTGAAGTTAGAAAGTCATTAATTATGTCATGAAAAAGAAAATCACAATGAAATTGTGACTAAAAGAGTGATGAATGTAAATGTTAATGGATGGATGGTGTGAGGAATGATATGAAAGAGAAGGGAGTGAATGATAGCGTGACGGTAGACAGGGGAGAATGGTAGAAAAAACTGGCCAAGTGCGAGTCGGACTCGCACACGAAGGGTCTAGCACAAGGCAAAAACGCCGAAAAAACATGTTTGTTGTATGGGAGGCCCCTTAAATATTTATTTTATTCTGTTTTTGGTATTTGATGGTATAGCGGCAACATAAATACATCATCTGTGAAAATCTCAACTGTCTAGCTATCACGGTTCATGAGATATAGCCTGGTGACAGACGGACAGCGGAGTGTTAGTAATAGAGTCCGGTTTTACCCTTTGGGCACGGAACCCTAAAAAACGTGTTGCGCCGATCCCAAGTAACATAGAACAAGGACAGGAAGATGATGATGATGGTGTAGGTCCATAACTCCACCCCAATAGAAATGGGCTGAAAAATTTCATCATCACCTATCTAGCCTTATCCTTAACTATGTTGGGGTAAGCTTCCAGTCCAACCTGATGCAGTATACCAGTACTTTATATGGAGCGACTGTCGACTTATGGTGAACATATTTCACAGTCAAATTCCTTCAGAAAGAGCACTTCTACTCCTGTTTTGATTACATAATCAACTCACAAGACCCATTAAAACTTCAAAGCACTTTCCTTTGATATAATAATGCTGAAATCAATATGGCTGATCTCTCAAGTTATCTTAAACTGACGGTTAGGAGCGCGCGGTAGAAGAGACAGCGTGGGAACATTTCTATGAAATCCAGACATGATATCCGTATTATAGAATTTCCTAGACTTTACATAAGAGCCAATTAATGACTTCCTTCCTTGGTTGATTTTTCTTGTCTGATACGTACGGACGCCAGCACATCAAGCTACTACAATCTGTCAGATTTCTTTAATAGATTTTCGACTTTATTGCTAAAGCATAAGGTTCAAGGTTGATTGGGAAAATCTGACAGTTTCGGGTAGGTTGACCTGCTGGCGTCTATACTATTATTTAAAAAAAAACCGGTCATGTGCGAGTCGGACTCGCGCACCGAGAATTCCGTACAAGTAGGTAAGTTAATAGTTTATCACGGGAATCGTGTCTCGAATATTTTTCCCGTGTTTTCGGTTTTGTTACGCTTGCCGCGGTTGGTCTGTGGATGGGTGACCATCTTTACATACTAAGACCCCTCCGTGCCTCGGAAAGCACGTTAAGCCGTTGGTCCCGGCTGTCACTCGTGGGTCTTTGACAGTCGTTACGGGGTAGTCAGAAGCCCGAAAATCTGACAACCAGTCTTACCAAGGGGTATCGTGTTACCCAGTAACTGGGTTGTGGAGGTCAGATAGGCAGTCGCTCCATGTACAATACTGGTATTCAGCTGCATCCGGTTAGATTGGAAGCCGACCCCAATATAGTTGGGAAAAGGCTAGGCAGATGGTGTTTTTGGATTTTTTCCTTTACTTGTGCTACATGAAATTGCTTCTTACCAAATTTCATGATTCTAGGTCAACGGGAATTACTCTATAGGTTTTGATTCCCTTGCGAGTGTCAAAATATGTTAAAAAAAAATTTTTCTTTTTGTCAAAATTATTTACGGTTTAAGAGATACACTGCTTTAAAAAACCAACTTTTTGACCGTTTTCAAGGAATCTCCGCCTTGTGGAAGTCGGTGGCAAAAAACTAAAACTAAAATACAGATCCCAAGACACCGACTTCCAAAATTTGTTTCATAATTTTGAGTTAAGTAATTTCTTTTTGAAATCGATTTAATTTTTTAAATTACTTTTTTGCGACACGATTTTAGAATCGCGCTCTAAAATATCACAGAAAGTACAGTGCACGCAATGCAATAAAAAAATCGTTGGTCATTGCTGTCTCACCAAGGATTCAGTACAAATAAATCATCCTTTTACAGCGGATAGATTTATTAAGGCTTTCTTTTATCAGAAATACAATGATCTTCGGCTATATCCCAAAAAATTCTATGGCTATTACAGAATAGATTCAAGCATTTGACAGATTACTGAGAATGTTCCACGTCTAGCCTCGTTTCGTATGAGACTCCAGTGGACATGTTTATTCTAGAAAAAAAAAAACTGGCCAAGTGCGAGTCAGACTCGCACACGAAGGGTTCCGTACCACAAGGCAAAAACGCCGAAAAAAACACGTTATTTTTTTCTGTTTTTAGTATTTGTTGTTATAGCGGCCACAGAAATACATCATCTGTGAAAATTTCAACTGTCTAGCTATCACGGTTCATGAGATACAGCCTGGTGACAGACAGACGGACAGACAGCGAAGTCTTAGTAATAGGGTCCCGCTTTTACCCTTTGGGTACGGAACCCTAAAAAACGGAATACGAATGGGCGCCGGCAGGCCGGAGTGCGCGATTTTTCTGTTTCTTTTTATCACACGATAAAAAATCGTGGTGCGCGTTTAGGCAACAAGTGAAGCCACAGACAAAAGCTAGTCTAGCACTGGCTTACAAATTAGAGCGTGACCCAACACACATGTTTGCCCGTCACTAGCAAGTTAACGTGGTTCCTGTGCTAGGATGCGTATCAGTACGTTCCGGGAAACTGATGAAACTCTACACTGTTTGAAATTAAAGGAAATAGTATATTGTTTGCCAAGGGAGCAAACAACTATTTTGAAAGCGAGAGTGTTTCTTTGAATCCAGAACGGAGCGAAGGATTCTAGAGTAATATTCCGAGCGCAGTGAGGGGTTCTAAAGTAGAATCCTGAGCGCAGAAAGGGATTCAAAGTACGACACTCGAGCTTAAAATAGTGTTGCTCCCGAGGTGGACAATCTACTTTTTATCACCCTCTATGAAAAAATAAGTAAGTGCAACTTATGAATAAATAAGAATAGTACGTTTATTTATTTAGATACATTTTTGAGTAAACAATTACGAACGAAGGCAGAATGCTTTTCGCGCGTTTTGTTATTTTTTCACAAACATTTTTTTTTTAATTTGGGTGTGCGCATTTCTCTTTAAGTATCAAATTATCATACAGCCTGTTACTTGTTCATGCAATGTCCGTGATCGATCTCTTTGGTGATTGGAACTTTTACTAAGAATATCCACATTCCAAATTCAAATCATTGTTAGTCCCTAGGGATTAAAGAGCAATTTTTTTTAGTTCCTGTTTACGAAGAATACCCTAGCTCTTTTTGAATAGATGTGATAAAAACGTAATTAGAGCATTATGATGGCAAAGTTTGACGAGAGTGGTCGAAGATGTAGCTCGGTGTCTTGCGAATTTTAAGATTAAGACAGGCAAGAGTAAATTACACAAAAAACAAAGTAGCATGTCGTAAAATTCAGCTGCATTATAAATTATTAATTAATAAAAATATATTAATAATTAAATATAAATAATAAAAAAGTAAATATAAGAAAAGAAGAAGAAGAAAGAAGGAGAAGTGAATAGTAAATAGTATTATTATTAATTATAATAATATAAATTTTATTATTGCATTATAAATTTTGCTGCAAAAGCAAAAGTTCACGACACTTGGTTCCTACATAAGAAAACCAACAGTCAAAGCTAGTCTAGCACTGGTTCTAAACAAGTAAAACCACATACAAAAGATAGTCCCACGAACAAAATGAAGCGTGACATATTTGCACGTCGCTAGCAAGTTAACACCGTGGTTCCTGCACTGGAACATGTCGTATCAGTACGTTCCGGGAAACTGTTGAAACTCTACACTGTTTTAAATGAAAGGAAAACGCAATTAGAACAAGAAATGTTTTGAGAAAATTGGCTTGTTTTGATGTAGTGAGGAAATTAGCAGAATCAGAAAATGTTTTCGGCATAATATTTTTACAAGATGTTATTCTTAGAAAACAATTTAGTACATTGGTAAGTAACTATAAATCGGATCAATTACTTCACATAATTGCAATACTTTCCAAGAAAACGTGTTTGAATTTTCCTGCTAATGCCTACACGTTTTAAGATGACTATATGATCTAAAGCACGGTCACTGTCGGACTGCATAGAAAAGAAAGAGAAGCGCGATGACACAACGCTAGTAGTTTATAGCAAAATATGAAGCAATTATCTATTTACAAAAAATCTATTGTTTACACTAAAAAATTAAAACACTAGTGTGCTTGTAGAATAATCTGACAAAAAATCAGAATGATTGTAAGTATGTATATAAGTATGGTTTTTTTGTGAAAAGAATGTTTTAAGAGGTATCTTCATGATTTTTTTCTGTCATATCAAAGTAGTTGTATTATGTTTTTCAACACAGTAGTAGGTATGCCACAACTTTTTTCGGTCATGTTAGGCCTTTGGATATTAAAGAACTTAGAAGGGTAGACATCATCATCTGCCTAGCCTTTTTCCGGGTCGGCTTCCAGTCTAACCGGATGCAGCTGAATATCAGTATTTTACATGGAGCGACTGCCTGTCTGACCTCCACAACCCAGTTACTGGGTAACACGATACCCCTTGGTAAGACTGGTTGACAGGCTTTCGTACTTTAACGACCGTCAAAGATCCACCCATCATCAGAAGATGGCCCATCCTCGGACTAACCTCGGCAAGCGTAGCTTAACCTCATCGCACGATGTGCGGATGTTGTTACTTAGCCACAAGTTTTAAGAAAGGTAGTAAAGGTACTCATAATCCACAAGAAACTCTTCTATACACGTTGTTGCGATGTGCAATTAAACACTTACCTGAAACAAGCAGAAAAAAAACCATTATTAACCAGAAAATAATTAAACTTACAACAGTTAGAACAACCAAATTGCCGCCAGCCTCACCTAAACAAACGCTTAAGGCGCTGCCAAAAGGCAGACACCGTAAAATGCTCAGTTTTTTGTCTCACAGTTCGGCGTATGCAAGCCAGAAAAAAAAATCGTATTGTCAAATGTTCAAAGAAAAGACAGTCAAAAATATTTCATTAAAATACAATATCATAATAAAACAATCGTAAAACAGAGCTCAAAAAATATTTTTCGTCGCATAATTCTCAAAATTTTGAGCGTACCGATTTTATGTAATGATAATATACAAAGGGAACTCAACCAACTAAAGAATTACCTAAAAAATATTCCACTGAGCCGTACATTTATTTTTAATTTAATTTAAACTGCAAAATTACTTTTGTTTTAGGGGCATTCGATGTAACTATTAATATCAAACGCATGGCTGTTTTGAACCTTATTTGTCAATTACCTAAAAATTATATCCTATACTATTTTGTAAATCAATTATTTCAATAAACAATCTCAAACAATTTCAATTTCAATCGGCTTCTTACCGCGCCTTAATCGATAAAAATAAACCACGGAATCTTATTTAAACCAATTTAAATGTACAGACAGACGGGCACTCGAGCAGACGGCAAACTTTATAGTATTCTTCTAAAAATAAACGGTTTTCTCAATAGCTACAATATCTATTTGTAAGTGCAAATAAATTACAATCAACTTTATTACAGTGAAGTTAAATAGACGGTTATAGACTGTACCGTGTTTAGTTTTTCGCGTACAGTCGAGAAAAAAGATTTTCGGGTTTTTGTTCGTGGTGGGGGAGGAAAATGGAGGCAAACTTGTGTGAGTCGGTGTACTTGAGGGATCGATGACCTGATTGTTATTTTGTTTAAGAGTTTAGAGGTGAATAGAATTGTTTCTAATACCAGGATAGGGTTTAAAAATACTCTGGAATGAAGTATTGTTAAGACGGATTGAGAAGACTGTTTATTTTCATTAAGGCTACTCTTTCGAAAAAAGCTTAAAAACAGCGTGCAGATGAAGCAGCTTTTCTCCGGAACTTACAGAGAAATCACATTTGAAAAAATAGTTGGTAATCTACATGATATGAATCGTAATTTGGTTTAGCTATAATTTTTCTATCGATATCACCGATTAAGATAAAAAAACACCAAATCACCTCCAAATCGTTGAGATGAAACCATTTTACTCCTTAATTTTTTATCAAAAGAATATAAAAAAAATATCTAGTGCTTTGCAATACAAACGAAAATGATTTGGTTTTGTTACTTTTTAAAAACATGTATATTTTTTAATATAATAAATTAAAAATGCGATCGTTTAAAGTCCGTGTCTATATTATTATCATCCCCGCACTCGTCCACGAATTCAGTGCGGGACGCCTCGTGTTGCTAGGCAACGCGTTGGCATGCGGGTGGCGGAGTGGCGCGGAGAGGGGTAGTTAGCTCCGCCCAAATGCACAAGGTCGTTGGCATGAATACAAGCCTTAAAAGAGCCTGCAAAAGCAAGGCAGGCTGTGTACACTCGCCAAAGTTGGCGGTTGACCACTTTTAACCATAAGTAATAATTATTTATCATCTGCCTAGCCTTTTCCTATGTATGTTGGGGTCGGCTTCCAGTCTAACCGGATGCAACTGAATACCAGTATTTTACATAGAGCGATTGCCTATCTGACCTCCACAACTGAAACTGAAACAGAATTCGACTGAATTTGTTTGTAAGTTACTTACATAGAAAAAGATTCAGTCGAAATGATATATTGAAGTCGGTTAAAAAGTAGTTGTACTCTACTAGTAGCTTTATCTAGTAAAGACGACTTGATTGGCGCTTAGCTCCGTGGCTTAGCCTTCCGTCCGTGCTAGGAGTCACGGATCTCAAATCTTTGATGCATCTTCGCTGGATTCAGCGAGAAATCCAAATGGCTTACTGCGCTATACTATATGTACCTATACGTCCCTTTTTTGTGTGGTGCATTATTTTTTTGTTTTCAATATCTGAATGTTAAAATTCGTTTTTTTAACTGGTTAATTTCCGTGAAATTCTACGTCGTTAATTTCCGTGGTACTTCGAGAGCTTTCGTTCAAATCAATCAATCAAATCATTCATTTGTATTCCATTCGGTGCACTGAACGAGTGAACATACTCGATCTGAACTGAACTTGTTGCTTGAAAACCACTTGATGTGCCAGTAACATTAAACGGGGTTAACTGTGGTAGTTATTTTGTATTAAATGGTGGTTTATGTGTAGCATAAAGCGAGGGCATAATTAAAAGCAATTAAATTGTCAATACTTTGTTTCTCAAAATCAATTTAGACACCTTCTGACAGAAACCATGTTTCCTAATTGCGTAACAGACTATCCATCTCAATCTGAATAACTTTGAAGAATATCGCTAATCCACTGCTTCATATGTTCGAAAAGTTTGTCTGCTCAACAACGTAAATAACGCAATGAATGTTGTTGAACTGTCAAAATGAAAGCCACTGCTACTGATAGTGTGTTACGCAATTACACCACTGATCAAGTATGTGGTGACGTAACTGTCAAAACTTAGGACAGCTATTGTGATGGGTTGAATAAAATTAGTCACCGATTACCGAAAGTCTGTTCAATTCAATGTTACTTTTTGGCAAATCACTTTCTTTTTTGACAGAACATGACGACTAATTGTGATGAGTTGAATAAAATTAGCCTCCGATTACCGAAAGTCTGTTCAATTCAATGTTACTTTTTGGCAAATCACTTTCTTTTTTGACAGAACATGACGACTAATTGTGATGAGTTGAATAAAATTAGCCACCAATTACCGAAAGTCTGTTCAATTCAATTTTACTTTTTGGCAAATCTCTTTTTTTTTTATTACAACACCTACGGCCAGCGCGGCCGACGAGAGAATGTTCTTGACACCTGTCAGTTTTATACAAACGAGCAGATAACTGTGTGTTATGCGAATTTGATCTTTATTAGCGGCTGGAACTGTAGCATTGATAGGTTAGGAACGCATTCTCTCGACCGTAGATAGAGTAAACTATAGACACATACCTTACTCTATAGAGGTATGAGGAACAGGGTGTAAAGTTCACTCATCCTCCATAGAAAAGGGAGGATCCTCCGACCAGACGGGTGTTGTAGGTATCTGGCGGGCAACTGCCCGATTATTCATGTCGGGCCGTTGTATCTATGCTAGTTGCGCGGTAAACTCTGCTTGCGTGATGCAGGATTTTGCGTGACGTCAGTATGATGCGTTGTTCGTAATGTGGCGTTGTAGATACCGCTACAACTCTGTCTACGGTCTCGACGGCCGGACTGTAACTTCAGATAACGATGAACTAATCCCTAAATTCTAAACAACAAAGTAAAACAAAGAAGAGCTTCTGAAACTAAGTATGACATACTCATCGCACTAGATGACGTCAAGAACTTCAGTTTATTATAAACACGTGGACACACCGGTCGTAAAATTAATGTAAATAGTACACAAATACCTTTTTGACTAAAACATTAACAAGACGTTTTATTGCAACCCTCTGTCGAAGAAGTTTGTCAACAACAAGTTTATATTAAATACTAGTGACCTGCATCGGCTTCGCACGGGTTTTACGACTTGAAGAAACATCGAGATCTCTCTATTTTTGGGGTTCCGTACCAAAATGATAAAACGGAACCCTTATGATGAGACTCAGTCTGTCTGTCTGTCTGTCACAGCTGGATATCTCAAGAACTACTAATGCTATCAACTTGAAATTTAGAATCGTTTTAGATGACGTTTGCCCAACTATTTTGCAAATAAGAAAGAAATAAAAATATATGTATATTTTTTGCAACAGGGACTGAAAAGGGGTCTGAAAAATTTGAAGTGGGGCTACTAGGGCATGTGGGATCATATGAAAGAGCGCAGTTGGCACATTCTCAAACTATTTTATTTTTTTAGGCCGCATAGTTTTCGACTTTTGATGAAAAATGTAAAAAAAATACCGCCCCCCCCCCTCTTATCTCCGAAGTTTGCAAAGAGAAAAATCTGAAACAATTCTATGTGACAGAAGTTTATGTAAAGATTACAGAAAAATTAAACAGTCTCTAAATTGCACACTTTTTCAGAAATCATCAACAAAAGTTATATTAGTTCCACTATCGGTCAAGAGATGGCGCTGACATAAAACTGCAATATTCTATACCGCAGTGCACAGTGTTAAAATTCTCTGACGAATATAGGCCTCGCCGATGAAATTTTCAGAACATATGATGGTACGGAACCCTCGGTGCGCGAGTCCGACTCGCTATTGTCCGGTTTTTTATGTCAGTTTGATATCAATCTATTTATATACTTTTAATAATAATAAAGCTGAAGAGTTTGTTTGTTTGAACGGGCTAATCTCTGGAACTAACAGTCGGATATTTTTTTTGCAATTGATGGCCCAATTACTGAGGAAGGCCTGTCGTGCTATTCCACCTCGGACGTATTCCACATTGGGCACCCGCTTAAATGGCACCTGAGTGAATGCACCTGACACACAGCGGCACATTCACTCAGGTGCCATTTTTTTCGCTTAGCGCTCTTTTTGCTCGACTCCTTAGGGTCGTATCGTGATGGTAAAACCTTCCTCAAGAATTGGGCTAGCAAAGGCCAAAAGATTTTATCAAATCCGACTGGTAATTCCGGAGATTAGGGCGTTCAAACAAACAAACTCTTCAGCTTTATTATTAGTAAGTATATAGATTTTCAAATAGCAATGGACACCATCCAACGCTAAACCACCATATAAAGCCAATGCAATAACTCAAACACTTTATTAGGAACCTTTTAGTGTTAAAACACTATTTATTTTTATTTGGTGACATCAATTTTCGGTATAAATTATGTTATTTCCTTTTGAGGAAGCCTGTCGTCCATGAATTTTTCGTGAATCTTATTTGAATTGGATTGAGGTGGTGTCGCCTTTTATAGGTTTACCTTTAACTAGTTTGAAACTGGATTGATTCAGTTATTTATTTATTTAATAAAAAGAAAAGTTGTTTACATTTTGGTTACTGGTAGTTCTAATTTTATCTATACTAAATATTATAAAAAAGTAAAGTTTGTAAGTTTGTTCGTAGGGGTAATCTCTGGAACTACCAGTCGGATTTGAAAAAAAAATCTTGTATTTGATAGCGCAATTCTTGAGGAAGGCTAAAGGCTATTTAACATCACGCTATGACACTTAGGAGCCGATCAAAAAGAAAAAAAGTCAGAAAGAACGCTAAGGAAAAACGAAGTAATAGCGCGGGCAGGCGATGAGATGCGACGGGGTGGGTCGGGGGAACAAGATATTTCACGCGGACGAGTTCGAGTTTTGTTCGAAATAGGTATAAACTCGCAGTACCTTTGAAGTCCAATAAATTGGTATCGAATGTAGGAGTCCTAATGACTGCTATACAGGGTTGAACATCGACATCGACGCGTAACCAGTTACCTTCAGTATCAGTACATGATTCGGAATATAACAGACGAAAAATTTCAACGCTAGGGGCGGTGAAATTTTTAGTTGAAATAAAATAGCACATTTTTAGGGTTCCGTACTCAAAGGGTAAAAACGGGACCCTAATTTTTTGACATTGATTGACGCTGAGATGGGATTGAGCTTAGATTTTGAACGTTATTAATTACGAGAATAGGCCTTCAGAACTACCAACACGAAAAGACATCCACACAAAATTCATTACATGTGTAGGTAAATACACGTTCCCAATCCCAATATAAATCCGAGAACCTAATCCTATCGAATTACATATTACACAGGCACAATAAAAGGGGTATTACATGTAATCCGACAATACATCACAAGTCCATATCAATCTAACGCTAATGGAAAGAGTCGGGATATTGAATATTCGGGATAAAATCACCCAAATCCCAAGCCCTCCGATGTAAGATCTGGTTTGACAGATGAAAGATAAAGATTTTTTGCGAAAGATCATATTTGTTTCTCGTATTTGGAGCGAGCAAATATTGTAAATGATCTGTTTGAGGAGTTTCGTGGCGGTGGGAGTTTCTAGGTCGAGGTTATGGGCTTTTAATTTATCTTCACGATATTTTAGGGCTGCTAAGTAACCGGTCGGTAGTCGTGTAGCGGAATCTACAACGCCACATGCGAACAACGCATCATACTGACGTCACGCAAGATCCTGCATCTCGCAAGCAGAGTTTACCGCGCAACTAGCATTACAACGGGACGATATGATTCATTGGGCAGTTGCCCGCCAGACACGACACCTGTCTGGTCGGAGGAGCCTCACTTTTCTATGGAGGATGAGTGAAATTTGCGCCCTGTTCCTTATACCTCTATCGTTGTAAACCCCACTATAGGAGAAACGATGCAAGCAGGAGATATGTACAAGAGCAGGGTGTGTACGAGGTTGGTAGCAGGGAGGATAGCCTAGAATCCGATTGATAGGTACATCGTATCATCATCTCATCGATCATCTCGTGGAAGCTCCTTCAATAAACTTTCGCGTGATTAACACATCGCCGAAACTACTGATAATTCCCATATGAGTATGGATCATTATCCTGTGATCATCATCAACTGCCTAGCCTTTTCCTGAGTATGTTGGGGTCGGCTTCCAGTCTAACCGGATGCAGCTTATTTATTTATTATTATTATTTTATTACAAGCCTGTGTTGGCCCTGTGTAGGGCAAATGATGCCTCCATTCGCTTAATAACAGCATTTTACTTGGGGCGACTGCCTGTTTTGAACCCCACAATCCTGTTACTACCCCTTGGTAAGACTGGTTGTCCGATTATCACGCTTCTTGCTACCCCTTGGAACGAAATATACGTCAGTTTATAATTATGAGAATTATTAGGAGTATTTTATCAATAAGACTTTCTGCATAGACCTTGGAATGATGACCTAATCTATTGTTTACCTTAATGCTACATAATAAAACTGGCAATACATTAAAATATCTATGTTCTGCACGTTCCCTCAAAAAGACGAAGAACTAAGATCGTAAAATAAACAAAATGTATTGTTGAGAATTGCGTCATTATGTAAATTCAATAATCAATAAATTCAAACATTCATTCACTACATTATTTTATATTTGTATCTTCTGGATGCTGTTATTCTTAAATCTTGCAAGCGGAAACTTACCCACTAAGTACGATACAGGTTATCCTAGTTTAAGAGGCAAGGCTCACAAAATCTGTAAGTATACAGACTTCTGCAGCGTAGTTAGTATCATGTTACTCTGTGTATTACTAATGTTATGTTTCTTTGTGACAATAAACTATTATAATTATTATTTCTGGACTTTTTCATTAGGATTAGACTTTACAATTGAAAGGGCAGGGCCGATGCCCGCCAGGGTCGCGGGTTGTTCGAAAGAGATACCGTGGCCCCTGGCACAGGAAACTGAAGGAATACGGGTGGGCTTTAGTCAGTAAGAGTCTGACACTTCCTTCCGCTCCGCCCAGAGCGGTACGGGTCATTTGATGATTTCCCAGCCAAAAAAAAGAAAAAAAAAGTCTGGTAAGGTCGGATTTAGAGCATCAGCAGCAGAGTTTAGCAGTAGATGGGGGTTACCTCGGATGGACCGTATTAATATAGCCTCCAGATATTAAGCTGGATCTGGCAAAACTGAGCCAACTCCAAGGTAGTTTCGGAAAGGACGGGCAGGATAGACTTGTGTGGTAAAAGCAGACAGGTAAAGTATCAGTAGCGAAGGGTTTATTTTTGTAAGAGGTAAGCCGGAGTTCATATCTTTAATATGATTATATTTTTGTCTATAGAATACTGACTGACTGTACCATTTTTAAAAGGGAAGCCGGTAGGAATCGAGTTGTATGGAACCTTCGCCAATGTACAGTATACAGATACCTTATAATATGGTATTTCTCTCTAGATGGCATAATGCAGGCCACAAGAATCTGGTGGTTGTGGGTAATGAGCTGTAATCTACCACGCGGGCCCAGTGAGGGTTGATAGATGTCACATGTCCAAAAAGCCAAAGACATGCCGGTTTCCTCACGATGTTTTCCTTCACCGTTTCGAGAGGAGTGGTGATAGAAAAAAGTGGTACTGCAGTGGAAGATAAGACGACTTTCGATTGAGATGAGAATAGATGTGGTGTATGTATGTGTATAATAACAGGATTGCGCTACTCAAACCACGCAACTGTATTGTATATTTAATACCAATTATTCCAAGAAACACATTAAAACTTAAAAGCTTCTACGTCGCCCACGCGTCGATTCGGACGTATTTATCGACGGCGGCGCCACAGAAGCACGTCTAGAGGGTAGGCAGAAGAGTAAGTGTTGGCAATAAAGATTAGGGTTTTGACAGGTTTTGGTATTTATAAGGAGCATGTGATCTTGGCGTTGTTTTAGGGAATACCATGTTAGGAATGTTATGAACGATTTAAGAAGTGTAGAGATCCCTTATAACTATTTCTGACGCCAAGTAGTATGATCGACTCGATATGCCATATTTACGGCCGACTATAGTCTTCCAGACAGTATTTCTGTCATGGCGGCCAGTCTTAATAGAGACTACCCTTCGGCGCGGGAGATATTACAGTGCACAAGTGTATGCGGCAGACACAGGTGCACTCCCTCTTCCCTCATTCTCAAATTCCGATGCGACGGCAATCCCACAGGACCGGAGCGAGATCAGGCGCAGGACCAACGGCTTAACGTGCTTTCCGAGGCACGGAGGTCTGACGCCGTCAACTTCAATTAATAAAAATCAGTTGTTCCCTACATTTATGTTCGCATAACTCATCAAAATGTAGGGAACAGCTGATTTTTTTTCGAGACAGATTTCGTTCATTTTATGTGGTATATTTTATTGCATATAATGTGGCTTCCACACTGTATGTAAACTGGGTTGGTTAAAGGGGAAACGCCGGGGTAGTCCACGAAATAAAAAAAAATAACAGTATTGATATTTCATGAAATAGTCATTCAATAGGCTTTATATGAACTTAGAAGGTTGTATGTATAGATGATTTTAATGATTATAATTCTGTAAATACATAGTTGTCATCTATGTGACCGTATCGCGAATCATATTTTGTTCAACATACAACCCACACTGACCTGCAAATGGCAAAAAACGTAGGAAAATTTGAATTTAGAAAATCTGGATTTAGAAAAACTGGATTTAGAAAATTCGGATTTAAAATATTTGGATTTAGAAAATTTGGATTTAGCGGGCTGCCCTGGCGCTTCATTCTTAGCCAGCCAAGATTTGACGCACCACTTGTTAGAATAATATCAAAATAATACTTTTGTAAATACTACTGCCATTGTTTATGAACTAACTGACAGTTATGAATTTATGATTAATGCTACCATGAATTTATAACAATAAAATGTTTAGTCTTTTGATTTACGACTACGCGTGTTTCATTAGGTTACGGGCCCATATCCATACTAATATTATAAATTCGAAAGTAACTCTGTCTGTTTGTATGTTACCTTTTCACGCCTAGACCACTGAACGGATTTCGATAAAATTTGGCAGAGAGATAGATTGCATCCCGGGGAAAGACATAGGATAGTTTTTATCCCGATATATATTCCCACGGGATCGACACTTATGCTGGTGAAACCGCAGGGCGCTGCTAGTTAATTATAATTTTATGGCTTTACTAGCTTCCGCCCGCGGCTTCGCCCGCGAGGTATGTCGATAAAAACTATCAAACTCAAACTCAAACTCAAAGCATTTATTTCAATTAAACCATTTTACAGGCACTTTTGAATTGTCAAGAAGTAGGTCAGTCAGAAAAATGTGAAGCTAGTTGCCCATTCTAAAGCGTAGGTACCTATGGAGAAGAACGGACAAGAAACTCCATGGACACTCTTTTTCAATTATATTTTACAAAAATATTAGTTACATCATTACTTTTGAATTTATAATTAAATAATGTGAGAACGATGTAAAAATAAACAAGACGTATGCGTTAAAAGCGTCCAGAGTACAACAAATAGTACTAAAACAACAATCCAAAAATAAAAATAAAATAATTAAAAATAAGCCGAGGCAGCTAAGTGATGACCAGCCCCAACTGACGGCGCCCGTTCACGAACATGACGCATAGATCAGCACCATTCAGCTCAACCATTTTGAAGGGAGCTAAATGATCCAACATACACGCCACCGTCAGCGAGACATTTGTGTGAGCATGACATACTATCAGCCGCCAGGGCACATTCAAGTCAATGAAAGACATATTACCCGGTAAATGGTAAAATAAGGTATAGTACTTACATAGAACTCACATCTGTGCTATGCAATTATACAATACAAATGAAATTGAGTTTATACAATGCAAAGATAGTCTTACAATCTTCAGCAGCTCCAACAGTATTTTCAGGTGTTAATCAATTAGTTGTGGTTGTGGAGCAGGACCAGCATTGAGCCAGGCATTTTTATCAGCTATGTAATCCCCTAACTTATAATATGCCTGACTGCATAGTGTGCGTTTTATACAAGACTTGAATTTTTTCCTATGTCCTTCCCCGGGATGCAATCTATCTCTCTGCCAATTTTTATCGAAATTCGTTCAGTGGTTTAGGCGTGAAAAGGTATCATACAGACAGACAGAGTTACTTTCGAATTTATAATATTAGTATGGAAGTATGGATTTCCTTAGATCAAGAAAAGTTTATAGATCATATTTTAAATTACTTTCAATGGTAGTATCAACAACTTTACAGCTTGCCATATTTAATTTGCGTAACATATCTAGGTTTTTTTACATAGCATCAGTGAGTTCCGAGTTCCAAAGTAAAGTTAAATGACACCCTTACCGATAAAACATACAAGATTATGACGAGAGCACACATTCACTCAATATGTAAAATAATCGGCTCCTGCTGAGATTGAAGGGAGATAAGATCTCACTGAAGCTGGAAAATTATAATATGTAAATATATTAATGCATGCATAAGGAGGCTTATCTGATAAATAGGAAAGTTGTTTCAGTTTTTAAATTGAAGGGCGCGAAGCTGAATGGTCGCCGTAGATTTATTTTTTCGCGGGAGGAGTGAGTTTACACTGTAGACCGATCAACACGTGAAAATCGGCTGATCAGCACGATAATTGTCGTCGTAACGAATTAAAAGCAATGACTGCACAATGACGTTCTAATGGTAGGTCACTGATCAAAGGAACTGTCAAAATTTTAGCAGACTACCGCCTAAGTCAGTCATTCATTTGTCATTATGTAAGAGATTACCATTCAAGCAATGACTGCACAATGACGTTCTAATGGTAGGTGACACTGATCAAAGGAACTGTCAAAATTTTAGCAATTACCGCTTATGTCAGTCATTCATTTGTCATTATGTACGAGATTACCATTCTATGCCATTTCTTTCAATGGAGTGTCAGTGGTTGACCACTGGAAAGTCATAATAACGCCATTATATTAGTAGATTACCAAACTTGTCAAAATCAACAATTATGAAATCAATGATCGACCATTCTGACACTATTGTAATAGCAGACTTGAGGCCTTGTTTAGCAAAAATGGTGTTTTTTCCTAAGCAAGGTGTTTCTGGCAACAAAGGAACTCATCATCTGCCTAGCCTTTTCCCAACTATGTTGGGGTCGGTTTCCAGTCTAACCGGATGCAGCTGAATACCAGTATTTTACTTGGAGCGACTGCTTATCTGACGTCCACAACCCAGTTAGCCAGCAAAGGAACTATTACGAGAAAATTGATGGCAGTTGCACGACTGATATCAAAGTATAACAGCGGAGAAATTGCGTACCTAATACAGTAACAGTAGCTATGGTTTTACATTTTGACAGTTCAACAACATTCATTGCGTTATTTACGTTGTTGAGCAGACAAATTTTTCGAACATATGAAGCAATGGCTTAGTTATATCCATCAAAATTATTCAGATTGAGATTGATAATGTGTTACGCAATTGGGATGCAGATTGGGCCTTCGCAAATTGATTATATTATTCAGACCAAGTCAGACGCATTTGACGATTTAATTATGAGAGGTCTTAATCAGGCAGAAAACAGCGATAGACTTAACACTGGTCATAACAAACTAGTATAAACACATTTACCTTTAGACCGCCACAGTCATGTATAGATGACAAACCAAAATGTGCCCAGCACGCCACGGTTCGACTACATGACAGACTTTGACGCCGAGGGCACGTTTTTGATTTTTTGACGTGTGGCGGTCAAAATGTTAAGAAAAAGCTACAATAAACACCTAATTGATCTATACGACAGGTAACAACACGCACAAAATTGAAACAAAACAATTTATTCCAAAACACTTTACAGTAAAACTGAACAGTCAACAGTGCATCGGAAGCTATCAAAAACACTAGACAGACTGAAATATTCACTGCACGTAACGGCTTGGAACACTGACAGACGGATTGGTCTGACTGATCGTTTGAACTACCCGTTTGAACGGGCTGCAAATTTTTATCGGATGGATTGTAGTTGGTGGATTCGGAAAATAGAATTATAGATATGTCTTTACAGGTGGGGTTCCCGGGAGTGGTGACTAAGGGATTATGTCAGAAGGGAAGAAAATATGCTTAGGTTCATGTACATACTTACGTACTTTCAAGATTAACATAGACTGTTTGTGTATGTGAGTTTAAATGTTTGTAAACGCACCCACAACACAGGAGAATTTCCTAGTGTGGGACAATGACTAAAAAAATAATAATAATATATAATAATTAAACTAAGGCTGAGATCTATCATCATCTATCTAGAAGAGGATATAATACAGGGTTATTGGTAAAACATTAACAACCTCTTAAGAGGTCATTGTACTCATCATTATGAACAATTAATTACCATCATATTTGTATACCTACATTATTGGCAAATAAATGATAAATGAAATGAAAAACCAAACCTGAAATCGCGAAAAAAAAATCTGCTGTTCCCTATGCTATTCAGCTCGTTCCGCCATCTCCTACGTGGTCTGCCGCGACCCCGACTACTGTATCAGGGCACCAATTCTGCGCTATTTGGGCCCACAGTTTGTTCGGCATGCGGCAGACATGTCCTGCCCACTCCCATTTAAGTTGAGCAGCCTTTTGAGCCACGTCAACTATCTTTGTTTATCTTTGTCAACTATCCATAGGGATATATTTTATGTTAAAACAAGAAATTTCACGCGGAAGAAGTCGCAGGCACAATCTAGTATTCACATAATAAGTACACGATTATATAACTGACAGACTGAAACATTCAGTGCACATCGCGTGAATATTGACAGGCGTACTGTTCAAAAAGTATAAATTGTAACAATTTTCGCTTCAACATTACCATATAAATCGTATGCGGCGCATCTCTGATGGTTGTTTGGCATGCAATCACTTTTGTTACGCTTTACTTACTTATTTGCTGTTTTTAGGGTTCCGTACCTCAAAAGAAAAAAAAACGGAACCCTTATAGAATAAACTTGTTGTCAGTCTGTCTGTCAAGACTCTTTATATCTGGAATGCGTGGAGGTATCGAGTTGAAATTAAAACCAAATATACTCAGGTCTACAGTCCCTTGAAGCTTTAAAAAACATCAAACTTTTAAGTTAACGTAAAAAAAAAATAGACAGAAACAGAAAATAAGAAATATATGGGACTGACGAGCCAAAGAAGGCGCATTAGATGCGATGATATGATACTGACCTGTAAATTGCAGAAAACATAAAGGCGCATCCAGACAGTGCGAGGCATGCGCCGCAAATGATTTTTTTTTAGATGTACGGGTGCCTCAGGCTGAGGCATCTAACATATACATATTTTTTTTCTTCTCAGAGTAGTCAGATAGGAAACGCCGACTTCATCTAGTTTAAAAAAAAAACATGATTGACGTGTAAAAGTGTTTGTACAAACCTACTTACAAAAATAAAATCATTATAAAAGAAGTCATTTGCGGCGCATGCCTCGCACTGTCTGGATACACCTTAAGAAAATTTGCATTTCGTGGGCCACCGTAACCCACACGTCAGTTATGTTTTTAAGTCCCACGTAATAGCCGAGCCTTTTGCTATAAGAAGGACACACATCAAGACTCCTGTGAATTTCCTAATAGAAAAACCAACAGCACTGAACCAACGAACAGCCTGACTGATTACTTGCAGAAGTGGATAGAAGAAAAGGGCAGTAGTTCACTACCCGTCTGGTTGGAGGATCCTCCCTTCTCTAAGGAGGATGAGGTACCTTACACCCTATTCGCCATACCTCTAAGAATTCAACAAAACAATTAAATGACCACTTTAACAGCATATAAGCATAATCGTCTGTGAATGCTTATATGCTGATCTAAAGTAGCAATTTAATGCCTACAACGTTCCCACTGCTGGGACAAAGGCTGCCTCTATGTGGGAGCGAGTGGGACGTAATCCACCACGCGGCCCCAGATGGTGATGCGTGTTTTGGATCATTCGGTTCCCTACAAAATGGTTGAGCTGGATGGTGCTGATCCACGCGTCATGTTCGTGAACGGGCGCCGTCGTTTGAGACTCGTCATCTCTTACCTGAGAAAGCTTTTTTTTAATCTTATGTCTTGATTTGTTTCTTCATTTGTGTCTTTTTTACATTGTTCTCACATATAGAAGCAACAAGAATAATGTACCCAGGATTTTGTATTAACTTGATTTAAAAGAGTGTCCATGGAGTTTCTTGCTCGTTCTTCTCCATAGAGATCTACGTTTTGGAATGGGCAACTAGCTTCAACTTTCTGACTAACTGACAGACTATTTAATTTTGACAATTCAAAAGTGCCTGTACAAGGTTTAATTGAAATAAATGCTTTGAGTTTGAGTTCGGGTTGATGGATCTACAGCAGTATATTTAATGAAAGCACTGAAACCTGTCTGTCAGAAACGGACACTAAGTTTACAACCTCAAATTGTTTTATATATTTCATTTAACTGCTAAACCTGTCGGTGTAATTCAGCCAGCATTTCAACCTATTGTATTAAATTTTCAATTAGCAGAACTAGGAGTCACCGTTATTTTGAGCTATGATGAAGCACGCTATGCGTTCTGGCTGTTAAACTTTATGGGGCTGTAAACCATGGCCTCAGTTCGACATAGTATCTATACTAATGTCAAATTAATAACGGGTATTTTGTTGGAAATTATATGTTGAACCAAAATCAGTGGTATTGTCTTTTTAGGGTTCCGTACCCAAAGGGTAAAAACGGGACTCTATTACTAAGACTCCACTGTCCGTCTGTCACCAGGCTGTATCTCATGAACCGTGATAGCTAGACAGTTGAAAATTTCACAGATGATTTATTTCGGTTGCCGCTATAACAACAAATACTAAAAACAAAATAAAATAAATATTTAAGGTCGGCTCCCACACAACAAACGTGTTTTTTTTTCGGTGTTTTTGCCTTGTGGTACGGAAGCGGAACCCTTCGTGTGCGAGTCCGACTCGCACTTGGCCAGTTTTTTTTCTAATTAATTTGGGGTGCCCGGCAGTCTTTTTATTGTATCGGTTTAACTCTTTCTTTAAACAGGATTATTGGTAAAACATTAACAACCTCTTAAGAGGTCATTGTACTCATCATTATGAACAACTTTTACTATGGGAACAAACCTGAAATCGCGAAAAAAAAATCAGCTGTTACCTACATAGTTGGGAAAAGGCTAGGCAGCTGATAATAATGATTTAACTAACATAATTATAAGAAAAAAATCTGAGATGTTATGTCAAGTCAAACCGTGCGAAGCATGGCCGGGACCCGTGTCGCTAGTTTCATCACACTAATATTATAAAGGCGAAAGTTTGTGAGTGTGTGTGGGGGTGTGTTTATATGTTTGTTACTTCTTCACGCTCAAACGGCTGGATCAATTTTGATAAAATTTGGTATGGAGGTAGCTGACACCCTGGATTAACATGTAGGCTACTTTTTATCCCGATATTCCCACGCGATCGACATTTACGCGGGTGAAACAGCGGGGCGCAGCTAGTACATAATAAAACTTTCTTATTATTAAGTCATAATGTATAGGAAACTACCAATTATGCTATAACCGTTGATTACTGCTGGTATTTCCACAATCAGTGTAGTCATCTAGTGAGTCTATGACAGTGTTTGTTGGGCTATGGAGGAAGCTGGTAATGGTATGATCAGGATTTGATACCCGGTGTGAAATTGTAACGTGAGAATTTTGTATAAGAAGACTGAAGATGAAATTACTTTAGAGATAACTAGCTGCGCCCCGCGGTTTCACCCGCGTAAATGTCGATCCCGTGGGAATATCGGGATAAAAGTAGTGGGTGTCAGCTACCTCCATACAAAATTTTCTCAAAATTGGTCCAGCCGTTTGAGCGTGAAGAGGTAACAAACATATAAACACACCCCCCCACACACACTCACAAACTTTCGCCTTTATAGGTAATATTAGTGTGATAAAGAATCTGTTACATAATGGACTAGTTTTCATGTCATTGAAAATAAAAACATTTTTTTTTCTGGGGTCATCATTCATCATCATAATTTCAGACGGAAGACGTCCACTGCTGGACATAGGCCTCCCGCTAGCACCTCCAATTCGACCGGTTCAACCATTGACGTTTTAAATGTCAGATCTTTTTGAAGTTATTTTATTTATCTAGCGCCATTTAAATAATATTAGGTAATATTGTAAAGGCGTTGGCGTCGAATAAATTCCGATGATCACGCAAAGAACGCATGGAACGAATTTAAGAATATACACTTTTACGATAACAAACATATAACCATCCTATTTCCAGCCCAGGAACCAATCTATCTGTATTTTGTGCCAATACTTACGCCAATACCCATAAAAAAACTAAACAAAAAAAGATATATTTTCTTTTATCGGAGCAATCTGCCCATTACTATAGAATAACGTCAAACAGTTATAAATACGTGTATTTTTTTGCACCTGTTGATGAGTTATATAGGAATCTAAAATATTGGAATGTTTAGCCACGGCTCGTTAAACGAACGATATGTTGTGTTTTGTTCTGATTAATTTGGGTACCTACTGTACATGTTTTTTTAATGGCGATTATAAAGCATTTCTTCGAAAAATGTGATTTCCTATATGGTAAAACATTATAAGTAACATGTCGTCTGTAGTCCCGAAGGGTTAGAACGGACACCTAAGAAAAATATTTCCGGCCCAGCAGTGGAAGAAACTGGTGGCCCAGTGGTAACAGTGCAGCACCGACTTACAAGTTCCAGGTCGTGGGTTCGAACCCAGGCAACCCCATCACCACAGCTCTCAAAACGGTGAAGGAAAACATCGTGAGGATGTCCTAGACCCAACAATTCGAAGACATGTGACTTCTACCAACCCGCACTGGGCGCGCGTGGTGGATTACAGCCCGCTCCCTCTCGAAGAGAGGAGGCCTGGTGTCCCAGCAGTGGGAACATTATAGGCTGATTATTGTGAAAGAAAGTACACACAGTACAGTGAACCCATGGCTATGGCAATAAAAGTGATTGATTAAATTGCCATAGAAAAAAACTCTCTTTAAACATCTTTTTGAAAGATAGCAAGTAATAGCAACACATGAACGGAAATTTTAACATTTTTTTCTTTACGTGTTCAATAAGTTATAGCTAACGGAAACGTACAATAAAATAATACTATAAATGCTTGCAGATGTTGTAATAAAATAAAATACAATATGTGTCAACTATGTGTCTGTTGAGTCAAAGGAAGAATTTTGTTTATTTTCAAACATGTCCGGAATTTTTATTTAAGTGTTTTTTTTTTGCAACTCGCTGGTTTAGTGGCCCGAAAAATTTTATAAGAGGAGTCTTACATCATTTTTTTAAGCCCTAAAATTTAGAAATGAATTTTACAGTTAACTTGAAAGAAAGAAAATAAGTTTATTTGACCCAGGTTATTAAGTAAGGCACACAATATTCACACAAGACTTATTGATAACTAGCTTCCACCCGCGGCTACGCCAGTGAGGTATGTCGATAAAAACTATCCTATGTCCTTCCCCGGGATGCAATCTATCTCTCTGCCTAATTTTATCGAAATCCGTTCAGTGGTTTAGGCGCGAAAAGGTAACATACAGACAGACTGACAGACAGAGTAACTTTCGAATTTATAATATTAGTATGGATGGATTTTTTTTCTACAAAGGAATTAACAGATGTCGTCATAATTTTTTTCTTCATAATAATGTGGCAATATCTGCCATTTTAAAAACTTAATTACCAAGTGACTAATTTTCAGCACTGAACACGCAAAACTGAAATACCAAATCTAACCCAGTATTTCAACAAACTTTGCTTTAAAAACACACTCAATCTAGACATCATATCACTAACATTTTTGTTCGCTCCTATAGGTGAAAAGGGCGTAAAGATAAGAAAAATCTCGACTGCTCTAACCTGTAAAAACCCTCGTCATTGCTATCTCGACCGTTAGGATACGTTGAAAAAAAAACGAAACTGTAGTGATACGAAACTATAGGACACGGAGTAGAGAGCAAATGGAGTAATAAGACTCAGGCAAACAGCGATATGTAATCAAAAAACCCCCACTCCGAGGGTGGTAAACCCTCGGAGTGAGTGTAGGTATATCATCATTATTAATTTTGTAAAAAAAAAACCCTGAAAGTTCTACACTCGTCAAAGCAGCCAAGATATTTGATGTCTTCGGACGAGGCAATAGTATTAATTTATTAAAAATAGCTCTTTTTTTTAGCAAACACTTTCTCACTGAGCAAAGGCCACCCCAAAACCCTCCAAGTATCCTTTTTTAGCGCCACCTCGATCCATTCCTTGCGGTACGCGCCTAGATCTTTTAGCCACCTGAGCCGGCCTCGGCGGCGCCGTCCATCCTCAGGCCCCCATCGTGTGGAGACTGCTGCACAGCGGTCACTACCTATGCATGCTGCTGACGTGACCTGCCCAATCCCATTTCAGCTTGGCAGCCTTTTTGCCTACGTCTAGGATCTCCGTTTTGGAGCGCAGCGTAGTGTTTTGTATTCTGTTAGTTTGCTACAGAAAAAATAGCTGCGGCGCACCATTGGTTCAACCCCACTATAGTAAAAGTGCACAGTGCTGGACACCCCCACCCTATTTCAAGTTAAACAAATATCAACTTTATTTCAATGACAATTAAGTTGATTTCAGACTATTGAAAAAGTTAGAAAAATATTTGAAGTTGCAGTGTCAAGTGTCAACTGAACTTTATTGTGTAGGAATTAAAGTTATTTTTCCATTAATTCATATTTGTGTACATTTTTGCCCAGAGGACACGGTGGAGCACACGGGGGAGGTCTGCCCCGCTTGGGCGGAGCACCGCCGTGTCCTCGTAGAGGCGATCGGCAGCGGCGGCGACCTCTCGCGCCCGGCCCTGGTGCAAGCCATGGTCCGGGGCGAGAGGGAGTGGGAGGCAGTCACCTCCTTCTGCGAAGCAGTCATGCTAGCGAAGGAGGTGACGGGACGGCTCAGGGAGAGAGCCTCCCGTCCCAGCCGCCGCGGGAGACGCTCCGGGCGTCGGGAGCCGCGCGACGACTCCCGGCCACCGTAGGCGCGGGCCTGCGGGCGGAGAGTAATGGGTAGCTCACCGTCCGATCAGGACCAGGCCCGTGCCGGACGGCGCGTACGTGTTCCACGCGCGCCTCAAAGAGATGTCAGCATCGAGGAGGGGCCCCATAGGGCCGAAGCCTGCCGGGTCAGCGGGATTGTCCGAAAGGGTTACCGTTGGCCCGGAACATAAAGGTCTAAGGAAGGAACACGGGTGGGTTTTAGTCAGTAAGAGTCTGACACTCCCTTCCGCTCCACCCAGAGCGGGAGGGGTCATTTGATGATTTCCCATCCGCAAAAAAAAAAAAAAAAAAGTGTCAACTGAACTTTATTGTGTAGGAATTAAAGTTATTTTTCCATTAATTCATATTTGTTTATATTTTTGCCCAATACATTACGAACGCAGATTACAAACATTGCATACCCAACAAAATTGAACGTTAATTAACTGCTGTTACATTTTCCTCCAGTGGTTTTCTTATTTGGTTAGCCGGCCGGACCCCACCAAGAAATGAAATGTATAACCACTCCCTTTCCTCCATCCTCCGTGTGAAAACTACACCCATAGCGCGGGTGTACGATAGTGATAACAAGTTTCTCCCGTTTTATGTACGCGTAAGTACGGATCGCTATGATTAAGTGTGGCGGGGTGTACTTGAGTAAACAGCTCTGGTAAAGTGTTGCTTTTTACCAAATTGGATGCGGGATTGTAAAGTTTGTTTTGAGTTCTTTTTATAGGGATAGCCTTTTAAGTTGCTGGACTTGGAGTGAGTGGAAAATGTTGGACGGGGTGGAGAGATATTTTTGTTTGAAGACAGTAAAAAATACCTAGGCCACTAGATTAACGCCGGAAAAGAAGAGCATACATGAACGGCATACTTCTGAAACTTAACGTATTGTATCATTGACCTGCCAACCAAAAATGGTGATTATAGTGTATTTTTGTTTTTGTCTATTTATTTTAAACTAGCTTTTGCCCGCGTTGACGTAGGAACTTATCCCACAAGACCGTTCTTCCATTTATGCGTGATTGAGTGACAAACATCCAAACTTCAACAAGAGATGCACTGTTTTTTATTTGCAACTTAAACTAGGATGTGGTGTAGAAAGCGCAATTTAGCAGCTAAAGGATAAAGTGTGTTCGTTGTCCATTTAATGTTAATGAGTTGCGAGTCATGTTATAATACAGTGTGTAATCATCGACTGATTCTAGACCCTCGGCCTTCAGAGTTTAATTTTCGTCAGTTCTGATTTAAAAAAAACTGTTCCATTCACTTTGACCGTGTAAGTATCGTATTTTAAAAAAAAAAAGTAATTTAAAAAAATTAAACCGACTTCAAAAAGAAATCAACTCAAAATTATGAAATAACTTTAATTTCGGAAGTCGGTGTCTTGGGATCTGTATTTGAGTTTTTTGCCACCGACTTCCGAAATTAAAGTTATTTCATAATTTTGAGTTGATTTCTTTTTGAAGTCGGTTTAATTTTTTTAAATTACTTTTTATTTCGTAATTTTTAGTTTTTGCACTAGAATTTGACCAAGGTTTTGAGATGTTTTCCCTTTGACACTACACCCGTAGCTCGTATCAATACGCCAGGCCGTCACACTTACACGTATTAGTCCATATCTTGAAAATTACTGAACCGATTTTGATGAAACTTGCACTGTTCCCTAAGTTGAAGTAAATGTAAGCTAATACAAAAAAAATGGTCACGATCCGATTAATAGTTGCTGAGAAATGCGTGGACAAACATACATACATACATACATACGTCTATGAAATTTTGTATATTTGTTTGGAAGCCTTAGTAGATTGTCATATGTGAATATAATGCAATTCCAATAATATTACATACATACGTATCGAATTGATAACCTCCGTTTTTTTGAAGTCGGTAATAAAACAGCAGTTTTTTTTTTGTTTTTTTTCCAGTTTCAGCACACCTTGTATTGTTATGAAGATAAGCCTTGAAAGTTAACTGATGCAAGACTTAAGACATCTAATAACATATGCACCAGTATTACATAAACAACGACAGTAACAGGCAATCAAACGTACTGCACGTCTGATTAGTGAGCACAGCTTCGCTGAAACTGCCGGATTAGTTAGCTTTACCCCTCTGTGTATTACTAACTAGTAACTTCTAAGATAGATACTATTTAGATAGGTATGTCGTGGATAGATGGTGTCACAGTACAGCGAACAGCGTGTCATCTAACAATTTGATTGATAAACGAAGAATCATGTGATCGGAAACGCAAGCGAGCCCTACCGCTTGGACACGATAGTCGGTGGAGGGGGTGCAGCGAGGACTGGTGGAGAGACCGACCGAGTGTTGCGACAGTCTATAGTCGACAGTCGAGCTTGGACAGTCTAGGCAAACGCTCAATACCAACGCACGAGTTTGTTTCCGACGCACGGGTGCGTTTCGGTTGTGCCGTCATAGTAGGTAGTCAAAAAATGGCACGCATGGTTGTCATACAGATCGACCTAGATACTTGCGTTATCTAGGTCTATCTATATCTGTGAGTTACGAGCAAAACTCAGAATGGAAAATGGATCTTAATATGTTTACATTTTCTATCATTCACCCCGCACACTAATGATTTCTGCGATCCCTTACACAAAGATGAGTGCTCGATCAAATAAAAACCTTGCACAAAAACCAGCTCCATCAATACAGGGGGTGGGGGGGCAGTTAAGTGTGGACAAAATCAATCCATTTGATGGACACTATCTGATGCTACCGCCTTTTGTTTTTGTTGGCAAGTGGAAAGTCCGGGACTGTTTGGTAAACCGGGCTTGCCGTCTTTCTTTGTAAGATGGCGTACACTATGCGACATGCGACTTCGACAGCTCGGCTACTAGACGCAGCGACAGGCTACGGCCGACAATTTACATATATTATGCCCAAAGCTTGGCGTCGAGTTGCAGAGTCGCAACGACAGGCTAGGGGGAGTCGCACGCTCTCGCTACTTGCCCTAGCGATTGGACGCACGGTGCAGGCGCACACCCAACGACAGAGTCGAATGCGCTTTTGCATGATAAGCACCAAGGTAAGTGCAACAAGAGGCTCCATATTCAGTCACAAGATGAACAACACGACCGTCTCTTTCGAATACTCAACGAAAATGATCGCTAGACGCAGCGACATGAAGTACAATTTGCGCTGGCAGTAAAAGTAAGTAAATAAAAGGGTGAGCAGTTCTATTGATTTAAAGCAGAACTAAGTTTATGAATAGGGATTCATTATCTCTCTTTGAAAATTATGAAAGACCCCATCTTTAGTTAGCTAAACTGGAAGATGAATAACTGCATAAGCATAATCAGACTATTAAGTTCCCACTGTTGGGACAATGGCCTCCTCTCTTCGAGGAGTGGGCTGTAATCTACCTCGCAGACCCAATGCGGGTTGGTAGATGTCGCGAGTTATTCCGATCTGATCCCCTGAACCCCCCCCCCCTTCTCGATCCCCTGCTTGTTCGTCTTCTGTTTTAATCTCTGATAAACTTTCTCATTCCGGTTTGATCCGCTTTTTCTTTTGTTTTTGATGTCTTCGAACTTTTGTTTCACAACACACCATGCCGGTTTACTCACGATATTTTCCTTCACCGTTTTGAGAGCATCTGCATCTGCAACTGCAGAAATGTTTTGCAGGTATAAAATACTTTCAAAGGAATTGTGAATGAGTAAGTAAAAGACAACAAAGTATTCAGACGAAGACAGCGCAAACCCCCGAAATCAGCTCACCCCCAAACCGTACAAAAGTTATAATCATCTGCCTAGCCTTTCCCAACTATGTTGGGGTCGGCTTCCAGTTTAACCGGATGCAGCTAAATACCAGTATTTTACATGGAGCGAATGCCTATCTGACCTCCACAACCCAGTTACTGGGTAATACGATACCCCTTGGTAAGAGTTCTGACTTTCGGCCTTCTGACTCCCGTAATGACTGTCAAAGATCCACGAATGACAGCCGGGACCAACGGCTTAACGCGCTTTCCGATGCACGGAGGGGTATGTAAAGATGGTCACCCATCCATAGACATACCGCAGCAAGCGTAGCTTAACCTGATCGATCGACCTGTGCAGCCTGTTATTATTTAGCCACGGACCCCTCTCCTCTCTTCCAAACCGTACAAAAGTATGAAGATAAATAAAAGCACTTCCTCATACGTGAAAAATCAATCTATTTGATGGGCAGTATCTGATGATTTCAGTATTTGTTCGCCACGCCTACAATCAGAATTGCTCCACGATAAGCTTGATAGATTGGCGATATCAATCCAGCATTCCCATTGGCCGATGAAATAAAAGATTAACATTTAATTGGTTCAAATGTTTGGTTGAATTAAAATCTTGATCCTACAAATTGGGACAGGAAGTTTTAATGTGGACTTGTGAAGTAGGATTTTGAAGTAACTTTTCAATTTGGCCGAGAGGAAAAAAAAGTTTTACTCCCAAAGTAAGCCTAAAATGGCTTTTTTTTATTAGCTTTTCATTCAATTTCTTTGTTGAAGATTAGGTTTTTATAAGGGAGTTTTTATCGTTCTTGGGCCAAGACTGAAATGCATACGCAGAAGCTCCGAATACATACCTACTGGAGGCATAGCTATGTACAGACGCTAGCACATAAAGTTACTACAATCTGTCAAATTTATTTAATAGATTTTCAACTTTATCGCTATAGCATAAGGTTCAAAGTAAGAGTGAACTCGCATATGACCCGAATCTCTTCAAAGAGTGAACAGGATTCTTCTGGGTAAGCTCACTCCATCGCATCGTCGACTTTGTCTCTGGATTAGAGTCAAGAGCAAACCCATATCAAATTAAAAAAATTAAAAAAAAAGTTGATTGGGAAAATTTGACAGGTAAGGTCTATTCAACTGTGCGTATCAAATTGTTGTTATTTCAAGTCAAACAAATATCAACTTTAATTTAGTAGGAATTGAGTTTATTTCAGAGTGAATATCACTATTTTTAAAGTTGTTTGTGTAGGAATTAAAGTTATTTTTCCAAATACTCATATTTGTTTACATGTTTGGCAAATAAATCGCGAACGGTGATGAGTACGTGTATGTGTCTTATAAAAACGTTCCAGAAAAAAACAACTTAATTTTTGCCCAGATTTAAAAAAAAAACCGCATTCGGAGAAACAAAGCATACCCAGCAGATAAACACGCCTTCCTGATAACCACAGACGCCAGCACATCAAGCTACCCGAAACTGTCAAATTTTCCCAATCAACTTTGAGTCTTAAGGTTTAGCGATAAAGTTAAAAATCTATTAAAGATATTTGACAGATTGTAGTAACTTGATGTGCTGGCGTCTGTACATACGGGTCTAATTTAAGTTTTAATCAAAGACAGGACCACAATCTCCATATCCCATCGAATACTTACAAAACATAATTCGGCACGCCACAATGGTCCCAAACAAGACATCTTGACCCTTAGTTTGTGCCCAAACCTCATTAAAACTTGCTCAGCTTACGGAACCCTCGTAATCCTGCGGTGATACATTAGGGGATCCTTACGCGTACTATCCCTAAATTACATTAGCTGTATTGACTTTTTTGGAAGGAAAATACGCGAAAATGAAGCCACTTTGTGGTTTGAAAATTTCCGACATTGAACACTAAAATTCTCTGAACTACGCAGTATTCGACGCCAAGCATCATTTTTTTTCTTTCTGTCTAGTCGGGTTCAACAAAAAATAACTTTACGGGTGAAAAGAATTTGACTTTCAGTTATGCGTCTGAGTAGGTAACATTTGACAACTACTCCGTGTCTATTACCAATAAATAATGATTAACGTCTGCTTAACCATACATTTTCCACCTTTAAACGTCCCTGATTTAAGTGCAAGAACAAAAAGCCAGTCATTTTAAAACCACTAGGTACAGTGATTTTAAATGAAACACCATTTAAATTTCAACAATTTCGTTTCTTTAACAGTGTATCTACAAAGCCACATGCGAACAACGCGTCATACTGACGTCACGCAAAATCCTGCATCTCGCAAGCAAAGTTTACCGCGCAACTAGCATAGATAAAACGGCCCGACATGAATCATTGGGCAGTTGCCCGCCAGACACTACACCCGTCTGGTCGGAGGATCCTCCCTTTTCTATAGAGTATGACTGAACTTTACACCCTGTTCCTCATACCTCTATGAAAATATCATCACCTTCGAATGAACCTTCTAATTTATTTATCTGTTCTATGTCAACATTTTCTTCGCCTGCTTTCTGAACCTTGGAATCAAGGATAATAATTTGCCGGCAATATTCAGGCAAAAGTTTCAAATGAGATATGATACGGTACAGTAAAATAACTTCAGTGATGATGATAAAGCACACAAAAGTGTTACGGTTTTGATAACGGGAAGTTTTGGGCCCGAATTTGTCGGTGAAAGATGATGTGGTAAACGGAAAATCGATTTGACTTAGTAGAACCTTAAAACAAGGTCTATGCTAAAGTATAAATATTTATTTAGAAATTGGTTTACAACTGACAAATGAAAGATGATGTGGTAAACTGAAAATCGATTTGACTTAGAAGAACCTTAAAACAAGATCTATGCAAAAGTATAAATATTTATTTAGAAATTGGTTAAAATTGACAAATTAAAGATGATGTGGTAAACTGAAAATCGATTTGACTTAGAAGAACCTTAAAACAAGATCTATGCAAAAGTATAAATATTTATTTAGAAATTGGTTAAAATTGACAAATTAAAGATGATGTGGTAAACTGAAAATCGATTTGACTTAGAAGAACCTTAAAACAAGATCTATGCAAAAGTATAAATATTTATTTAGAAATTGGTTTACAACTGACAAATGAAAGATGATGTGGTAAACTGAAAATCGATTTGACTTAGAAGAACCTTAAAACAAGATCTATGCAAAAGTATAAATATTTATTTAGAAATTGGTTTACAACTGACAAATGAAAGATGATGTGGTAAACTGAAAATCGATTTGACTTAGAAGAACCTTAAAACAAGATCTATGCAAAAGTATAAATATTTATTTAGAAATTGGTTTACAACTGACAAATGAAAGATGATGTGGTAAACTGAAAATCGATTTGACTTAGAAGAACCTTAAAACAAGATATATGCAAAAGTATAAATATTTATTTAGAAATTCGTTTACAACTGACATGCTTACTTAATTCAACTAAATAAGTCGCAGCTAACTGGTTTAATTAGCCGTTTAGTTAACCGCCTAGCCTTTTAACTAAACGGCGGCCGTTCAAATAACGGCCTGAATGATATTTAATTGTACTTTAGGTTGGAACTGGTAACCAATCACGCGCGAGCCGAATTGGTCGCAGTAACTAAGCCAGGGCACCCCGACCAAATTGGTTAGGTTAGAACTGTGATCAACCGCGTGCGAGCCGAGAGAGCGAAGCGAGGTGGTTACTACTTCAAAAGACCAGGCGGTTAACTAACGGCTAATTTAACCAGTTGGTTGCAACATAGACATACATCATTTAACTAAAAATGTCGTGAGTTTTGAGTAGTCGAGTAGTAGAAAAAACGATATAGTTAGAAAGATAATGAGTAAATAGAGAAGTATGGAAGAAAAAAACCGGCCAAGTGCGAGTTCCGTACAAATTTGTAGGTAGGTATGTAAATAGTTTATCACTGGTCTTGACAGACAGACAGACGGTCAACAAAATGATCCTATAAGGGATCCGTTTTTTCCTTTTGAGGTAAGTACGGTACTTTAAAGACAGCCACTTTACAAACAGACAGAAAATCTGAACACAACAGTTTAAACCAGCCTTGAGGGCCCTTTGTCTCAAAAACGTTCAAATCTACGATTATTACATTCCTTATAATAGTAACGCTATTCACGTTAAGAGCCTATACTACCTCAAATGGCTTAGCATGATCCTCCGTTATGTCGAAAATTCCGCAGCATTAATTTTGAAATAAATATATGCTAAAGTTGAGGATTAATGTAAGGTCTTATGTTAGACGAAAACACGATTCCATAAAATTTTCTCGATAGAAAAAAATTCCAAAGTTACTTCCAAACCGAACAATAAACCGCTGGTATTCAAAAAATACTTCAAATTAGATCATGAAACTTTGCATACTAACTGAACTAACTATAAAGCAGGTCTTATGTTAGTTAGTTTTTTTGAATTACCTTTATTTTCACCGTAAAAAGCAAATACCTAAACTATTGGCACTGCCTCCCGCCCAGCACCGCACTCTGTCTCGCTTTCACACAGTCCGCGAGCAGTATCGTGCGAGCGAGATAAAGAGTGAATTTTAGCTGAGGTAGTATAGGCTCTTAAGAGAAATCTTAATGGCATTTCAGATGTTCAGTATTTTACGGGTACGAGATTACGTTGGCAGTCTCTTTTATCTTTTGAAATGAAATGAAATGATTTTATTTTTTGTAAGTAGGTTTGTACAAACACTTTTACACGTCAATCATGTTTTTTTTTTTTTAAACTAGATGAAGTCGGCGTTTCCTATCTGACTACTCTGAGAAGAAAGGCCGAAACAAACTCAGAGGTCACAGTCTTTTTTTTGTGAGAAAGGTGCAAAATGGGTTATTCAATTTGATATAATCACAGATATAGATAGACCTAGATAACGCAAGTATCACGAACTGTATGAAAACCAAGCGTGCCATTTTTTGACTACATACTATGACGTCAAGAGCTCGCGCTCTCGCTCACGCTCACCCAGCCAGCAGTACACAGGACTGAGCGCGAAAGTGGCGGCTTATGATTTTTTATCGTAAGCTGGTGCGATTTTTGGCACGCGAAGTAGTTGCTCTTGCGTTATCTAGGTGTATCTATATCTATGGATATAATTGTGTGATACCTATCTACAATATCTTTGGCTGAGAATAAAGGGAATAATTTAGAGGTTAGCTTCTTTGAAGACTTAAGAGGAAATGCGGGTGGGTTGTCTTTTCTCCAAAAACGAAACGCTCTCGCCTGTTTTCTTTCTGGTAAATAAAGCAATGATTTTTTACATAATAACAATTATTAACTACTTGTATGTTTCGGTCGGTAATCGGTCAAATGCGAGTCGGACTCGCGCACCGAGGGATCCGTACAAATTGGTAGGTAACTTAATTTTCACTTAGTATTAAGACTTTATTCATATCTATGGGTGGATAGTAATTGTGCTTGTCGCAAATTTTTAAACCAAAATGCTATTTTGTAGTTGTATTTTCTATTTAAGAATCGTTCGAAACTTCGTTGTTTTTACGTCGCGCGTTCGTGCTAGGGTCTCAGACTCTCAGTACCACAGATATAGATACACCTAGATAACGCAAGAGCAACTACGACGCGTGCCAAAAATCGCACCAGCTTACGATAAAAAATCATAAGCCGCCACTTTCGCGCTCAGTCCTGTGTACTGCTTGCTGGGTAAGCGTGAGCGAGAGCGCGAGCTCTTGACGTCATAGTAGGTAATCAAAAAAAAGTAATTTAAAAAAATTAAACCGACTTCAAAAAGAAATCAACTCAAAATTATGAAATAACTTTAATTTCGGAAGTCGGTGTCTTGGGATCTGTATTTTAGTTTTTTGCCACCGACTTCCGAAATTAAAGTTATTTCATAATTTTGAGTTGATTTCTTTTTGAAGTCGGTTTAATTTTTTTAAATTACTTTTTATTTCGTAATTTTTAGTTTTTGCACTAGAATTTGACCAAGGTTTTGAGATGTTTTCCCTTTGACACTACACCCGTATCTCGTATCAATACGCCAGGCCGTCACACTTACACGTATTAGTCCGTATCTTGAAAATTACTGAACCGATTTTGATGAAACTTACACTGTTCCCTAAGTTGAAGTAAATGTAAGCTAATACAAAAAAAATGGTCACGATCCGATTAATAGTTGCTGAGAAATGCGTGGACAAACATACATACATACATACGTCTATGAAATTTTGTATATTTGTTTGGAAGCCTTAGTAGATTGTCATAATTATGTGACTAAAATGCAATTCCAATAATATTACATACATACGTATCGAATTGATAACCTCCTTTTTTTTGAAGTCGGTAAAAATGGCACGCTTGGTTTTCATACAGTTCGTGATACTTGCGTTATCTAGGTCTATCTATATCTGTGCTCAGTACCCTAAATTGCGAAACACACTTTCTTTCACAAACCCTCTCGGTCAAGCGTCACCCTAATTGGGTAACACACAATTTGAATCATTTTGTAGCATATTTCTAATCCATTGCTCCATATGTTCGAAAAATGTGTCTGCTCAACAATGCAAATAACGCAATGAATGTTGTTGAACTGTCAAAATGAAACCCATTGCTACTGATATTGTGTTACGCAATTACTCTGCGGGTTAGGTTAGGTTTGTATTTTAGATACTATAAAACCGAATTTACGTTACGTTTTCGTCGCGCGTTCGTGCTAGCGTTTCCGGTCTTTAGAACTTAAATTAATAAGACAGGCTTAAGTAAGGTCTTCATAGTCTCATTCAGCACGATGACATCAATTAACACTAACTAATATAAAGACGGCTGGAATAGAGCTTCCGTGTTTCGTAATAGTATTACAGGTTAGGGAATCAGTTAGGTAGGGATTATCCTGAGATGTCTAATTGAAGTAGATTGATTAAAAGGTTTTGAGGGTTTTTGGTATTAAATAAATGATCATTTCGTTGTGATTAATATTTTCTGTGTTATTTCATTCACAAAACTGGTGACACAAATTAATGCACAAAACACACATAAATGTCACATGTGTGTGGCACGAAATAAATGACTTTCGTTGTTACGCAAAGGCACCACTTGCTTTAAAGAAAAAACAAGTTTAACAGCCACACATGAAGTTTCAGTTTTCCCTACAACTTCAAACATTTTTATGACTTTTTTATAGTTGGCACTATTAATTCTGAAATAAATGTTATTCACACGAACATAAACTTTATATTCGTTAAGTGGAAATAACATTAATTCGTAACAAGAATTTGATTAAACACACCTTAATGATAAAATCTAAATGTACAATCGTCTCTATTCTGTCATGACGTTAGAAATTCTCATGTCTAAAGTCTATCCAAAGTTATGTTTATACTAAGTAATTATTAATTAAATTATAGTTATTTTAATGGTTATTCTATTGAAAACGTTACAAAAATGTTTGAAGTTGAACTGAACTTTATTGTGTAGGAATTAAAGATATTTTCCAAATACTCGTATTTGTTTACATGATTAGCAAATAAATCGCAAATGCTTTTACGTTTTCCCTTCATCATCTTTTAACTTTAATTTTACTCCCCAGTACTTTGATCCCCTTTAAAATTCAGATTACCCCTTCACATTGTTTACGAAACTGACGTTGACACTTCCACCCATCTCCCACATTAAATTATAACCATACGACTATAGAAAAAGCGATGAAAAACAACTGAAACGTCTGATGGGGCGTAAAAACATCCCTAGACACCATGACAGGCACAATTGTGAGAAAAATATAATAACTGCAATATTTTTGTTCGTTATTCTTTGCTCCGCCCGCGTGGTCGGAAATTATCCCATGGGAACCTACTGCCGGGATGAAAAGTATCCTACGTGTTAATCCAGCTTACAAACTATCCGTGATTGATTAACAAACATCCAAACATCATCCAACATGAGTTGGTTTGACTGCAGGTTTTGCAAAAGTCGATTAACACTTCAGTTCAGTGTTACCAACCCATAACTAAATTTGCCCCCAAGATTTTTTTAAAAATCCCCCTAAAAAAACCCTAAGTATAGGTTCACATAGGGTAAATTGCTTTGATGCAGTTCCCAACTCCCTAAGTCGTTCGTAACTCACCAAATAAAACGCATAGGTACATAGTTTGTAAAAAAAAAAGACTAGGTACCTAAATACCTATTGCTAAACTACTAACTAAATTGTAATATTGTTAATCAGTTCCAGAACGGCATCATAATCATCGCCAGCGGTGCTACTGTTCAAGGTCCATGTATTTTTTAAATCATACATTCGTACGCTAAAGGCTTTTAACATACATATTTGCCGTAGGTTCAAACTTAACGCAAGACCCATTGAGCTAAATAACTAGAGAAGCAAACCTCATTAAAATGTGTCAAAAAAATGTAACCACTATTCAAACGCGACGACGTAGCTTTGAAACCACTACCATTTAAAAGTAAACATATATCTGTCTCACTTACACAAGTCGCAAGAATAATACCGTCGCTTAGATTAGACAAAGACCGCAATATAAACATGCAATGGCGGGAGGGTGTTGCCTAGCCATGCGAAATTTTACCCAACTTTTTAAGCCATAAAAACGCAAAAAAAAACATTAAACGTTATGAAAGTTATTTTTGAATTATGTATTTAAATATTTAAAAACAATTATTTTTATGTTACATTGTTATTTTTTTGTTACACATTGTCACACATTTAGTTTTATAAAATATTTTAAATCACATACTCTATAAATTAAAAACTCCCACATAATGTGGGAAACTAAAACTAAGTTTTTAGTGGCAACATTGAACCTAATTTACAAAATTCTACATTTTATATATTTTAATTGCGTTTTTACGTTGATATAAACACAGAAACAATAAACTTACGCGTGGAAAGTAATTCCGGTTAATTTATTGTGTTTTTGTGACCTCGAATCGCACTCTTTCACTACGCATTTTCCCATTTTGGCGGTAATTTTCACTCGGCTAACTTCGGTTGGCGTCATACAGAGCACTGAACTGACATTAGCTACGATTGAGACTGTGGTCTCAAGCCCAGTGGCAACGCCTTGGCGCGGTAATTGCTAATCTAGTGTATGTATATCAATGGCAAGACCCATATTCATACCCATAGATACGAGCAGCGTCAATAACGCCACAGCAAACTTTTAGCAAGCCCCTTAAAATAACCCCAAAAAAAATCTGTCCCTAAAAATACCCCTTTTAAGACTTCTTCCCCCTAAATTTAGGGGGAAAACTCCAAAGTTGGCAACACTGCTTCAGTTTTTTTGATCTCAGAGCAAAATATTTCGCTCATCCAATAGAACAACAACGTAATTACGAAAATGTCCAAAATGAAGATTTGGAATTTTTTAAGTTTTCTTGAGTTTTCTCATGAAGTTATTGCAAATTATTTCCTTTATTTCATTAAATAACACATATAAATTACATTTTTAAATATTAGAATATAAAAAATATAAAAACATTTAAAAATATAAAAAATAGTAGCCCACCGGTATCGGGAACAGGGTCCAAGCTACCGGCGGTCAGGGCTCCAGAGAGAGGAACCTCCTAACAATGCGGGCCGTGTCCAGAAGTACCGCTTTCTGAATCAAGCCCTTGATCCAGCTGCCCAACGAGAGCCTCCTTAGGTGTTGGTCGAGGCTCTTGGCTATTAAACCATTGGCTGTCACGACTATCGGCACAATGATTGCTGAGTCCACATCCCACATGTCGACAACCTCGCGAGCCAAGTCAAGATACTTGATCTGTTTATCTTTCTCGGCTTTCACGAGGTTCTCATCATGCGGGACGGTTATGTCAACAATCATTGCGCGCCGCTCTGATCGATCCACCACCACTATATCAGGCTTATTGGCAACAATAGTCCTGTCAGTGATGATGGATCGATCCCAATATAATGTGATATTACCATTTTCGAGAACTGGGTCGGGCACATACCTGTAGTACGGCACCTCCGATTCCACAAGGCTGTATTTCAGAGCAAGTTGCTGATGGATTATCCTGGCTACAAGGTTGTGTCTATGCAAGTACTCTCCGTTAGCTAGACGAGAACACCCGGAGATAATATGCCTGATTGATTCTCCCGGCCGGTGGCATGCCCGACAGATGTCAACCGTGCCGTCTTTCACAATAAATCTCCGGTAATTGTTCGTCATCATAACTTCGTCCATAATTGCACAGACAAAACCTTCGGTTTCTCCAAAGAGATCACCGAAACGCAGCCAGGCTACGGACGCTAGCAGATCTACATCGGGTCCATGTAGGGCCCGGAAAAAGCGTCCGTGAAGCTCCTTACTCTGCCATACCTCCATGCGATCATTGGTGTCAAGCACTACTGGCTTGCGCCAGTTCTCTTTAGCTAAGGAGAGCGGGGTGAGGCCCTTGTCCACGGCGACTACATCTCGATGCATCCCCACGTCGGTTTCTAGGAAATATTCCCTGAGACTGCATATCTCGCGATTGTGGAGGGTCTTAGCGTTTAAAAACCCTCGACCTCCACACTTTCGCGGGATATACAGCCTCATTACCGATGACCGTGGGTGATGCATTCGATTTGCAGTCAGCAGCGTACGGACCCTCCTATCCAGGGCGTCGAGTTCGGTCTGAGTCCATTTGAGTATGCCGAAAGAGTACATCAAAACCGGCATGACCCAACCGTTGAAGGCGCGCACCTTGTTTCCGCCTGATAGAAGACTATTAAGTACTTTTTTCAAGCGACCAAAGAAGCGCTCCTTCAACGATTGCTTCATGTCAGTAACATTGATCCCTAACGCTTCCGACATACCCAAATACTTATAGGTTTCGGATGCGGAGAGGGCTCTAAGGTTTGTGGAATCCGAGAGTTGGGTTCCCACGGATTCCACAATCTCCCCTCGCTTTACATGCATGACCGCACATTTGTCCATACCAAATTCCATCCTGATGGCGTTACTGAAAGTTTCAGTAATTTTCAGTAGCTCCATCAGTTGCAAATTGTTAGGAGCAAAGAGTTTTAGGTCATCCATGTAAAGGAGGTGAGATATAACCTGACTACCTCTCCTCAACCGATAGCCTAGACCAGAATCCTCCAGCAGTGTGCTTAGAGGATTCAAGGCTAAACAGAACCAAAGCGGACTCAAACTGTCGCCCTGGAATATGCCTCGCTCGATCCTTATCGGCTCGCTATTCCTCTGGATATTTCGACATCCTGGATAGCGAAGGACCGTCCTCCATTGCCCCATACACGACATCAGGAAGGTTCGCAGAGTTGTATCTACTTTATACAACTCCAGCACCCTCATGAGCCATGTATGTGGCACCGAGTCATAGGCCTTCTTGTAATCTATCCAACATGTCGACAGATCCTTTCGGGAACGACGAACCTGTTGGCTAATGGCGATATCAATGAGGAGCAGCTCCTTAGTACCCCGGGACCCGTTCTTACATCCATTTTGAGAGACAGACATGATGGAGTTGGTGTCTATATGTTTGTTAATTTTAGTTCTCAAAATGGATGTAAGAACTTTATAGACCGTCGGTAAACAAGTGATCGGTCTATAATTTTTGGGATCCGCGGTACTACCTGATTTATGGAGCAGGTGGGTTATTCCTGTCGTTAGGAACTGGGGTAGCGACCCTGACTCTAAGGCTGACTGGAACTGGGATGCCAAGCAGGCGTGCGACCCTTGGAACCATTTTATCCAAAAGTTGTGCAGCCCGTCCGGCCCTGGAGATTTCCAGTTAGGCAACGGTCGGACTGCACGAGCAACATCTTGGGGGCTGATGGTAAGTACCCCCATTTCTGGTATTAGATCGCACGCTCGCTCAATCTTCCCAATCCAATCACCCTCGGTGTGACTGACAGGCACCGACCAGATGTTTCGCCAGAACGAGCACATGGCGTCATCATCCGGTAGGCACGTGTCAGTAACACCTTGGTCCGGTCGCTCCCAAGCCCTATAAACCCACCTTTCATCACTCTGGAATGTGCGATTCTGAGTGTATCGCTCCACTCGCCGCCTGTAGCGACGAATACGGTTCGCCCATGCATACACTTTCTGCTTCAGGAAGTCGATGCGCTCCGTGACACAAGATATATAGTCTTGAGGACTGATATCAGTCCCCAAGAATGCCCGTCTCACAAAGCGCATCACTCTAGGGCGAGTATTGCCCTCCCTGAAGCAGATTAGTTTGCCAATGAGCGCTCTGGCCCCACCAATACGGCGTTCAATTCTGCACTGCCAAGCTGGTACGGCTGGTTTCGGTCGTGTAGCTCTAGAGTCATTGGCAAATTTGACGTGAGCCACACGACATGCCGCTGCAGCCGCGCAGTACAGAATCGAATGAGCATCGGTGAGGTCTTCGCAGCCATCAAAATAGTTTGACAACTGCGAATCCAGAACCGCCACCAGCGCCCTATTTTTGTTATGCATGGGCAAACGAGGTAAGCGTGGCCTAAGTTCGGGTGACATGAAGCGATATTCCTGAATCGCATCCTCCAAAGCACTCCTCAATTCCTCATTACATTGGGTACTTACGTTTGTAGCCCTGTCATTACTCCCCTCGTCAGCATGACTTGTATCAGACTGCGGTAGTAGTACAGCAGTCTGCAACTGGGGGGTGATGACATGGCTACTCTGCATTTCAATTCGCAGGCGATCAAGTACAGTGTCATCCAACATATGGTTACGCTGAATGACACGCACCTGATCCGATAATCGTTGTGCCGAAACGTTGACAGCTGGTTCAAGCACCTGAAACAGAGAGAGCATCCGAACACGGTACGCGGTCAGATTGTTTCCCCCCTCTGTAGCCCCATAGTATGAGCGCATGACATTTTCATTGATGGATCGTGTCCATCTCATGCGCTGCACACTTCCGCCGGGAGCTGGGACCCTATCAGAGGCCGGTGGGCCTCGAGGTCCTAAGCCGTCCGGCGGCCGGCGTCCTCCCCGTCGACGAGCAGGTGGTGGCGTCGTGGGCGGAGAGAAGTACTCGTCGCTCGAGCTCGACGCAACTGCCGCGATCGGTGTCGTCACAGCGCTCACAGTGGGGCTGGGTACCGGCGGCGGCGAGGCGGAGCTGAGCGAAGAGTCCGGAGGTGGTAGGCGTGCGAGACGTCTAGCGGCGGCAGATCTTGTCAACATTTTCGTATTTTCTATTTTGTGTCCTTCTTCGTTTTTATCGGAGATGACATTTCAAATGTCACCTCCTCTGGTTCGGCAATTTTTTATTTAAATTTATCAAAATTATGGTCATTGTAAGTACTATTTTGGTATATATATATATGGTATTTGGGCTATGGCTGTAGTATTTTAAAATACTTCTAAAAACTGCTTTTATAAATTAATTTCGGAAAATGGTTAAAAATGACGACTCGTTGACATTGGGCAAATTATTATTGTTAGTAAAGTAACATACATAAAATATTAAAAGATTTTATCATAATCATTGGAAATATAATTATCATATACATATTTTCAATTTCAAACTTTTTAAAAAGTTCTCCTGAAAAATAGCTAGAACGTAATTACGTCATTGTTCTATTGGATGACCGATTTGTTCAAAATTGCATTGCAATTTACAGTAGTTTTAAATATAATTCATTTATTTTGTTAAAAAAGGAGTAAGTAAATTCGTTTTGCCACATACGTCGTTTTATTCCGAGCGCACGCACATTATAGCCATCACTTTTCTTTTGCGTTTCAAAAGTAATTGCATCACTTTCGCTCGCTTAGTAGGTTTTCGAGGATTTTAGATTTTCGAGGTAGCGCCTTCAACTCTCCAGAGTAATTTAAAATTTTCATACTTTTCTTACAAACGCTACACCTGCTCCAGGGAAATGGCAGCTTCACACTCGTAAAGTGCATAAAGAATGAAAAGGTGATGCCACGGTGAGAGCTCCGACAAAAGAGTTGGTATAAATATGAGATTCTATACACTGAACATAATAAAACAGGAACTTTACTTCCTTCACATAAGCTTTGCGTAATGGGATGGACTGGATGCGGACGAACCAGGGGGTCTACTCCGAAGCGGTTAACCACTGTATCGGCCGAATGTTCGGTCATTTTCTACTACCATTAATTTCCTATATTGACTATTGGTCCCGACCAAACTGTGCCAATCCGAACCTTTTTAGAACCCTTAACCCTTTTTTTACCTTTTCTTTTTTAAATTCGTAGTACAACAATATTCGAATCAGAAAATGACCGAACATTCGGCCGATACAGTGGTTAACCGCTTTGGAGTAGACCCCCTGGCGTTATGTCCTTAAAGAGTAGGTTTGGGCAAGAAGTCCTTTTTTATTTTAATATCTACCTCGTCGATTGGTTTTTCGTAGAACAAGACTAACATAAGTATTCTGTGCGTAACTTTCAGAAAGTTGGAATAACGAAGTATTGAAAATTTAAGTACTTACTTTTTATCATGAGATCATGACGGCAAACCTCTTTAAATTTTTTTTATTAAAAAACTTTAGAAGCTAGTATGCTTGTATTAACAATAAAAACATAAAAAACAATGTATGTTTTTATTGGGGTTCCGTACCTTAAAAGAAACAACGGAACCCTTATAAGATCACTTCTTTGTCCGTCTGTCCGTCCGTCTGTCAAGACCCTTTTCTCAGGAAAATGTGGAGTTATCAAGTTGAAATTAATATCAAATACTCAGGGCTGCAATCCCTTGAAGCAGTGAAAAAATCAAACTTCTAAGTCAACGCAATCAAAATATACGGACGTTTATGTTCCGTTTATGCCGCATATTTTGACACTCACCAAAGGAATCAAATCCTATAGGATACTTCCCGTTGACCTAGAACCATGAAATTTGGCAAGGAGCAATGTCATGTAGCACAAGAAAAGAAAAAAACCCGAAAACCGTAAATTTGTAGTTACATACACCTACAAATTTGTACGGAACCCTCGGTGCGCAAGTCCGACTCGCACTTGACCGGTTTTTTTTAAATATAATATTAGTATCGATAGACTATACAATATAAGCATAAAATAAGCACTGCTAAAATAGATTTCTTTAGGAAATAAGCAATGCTTTAGGAGGACCTGTCATGTGCATTCATTAGCTAAAAAAGATCTACTGTGCAAAACATCCTTATCCAGAATAACTCACTATATGTATAAGATATGTATAACTCACTGCCACAGCAATTACTCTCCACCAAACAATACACACCGCGCCCAAATTCAGCATCTCGAACATCAAACGCTAAAACACGAAACGTCCCATCCCTAGGGCGGACATTTGTCAAAAATCCGACACCGGCGCGTCACTAATTATGAAAACTGCCAGCTCGCTTGTCGGACCAGCTGATTAATTACTGGTACACTGGGTCAAGTTGATTACGTTCGGAAGAAATGGAAATACAATAGTCATATTTTTTTTGTTTTGTTTGACAAGTGCGTATAATGAGTAAAGGCTCCTACAAACAGGCGCGATTCGCGTCGCGTGTCGCCCCTGTTTGTAGGAGCCTTAATGCCTTATTTTGTCTTCCACTTCAAGCCTACCTTCACATTATTATGTTCACCAATGCTAATAACGATTAACGAATTAAACCCATGATCTTAAAGATTCTTAAGTCGGGGTCATTGCCACTAGGCCACCGCTGCTCAAATCTCAATTCTTACGCCAGCTACATAATATTTCGGTAATTTTGGCAGCTTCGTTGCTTTAAATCTAGCACTACAACTGCGATAAAGCGCTTTGTTAATAAGACAGAACAATTCCTCTGCAAGCTTCTGAAATTTTATTTTTGTATTCCATAGGTGTACAATAAAAGCTACGTGTTGGTCTACCCACTACTTCAACCATGCAAGCCAACTTAAACAGGGTGGCAGGGACATCGACCGATCGACGAGCACACTGTAACTATGAATTCAGCACCCTATGCGCAGTCCTCTGTCCCAGCAGTAGAAACATTATAGGCTGATTATATAAGAATTAAGATATTAGTCAGAGTAAGAGCATATACTATGACACGTCATAAGCAAGCAGACATTACATACATACAAGTTGTGATAGGTCAACGTCTAATTGTTTAACAAAAAAAAAGAAGTATAAAAAACAGGAACAGTCATTATTTCGGAATTGGCACAGCATGTTACTACGAGTAACTTGGCAAGGTTAGTTGCGTTTGTTAAAAAAATCTATTGTTTCGTGGCCAATTTTTTCTTTCTTTACGTATGCCTTTGATTTGTGTAGGCACACAAATTAAATTAAAAGGGGCAACAGGCCAAAAATCTCTGTTTTAGTATTTGAACGGAAAATCCTCAGCACGCGTAGCATGACGACGTTATGTCGCCGGAAGAATAGACAAAATGACACATTGCCATGCTTAGATGCATAGAATGCGTACAAATATTTCTACAATCGGTCATTTTGTCTATTCTTCTGTCGACAAAACCTTATAGAGGTATGAGGAACAGGGTGTAAAGTTCACTCATACTCCATAGAAAAGGGAGGATCCTCCGACCAGACGGGTGTTGTCTGGCGGGCAACTGCCCAATGATTCATGACGGGCCGTTGTATCTATGCTAGTTGCGCGGTAAACTCTGCTTGCGAGATGCAGGATTTTGCGTGACGTCAGTATGATGCGTTGCTCTCATGTGGCGCTGTAGATACCGGTACAACCTGTTTCTACGGTGGTCATGCTACGCGTGCAGGCGCATATTCGGTGCAGTGCTGGAAAACGGTAAATAGCGAACGCGGTACAAGCATCAGCTCTACGAGATGTCCGACGAGCCTAATGTACCTAATTAAAACCGTCAAAATAGGACGTCTTTGATAGGCAGGACATGTCGCAAGAATGGCCGAGAACAGGGGGCCTAAAAACGCCACTTTGGCAGAATCATAAAAGGATAACATTATGAATCATAATGGACAGTTAACCGTTAAGTTAATCGTGTCAAATCCCATTGTTAAAGGATTTTTCAGTTTTTTTTTTTTGTCTGTGCTAAAATACCAATCAATCCAATCCCAATCTCTTTGATTATACCTACGCAGTGCAGCGGAAAAAAGAAAAACAGGACTGTCTTCGCCATATTATGATTCATAATATGATTCCGCCAAAGTGGCCTTTTTAGGCCCCCAGACCACCCAAACGTTTACGAATTGTCAACTGCAGTGTCAAAGCTCTGTTTTCCCTTCGGTTTCAAAAGTGAGCTTGTGTGTAAATTTTTAAGAAAATGCCTTGATGATGTAATCTATTCTTTCAATATAACCTCCAATGTACATAATTCTTTACAAAGAGGCCTAAGACTAATAGTCTAGATTTATGGGCCTAAGGAATAAACCTAACCTAAGGTCAGGTACTCGCGATAATAACTTACATCTTACTTAAATCTTCAGATGGTATTTACTTAGGAAAAGATGATTTATTTATACTCGACTTTCAAGCTTTTTTTTTTTTTTTGCGGATGGGAAATTATCAAATGACCCCTCCCGCTCTGGGTGGAGCGGAAGGGAGTGTCAGACTCTTACTGACTAAAACCCACCCGTGTTCCTTCCTTAGCCCTTTATGTTCCGGGCCAGCGGTAACCCTTTCGGACAATCCCGCTGACCCGGCAGGCTTCGGCCCTATGGGGCCCCTCCTCGATGCTGACATATCTTTGAGGCGCGCGTGGGACACGTACGCGCCGTCCGGCACGGGCCTGGTCCTGATCGGACGGTGAGCTACCCATTACTCTCCGCCCGCACGCCCGCGCCTACGGTGGCCGGGAGTCGTCCCGTGACTCCCGCAAGCTTAGAGGTTGTTATACAGTGTGTGTGAGTCTTCATAATGTGCACATAACGAAATGAGGGAAACATAGCTTAATTTTATCGACGGAAAAAATATTTGAAAAAATAAAAAATATTTAAAAGGATCTTTACCTGCTAAAGTATGGTGATTGCAAGGCCTTTCTTTAACAGTTGATAGGAAATGTTGTGATTGAGTTATAAACATGGTATTTTTACGTTTAGAAATCTGATACGATGGAGAATAATTTAAAGTAATAAAAAAGGGTAGGTAATCGGGGCTTTTATTGAGTAATTTTACAATTACTTATTGTCAAAATTGATGAAAAAATATCAGATTTTTGTTAAAAAAAAACATAATTCGCACAAGAATTTTAAAAATGCTACAATTTTTTATTTTATTAAATATTTTTCCGTCGATAAAATTAAGCTTAGTTTCCCTCATTTCGATATGTGCACATTATGAAGACTCACTGTATATATATACGTTGCCTTAAGTTAAGAGACGTTTAAACGTCAAAAAGCAACATCATAATCATCATAATCAGCCTATATAATGTTCCCACTGCTGGGACACAGGCCTCCTCTCTGTGAAAGGGAGTGGGCCGTTATCCACCACGTGGGCCCAGTGCGGGTTGGTAGATATCAAATGTCTTCGAATTTTTGGTTCTAGGACATGCCGGTTTCATCACGATGTTTTCCTTCACCGTTTTGAAAGCAGTGGTGATGAAATAATTTACACAAAGTAAAGCGCCTGTCTGGGTTCGAACCTACGACCTACAACTCGTAAGTCGCGGCCGATACCATTGGGCCACCACTGCTCTAAAAAGCAACGTTTATAGATAAAGGGGTTAAGTTATATCTTTAACCTCTTGACCGCCACAGTCATGTATATGTAGATGACAAACCAAAATGTGCCCAGTACGCCACGGTTCGACTACATGACAGACTGACACCGAGGGCACTTTTCTGATTTTTTGACTTGTGGCGGTCAAGTTAAATAAGCTGGACGGATGTCATATTACTGAAATATGTATGAACATGACAAGACATACCATACCAATCAATCTGCGTACCCTTTTCCTAACTAAGTTGGGGTCGGCTTCCAGTCAAACAGGATGCAGCTGAATACCAGTATTTTACATGGAGCGACTGCCTATTCTGACCTTCAATACTCAGATAGGGGCTGTTTATTTATTACTTAAGACGTTTTTAACCTTTTTCTGACCCCCCCTCCTCCCCTACTTAAGAAAAAATAACACTTGAATGAACCTTTTGAATCTTACGTAAAAGATTAGTATCTACCAAAATTGCAAAGAAAAATTTGCATTTTTATTTTAACTTTTCATTTTTGCTTACTTTTGTGATGTTACGTAAGAGTAATCTAGTGTATAAATAATAACAGCCGAACATTTCGATCGATCAGGCTGAGCTACGCTTGCCGCGGTTGGTCTGTGGATGGATGACCATCTTTACATACCGAGACACCTCCGTGGTCCCGGCTGTCATTCGTGGATCTTTGACAGTCGTTACGGGTAGTCAGAAGCCCGAAAGTCTGACAATCAGTCTTACCAAGGGGTATCGTATTACCCAATAACTGGGTTGTGGAGGTCAGATAGCCAGTCGCTCCATGTAAAATACTGGTATTCAGCTGCATCCGGTTAGACTGGAAGCAGACCCCAACATAGTTGGGAAAAGGTTAGGCAGATGATGATGATGATATTGCGACTTTAAAGCTTCCTCATTTGTATGTGTTTGTTGTTTTAGAATATAGAGCCAATTATATTTTAAGACAGATTAAACTAAACAGACTCTCTGAAACCGGAGGTAATTTGTTGAATATGATAAACAACGTTCATGGTTCAGTACGCAACTTATTATCTGCTTACACAAATAATTTGGCAACATAATTTTAGTAACATAACATCACGCTTTGGTTCTCAGAAGGGTTCGGCAGAGGTGTACCTATAGTACAGACGCCAGCACATCAAGCTACCCGAAACTGTCAAATTTTCCCAATCAACTTTGAACCTTATGCTTTGGTGATAAAGTTGAAAATCTATTAAAGAAATTTGACAGATTGTAGTAGCTTGATGTGCTGGCGTCTGTACACCCACATTTCGCCAGTTATGTTTAAGTCCCATGTAATAGGGCGAGCCTATTGTCATTAACCGGGAACAAATCCAGACTCCGGGCTGCTACTGGTGAACACCACAACACAAAATGCAAAATTAAAAATTTGTTGGAACTGGAAGAGGATAAAATAATTATTTTATCCTTTTCCAATTACATTTAACCGTCGTGGGTTTTTCCAAAAAAAATAATTTTGCTTTTTATTTCAATATTTTTAAAGAGCATAGGTTCATTATACACATAAAGAGAAGAAAAGATATGAAAACCGCATCAAAATCGGGCTAGTAGTTTTGGAGATAAATGGCAACATTGGTTTGTACAAACAAATGTTTACTGCAGCGCCCTCTGGTGAGTTGTCACCGTAACACTTATCTAAGAACATGCACCAATCAAATCCAAACCCATCACTGAAAACCGCATCAAAATCGGAGTAGTAGTTTTGGAGATAAATGGCAACATTGGTTTGCACACACATTCTCTCACCCCAACCGCTTATACCGTATCCGTACCGTCGAAAATGAAAGCTATTCCTACTGCTGGTGTGTTACGCATTTTCCACAAACCATAATTGCTGGAGTGGTGTAATTTTATTTATTTACTAAATACATATAAATGTGTTACTAATTCCTTGGGTGATTATGTACGAATTTAACCTGAACAAGGTTTGTTTACACTTTGATCAGATACTTTTGAAACCGACTGTAGTAATACATCAAGTGCTGCAAGCCCAAAAAAAAGAAAATACGTTGAAGATATTGAACCTGCCTAATCAAGATCATTGACGCTTCGACAGGCCTGTGACTGAATATCTAGTCTAGACTAGAAATTCTCGCGTCAATGGACGGCCGTGACAATTTCCAAATTAGGTACAAATGTTATCAAAAAGGTATTTGTTCAGCAAATAACGGTGTTCTTTTAACTTTTATGAGTCTACAAATATTGACTTTTTAGGCTAGGTAGACAACCTTCAACGTCTATGCCTTTATCTATATATATAAAATGGTAAACTGACTGACTGACTGATTGTTGATATATCAACGCACAGTCTAAACCGTTGCTCCTAGAGACATGAAATTTGGAGGGTGTGTTATTTGTGAAGAGTAGGTATCCACTAAGAAAGGGTTTTTCGAAATTCCACCCCTAAGAGGGTGAAATTTCACGCGGACGAAGTCGCGGGCAGAAGCTAGTCATACATAATCTAGGTCTTTGTTTAATTTTTTCGATTTTGGTAATGACGTTTGTAAGCGTCAAGCTTCTCTGCCAGTTGTCAGTTGGACTACTTTGCTTGAAACGCGGTCACATAGTCGTTGGCATTCTATCCATAATAATGTACATATATCTACCACTGCCATAATCCATGTTTTGTTTTTTGGCGTAATCATAATATCTACAATCTTTTAAATATATAAAATTCAAAGTCCTGACTGACTGATATATCAACGCACAGCCTAAACCGCTGGTCCTAGAGACATGAAATTTGGAGGGTGTGTTCTTTGTGAAGAGTAGGTATCCACTAAGAAAGGGTTTTTCGAAATTCGCGAAGTCGCGGGCATAAGCTAGTTCTACATATGTATATTTTTTCGTACCTATATTATTTTCTAGGACTTCCAGTAACTTTCCTAAGTATACCTAGTACTCGGAACTTTTCTTAAAATAGCATAGGCATTTCACAGGACACTCTGTACTTTAGCCATTTCATAAGACGCCCTGTATAGGTACATATTTCTAGGACACTCAATAAACTAATAGTAAGGTACTTTTCCTATTTCCTACATTAAAAAAACTCCATGTATGGGGCTGCCTCCACGAGCGAGAGAATCGCGGCGATAGTCTCGCCGCGCCATCAAATTTCCGCGGCGATGAAATCGCCGTGTGGAGACACGTTCTAAGAGAGTGTATAGAAATACGTGGCACGACGATAATATCGCCGCGATTCTCTCGCTCGTGGAGGCAGCCCCTTAAAGGACACTAGAGGCTCCTACAAACAGGCGCGACACGCGATAAAATCGCGAGCGACACAAATGCACCGCACGACTCGTTGCGCGACTTGTGGTGCCTTTGTCTCACGCTCGATTATATCGCGTGTCGCGCCTGTTTGAAGGAGCCTAAGGGCTATATTTCACCGGGACACCATGGCGGCGCAACCAGTCGCCGCTACCAAAAAAATGTATGGTTGGTTGCGCAACCGCTTGGATGCCTGGTGAGATACCCACCATAAAGCTGTGTATATTTTGCTGGCAGCGTGACCGTGGTTGCTCCGCCATGGTGTCCCGGTGAAATATAGCCCTTAAAGCAACATAATTTGAAATTCAGACAGGCCAACAAAAAGCCTAGACAGAATGATAGGACACCCAAAACATCCATCCATCCGTCAATTACATACCTCCCTAAACTTATATGTATATCTACGGGCATATACATTCGCCAGGTGTGCGGTCGACTATCAAACCGGTTCCATAGTACTAGCCTGGCTCGGGTGACCTAGATGCTCAAACGATTGGTCTAGATTTCTATGGGAAACAACAAATTTATGAATTTTAGTTTTGGAGACCGATATATAGAAGTGTCCGATGAAAATTAAGCCCTTTGGGGTGATTAGAATCCCTCATTCCGCGGAGAGAGGTAGTGTAGCAGTATCTACAACGCCACATGAGAACAACGGCGTCAGACGTCACGCAAAATCCTGCATCTCGCAAGCAGTTTACCGCGCAGCTAGCATAGATACACATACAACGGCCCGACATGAATCATGGGGCAGTTGCCCGCCAGACACAACACCCGTCTGGTCGGAGGATCGTCCCTTTTCTATGGAGGTTGAGTGAACTTTACACCCTGTTCCTCATACCTCTACAGTAGCAAGCAATCTAGTCAAGTCCACTGCTGGACATGGCTGTTAAGATGCAACGGTCAGAGAAATAGCCATAATCATCATAGCATCATCAGCCTATAATGTTCCCACTGCTGGGACACAGGCCTCTTCTCTTCAAGAGAGAGTGGTCTGTAATCTACCACGCGGGCCCAGTGCGGGTTGGTAGATGTCACATGTCTTCGAATTTTTGGTTCTAGGATATACCGGTTTCCTCACGAAGTTTTCCTTCACCGTTTTGAGAGCAGCGGTGATGAAATTATGAACGCAAATAGCACTTAAGAAAAATAATAAATAGCTGTTTGGTGATGGTATTGTGTATAGCCACAGACAGGTTCTTGTGATTTAAATCATCATCATCTGCCTGCCTTTTCCCAACTATGTTGGGGTCGGCTTCCAGTCTAACCGGATGCAGCTGAATACCCGTCGCATGGAGCGACTGCCTGTCTGACCTCCACAACCCAATTACTAGGTGATACGATAGGTTCTTGTGATTTAAACCACCTACCAATATTCACACCCCTTTTAACTACCAGCCAAACCTCGTGATCGATATGTCACCCACTTTCCGTAATCAGATTAAGTTGAAATTTCGCACACCCGTGTAGGTCTTACATCAACGCAAAATTATAGTCATATGACTGGTCGGAGGGGCCCGTGGCTAAATAATAACAGCCGCACAGGTCGATCGATCAGGTTAAGCTACGCTTGCCGCGGTTGGTCTGTGGAAGGGTAACCATCTTTACATACCGAGACCCCTCTGTGCCTCGAAAAGCTCGTTAAACCGTTGATCCCGGCTGTCATTCGTGGATCTTTGACAGTCGTTACGGGTAGTGAGAAGCCCGAAAGTCTGACAACCAGTCTAACCATGGGGTATCGTATTACCCAGTAACTGGGTTGTGGAGGTCAGATAGGCAGTCGCTCCATGTAAAATACTGGTATTCAGCTGCATCCGGTTAGACTGGAAACTGACCCCAACATAGTAGGGAAAAGGCTAGGCAGATGATGACTGATGTGATACATAAATAAGGATGGTTGTCTATTAGGCAGGACTATCATTATCATCCTCCTACCGTTATCCAATACTAGCTTCTGCCCACGACTTCATCCGCGTGAAATTTCTTGTTACTTCGTTTTCACTTAACGTCCTTTCTGACTTTCATTTCTTTGTGCTCGGCTCCTAAGTGTCTTAGCGTGATTTTAAACTGCCTAAGTATAGCTTTCCTTAAGAATTGGGCTAGCAAATACAAAAAGATTTTTTCAAATCCGACTGGTAGTTCCAGAGATTACCCCCTACATACAAACTTTACCCAACTACGGCGAAGCAAAAAGGAGGGTTATGATTTTGGCCGGTATGTATGTATGTATGTATATCTGTTCCTTCATAACTTCAAAAATATTTACTAGCCTACACTGTCCCACTCCTGAGTAAAGGCATCACTCCACTCCTATCTTTCGCGAACCCGAGCGTCCTCCATACAGTTTTGTCGGAACCTATCCAGATCGTCCCGCCATCTCCTACCGCCCTCACTGTCTCTTGGCACTAGTTCTGTACTATTTGGGCATGTCTTCCGCGGCAGATATGTCCCAAAACTGTGCAAAACAAAAACTTTACTTTTACCAGCATTTCAGTTACAAAAATACCTATAATTACCGTTCCTACACAGGTCGGAGTTAGTAACATCGCCGCTGGTACATTGGGTCGGCCATAAATCAGCCGACGACACAAACTGACAGGCCTGACTGATGTCAAGCTATTTGCATCAAACCAGGCGGATACGTGCTCGAGCAATGTGTTGGGTTAGTAAATAGATTTGTTCCGACTGTGCAAATGTTTGTTGATTAGTTAAAAGGCTACCAATGCTATTGTATTTATTTACTAGCTTCCGCCCGCGACTTCGTCCGCGTGAAATTTCTTGTTCCCCCGACCCACCCCATCGCATCTCATCGCCTGCCCACGGCCACGGTATTACTTCGTTTTTGCTTAGCGTTCTTTCTGACTTTTTTTCTTTTTGCTCGGTTCCTGAGGGTGAGAGCGTGATGTTAAATAGCCTATAGCCTTCCTCAAGAATTGGGCTATCAAATACAAAAAGATTTTTTCAAATCCGACTGGTAGTTCCAGAGATTACCCCCTACATACAAACTTTACCTCTTTATAATAATATTATAGATTTTTGGCCTATGTTAACCAACCCACTGCTGGGCAAAGGCTGCCCTTCTTCCTTTCCACTCCTCTCTGTCTTGAGCTGGTGTGAACCAACCCTGTTTTAGGCATCAAACTCGTCCCGCCATCTTCTCCTGTGTCCGCCTCAATGTCGCCGAATGTATTCTGGGACCCACATGGTGGTAAATTTGGCCCATTTACCACAAAGACAGACCAAAGAGAAATCAAGGAATGTTCCCTAAGGTAAGGAATATAAAGCTGGGTGTTGAGCTCCTCATCTTCCAAAGAAAAGGGAGAATCCTTCGACCAGACGGTTAATGTCGGGTTTGTCAATGTATGCTAATCGTGCGGATAACTCTGCTTGCGCGATGCAGAATTTGCGTGACGTCAGGTGTGATGCGTAGTTCGCAAGTAGTTTTGAAGATGCTGCGACAGAAAACTCTGTGATCCTCTCATAAACTGGATCACAAGATTGTTCCATTGCAAGTTATCATTTTAAACAGAGCATTGGTCAACGGTTGCTGAGATCATTGTTTGAATTTTGAAACCATTAACAACCAGTGACCCATCCCGAATTAAAGAGGGTTCATGTTTCGACCACACCGAAATTATATAATGAAACATAGAAAATAAAGTGTGTCCAAATCATATTTTTACAAGAAATGAAAATTTATGAAAACGACATAAGTTGACCACAGAATATAATATCCGATCTCTATCTTTCCGCGAACTCACAAAGTACTTACACAAAAATCAGGACCTATTTACCTAATGCTTGTACAAAACTTGTTATTGTACATAAATCACTCTTTAATGGTGTTTATAAGTTTACTTCTAAGCTTAAATTATTGTTCCACCTGACCTAAGCTTAAATTGTTTTCAAGTAGTGGGTATTATACTCTCCTCACTAAATAAGGAAGGGGCTCATGTGTCTAAATGATAACAACCCCACGGGTCGATAGTTAAGCCTGTCACGGTCAGTTCGTGGATGGGTGACCATCTATTACACATTGAGACCCCTGTGTAGGTGCCGACTGTTATTCGTAGGTCTTTGACAACAGTCGTTTCGGGTAACTGGTCAGTAGGACAAGTCAGGCAACCAGTCTTACGAAGGGATATCGTATCGTGTTACCCGGTAAGAATTGTGGAGGTCAGATAAACAGCCGCTCCTTGTCAAATATTGGTATTCAGCTGCATCCGGCTAGACTGGAAGCCGACCCAACATAGGAAAAGGCCAGGCAGATGATGATGACTATGATCACAAAATATATACAAAAAATGTAGGTATTCATAATGATGGCTTAGGCTCAACTCACACCAAAAGAGCGTCGAAGCGCAGCGAAGCGGTGCGCAGTTTCAGTGTCATATGAATTTTAACTTTATTTTCAATACTATAATACTTATTATCGCATGAGAAACTCGAACTAGTCGCGCGGATGTCCGCGGCGCCGCGGGAATTCCGGCGAATCGCGTTCTCTACCGAGCGGTTGCGATAATAAGTATTATAGTAATGAAAATAAAGTTAAAATTCATATGACACTGAAACTGCGCTCCGCTTCGCTGCGCTTCGACGCTCTTTTGGTGTGAGTTGAGCCTAACACTAAATTGTATGTTATTTTTATCTAAGAAAGCTCACGTGGGCGAGAGTCGGTTCGTGAATTTGATTTTACCAAATGATATTGTTCAAGGTTTTTGAATATCCCATTGAATTTTGGGTTTCTATGGTTATTTAAATGTTGTCTCTTATTGAATGCTGTAAATTATATTTATATCTGTACAGTCACCAAAATACAGAAGTAACCAGGGTCGTCGGATATAGTTGAAATGTAGTAAGAAAACGATGGCTGTTTTCGAATGAAATCTATACAGGGTTATTTGTAAAACACCAGCAACCTCTTAAGAGGTCATTGTACTCATCATTATGAACAACTTTTACTATGGGACCAAACCTGAAATCGCGAAAAAAAAATCAGCTGTTCCCTACATTTTGACGAGTTATACGAACATAAATGTAGGGAACAGCTGATTTTTTTTTCGCGATTTCAGGTTTGGTCCCATAGTAAAAGTTGTTCATAATGATGAGTACAATGACCTCTTAAGAGGTTGCTGGTGTTTTACAAATAACCCTGTATATATAAAATGGTAAACTGACTGACTGACTGATTGTTGATATATCAACGCACAGTCTAAACCGCTGCTCCTAGAGACATGAAATTCGGAGGGTGTGTTCTTTGTGAAGAGTAGGTATCCACTAAGAAAGGGTTTTTCGAAATTCCACCCCTAAGAGGGTGAAATTTCACGCGGACGAAGTCGCGGGCGGAAGCTAGTTTAATATAAATATGTAAATAAACTGTTTGTTTTCTATCAATTAAATTACACATAGCCCGAAGAATTGCCAAACTTAAGTGGCATATTGCTCGCAGAACAGATGGCAGACGAGGCCGAAAGGTTCTGGAGTGGCGAGCGCGTACCGGAAGACGTAGCATTGGAAGGCCTCACAAGGTGGTCCGACGACCTTGTGAAGGCCGCAGGAACCCGTTGGATGCGAGAAGCAGAGAACCGGTCGAAGTGGAGGTGCTTGGGGGAGGCCTGTCTAGCAGTGGACGTATTTCGGCTGAAATGATGATGATGATGAAATTAAATTTAAACTATAAACTTCAACTATATCCGACGACCCTGGTAACTTGGCTCAAAGAAAGACGTTCATGAACACACACTAGGAAGATAATGTAGGTGTTTTCTATCCAACAACTTTGAGAAGACTGGAACCAACTCAGCACGCGTAGCATGACGACATTTTGTCGATGGAAGAATAGACAAAATGACACATTGCCATGCTTAGACGCGTAGAATGCGTACAAATATTTCTACAATCTGTCATTTTGTCTATTCTTCTGTCGACAAAACCCGTTTCTACGGCGGTCATGCTACGCGTGCTGATGTCACAGTCTCTTTTAAAGTCTAGACTGTTTTGTAGGTAAGAAGATTCATATAATAATCAGAGAAATATACTAGACAAAATTAATCATTATGTCTTAGCTTTTTCTCTTAGTCACACTTGTTGATTCAAAACAGTATTTCGAAATACTTCAAAAAAAAAACATTTAGGTATATGTTTAGATTCTATAAAGTCATATTTTTAACTAGCTGTTCCCCGCGGTGTCACACGCTGCGCGGCTCCTAAGGGTCGTAGCGTGATGTTATATAGCCTATAGCCTTCCTCGATAAATGGACTACCCAACACTAAAAGAATCATTCAAATCGGACCAGTAGTTCCAGAGATTAGCGCGTTCAAACAAACAAACTCTGCAGCTTTATTATATTAAGTATAGATGTCGATGACGCGGTCAGATTTTATCACCAAAATATTGAATATTTTCGTCCTGTAACGACCGCATTAAAATTTTATAATCTGCATAAGAACGGCTTAATGTGAGACAAATAATTGCCGCTCGCTTCATGAAACATTTTTCCTTTTACACGTGAAGTTATTAAAAACGTATTTGGCATGAAATCGCGAAGAAATAAATATTTAATTTTTTTAAATGTAGGGATCAACCGGTTTTTTTTCGTGATCGATTTCGTTAATTTTTAGGTTTCCGTACCCAAAGGGTAAAAACGGGACCCTGTAATAGGGTCCCGTAAGACCCCACTGTCCGTCTGTCACCAAGCTGTATTTCATGAACCGTGATAGCTAGACAGTTGAAATTTCCACAGATGATGTATTTTTATTTGTCTGACGATATACAAAAAACTGGCCAAGTGCGAGTCGGACTCGCACACGAAGGGTTCCGTACCACAAGGCAAAAACGTTTGCTGTATGGGAGCCCGCCCCCCTGAAATATTTATTTTATTCTGTTTTTAGTATTTTTTGTTATAGCGGCAACAGAAATACATCATCTGCGAAAATTTCAACTGTCTAGCTATCACGGTTCATGAGATACAGCCTGGTGACAGACACGACAGTGGAGTCTTAGTAATAGGGTCCCGTTTTTACCCTTTGGGTACGGAACCCTAAAAATACGCTATAAAAAACTAGCTATTCCTCCAGCCTACTTCAAAGGTCAAAAGCTAGACACATATTATTATTATCACACAAAAAAAAAAACAATATGGCGTTCTCAGTTCGTCAATTCACAACACCACAACTAGAAATCATATAAAAGAACTGTTCGCCTAAAAATACTATCAATAATAACAAAATTGACACATATATATACAATAGTTAATGGAACTGTCCTCAACCTCCTCAACCGTTCCTCTGAGGGGGTGTGGGAGGGAGGGACAAGCTGACACCGCGTCAAAATAAATATAAGTCCATTATTTATTTTAGGATGACAATATTGAGCATCAATCTTTTCGTCGCGATATTTTCCGTTTAAACTTGTCGTTTGATAAACTGTCTTTACTTATCTTATTTTGGTTGTCAAAATAAAGGAAACGCTATTTCTAACTTTTAATTACTGGAGTGCTCTATTAAGTAAAATTCTTTAATCAAAATAAAGAAAAATGTCCGCCATTATGTTTTTATTATTTACGTGACCGGGATAGCTGGTCTTACAAGTTTAAAAAAAAAATTAAAAGCCTTGCCTATGTCTATGATGATAGAGCTTGAGAATTTGGAGGTTAATTTGACATACGCCATAGACGATCGCCTAGAAGTCAGCGATGGCATAGTTAATTAATATTTAATATCCTTAGAGCTTTTACACACGCTAGGCGGCTAGCGAAGGCGCCAAGCAGGGTGGCCGGTTGCGAAAATTCTAGAACGTTCGTTTCACTTCGTTCGCTAGGCTCTAGGCGCGAAGACAGCCAACTGTCAGTGCGTCCGGACCCTTAGAGCGGTTCTGCACTACATCCGATCCGAATACGAGAAATGCCGGTCCGAAGTGACCATAGTCCTATTTGTATGAGGAGTTGCGCACTAGTTCCGAACTCTCTCCGTCCGAATTTAGAACATTCCCAATTCGGATTGAAGTCTGATCTTTAATTCGATCGGATGTAGTGCAGAACCGCTCTGCTTAGGGTTCACCGCATACAATCGAAAAGTATTAATAATGGCTGTTGATGACCTCTAGTAGCCGGCACGAGTAGCTCATGTACAGTCAACAAAAGAGATAAGTATGCAGGATCGTCGTATTTAGTTGAAGTTTAGTAAGAAACCGATGGATGTTCTCGAATAAAATTTTATTTTATTAATAGAAAACAAACAGCTCATTTATCAAATCAAATTTCAGTCGACAACATGAATCGGTTTCTTACTAAACTTCAACTATATCCGACGATCCTGCATACTTATCTCTTTTGTTGGTTGTACATAATAGCCTTAGTCTTCTACACACGAGGCACTAAAATAACTTGTTACTATAATATCTTATCTACACACTACCTTACCACTATCCATTATTTTAGGTCAGCAAAAACATACCTGTAACAATAACATCAAGTTAATACAACCACATAATGAAAACGGACGTTTGCGTGACAATGTTGACATTAAAATAGCCAAAATGTAACACAATTAACTCCGAAAATATCATGGGAATTTCACCATAGAAATTAACGGCAATAATTTACCGAACTGTCAAAAACACACGTCAATTATAACACTAAGTGCGAAAATCAACCTTATTGCTACGACTTATAGGACCTAACAATGTCAAAGTCTTTCCATGGACGCGTGAATGACTGTACAATATAAAATTTTAACTTAATTTAGGCTATTTTTAATTTTCCCATGGACGTATAAAAAATGTCGTTTCTCATGGTTTGTTTAATAATGATTAAATTAAAATTCAGAGGCCCAAAAGGCATTGTCTGTGCTACAAAAGACCCGTCGTATAATCAGTTTAGAACTAAAACTAATGTTATAATGTTTTCAGCATGTTTTTACCAACTTCAAAAAAAAAGGAGGTTATCAATTCGACACGCATGTGTGTAATATTATTGGAACTGCATTATATTCACATATGACAATCTATTAGGGCTTCCAAACAAATATACCAAATTTTATAGATGTATGTATGTATGTTTGTCCACGCATTTCTCCGCAACTATCAATCGGACCGTGACCATTTTTTTATTGGCTTACATTTACTTCAACCTAGGGAACAGTGCAATTTTCATCAAAATAGATTCAGTCATTTTCAAGATATGGATATACGTGTAAGTGTGACGGCCTGGCTTATTGATACGAGCTACGGGTGTAGTGTCAAAGGGAAAATATCTCAAAACCTTGGTCGAATTCTAGTGCAATATTTACAACAAAACTATTAAGTACCTACTTATTATAAACAAATATTCCAAATTTTACTTAAAACTAAAAATTACGAAATAAAAAAGTAATTTAAAAAAATGAAACCGCCCAAGGCCTTCAACACACTAAACACCACAGATAATTAATTAATTTGAAATAAAATAATGGATTTAACGTAGCAAACACCAATTTAAATAATTCACGGTACAATTTGATCTGCAATGCTCTTTGATTGTGAATGCAATTCGCACCACTTAACTATTTACATAGATTAGTGCCACTACAGCAGTTCAGCTGATTCAATACACTTCTCAGGCTGTTATGTGGTAGTCGTCAATGGATTAAGGCTCCTACAAACAGGCGCGACACACGAAATAATCGCGCGCGACATAAAGGCATTCGCTCGTTGCGTGACTTGCGGTGCCTTTGTGTCGCGCGCGATTTTATCACGTGTCGCGCCTGTTTGAAGTAGCCTTTATTGAGGGAACAGGGCGTGCCTCAAAGAGATGTCAGCATCGAGGAGGGGCCCCATAGGGCCGAAGCCTGCCGGGTCAGCGGGATTGTCCGAAAGGGTTACCGCTGGCCCGGAACATAAAGGGCTAAGGAAGGAACACGGGTGGGTTTTAGTCAGTAAGAGTCTGACACTCCCTTCCGCTCCACCCAGAGCGGGAGGGGTCATTTGATGATTTCCCATCCGCAAAAAAAAAAAAAACAAGGGCGTGCGATTCTCCATACAAATGTATTCCCCTTTTTATTCTTGAATAATGCATCTAGAACTTTTTTTATTTCATAAAATCTAGGTCTGTTGTAAACGCGTCCCGGTCGTTTTCTTTTTTTCAGCAACTAAATAGTAATGAAAATATGACCCTCTAAAAATTACAAAAAAATTACCTATTTTTACCGCCGCGATTAGAGGACTACCAGACAAATTAGAACAGTTTTTAACATTAAAAAAATTAAAGGAACCTAAACATACTCTTTCTTAAAATGTTAATGTAAAAAATAATAGAATCGGCTCAGTTTTCGAGGAGAAAAAAGGGGAATACGAAAATTAGTGTGGAGGTAGCTTAGAACCAGGAGACGGACATAGGATACTTTTTATCCGATTTTTTTTTCGATATGAGTAGGGTAGGAGTAGGTTAGGAGTACTACCCGGTCACAATATCTGTGCACCTGACCTCGTGACGTATATCGGCGGTCTGGGGTACGGAGTGAAAAAAAGTTTTTTCGAGAAATGTGTGTGTATCGGCAACGAAGATGCTAACCGTACTGTCGCACCGGGGAGTGCGCGGAGAGGTGACAGGGGAAGCGGGAGCCTCTCCCGCATTCCAGCGAGGTGCACAGATATTGTGACCGGGTTGTAGGGTAGAATTAGGGTAGGAGTGGGGTAGGAGTAGTGTAGGAGTAGGGTAGGGGTAGGACACCACGCGAACGAAGTCCAAGAACGAAGTCAATCCAGTCTTCAAATGACACAAGTAGGTACATCTCACACGGGCTACTAAATCCAGCTCGATACAAACGTACAAAATACATTATGAAAGAACAGTATTACAAGCAACTCGTGAGTTGGTGACTAATGTCGCCTTACTAACTGCGCTCACTTTCATCTGCCCACGGATAAAATACGAGTAGAGGTGCGTTTACATTGGGAGAGTGGGCTAGTAGAGTTATATGCAGTTAGTTCTCAAGGGTTGACTGACGCCAATGTTAACAAAATCAACAGAGATGTAACAGTCTATAGCAAGAGAGGCCCTTTTGGCATTTTTAAGGTGTATTTATTTTGCTGTAAGTAATGCCACTAAACGCATTTTTCTTTCTTTTTTTCAAAGTTAATGAACGCATGACATACGAACTGTGTGATCACTGTTTGTATTTACTATTGTAGACAAAAGGACGCTCCTTTCCATCTTAAGAAAGTATAACGGTAGTTAGTACTAGTTCTAATCACTTCTAATCATTCACTCTCTAGTTTATAGAGCAGTAGAAGTAGATCAAACCTGTGTAGAGGCGGATTTCCAGTTGTGTTATTTATTTTATTTTCCCCCTAATAAGTATCAGTACAGGTTTAATTACGTAATGCGATAGAGCGGTCTCCTATAATGTTTATAATTATTAAGAACTAGCTGTTCCCCGCGGTGTCACACGCTGCGCGGCTCCTAAAGGTTGTAGCGTGATGTTATATAGCCTATAGCCTTCCTCGATAAATGGACTACCCAACACTAAAAGAATCATTCAAATCGGACCAGTAGTTCCAGAGATTAGCGCGTTCAAACAAACAAACAAACTCTGCAGCTTTATAATATTAGTATAGATTTTAACCTTATTAACATAGCTTAGAAAAATATGAGGAACTTTAATAAATTAAATAGTAACAGCAACGTTTCATTCAATGAGTATCTAATTAAACCTAGAATAACACCTGTTACGACACCTTTGTTTTCTCAATACTTACTATCCCGCCCATACTCGACCACTTACTCTCCCAAACGCATAAACGCGCCTCAAGAGATGTACAAGAAGGGTATTAGTCACTCATTTATTGGCCTTTTTATGACCGAGATATTTATGGAAATCCTGCATAAAGAATTCCAAATGGGTATCAAAGTGAATTTGCTGATTATTTTATTGAAATTTTAAAGAAAATTCCGCGTGGCTGCTGCTCATAAATATGCCAATGTTGCAAATAAATGGCAGAAAAATTAAGTTATTTTACAGGAAGCGGAGTTCTTGAATAAAATCCTGATGCTGACTGGGTTCGAGGAAATCCTTTGAATTATAATAAAAAAAACTACAGTCTATTGAAATTCTTGTATCCAATTGATGTTATTTCCACTTCAGCAAACATCAACTGTATGCTAGTGTAGATTAAGTTAGTTTTGGAAGTACTAGTACAATTGAAAAAGTCATACATTTGTTAGAAGTCCCAGCAAAACTTAACGTTGTGTAGGTATTTAAGTGGCTTTTCCAAAACACATATTTGTTTATATGTTTGGAAACTAAATCACGAATACAGTATAGGTATAGTAAATTTTAAACAAGCATACGACTTTCTAGAGGACCCTCCTTACGAGTTTCAAGAAACACCAAGAATTTAGGTACCTACTCTCTAAATTCTTCCCACAATTAGTTTTCATAGCAAGAAAATTAAACAAACATAATATGTATGGTTCCATAACAGATGGCAATTGCAAATACTTACAGAAACCTATTCAACTCTATGAGCGGCCGGTAAAGGCATTTACCAGACCTGGCATGGTGCATAAAGCTCAATTTTAAAAGAAATACTAGCTGGCACAGTGGCGCTGTGTCGCAAACCTAACTTTATATGCTTTCAAAATGGTTTTTCCAAAAACACATAATTGTTTACATGTTTGGAAACTGAATCGCGAACGCAGTATAGTAACTTTTGAGCTTACGAGATTAAAAAACACCAAGAATTTAGATACCTACCCTCTAAATTCTTCCCATAATTAGTTTTTATAGCAAGAAAATCAAACAAAAATAATATTTATGATTCCTAAAGAGAAGCCAATTGCAATTACTTACAGAAATCTATTACATTCTATGAGCGGCCGATAAAGGCAATTACCTCCAATTAGCAGACCTGGCATGGTGCATACCGCTCAATTTTAAATGAAATACTAGCAGCAATGATTTCAAAAGTAAGGATACGCCCGTCTGAACATTTTACATAGAAGTTCTTCGTTCGTAATTCGAAGTTCGCGCACCACTGTCAACTGAGTCGCGTTGGCCCTAAAACCGTCATTTTAGGGCCAGCGCGCTGGTGCCATTTAGTCGCGCCGTTAGCCCGGTCCTTACGCTAGTAATATATATGTCAATGACTAGCAGTATACCCGCGGCTATGCTGGCGTTAATGAAACAGTATGCTGTGACCGTGGCTCCGCTTGTCAGGAATTTGTAGGACGACCGAATGTCAAAACAAGCAATTATGAACTCAGTTTACTGGTGCTAGACTGTTTAATCACAAACTCTAATTGATTCTTGAGATCACCCATATTTTAGATTGTATGAAAATCTCGTCGCAATATGTTGCTAATAAGTATTATTTATACAACTTTATTTTTAGTATATGCGAAAGTACAAAATTTCAAAACTGTATCATGAAAAATCACAAAGTTATAAGCATTTAAGTTACCTGTTTGTCCGTACATAAAAACTTTTTAACAAAAAAAAAAACCGACTTCCAAAAAAACACTACAAAGTGAAAAATAACTTTTATTTCGGAAGTCGGTGTCTTTGGATCTTTATTTTAGTTTTTTGCCACCGACTTCCGAAATAAAAGTTATTTTTCACTTTGTAGTGTTTTTTTGGAAGTCGGTTTTTTTTTTTGTTAAAAAGTTTTTATTTCTCGCTTTTTAGTGTGTCTGTTTATAATGTATCTAAGTTACAATAGCCTAATGCCAACTTGCTCATCGCCTTTTACAAAATATTGCTTTTCCCGATGCAGGGACGTTAATTGTTGAGGAGTTCTCCTGGTATTCCACCATCAGCTCCATTTCACCATTCGCATTGTGACGAGCATAACTTGCTTAGCAACCATATTAAAGTAAGTAATCGAATCGCAAACCGGGAAATACTTATTATTGAGTAGTTCCGGAGTTCCGGTAGCCATCTGTGGTCTTCATCATCAGTTCCACTTCACCAAATGATGCTTTCCGAGAGCAAATGCACGAGTTACTACAAAAAATACCCAAATCGCTATAGGTGAGCCTATAATACTTGAAGAGTTCCTTCGATTTCTCCAGGATCCCATCATCAGATCCTGACCTGCTGACAATGGGACCACCTGGAAAGTATACCCTTTCAAACAAAAAAATAATTTTTGAAATCGGTCGAGCCGTCTCCGAGTAATCGGGGAACATACATAAAAAAAAAAAATAAAAAAAAAAAAAAAAAAAAAAAAAGGTTCCGACGAATTGAGAACCTCCTCCTTTTTGAAGTCGGTTAAAAAACATGCTCACCTGCGCCGCTCCGTCTTGCGCTCATAATAGTACCTAGGTACCTAACCGTTCGGCGCGGAGATTGGATAACCTACTTAGCGTCGCTCGGTGTCCAACTTTTAACCTTTTTTAAATATTTTTGGGAGAAAATATAACATAGGGTAAAAATTGGAATCGATTGAGTTACTTATTCTGAACAAACTATATACAGGGTGATTGGAAGATGGGTGCAAAGCTTTAAGGCGAAGATAGTACAGACAATTTAGAACCATTTAAGCCATGGTTGTCTTAGACGAAGTCTTACTACTTTTTTTTTACCAATTTCTTAAGATTTTTTTCAAAAATTCCTAAAGTTTTAACTAAACTATTTATTTATGGCCAAATTGAATGATAAACGAATTCATTTTTATTGTATTTAATTAAAGTAATGTGTAAGCAATCTAGCAAAACATGTTTTAGGCCTCTGTGTCGTTAGACATTTTTTTTACAGATATTTAAAGTTCATAACAAATTTTAAAATTCATAAATACTTTTTGTAAACCTTATTTTAAAAATAACGGAGCGTGCTTTTTTTGTTCAAACCTTTTTGAAAACATGCTTGATAATCGCTCTTTCTTTTGAGGTAACATTTACGCAGGTATCTTACAAATTATTGAAATTAGGACCTAAAAACCAATTTAAGGGAGAAATTTTTAATTTTAGGCAGTCTAAATAAAACAACATTTGAATTAAATTTATTTATGTTTCATGGTCAAAATGTTGTCCGTGATTCCTAATACAAGCACGGCTCCGTCTTCTCACTTCTGTTGTTGTTATTTTCAACATCATATCTCCAGCTTCATTGTTTCAAACTCTGAATTCATTCTCTCTGTCAGTTCTTCTCTCGTGTTTATTTCAACATTCGTATACACCAGCTCCTTGGCCCGGCCCCACACGAAAAAGTCCAGCAGGGTCAGATCTGGTGAGCGAGCGGGCCAAGGGATGGGTCCATCTCTGCCAATCCAGCTGTCAGGAAAGCAATTATTTAAGTGTTCCCCATGTGTTGTGTGGGTTATGAATGTTTGTAATGCCCTCCCTAGAAAATTTGCTTTCATCCGTCCACAAGATTGATTTCAAATTCAAATTTTCTAGGGAGGGCATTACAAACTTTCATAACCTTCATGAATGGACCGCCAAAGACAACAATCCACATTTTAAGAAGCAGGTGTCGTTTCAGAGGAAATTCTCTGTCAATGTTTGGGCTGGAGTAATTTGCAGGACGTTGATTGGGCCCCACTTCTTACCGGAGACTTTCAATGGTGAAAATGATTTGCACTTTCTACAAGTGGATTTACCAGAGCTGATAGAGGAAACCGGTGTCCCGATATTCGCAAGAGACAGTACAGTCATCTTTCAGCAAGACGGCTGTCCAACGCATTGGATGTTAAATGTAAGGGAACACTTAAATAATTGTTTTCCTGACAGCTGGATTGGCAGAGATGGACCCATCCCTTGGCCCGCTCGCTCACCAGATCTGACCCTGCTGGACTTTTTTGTGTGGGGCCGGGCCAAGGAGCTAGTGTATACGGATGTTGAAATAAACACGAGAGAAGAACTGATAGAGAGAATGAATTCAGAGTTTGAAACAATGAAGCTGGAGATGATGTTGAAAATAACAACAACAGAAGTGAGAAGACGGAGCCGTGCTTGTATTCGAAATCACGGACAACATTTTGAACATGAAACATAAATAAATTAAATTCAAATGTTGTTTTATTTAGTCTGCCAAAAATTTAAAATTTCTCCCTCAAATTGGTTTTTAGGTCCTAATTTCAATAATTTGTAAGATATCCGCGTAAATGTTACCTCAATAGAAAAAGCGATTATCAAGCATGTTTTCAAAAAGGTTTGAACAAAAAAAGCACGCTTCGTTTTTTTTAAAATAAGGTTTACAAAAAATATTTATGAATTTTAAAATGTTTTATGAACTTTAAATGTCTGTAAAAAAAATGTCTAACGACACAGAGGCCTCAAACATGTTTTGCTAGATTGCTTACACATTACTTTAATTAAATACAATAAAAATGAATTCGTTTATCATTCAATTTGGCCATAAATAAGTAGTTTAGTTAAAACTTTGGGAATTTTCGAAAAAAATCTTAAGAAATTGGTAAAAAAAAAGTGGTAAGACTTCGTCTAAGACAACCATGGCTTAAATGGTTCTGAATTGCCTGTACTATCTTCGCCTTAAAGCTTTGCACCCATCTTCCAATCACCCTGTATATTCAGGTTTCGCATATACAAAAAATAACGTTGTATATACTACGTACTAAATTAAATGATTAACTAAACAAATAAAAACAAAAACAAAAGGACACTGAGGCGTCGAAAGTTCTCGTCCGCATCGCTGTCACCTGTGAAAACGTGCCCAGAAGACTGGCAGCATTGCCACGCCACGTTGAATGGTAATGATAATTTGGCCAAAGAACAACCCAGTCCTCTGGCCACGTGAAGTGTCGACCAGTCGACGAGAAATTTCTTTTTAGTCGTGATATATATTGTCAAAGAAACTTGATCAAGTAAAAGAAAAATCACAGTGATCTTTATTCACGTTAAAATAAGGTCGCTATTGAGTTGATGCTGTCAGAGGTAATATAATTGCGAAAGGACTGTAGCCAGCCCAACGTCGCCTTTCGATTAAACCATCAAAACCATTGACAACTACCATCTTTAACCTGACAGCTACAAACAGAAAGACAAAATTCTTTCACATATCACGTTCAAAAGATTAACACAGTTGAACAGTGACATCTAGCGGCAGTAACACGTAATTACGATGTCTCGTATCAAATCTGCGCGTGGGCAGCGAATGTTTGTATAAATAGTCGTTTGAAGCTTGTTTATTTTGTATTGCAATTGGAAGTGGGTGTTAGCGGTTGCATTTCATTGAGATGTTTTGTGTTTTTTGTTGAGTGCAAGTCTGGATGGAGTTTATGAGAGATTGGCGCATCAATTTCGATGCAATTTGCCTTGTGGCGTACATACAATTTATATATCAATTTGACTGTCGTCCTAAATCGTCTGGTTTCTCTTTAACTCATCAACACACGATTCAGTCTGTAATTTTGAGCTGAAACAACAATATTTTGCTCGGGTGAAATGTCAATCCTGAAATTACAGAAATTAAAAATGTTTAAGTGAAGTAAAAAAACAGCTAATTTCGTATGCAAGTGCCGTTCGGGGACTGAAAACAATAACGATAAATTGTTCTACCGAACCGCACGTTAAAAAATTTTGTTTCAGTGCGGTTAGTGGAATTGCTCAGGTGCGGTTCGTCCAAGTGCGGTTGAAATCAGTGCTATGAGTAGAATAGCTCAAAAATTCCACGGAGTTTCAGCACCGATTGAATGGAGCTGACACACGCACAACCACACAAAACCACGCCTTAAATTCCCGATGGGTAAAAAAGGAAAACGAGAATGGTTGTAGTTCGGGGGGGTAAGGGGTTCAAAATCACGCCTATAACGTTCCAACTGTTGGGACACAGGTCTCCTCTCTGTGCGAGTGGGCCGTAATCCACCACGCGGGCCCAGTGCGGGTTGGTAGATTTTACATGTCATCGAAATTTTTGGTTCTAGGACATACAGGTTTCCTCACGATGTTTTCCTTCACCGTTTTGAGAGTGGTGGTGATGAAATAAACTACACAAAGTAACGCGCTTGAATGGGTTTGAATTTGAACCCACGACGTAGTAACGACCCACAACTCGTAAGTAGGAGTCGTTCCTTCTGGGCCACCATTGATCTCTTCAGCAGAAACATGTTTTTTTTTTGTTTTGTAGTCATTAGTTATTGATTTGGGGTATTCCTCGAAACGCAGCTAATGAAACGTCTATCGATATCATTTATTACGAATCCTTCATGCTCTTCTCTATGTTTCATCGTTGATGCATTTCGAGAAATAAAATTATAATATTTTTTTTTTTCGAGCAATTATTTTGGTGAGTTTCGGGGAATACCCCATCGATTTGACCCTGTATGTATTCTTATCAATTAAAAGAATAATAAAAAAAGTAATTTAAAAAAATTAAACCGACTTCAAAAAGAAATGAACTCAAAATTATGAAATAACTTTAATTTCGGAAGTCGGTGGCAAAAAAGCAATTTACAAAAATTAAACCGTTATTATTAAAGTCGGTGTCTTGGGATCTGTATTTTAGTTTTAGTTTTTTGCCACCGACTTCCGAAATTAAAGTTATTTCATAATTTTGAGTTCATTTCTTTTTGAAGTCGGTTTAATTTTTTTAAATTACTTTTTATTTGGTAATTTTTAGTTGTTGCACTAGAATTTGACCAAGGTTTTGAGATGTTTTCGCTTTGACACTACACCCGTAGCTCGTATCAATAAGCCAGGCCGTCACACTTTCACGTCTTAGTCCATATCTTGAAAATTACTGAATCGATTTTGATGAAACTTGCACTGTTCCCTAAGTTGAAGTAAATGTAAGCCAATAAAAAAAGAATGGTCACGATCCGATTAATAGTTACGGAGATATACGTGGACAAACATACATACATACATACATACATACGTCTATAAAATTTGGTATATTTGTTTGGAAGCCCTAATAGATGGTCATATGTGAATATAATGCAATTCCAATAATATTACATACATACGTATCGAATTGATAACCTCCTTTTTTTGAAGTCGGTAAAAAAATAGGAAATGTGAAAAACACTTCTAATTTTCAGAAACATTCCACGAAGGGGATTGAAGATTTTTTATATGGGGCCAGGCATACCTACTGCCGCGCCATTTTGTTTTTATTTTAAATGGAGGCCTCTCATAAACCCTATATAAAATCGACAGCTGATAATAGGTTTCATGCGCAGCCGCGATATTGCAAAAAAATTCAAAATGGCGGACATTAGCATGCACCATCAAAACCCTTTCTCCACTGAAAAAATGAAGCTGAACTAAGAATTGTTTACACCTCACTTTGTATACTATAGAAAAAGCCTACAATTTACAAATAAACAAACATACCCTAATAAACCGCTATTACGGATATTTGTTTCCCTTTTATAGGCATGGGATCGCGTGACACGGCACAATTAGCGTGCAAGTTACATAGGACGGCCGCCGGACGGATGGGTGACCGAATAGGGACGGAGTATTATCCCTTCCGTAGGGTTGAAGATGTTTTGTCATGTGATTATGAGCGGTTTGTTTTGTTTGGCGTTTCCTGGGCTGTGTGTCTCTTTGGGCGCTTCAGTTGATTGTACACGCAAACGTTGTGCTTGGGTTGAACTGCTGACGGCACGTTTGGCGCAGTGGTTAAGCGATTGACTGCTGCGCTGCGTGTCGCGGGTTCGATTCCCGCACGGAACAAATATTTGTATGACCTACAAGTAGTTGTTCCGGGTCTGGCTGTTTGTGTATGTGAGTTTAAATGTTTGTAAACGTACCCACAATACAGGAGAAATTCCTAGAGTGGGGCAACGTTTAAAAAAAAAAAAAAATTATAAGACATATTTGCTAAAAATATTTGCAGGATACTCGAAGTCGTACCTCTACACACACAAACTCAAACTATACTCAAAGCATTTATTTCAAACTAACTGACCCGGCGAACCTCGTACCGCCTCCGATTTTTTTTTGTTATTTTTTTCCCATGTTTTAATGATTAAGTACTCTGTTATTCGGGGAAAAGACAAATCCAACAAATAAAAGATCATAAAAATCGGTCCAGCCGTTCTTGAGTTATAAATGTAGCTCATTTGGAGACATCGACGTAACTGCTACTTTACTTTTTTTTACGGTATTGTTTCTCCTAACGTAAATACGCTTTCTAAGTGCTTTGTCATTTAACTCATTTTTGGAAAAAATAACATTTACGTCGATGTTTCTCTAAATGAGCGATATATAGATAAATCAAAACCAAAAGATGAAGCTAGTTGCCCACACCAAAGCGTAGTAGGTTCCTTCCTATACGTTCCTAAGCGAAGAACGGGCAAGAAACTTCACGATAAAGATCCACGAAGGGACCAACGGCTTAACGTGCTTTCCGAGGCACGTAGGGCTCACGGTATGTAAAGATGGTCACCCATCCACAGGCCAACCGCGGCAAGCGTAGCTTAACCTGATCGATCGACCTGTGCGACTGTTATTATTTAGCCACGGGCCCCTCAGCCCAACATCTAATGTTATTCGGCCAGTCGTCAGCCCATGTCTAAAGCCTTAACTGACGCCCTAAAATGATAACACAGGGCTTACCTATGACGTCAGACTTGAGCCGTTATAATTAACTTTGGATCCATGTTAGGTAATGTGACGTCATAGAAACATGACATAACTTGCCTGTATTCCTCGAAGGTCTAGGCAGAAGCGTCTACGTCTAGTACACCCACATTGTGTCAGTTACATTTGAGTCCTATGTAACAAGGGACGGGCTTGCTCCGTGGCCTCCGTGCCTCGGAAAGCACGTTAAGCCGTTGGTCCCGGCTGTCATTCGTGGATCTTTGACAGTCGTTACGGGTAGTCAGAAGCCCGAAAGTCTGACAACCAGTCTTAACAAGGGGTAACCCAGCAACTGGATTGTGGAGGTCGCTCCATGTAAAATATTGGTATTCGGCTGCATTCGGTTAGACTGGAAGCCGACCCCAACATAGCTGGGAAAAGGCTAGGCAGATGATGATGTAACAAGGGACGGGTTTATTGTCATTAACAGGGTACAAATCAAGACAACGACCTACTACTGAAAAAATTCTAATGAATGAAAGTAAGTTTTAAGTTGAGCTACATGATCACTGACAAATGCTTGCACTGACTGGACTGGTCCACATAAATCTGTGTGGTACTTTCCTCAAAAGACCATTTCAGACATCAATCTATGCTATGGGGAACCCGCAATATAGCGCAGATTTTCAGTAGTAACCCGAAACGGACGTACGGAACTCAAGCCAGCACTCTAACTGCGTAACACACTATCAAGCACAATCTGAATCAATTTTAAGTATATTGCTAATCCATTGCTTCATTGTTCGAAACATTTGTATCCTCAACAACGTAAATAACGCATTAAGGCTCCTACAAACAAGCGCGACACGCGATATAAACGCGCGCGACACAAAGGCATCGCTCGTTACGCGACTGGGGCGGTGCCTTTGTGTCGCGTGTCGTGTCGCGCCTGGTTGAAGGAGCCTTTAAATGTAGTTGAACAGTCAAAATGAAAGCCATTGCTACTGATAGTGTGTTACGCAATTACCCCGCAGCCTTCAGCGCGGGAGATATTACAGTGCACAAGTGCGTGCGCAAATACAGGTCATTCAGACACTCATCCATCACTCTCATTGTCCGATGGGACGGCAATCCGACACGACCGGAGAAAGATCAGGCACAGGGCCAAAGGCAACCGCTGTACGTTTAGATATACTAGGTATAAATACTAACCATAATGACAAGTCAAACAGAGTCACCTGTCAAACTGATAGTCAAGAAATGTCGGAAACAATTTAAAAAAACTTACATTGTTAAAGGCAAAACAATTTTTGATGATCAATCACCAGAAACAACCCCCAAATTATTTCCGGCAACGAAATTGACGTACACAAAACAACATTTAATAAACGAATAGCAACGGTAAAAGAGTAAGTTATTATCAAACAATCAACTAAATATTTCAATCAGTTGCTCCCGAAATTGTATAATCGATATGGTTGTTACAGCAACGAAATTTTATTACATAAGGCTAGAAGGAAGAGGGGCCCGTGGCTAAATAATAACAGCCGCACAGGTCGATCGATCAGGTTAATTTTATTTTATTTTTATTTTATTTATTTGGGAAAAACAAACAATTGTACAATATGTGTTACAAAAAAAGAAAATATATAAAGGACATATGGTTAAATGTACAATCAACAACGTTTCCACGGATTACTAGTGTACATTATTAATTAGATAGGTAAGTACAAATTACATTTAAATACCAAGTAGGTCTCTTAAACTTTTAGCTTAGTTACTAATCACACTTAATTTTGTTTTTGACCATCACACAAACTATCAATAATTTTTTTCTTAAAATTACTTTGAGACAGAACGCTAAGCTACGCTTGCCGCGGTTGGTCTGTGGATGGGTGACCATTTTTACATACCGAGACCCCTCCGTGTCTCGGAAGGTCCTGGCTGTCATTCGTAGATCTTTGACAGTCGTTACGGGGAGTCAGAAGCCCGAAAGTCTGACAACCAGTCTTACCAAGGGGTATCGCATTACCCAGTAACTGGGTTGTGGAGGTCAGATAGGCAGTCGCTCCATGTAAAATACTGGTATTAAGCTGCATCCGGTTAGACTGGAAGCCGACCCCAATATAGTTGGGAAAAGGCTAGGCAGATGATGAAGGCTAGAAGACTGTGGCTTTTGCGTTTTAGTAGGCGAATAATCATGGATATTAAAAACTAAGCAAATATTTTGTTATTAAAATATTTGTTTAGTTGTTGATAAAGGTTTAATGAAATGATAAGCTAGTATTAAATGACCTAATACTAGTAGCTTATCATTTCATTAACCTTTCGATAACGAACCGAATCGGAATCAAATCAATGAGTTGGTTATTATTGTATTGATTTTTCTTCATAACACTTTCTCTGAGAGAGAGTTTACGGGGTTTTCAAGGGTGCTGGCTGAAGCCAGTAGTGAAGTCAAAATGTAAAATCAAAGATGGTATTCAAGGGTGTCGTTTTTATGATTTTTGTGGATGCTAAAGCAAGTCCAAGATGGCGACAACTTTATACTAGATGGCTCTTGATTAAAAACGCGTAAATATTATATTCAGTCTTTCTCTCGGTCTCATTATTATACGAGTGTGTGCGTGTGTGTGTGTATCGCATAAGGAAATTCGTTCCTGAAGTGTCCCCGATATACACACTTTTATTGCGTGTAATATTATTATACTGCTGATAATTTTGACTTCATTCAAATTATCACAAGATGGATTATTAAACGATAACGTAGCGTAGGTATCGGAAGCCAAATATCATAATATCTTGATTTTCTAAATGTCAGAGCTGCATATAATCTACTACACGTCAACACACAAATTCCCGACGAGGTTAAAACGAACTTTAAGCCATGTAAAGGATAAGATAAACAGGAATATAGACAACATCTGAGTGACAACATTTTCTGTGATCCTTAAATCCGATTTCCGATCGCGATTGGCTTTGATCGTTTTCAACAGCACTGATTGCTGACACATATCTTTGACACTGCTTCGATATATCTGCTCAATTTGTGCGTGAAAGTGCTAGAAAATTGGGTTCGGTATAGGGAGGGGCACAAAAGGGAAGAGGAACCTTTTTGGACAATTTTGATCAAGGCTAGCAATGATACGAGTACATACCATGAAAAAGGTTTCAAATAAGATACCTTTTGTTTTAAACATAGCAATTAATAATAAGACGACATCCATTAGGCTAATCTGATATAATAAATTTAACAAAACGCGATACAGTTGCGTGAGACATGCCTTACATTCTAAATTGATGCCTCCAAAACTTTCAGGCTTACAAATCTATATAAATAAAACAAAGTCGGATAAGTTACACCATTTATAACACAAGAACGGCTGAACCGATTTTTATGATCTTTGATTTATTGGATTTGTCTCCGCCCCGTATAGCAGAATAACTATTAAAACATGGGAATAATTCGCGAAATAAAAACTTTTACAAAAAAAACAACCGACTTCCAAAAAACACTATAAAGTTAAAAATAACTTTAATTTCGGAAGTCGGTGTCTTTGGATTTGTATTTTAGTTTTTTGCCACCGACTTCCGAAATTAAAGTTATTTTTAACTTTATAGTGTTTTTTGGAAGTCGGTTGTTTTTTTTGTAAAAGTTTTTATTTTTCACTTTTTAGTGGGTCAGTTTGTAATTTATTTAAGTAACAATAGCCTAATATCAACGGATCATCACCTTTTACAAAATATTGCTTTTCCCGATGCAGGGACGTTAATTGTTGAGGAGTTCTCCTAGTAAGAACCAGGAGAACTGGAGCTGATTGAGAAGTCACCATCAGCTCCACTTCACCATACGCATTGTAACGAGCATAAATTGCTTAGCAACCATATTAAAGTAATCGAATCGCAACCCGTGAAATATTTGTCATTGAGTAGTTCCGATGGCCATCTGTGGTCTTCATCATCAGCTCCACTTTACCAAATGATGATTTCCGAGAGCAAATGCTCAAGTTACTTTAATTATTGAGTAGGCCACACGACGAAAAATGACGCGATTACGCAACTTAAATTCGGTTTCAAATTGACGCATCAGCATGACTAGTAGGTAGTGGTCGTCCTATGTAAAACTACAATCTTAATTAGGTAGGTATTATTTTTGTACGACCTGAACATTTTGGCGTATTGAACCGTATGAAGTAAGCCCAACAAAAGGTAACTGCTGTAAATCGTTGAGGAATTCCCTCGACTGTCTATGGTCTCCATCATCAGACCTGTAATGGCACTTATAACCCATATGGGTGCAAAGTTTTTCCTTTGCCATTACAGTTCTCATAAATATAAATTAATTAATTCCAAACACAAGGTAGCTACTGTAAACTGTTGAGGAGTTCCCTTAACTGTCCTTCGTCTTCATCATCAGACCCCTAATGACAGTCACAACCCATCTAGGTGTAAAGTTCACATCAATACAAATTAATCAAGCCCAAACACAAGGTAACTGCTGTAAATCGTTGAGGAGTCCCCTCGACTGTCTTTCGGCTCCATCATCAGATCGACTCCAGGCCTTCATTAAATTGTAGTGCTTTAAAATACTTAACGAAAAAATTAACAAACGCACTAGTCGCTCCTACGATTTTCGAATGTTCCCCTCGGTTTCACTGGGATGCCATCATCAGATCCTGGTTTCCTTATCATGGTACCACCCTTGGCATATCTCCTTTCCAACAAAAAAAGAATATTCAAAATTGGTTCATAAACGACGAAGTTATCCGCGAACACACATAAAAAAAAAAAAAAAAATATACGGTCGAATTGAGAAACCTCCTCCTTTTTTTGAAGTCGGTTAAAAAAATATATAATGAAGATAATAAATTTTCTCATTCATTGGTGCTTATTGTTTCCGAGGCGGTACGAAGTTCGCCGGGTCAGCTAGTAAAGCAATAATAAATACTCCCAGAGCCGTACCATTAAATCTTTTATCTTTATTTCCTGTCCCGAATAAAAACTCGTACCAAACACATGTACTAAGGCTTTGTATACACCGCGTTCTTCACGTTATCCTTAGACTTTGTCAAACGCTTCTATAGCTTTTACAAATTAAATCTTACAAAGGAAATAGTACTTAAAAAGGCTTCGTTACAAAGATATTTGTAAATTCATTTAATGAAGCTATGCAGTAAGAAAGGGTCTTAACTTATTTTTGACAAGTTTCAGCCCGCCAAATCTTATGAATAAAAATACGTCGTTACCAATTCGGATAAAGAGGCATGTTACATATCGGGTGATTTACGTCAAGGTATTTAGTTTGTATGAAAATTAAACAAAAAATAAGAATTCATTAATGCGTCCATAATGAAAAAAATGCTCATTTCCATTGTCTGAACATCTGGTCGAAGCTTATGTATGTATATCATCCGGAACACGGTGTATAGGGAGTGGGTTCGTTCAAATGCCATTCGTGACAAAATATCGTGTTAGGCTGGTATTGTAAACGTAATAAAGTAGTGGATTTCCCGCGACAAACGCGGTGGCATTTACAATACGCCTCGGTTCGCTCAATCCAACTTCCTACTTAACGCGAAAAGGTGCGAGGATGAATGGATGTTTGTTACGCTTTCACGCAAAAACTGCTGCACGGGTTTGGATGAAATTTGGCACACATATAGTTTATATCTAGGATTAACACATAGGATACTTTTTATCCCGATTTTCTCACGGGGTCGAAACTTATGCGGGTGAAACCGCGTAGCACGGCTAGTATGATAATACTTCATTCCTTTAAACTCCTGCTATCACGCGATGTAATACAAAAAAAAGTTTATCTGGACGATGTTATCTGTTTTGGAATTTAATTGTATTTTAATCTGTTTCAGTTAATCCTGTGATTAGCTGCTTCCGTTGCTTATTTTGTTTTTTTTTTAACCGTAACGACTGTAAGAGATCTACGAAGGACAGCTTGGACCAATGGCTGAACGTCCTATCCGAGACACGGAGGGGTCTCGAAATGTAATGGATCCACGAACTGACAATGACAAACGTAGCTTAACCTTTCTATGCACCTCGTGCGGCTGTTAGAAGTAAGCCACGAGTTCTACCTGCCGGCAGCCAAACAAAAAAACTGTCACCAACCAAGCCCAAAAAACGACATGTCTATAACAAGACAATATTAATTTGATAGGTATTTCACCTCGGCCTGACCTTCCATCGATCCAAACAAAAATAAATGGCTGTTGTTAGTCATTATAGTCTAGTAGATGTAACAGAACGTATGAAAGTTCAATCATCCATAATGGACGATGACATACTGACGGTCCGGGCTGACGGGCAGATGATAATGTTACTCAGAAACGAACCAAATTGGCACGGAGAACGTTCAGACTATGAGGTAGGTATAACCATGCCATAATCAGCCTATAATGTTCCCACTGCTGGGACACAGGCCTCCTCTCGGTGAGAGGGAGTGGGCCGTAATCCACCACGCGGGCCCAGTGCGGGTTGGTAGATGTCACGTCTTCGAATTTTTTGGTTCTAGGACATGAGGTAGGTATGCGGTGAATAAAATTGATGTACTTACTTGCCGATGGAGTATTTTATGATGGAGCTCATACAGATGTGGAGAATATTTGCCTGATTACGGTAAAGTCAATAATACCTATTTATTATCATTTATATTAGTACCTATTTCAATAGCTTGTCAAGAGAGCTACGTAATCCATACTAATATTATAAATTCGAAAGTAACTCTAGTGTCTCCACTGAACGGATTTCGATAAAATTTGGCAGAGAGATTGCATCCCGTGGAAGGACATAGAATAGTTTTCATCGACATTCCTCGCGGGCGAAGCCGCGGGCGGAAGCTAGTAATATTATAAATTCGAAAGTAACTCTGTCTGTCTGTATGTTACCTTTTCACGCCTAAACCACTGAAGAACAGTCTACAAGAGCCAATCGAAGCTCAAACAGGCGCGCCGCGCGACACGCCATAAAATTGCGCGCGACACAAAGGCACCGCAAGTCGAGCAACGAGCGGTGCCTTTGTGTCGCGCGCGATTATATCGCGTGTCGCGCCTGTTTGTAGGAGCCTAACTAGAAATCTACACAATGAACCAAATTGATTACGGTTTCAGCAGCCAGGGTTAAAACCTCCTTCAGAATATCGCCGTTAAATAATAGATCTGTAACTACGTAACGGATCTGGCTACCGCAAGCGCGGTTTATGGTGATTTAAACACGGCAATCAGTAACTGTTTAAACGCTTCTAAAACATTGGTTTCGGGAGGTAGGTCAGGCGAGATAAGTGGTGGACTAAAGGTGACCTTTAGACTGGAATTAAATCTTATCACAAGTAAAAACTGGCCACGTGCGATTCGGACTCGCACACGAAGGGTTCCGTACCACCAGGCAAAAACGCCTAAAAACCATAAGTTTGAGAACCATAAGTATTGTAGAGCAGAAAATTTCAACTGTCTAGCTATCGCGGTTCTTGAGATACAACCTGGTAGGTAACAGACGGACGGACGGACAGACAGCGAAGTCTTAGTAATAGGGTCCCGTTTTTATCCTTTGGGTACGGAACCCTAAAAATGACAGAGTGATTAAAAACGCGGATACTAGAACACTTGAGCTTTTGGGAGGTGAAAAAAATGCTTAGACCCCGGACTTTTCAAAACTATCCCTGAGGGGGTCTAAATGAAGGTTGGAGACGAAGTCGTAGACAGCCACTCCTTGGTTCAGATTAACTTTTAGACGTACGTACCTACTTGAACTTGGTCAGTGGAACAAACCAAATTCCAAGGAATACAGCCGCAAATACTAATACTAGCCAGCTTTAACACACATAGGTAATACATAACACAACAATTTACGGATTAAAGACAATACTAAGCTAATCACAATAAAAAAAACGACGTATTCCACATTGGGCACCCGCATATGTGACACTTAAGTGAATGTGCCGCTGTGTGTCAGGTGCATTCACTCAGGTGCCATTCAAGCGAGTGCCCAATGTGGAATAAGTTATAAAAACTGCCAAGGAAAGATAATTGAATTGAATTGAAAGATAAAAACAGTCCTTATCAACTAAAATTACAAATGCGAAATTGTGTCTGTCTGTTACCTCTTCACGCTTAAACCAATGAACCGATTTAGATGATATTTGGTATAGAGATAGTTTGAGTCCCGGGAAAGGTCTTAGGATACTTAGTTTTTATCCCGATATTCCCACGGGATCGACACTTATGCGGGCGAAACCGCGGGGCGCTGCTAGTACCACATAATTGATAATTCACACAATGAAGGAAACAGAAACGAAATAGCTGTTATACATCTCGGCCCAAAGACACAGGCAATAGTACTAAAAAATGGCCACAGCATTACTAATTAAGTAACATGCTAATTAACGGATCGAAGATTTTGCAACAATACTAAGCTAATCATCCTCATTCGCCTGCCCTTATCCGAATTTATTTCTGGTCGGCGCAACATGTGTTTTTCTTCCATACTTCTCTATTAGTCGTCATCTCGGTAGTCACCCCCTTTCTAACCATATCATCATTCACATTCACACAGTCCATCCATCGTTTCTTTGGACACGAGAGTAAATAATCTAATCACAATAATAAAAGAAAAAACCAGACAAGAGCGAGTCGGACTCGCGCACCGAGGGTTCCGTACCATCATGTTTTTAAATTTTCACCGGCGAGCTACTTACTAGATCTCGTTCAAACCAATTTTCGGTGGAAGTTTACATGATAATGTACATCATATATTTTTTTTAGTTTTAACTATTCAGTTTAGAAAAAAATGATATTAGAAACCTCAACATCATTTTCAACCTATCCATAGATACCCCACAAGTATGGGTTTAATGGAAAAAAAATTTTGGAGTTCCAGTTCTTAAGTATGGGGAACCCCCATAATTTATTGTTTTTTTTTTCTATTTTATTGTGAAAATCTTAATGCGGTTCACAGAATACATCTACTTACCAATTTTCAACAGTGTAGTTCTTATAGTTTCGGAAAAAAAGTGGCTGTGAAATACGGACGGACAGACAGACATACATGACGAATCCATAAGGGTTCCGTTTTTGCCATTTGGCTACGGAACCATAAAAAACCGCCAAAAAAGTGAAGATAAACCAGTCCTTTTTAACAATATCACACATGATAATTCACATGATGCAAGAAGCAGGAACGAAATAGCTGTTATAAATCACGGCCCAAAGCAGACAGTAGATTTGACACATAATCCAGGATAATGTACGTAAGAAGGGAGAGGACAAAACAAAAGAGAGCCTTTTTAGGGTTCCGTTGATAAACAGGAAAGTTATTATGTCGCCGTGTTCGTCTGTCAAAGCAATGTGGCCCCCTAACTCGTGATATTAAGGGGAAGCGCTAAGGTAGCCCGCGAAATTCCAATTTTCTTACGTTTTTTGCAATTTGCTGGTCAGTATTAAGTTGTACGTTGATTAAAATATGATTCGCGGTCGTAACAAATATGTATTTACAGAATTATAATCATTACAACATGACTAAAGCGCGGTCTTTGTCGGACTGCATAGAAAAGAATGAGAAGCGCGATGAAAAGAACCGAAGTATCGAAAGAACCGGGACTACGGGACGAAGACCCGGTACCAGATTGCTTAAAAAATCCCGGGATTTCCCGGTATTTTCGAGACCGGGATTTCCCGGGAGCATGCATACATACGTCTATAAATATTTGTATAAGTATTTGTTTGGAAGCCCTAATAGATTGTTATATATTTGTGTGTCTATTTGTATGTCATACATTATTGGAATTGCATTATATTCATATATTATGTGAATATAATGCAATTCCAATAATATTACATACATACGTGTCGAATTGATAACCTCCTTTTTTTTTGAAGTCGGTAAAAATACTTATAATTTTAATTCCAAAAGCACTACGGAATCCAACACAACATGGCATAATCATCCACCCCGCACTCTCTTCCTAACAATTAAAAGGGCAATGCACACAATTTTTCTAATTTTTTTTTTACCCCAAGGCTGCTTTGAAACCACTCCTAAAATCACCATCTGTCATTTTTACCCAACATAATAAAAATAACAAATACGTGGAGATAAATCTCTTTGAAAGAATCATAAGGTCGTAAATTATAATTTATAAACAAGTAATAAAATCTTATAGCATTCTAAATGTCAACGGTGCGTGAAGATGGAAAAAAAAAACATCTGGTCGCAAGTGATGTGGTGTTTAAAACCATTAGTCGGATAGGGCTGTCTGGAATCTAGATTTGGTTAGATTTACTGAATCACAACATGTTTAATAATTAAGTTTGTTAATCTTTTTATGTAAGTAGCAATGTAATTTTTTTGTCCTGTCCTAGTTAGGGTTCCGTACCCAAAGGGTGAAAACGGAACCCTATTACTAAGACTTTGCTGTCTGTCCGTCCGTCCGTCTGTCTGTCACCAGCTTGGATCTCAAGAACCGCGATAGCTAGACAGTTGAAATTTTCACAAATTATGTATTTCTGTTGCCGCTATAACAACAAATATCAAAAACAAAATAAATATTTAAGGGGGGCTCCCATACAACAAACGTGTTTTTTTCGGTGTTTTTGCCTTGTGGTACGGAACCCTTCGTGTGCGAGTCCGACTCGCATTTGGCCAGTTTTTTTTTATTGTTAACTACCTGCCGCCTACGGCTTCGCCCGTGTGGTATGTCGATAAAAAGTAGCCTATGCCCTTCCCCATAGTTCAAAGTATCCCCATACCACATTCCATCAAAATCGGTCCAGCCATCTTGGATATTAGCCGGAGCAAACAGAAAGAGAAGAAAAAAAAAGTGTTTTTGTTAAAAGTACAGTATATACCTACACTCATATGTATTTAATTTAGTAAAAAGCTGCTATTTTATTTAACATAGTTTTTTATATATCCACGTTGTTTGTTGTCTTGTGTTCGTACTTTGAGGAAATAAGTATTCACAGCCGTTCAGTCGCAGATTGTACCATTCGCAAAACGTACCTTTCTCAAAATGCACCTTTCTCAAAATGCACCTTTCTCAAAATGCACCTTTCGCAAAACGTACCTATTTTTCTACAATATCTCTTTTACAGTGCTATACCTATAATAGGTAATTAAAATGCAAATTAAGGGCAAAAAATCATGCTCAATTTTTTTTCTTCGTTTATATGACTTTTTGGTAGATACCTACTTCATCAAAACGTCACAATCACAGCAACATTGCAACCTCGTGATAAGGTATTTTTTTCAAGTGCTGGTCTACTTTACATACATGGTAAATTCCTCCAGACCGGATTTCGGCCATAGCCACCAATCTCAGTGGAGACCAGCCTTCGGCACGGGAGATATTATAGTGCACAAGTGTGTGCGCAGACACAGGTGCACTCTTCTTTCCCGCACTCTCATAGTCCGATGGGACATATCTACTCTAACTCTGGTATAGTTACGTTACGACTGAAAAAAAAACTAAAACCGTGATTATGGTTATATATCTCTGACAAAATCTCGGTTAGCATAATCACACTAATATTATAAAGGCGAAAGTTTATGAGTGTGTGTTTATATGTTTGTTACTTCTTCACGCTCAAACCGCTGGACCAATTTTGATAAAATTTTGTATGGAGGTAGCTGACTGTCTGGATTAACATATAGGCTACTTTTTATCCCGATATTACCAGGGGATTGACATTTATGCGGGTGAAATCGCGGGGCACAGCTAGTTGTATGTAAAATCTTTGACTATCGTTATAATTGCTGGAACAAAATGGCTAAAGTTCTCTTCGAAACTCGTCAAAGCGAACTTCCTTTAACATGGTAAAAGGAAGTTCGTTTCGCTTTCACCAAAACACGACTAGTTCATTAAAAGGAACTCAAATCGAACAGGAATCGTTGTCTTTGATGATATCTAACTAAAGGAAATGCTATATTTACTGTTTTTAGGGTTCCGGACCCAAAGGGTAAAAACGGGACCCTATTACTAAGACTTCGCTGTCTGTCTGTCACCAGGCTGTATCTCAAGAACCGAGCTAGACAGTTGAAATTTTCACAAATTATGTATTTCTGCTGCCGCTTTATCAACAAATATTAAAAACAAAATAAAATATTTTTTTTTTTTTTTTTTTTTTTCATATCTTCCGACTCCATCATCAGATCAGTTCGACAGTACCATATTATTGTATTGTCATCAGAACTACATACAGCTGCCAATTTTCATTACGCTACGACCCTTGGAAGATGGCTAAATTAGTTACCTTAGAGTCCATTACATAGTTAGTTACATACAGGTCGACCTAATAAAAGCGTGTTAAAAATCAGAAGGATTGTATGTATATTAGCATGGTTTTTATAGCAAAAATAAAGTTTTTAGACGTATCTTCATGATTTTTTTCTATCGTATCAAATTAGTTGTTTGTATTATGTTTTCAACACACTATCTACCTAGCATATATCCTGAAGGACATCATATATTTTTCTGATTTTGTATACTGTATTCGATCATTTACTTTTATTGTTTCTAAAACTTGCGTTTTTTTGTGTTTAGGACCTGTAAGCCCCGTTTGAAGCAACCAGCCCTTAAAGTGTTACGTAATTACCCCGCAGTAAGCAAAATAAGCATAATGTAACAAACTTGCAGCACCAGGACAGAATTAGAAGAATTCCCAACAACGAAATTCAAACAAACTTAATTATAAACCAGACTTAAATAGCAGCATTAGACTCGGGTCTCTGGTAAATGGAACAATTTCCCTTTACCTAGTAGGTAACGTGAAATGAGGTTATGTATTATGTAAAGCACCTATCTTAGTGTGCATCGTGAATTAGGTTTGTAAGACCTAGGAACCTAAGGTTTTTTTTTTAGTTTTACTTGGTGGAAATTTCGTGTTCCACCGACTCACTTCGTCGCATCGCATCGCTTGCCCGCAGTATCAAATGCAAAAACATTTTTTCATATCCGACCGGTCTACCGGTCGGATATGAAAAAATGTTTTTGCATTTGAGGAGTACCGGTCGGATTTGGAAAAATATTTTTGCGCGTTCAAACAAACAAAAAAACAAGAAAAAAGTAATTTAAAAAAATTAAACCGACTTCAAAAAGAAATTAACTCAAAATTATGAAATAATTTTAATTTCGGAAGTCGGTGTCTTGGGATCTGTATTTTAGTTTTATGCCACCGACTTCCGAAATTAAAGTTATTTCATAATTTTGAGTTAATTTCTTTTTGAAGTCGGTTTAATTTTTTTTAAATTACTTTTTTATTTCGTAATTTTTAGTTTTAAGTAAAAACTGGAATATTTGTTTATAATACATAATAATAGTTTTATTGTAAATATTGCACTAGAATTTGACCAAGGTTTTGAGATGTTTTCCCTTTGACACTACACCCGTAGCTCTTATCAATAAGCCAGGCCGTCACACTTACACGTATTAGTCCATATCTTGAAAATTACTGAATCGATCTTGATGAAACTTTCACTGTTCCCTAAGTTGAAGAAAATGTAAGCCAATAAAAAAATGATCACGATCCGATTAATAGTTCCGGAGATATGCGTGGACAAACATACATACATACGTCTATGAAATTTTGTATATTTGTTTGGAAGCCCTAATAGATCATCATATGTGAATATAATGCAATTCCAATAATATTACATACATACGTGTCGAATTGATAACCTCCTTTTTTTTGAAGTCTGTAAAAAAGAACAACAACTCTTCAGCTTTGTTATTAGTAGATAAACAGGGTTATTGGTAAAACATTAACAACCTCTTAAGAAGTCATTGTACTCATCATTATGAACAACTTTTACTATGGGACAAAACCTGAAATCGCGAAAAAAAAAAATTTGCTGTTCCCTACATTTTGACGAGTTATACGAACGTAAATGTAGGGAACAGCTGATTTTTTTTCATCATTGGTATCAAATGAGGTATCTTTGGAGGCGTCTTGACCGTTCGCTGGTTATAGGCTATGTGACGTCACACGGTCACAATAAATTTGGCGCCCTCTAGCGGACATAAAGTCATGACCTAAATTATATATTATTTTTAATCATGCCGTGTTGGGTATCAAATGAAAGGTCTTAATTAGGACATTTCAAAAATATAAATATTACTAAAATAAGCCTCAAAATAATTAAATAAAAAATAAGTTTAAAAACTAAAAACCCGACTACAAGAAAGTACCTTCCCGTGGTCGCATGCCGCTGTACTAACATACAAAGCGAGGGTAGCATGCGACCACGGGAAGGTACTTTCTTGTTTCATCCTTTTCAGTAGTCGGGTATTAGTTTTTAAACTTATTATTCAAGTAGGTACAGAAAGTAATCCATTTAGAATGCGATTGTAAGCAAAGTCAACAGCTATCAAATAAATATACAACAACAACATAACAACATAATCATTAATCCGCCTATAATGTTCCCACTGCTGGGACACATGCCTCCTCGCTGTGAGAGGGAGTGGGCCGTTATCCGCCACGCGGGCCCAGTGCGGGTTGGTAGATGTCACATGTCTTCGAATTTTTGGTTCTAGGACATGCCGGTTTCCTCTCAAAACGGTGAAGGAAAACATCAAATAAATATTACCAATAAAACATACAGCCCATACAGGCAACCCTATTCAGAATGCGTCTAAATCCGCGTGGATGCAAGTCCAAAGTAAACAGTGTTACGGATTTAACATCTCAGCCAGATTATGATGAATAGCTATCAGTGTATGCCAGCAAATACCGCTGGGTATATTAGCCTAGGAGATGTGGATCATCATCAAAAGCTTGGAATGCAAAGGTAATTTGAAGTGCAAGAACTAGGTGATTTTCATCGTGTCTTATCATACGAAAAACAGTTGAAGATCTTCGTCGTAAGGTATTTTATATCGTACGAAAAACAGTTGAAGATCTTCGTCGTAAGTAAAATGTGATACGAAAGATAGCTGAAGATGAAATGCTGTCCAACGACGAAATTCAAGTAGATAGAATGAAAGAAGGTCCTATTGAAAAGGCTCCTTAGGAAAACAACAGCTGGAAATCCCTTGTTGTATGTAGCATCAAAGGTTTTCTATAAGGTGCACCATGATTTAGAGAACGCCTAGCTGACAATCATGAGAAAATAGAAAAAGCGCGTTTTTGCGAAAACAGTAAGACAAAACGTACATTTGCGTATTACTCTTCCACAACAAAAAAACCAGTCATAAGACTTGCATTAAAACGCAAAATTTGAAAATGTCAATAAACTGTCTATGATTCATAAAATCGGCAGTTGGCTTGGCAGTCACATAATGAGCCGTCAAAAGATTTATAGATATGGTCATCAAAGATTTACTAAAGGTTAAAGGCTATTGGCACTTGATTAAGACGCCATGACACAATCACAGGATTTGAATTTAGAATAAATTATATCATTTTTTCTTTTTTTTTTTTTATATTGCTGCGTTGTGGAAGGTCACCTTGTTTCATATTATGATGTAATTTTAACGACTAAAACTGGTTTTGAATTTGGCGGATTTTCGTTAAATTCAAGTTCCATCTAATCTAATCTATCTTTCTATGTATAATCTATCTAATCTAATAGTGCGTGTTGCCAGTGATGACTTATGGCACTGAAACGTGGTCGCTCACAATGGGCCTTATAAGAAGGCTAAAAGTTACCCAAAGGGCAATGGAGAGGGCTATACTTGGAGTTTCCCTGCGTGATCGTATCAGGAATGAGGAGATCCGCAGGAGAACCAAGGTATCCGACATAGCCCGAAGAATGGCCAAACTTAAGTGGCAGTGGGCAGGGCACATTGCTCGCAGAACAGATGGCCGATGGGGCCGAAAGGTTCTGGACTGGCGACCGCGTACCGGAAGACGTAGTGTTGGAAGGCTTCCCACAAGGTGCTCCGACGACCTTGTGAAGGCCGCAGGAACCCGTTGGATGCGAGAAGCGCAGAACCGGTCGAAGTGGAGGTGCTTGGGGGAGGCGTATGTCCAGCAGTGGACGTCTTTAGGCTGAAATGATGATGATGAATCTAATCTAACTAGCCTGTATTGTTCCACTGCAGAGCAAAGGCTTCCCTCTCCCTTTTCCACATAATTCTGACTTTTACGAGTGCCGGCCAGTCCCTAACGTAGGAGTAAAAAAAAAATCAAGTTATGGAGACGGAAAATTTAACTAGTTTTAGATACATTTCTTGATAATATATTTAAAAACAAACTGGTTCATATGTAAAAAAACTGGTTTCTTATCAAGTGTGTCTTAATAAAAACATATTCTAGGTGTATAGTTTTAAAAGTGCATCAAATTGACATTATTTAATCAGTCAAGGAAATTTTGTGGTCTTCCTTACCTACCTTTTGGCTTTAACTAAATATAACTTATACTTTTTTACTAAATATAAACATGACATTGCACAATTTGACATATAATGATAACTTATTCCAGTTAATTGATACTAACTATTATGTTGGTAATAATTTATATTTGACAAAAGATAGATATAATATTGTTATGTACTATCTTTCTAACTATCAAAAAAGACAGATAGCTGTGTCGCTATCATATTTTTTTTCTATTTCAGCCAAACATTTGGCTAAACAAATTGCTCCTATTGAGCAATGCAATGACTTTTTAAATTACTCTGGTAATAATTTGGTTGAAATTATTGACATTAATCATTTAAATTAGAATTTAAGACAATAGAGGCAACCTCTTGCAAAAATGTAAATAAGTCAAATGAAAGTGTAAAAAAATTAAATAGTATCAATCTGGTGCATCAAAATATTCAAGGTTTTTCAAACAAAGACTTAGAAGTAGAATTATTCCTGAATTGTTACAATATAGATATTCTTTGTATGACAGAACATTGGCTTAAAAGTCACCAGTTCATGTTCAATTTTAGTAATCACCAGGTTGGTAGTTCATTCAGCAGAGTAAATGCTATACATGGTGGCTCATTAATTTTAATAAATAACCAGCTTAAGTTTAAAGACCGAAAGGATATTGTGAGCCTCTCTGTTGAACGGACAATTGAAATAGCCTGTATAGAATTGGAGCAGTTCATTATATTAAGTGTGTACAGACCTCCTTCAGGATTGTATGATTGTTTTGAAAAAGTTATGGATGAAGTGTTGCACAAAATCTGTAATACAAACAAGTCCATCATCATTTGTGGTGATTTTAATGTTAATTTGTTAGAAAATTCTGGGTTAAGTACTAAAATTATAAGTTTGTTTCAGTCATACAATCTTGCAAACCAATTTTTGGAGCCCACTAGAATAACTCCTACTAGTGCCACATGCCTAGATAACATTTATACAGATGTTATACCAACCCACAAAGACATTATTAACCTAATAGACTCAGATCATTGTGGACAATTAATCACTATTCCAAATAAAAACAAAAAAGTTACTAAAAAAGATATCACTGTTAATCCAAAAACAACTAATCGCTTGGAAACATTTAAAACTAAACTCATGGGTAAATTACCACTTTTGTTCACTAATGATGACCCTAATCAACAATATAATGATTTTTTTAATATGTATTGCACACAATTTGATAACACATTTATTCCAAAAACATTATCGGTTAATAGTATTGCTTCCTTCAGTGACTGGGCCACCATTGGTATACATAAAAGTAGAAAACGACTTTATGAATTATATGAAGAACGGATTTGTATAAACACTTCTGAATTTAATTTATATGTTAAGAATTATTCTAAAATATTTAAAAAAGTTTGTAGCATTGCCAAGTCACGTTATTTGAGTTCAAAAATTAAAAATAGTAGTAACATTATTAAAACGACTTGGAATGTCATTAATAGCGAAACGGGAAGGTCATGCACCCGAAGTAGTGACTACAGCCTTGTTATTGATGACAATATAATTAAATCAGATTGTCAAGTCGCCGCGGCCTTTGAAAATTTCTTTGCAGAGATTCCCGTATCAACTACTAAATCTCTTAACTCATCACCCATTGCTGCAGAGTCTTTACTTAAAGAAAACGTTCCAGTTTGCGATTCTGAATTTCACTTCCAATATGTAACCTGTAAAGATATAATTAAAACTTTTCACACGTTAAATGTTAAAAAGACCGCAGATCTATGGGGTAATTCTGTGGATGTTGCTAAGTCGATTATAGACATTGTAGCACCTACTTTAGCTGTTATATTTAATAATTGTATTGACCGTGGTGAGTTTCCTGATCTTATGAAAAACAGTAAAATAATACCGTTGTTTAAATCGGGTAGTACATCAGACCCTACTAATTATAGACCTATTTCAGTACTACCTACCTTTAGTAAAATTTTTGAAAAACTTATTTTAAATCAATTGCAAAGATTTTTTAATAATAATAAATTACTACATAACAAACAGTTCGGATTTACAAGGGGTCGTTCGACTACCGATGCAGGAGTTGAACTTTTAGGACATATTTATAATGCATGGGAGGACAAATGCGATGCTTTGGGCATCTTTTGCGATTTGTCCAAGGCATTCGATTGTGTTCTTCATGAAACATTAATCAGGAAACTGCACCACTACGGAATCCGGAACGCCTCTCTGGATCTTCTTACTTCTTACTTGAGTGATAGGATTCAGAGAGTTGATGTTAACGGAAAAAGGTCACCCGGATCTGTAGTAAGAATGGGGGTCCCCCAGGGCTCAATTCTCGGCCCATTTTTATTTATTATTTATATAAATGACTTGCCTTACCTCATAAGGGATGAACATGATATAGTGTTGTTTGCAGATGACACTTCACTTTTATTTAAACTCAAACGTCAGCAGCTGGTTACTGACAATGTAAATAACGCCCTTGCAAAAGTAGTTAACTGGTTTAATGTCAATAACCTACTTCTTAACGGAAAAAAAACTAAATGTATTAAGTTTACCATACCCCACGTTAGACAAGTAGAAACTAGTGTTCTCATTAAGGATGAAGAGTTGAAACCTGAAGATACCACAGTATTCCTAGGCATAACGTTGGATGCCAAGCTTCAATGGGGCCCCCATATAGATAAATTGTCAAAAAAGCTTAGCTCTGCAGCATACGCCGTTAGGAAAATTCGTGATTTAACTGATTTAGAGACAGCCCGTTTAGTATACTTTAGTTATTTTCATAGTGTGATGTCGTACGGTATTCTGTTGTGGGGAAATGCCGCCGATATTCAGACAATTTTTATTTTACAAAAAAGGGCAATTCGTTCCATTTATAAATTAAGTCCCAGACACTCCCTCAGAGACAAATTTAAAGAGATTAATATAATGACTGTGCCTTCTCAGTACATTTATGATAATCTTTTGTATGCACATAAAAATATTAATCTGTTTAAAAAATACAGTGATATCCATAACATAAATACTAGGAACAAACACAAATTTGTTGTTCCTACAACAAGGCTCAAAAAAATAGGTGGCTCGTTTAGATGCCAATGTATACGTTTTTATAATAAACTTCCTAGCCACATTCAAGAACTAAGCCTTAATAAATTCAAATCTTTTTTAAAGCGAAAACTATGTCAGAAAGCCTATTATACTGTAAAAGACTATATTGAGGACAAAAAGGCTTGGGATTGAGCTGCTCCAATAGGTTTAGATTGTTGTTTTTATTTTTGCTATTTTACACTTTAATAATTTTTTTTTTAAGTATCTATTTACTTAAATAATGACATGTACATTTACTGTATAAAGTATTATATGATTTTAATTATTGTGAATGTGAGGACTATGTGGGTAATTTTTTGTTTTTTCTCTTCGTTTTAATCATGATCTGGCAGTTTGAGTAGTTTATGCGGCCTACCCAAATGTCCTGTCTTTGGTATTGTTCGTCGAATCGTTGAGCTCCTTAAGTTCTGAGTTGAGCTGCACGGTTACTGACAAATGCGTGCACTGACTGGACAGGTCCGCTCAATCTGTGTGGTTCTTTCCTCAAAAGACCATTTCAGACACTAATCTACATGGTCCTCAAAGATTATGTCCGGATTTTTATATACACATTGACATTGATGAATTTTATTTAGACATTGACATGAATATTTACTTTGTAAGTAATTTTTATTATTTTTTTTTATTTAATTATTGTGAATGTGAGGACTATGTGGGTCATTTCTTTTTTCCTTAGTTTTAATTATGATCTGGCAGTTTGAGTAGTTTATGCGGCCTACCCAAATGTCCTGTCTTTGGTATTGTTCGTCGAATCGTTGAGCTCCTCAAGTTCTGAGTTGAGCTGCACGATTTTTTGACAAATGCGTGCACTGATTGGACAGGTCCGCTCAATCTGTGTGGTTCTTTCCTCAAAAGACCATTTCAGACACCAATCTACATGGTCTTCACACGATCTGACCAAGATTTTGTCTGGACTTTAAAAGAGACTGTGACTTCTGAGTTTGTTTCGGCCTTTCTTCTCAGAATAGTCAGTTAGGAAACGCCGACCTCATCTAGTTTAAAAAAAAATATGATTGACGTGTAAAAGTGTTTGTACAAACCTACTTACAGAAATAAAATCATTTATCATTTATCATTTATAACATTAAATTCGAAAAAATCTGGTTGGTAGGTATTTAGACGTTCTGTGTGCACAAAATATAACCGTAGTACAGACGCCAGCACATCAAGCTGCTACATCATCTGCCTAGCCTTTTTCCCAACTATGTTGGGGTCGGCTTCCAGTGTAACCGGATGCAGCTGAATACCAGTATTTTGCATGAGGCGACTGCCTATCTGACCTCCACAACCCAGTTAGTGGGCAATACGATACCCCTTGGTAAGAATGGTTGTCAGACTATCGGGCTACATCACATCAAGCTACTATAATCTGTCAAATTTCTTTAATAAATTTGCTTGATGTGCGCCCGACTGTACAATCATCATCATCATCATCAACCTATAGCAGTCCACTGCTGGACATAGGCCTCCCCTAACAATATATTATTACAAAATATCCTACCTAACTACCAAAAAAACCGTTACGTCCGTTTTTCCTATAAAATGTTGTGCTCACATTTCTAAATGATCTCAATCCGCACCAGGAGCCAAAGTAACAATAGATTTATCAATTGTGCCTCATTAATATTAGTCAAGATTTGACAGTTCAAATGTTTAATTCAGTTTGAAACACTAAAATTTAATTTTTTTTTTTTCTGTATAATTACACCAGGCCCCCCCATCTCCATTCCAGCCTGTATTACATTCTCCCCATTACATCACATATCTACAATAACAGCAGTAATTATCAATCACGCTGAGCTCAAACCATTTCCTTCCGAATAATTACGTTCACAATCAGCAATACACCGCAGCTTCCGTCTATACTCGACCTCGATTGAATACCTGGCGAGCAACACGATACCCAATATTGTATAGTTGGCAAAAGATATTGGTAAGCAGGTGTCGTGAGTGGCCAATTTGTTTAGCCCAATATTTAGCACGCTCATTGCGAAGGGAAGAGCTTGTTTTTTATGTCAAAATCAAATCATGTATATCAATAAAACAAAAATAAAGTCCCGGCTCCAACTAAAAAGCTCACTTTCAAGCAGTATGATGCAGTTGGTAGTTATTTTAGTTCTATCTCGGATTTGACGCCACCAACTGCATCAGAGCCGTTCCACCGTGTAGAATGGCTCTCAGACTGCTTAAAAGTGTTAAAGCTTGTTTTAAACCATTTTTACAAGTTGTTGTTGAGATTTTAAAACAAATTAGTAAAATAGTCTTTTAATCGTTTTATGAGTAACAAATAAACGCCTGGTGCCTTGGTAACGCACAGTCCGTTCATTCCCTAAACACCAATCAACTTTAGCGTGTGTACAACCACGAATATCAAACTACCCGCCACAATCGATATGACCTAAATATACATCATTTGAATCCGAATGCACCGTCGAAGATTACGAAAAGCAAGCGCCATAAACAAGACGTAATGGTACAAGTCGGGGTTACGGTTGAATTTTATGTCTCTTTTAATATTTCTGACAATGTAGAATCAATGTCCGGCCGTTAAATTTATGAGCTGTTATGAATCTATCTACTTACATTGGGAACCGGATTTATTACAATTTTAAAGTTCACTCATACAAGAATGTGATATATAAGCGTTCTGCGTTTTGATGGATTCACATGTATCTTTGCGTGTGTAAGCTAAATCATGCTAAAACATTATCTCGCAGCATCAAAATTAGCTTTTAACTTAGAATCAAGTTTTCATGACTAACCTACAAAATTATCTATGTACAGTCAACAAAAGAGATAGGTATGCAGGATCGTCGGATGTAGTCGAAGTTTAGTAAGAAACCGATAGATGTTGTCGACTGAAATTTAATTTGATAAATGAGCTGTTTGTTTTCTATTAATAAAATTAAATTTTATTCGAGAACATTCATCGGTTTATGTACACATAACCAGACAAGAAAAGAAGAGAAAAATAGATACAAAGGTGATGCTTATTTATAATATTAGTGTGTTATTATCTATTGCATAAAATTGTGACATCTCCTAAGATCCCAGACCTTTAGAAGAAACAACACCCGGAATATTTTGCGTAAGTACCCGTTGTTAAAACGAAAGCCCCGATTCCATTCATTCCCATTCACTCACCTCAAACATACCCAAAGCTCCCTTAAATCAATACACCATTCAATAAAACAGTAACAATCGTCTGTTTAACAAGAAACATCAAAGCTGCGCCTGCGCCTAACGTCTGATACGTGCCAGAGTGCTCCGTGCCCGCGACATGTACCGCTAAATTTATCCCGCATACCTTTTATGAGTCATTACTAGTACGTTTATGTTTATTTGCCGTTTTATAATGTTTATTCGCTACAATTTGTGGGTAAGATAGTGTGTCACGCATTATTTGAGTCATCATCATCATTCTCTTGTCCTCATCCCAATTTATTTTAGGTCGGCGCAACATGTCTTTTTCTTCCATACTTCTCTATTAGTCGTCATCTCGGTAGTCACCCCCTTTCTAACCATATCATCATTCACACAGTCCATCCATCGTTTCTTTGGTCTTCCCCTACTCTTATAGCCACCCAGATTCATCCATACTAATATTATAAATTCGAAAGTAACTCTGTCTGTCTGTATGTTACATTTTCAAGCCTAAACCACTGAACGGATTTCGATAAAATTTGGCAAAGAGATAGATTGCATCCTGGGGAAGGACATAGGATAGTTTTTATCGATATACCTCGAGGGCGAAGCCGCGGGCGTAAGCTAGTTTTTAATAAATGACATAATAATTAATGAATGAATACTACTGTGATTTCAAACAAACGTCTTCGTACAATACTTGAAATATATAAATTGTTAAGGGGGCCTGGTGACCTGACTTACAGGTTTTGTAAAAAAAAATTAAGTTTAGGCACCAGTCTTCCACAAATTAAGTACACAATTGTATCTGTAGACTAATTTAACTTTACGCTGTAATTTGTAATAAAAATAAAATATATTCTCTCACACTCCCACATACTCTCACATATACTCACACACACACACACAAATAGTGTATTTTTTGTTACTTTCTTATTATTTTTATTGTTATCCAAGTAGTATACGGTATGGAAGAGTGGAGTCTCCCTATACAGGCATTACTTGCTTAAAGGGAGGCTCCAATCACTAATCTGTTTAGCCTAAGTTATGTTGGAGAAATAAAATATTTTTTTTTTTTTTTATTATTCTATTCATACTCGATTCGACTCTGTTTTCGATATGAGTTTCATGGTAATGATCTGTTTGGGGACTTAAGGTTGAACCAACTTGATATGACTTCCTTCATTCTTCTTTCTTTGTCCAGGCGGTCTTTCTTTGGAATGCGCTCCCTCTGAACATCAGGACGCCAACCAGTCGGTTATCTTTTAAAGAGAAGGCACGTGAACATATCTGTCAAAAGTTGGTAGTAGCATCTCAGCGCTGATTTGATGGATTCGTTTTCTCCTCTACCGATAATTTTTTTCTCCTCACAGATTTTGTTTATATGTATGTATGTATCTATCTATGTATTAGTATTTATTCTTGTATTTTATAGTCATTTCCTGGCTATCTATCCCGTATGTTGCACCTGCCATGTTTTGTCTCTGCATCAACCTAAGGTTAACCGGTAGAAAATGCCTCAGGCATTAAGTCCGCCTTTGTACAGTATTTCTTTTACTTGTGCATAAAGATCTAGTAGAGAAATAAAATATGGGCACATTCCGTAAAATTCTGCCTCAAACAAATGGTGATGATGCGAAGAGTCTGTTCACGTTCAGGGTCCAAGTGTAATCTAAAGCTAGGCTACACTGCCGGGTCAACGGGATTGTCCGAAAGGGTTACCGCTGGCCCGGAACATAAAGGGCTAAGGAAGGAACACGGGTGGGTTTTAGTCAGTAAGAGTCTGACACTCCCTTCCGCTCCACCCAGAGCGGGAGGAGTCATTTGATGATTTCCCATCCGAAAAAAAAAGAAAAGTGTAATCCGTAGCAGTGTGTATTTAGGGTATGATGGGACTGTCATACGCACTGCGGTCATAAAAGTACCTAAATAAATTTTACACAACTTTTGACGTTTTCCACACTCCTCCGCATTCATTAGTGTATTGTGGTGTAATTTGGACGCAAGGTTATTAGAATCGCTTCCCTATTTACAAAAGCAAATGTTAACCTAGGTCGTCAGTTGTGGAGTCGTAGGTCAGGATTTGTAATCGCTTTAAAAAGGAAGGTCAGTAAGCGTGTAAAGAATGAAACGGTTTTCTATATTGGAGGAATCTGCTTTGATATTTGCGAAAATACAAGTGTGTTAGATTTTCATTATTTGGAACATAACCAAAATCTACGCGTCATACTGACGTCACACAAAATCCTGCATCACGCAAGCAAAGTTTACCACCGCGCAACTAGCACAAAATACAAAGCCTAGACATGAATCATCGGGAAGTTGCCCGCCAGACACGACACCCGTCTGGTCCCCCGTGGAGGATCCTCCCTTTTTTATAGAGGATGAGTGAACTTTATACCGTTTCTCATACCTCTATAAAAAAGTCAACATTACTCTTTAGTACCTCAAATTGAGCCGTCCAAACGCGCGTTGGGTTGACGGAAACACCTGGATCCTTATCCAGGTGTTTCCGTCGCAGGACGCACAGAACCGGGAAGTATGGCAGAAGAAAAGGGGAATACCGAGCACTGGATGACTGAAATGTTGATGATGATAATGACCTCAAATTATAAACAAATTTGACTGAATCAATTCATGTCATTGTGGTAGGCTTAGCTCAACAAAAATCTAAAAATCTCTTTCCTTTTAATGTTCTGGAAAGCAACTGAAACACAGTGTTTCTGCGGGGTAATTGCTTAACACTATCAGTAACAATTGGTTTCATTTTGACAGTTCAACAACATTCATTGCGTTATTTACGTTGTTAAACAGACAAATTTTTCAAACATATGAAGCAATGGATTAGCAATATCCTCCAAAATGATTCAGATTTTGATTAGTAAGTTCGTTACGCAATTAGGGGTGCTGGACAGACAGGTACTATTAATTGTACAGTCAGTGAAATGAATTGGTTATCAAATTGACAAACTTCGTTGATTTGCCATGTTATAACCATTTCATACAAACTGTAAAAGAAGAATTACTGTAGATTTGAATATACGGGCAATTCAGTTGGTACTCAATGTGGCAAACGAAAGTCTGACCACCAGTCTTACCAAGGGGTATCGTATTACCCAGTAACTGGGTTGTGGAGGTCAGATAGCCAGTCGCTCCATGTAAAATACTGGTATTCCGCTGCATCCGGTTAGACTGGAAGCCGACCGCAACATAGTTGGGAAAAGGCTAGGCAGATGATAAATCAATGTGGCAAACAATAAAGTTTTCCTCACTGCTACACCTGAGGGGCACTTCCCGTAATTTCAAGAACGTTCACAGTCAGATCTCAGTCGCAATCTGTAAAAAATACCCCTAATGTCACTAAGTTTTTACTATTGTCGCTGAGATGAGATTGCGGCTAGATTTTAAACTTAATTACGGGAATTAGCCTTCAGGTGTTTCAGTCACGCATCACTTCATAGACTGACGTCATAACACTTGGTATACAAGTGTTATGACCATAATTCTCCTCCAGGCAGTTACTAAAAGCTATAAACTGAAGACTCACGATCAAACACCACATCTACCAACTATTTATGTATGACATAATCGTTGAGAAACACCAGATTTGCAACATTGTATGTTTTGGCTGAACGCTTGGGTGCAAGAATTCAGTCAATGCGTTTTAAATGCAATAAAATCTTGTACATGCAATAACGTCTTGATGGTTAACAGAATATCTGATTGTAACATTCCAATGTCCATCTTTGAAATGATAAAACCGACTGAAAACATCAGTCTCTTTATCATTTGCAATTAAGTTTGGGAATGAATGCCGTCATCACAGGATTGGGACTGCTTCGTTGGTTTAGTGGTCGCAAACGCTACATCTGAGCATGAAGTCCAGGGTTCAATTCCCGGGTTGGGCAGTGTTGTTGGGTTTTTCTATCAGCGATTTAACGTGCGCCTGGAATTCCCGAAGGGTGAGGCGCACCTAGAACACCCACATTTCGCCACTTATGTTTAAGTCCCATTTAATAGGTGGCAAGCCTAGTGCCATCAATCAGACACAAATCCAGACTCCGGGCTGATTAATTCCTGGTGGAAAATCTAATAACACTTTGTCCAACCCGGGATCTCATGCTTAGCAGTAACGCGCACTAGACATAGACAAACGAAACAGTCAAGTGATAAATCATTTTACCACCACTTTCGAAATGTTTATAGTCGTTACGGGTCGTCAGAAGTCCGAAAGTCTAACAACCAATCTTACCAAGGGGTATCATGTTACCCAGTAACTGGGTCGTGGTGGTCAGATAGGCAGTCGCTCCATGTACAATACTGGTATTCAGCTGCATCCGATTAGACTGGAAGCCGACCCCAACATGGTTGGGAAAAGGCTCGACGGATTGATTGATGGAATTTATATGATACATAATAGTAGAGGATATTCAATTTTATTATACAAATAATCGTCGAGACAAAATGATGTTTAACATTTTACCAAGTCTTTCAATATGTTTACAAAAACACTAAAGACTTTCCCACTAGCCCACACATACGGTCGTGATGAGTGATAATAATTCAATTGATTGATTCACTGAGCAGCGGGTTAGAATTAATTGAGACCTGTGGTCTGCATTTGTATTTTTATTTTATATCTCCATCTAGGTTTTTATGACAACTATCGTAATACTGAAATGTTCGTTACTTAATTAATTAAAAACAAGTCGACGTTTATCTGATGGAAAGTGGTTACGGCTGCATTACCAACTTCAGGGGCCAAAGTGATATGCCTCATAGCATTGTGGCGCCATCTACACCGCCACATGCGAACAACGTATCACACTGACGTCACGCAAAATCCTGCATCGCGCAAGCAGAGTTTACCGCGCAACTAGCATTATATACAACGTCCCGACATCAATCGTCGGGCAGTTGCTCACCTGACACAACACCCGTCTGGTCGGAGGATCCTCCCTTTTCTATGGAGGATGAGTGAACTTTACACACTGTTCTTTCATAACCATTGGGTTCATGGGGTTGGTCGGTGCGTTGGAGATTTAAGAGGGAAAGGTAATATGGCTCATAAGCCTGTAAGTTGACCAGAAACCCCGCGTATCCCTTCAAACCAGAACACTGCAATGCTGGCGGCGGAAATTTATCGGGAGAACTGTTTTACTAGATCCTCAGCTTAGTAGGTGAGGAATGATTCTCGGTATTAAGTCTAGTCTGAATTTGAATGAAGACTTCATAAATATTTATGCACCATACAACCTACATTGCGTTTTGATTTATAAAATGTCTTTCCATATTTACTGCCAAACTTCCTACTTTACACTCTGACATGCCTATACCATAAACCAACAGTTTCCACTAGTTTGTCAAGATTTAAAAATATTCCTTTCGCTGCAACATAAGTATTTTCAAAGACAATATTTCTTCCAGTGAAGAATATTCAGAATTTTACGAATTCAAACTTTATTTGGATGGTATAAGTTTTGAAACTGTTTGGAGTTTATATTTTATACCCGATGGCATGTCGAGAGGGCTTCAAACGGAAGATTCGCATTCAAATGAACCTGCCAAACTGAACGGTTTATATAATACAGTAAAATAAATGTACAAACAACAAAAGACTTTGGTGTGCAAGCAAGAAATACGCATAGAATAGACATTATTATTACGTGTGTTATATGGTATTGTATGACTAACGTGACCAGACGTCCCGTTTTGAACGGGACTGTCCCTTTTTATAATTACGAGTCCCGGTGTCCTTGAAATGGACTCTGGGACGCAAAATTGTCAGGTTTTCGGAAATTTTATGAGTGGACCCGGCCAGACGCGAGCGGTGTGCGAGAGCGAGACCGCCTCATCGGTCTCATCATCATCATCGGTCTCGTCATCGGCATGCTACAAATGCTCCAGTAGAAAGAGTATTTTCTATGATGAACAAATTGTGAACATCTGAGAAAACTCAATTACATATTCCGGTTCTAAAGGCGATGTTGATAACTAAGGTGAATATAAAAAAAAAACGTGTCACGAGTTTCATTTTTACTTAAAATCATCACCTGCTATATTGAAACAAATTTGTTCCTCTGATAAATATAACTAAACATTTTGGATATATTTTTTATTCGTAACTTTTAAATTTAAGCTATTAACTTTTTCTGAGTAAATAATTTAAAAAAAAAAATCTATTTTTTCATTGACTAACCTGTTGATTGACCTAAATAAACCAATGTTCCGTTTTGAGTCAAAAAATAAATGGTCACGTAATGTATGACGGATGGATGACAAGCACAATAGTCCGATGTAATCCTAAAACCAGATGGAAAGTTGAAGTGCACACAAACATGGCCAGATGAAATGTCTTCAACATCACAAAATATCCCAAGGACAAAGCGAGACCGGAAGGGTTGACCGCAACACCATGTCTCATAAAACATGTGTTTGCTGCCCGATTTTTAGAACGAGACTGTCACAGTTATACTGGTATGAGTGACAGAAACGTAGATAGAGATTATAGATTAGCATTCAGCGTATGCCTTACTGAGGGACAGAGCCTCATGTCCCAGCCTCCGCGGGAGCCGCGTGACGACTCCTGGCTACCGTAGGCGCGGGCCTGCGGGCGAAGAGTAATGGGTAGCTCACCGTCCGATCAGGACCAGGCCCGTGCCGGACGGCGCGTACGTGTTCCACGCGCGCCTCAAAGAGATGTCAGCAGCAGAGAAGGGGCCCCTTAGGGCCGAAGCCTGTCGGGTCAGCGGGATTGTCCGAAAGGGTTACCGCTGGCCCTTTTACACAAAGTAAAGTGCCTGCTTGGGTTCGAACCCACGACCTACACCTCGTAAGTCGCGGCCGTTACCATTAGAATATGATATTTAGAGACGGAGCGGGCCACCACTGCTCCACGGTCAAACTGAGGAGATACAATTCCATACGAATAATTTCCTTATCTATGACGTTATCAAAATCTGCCTAGGCTTTTCCCAACCATGTTGGGGTCGGCTTCCAGTCTAAACGGATGCAGCTGAATACCAGTATTTCACATGGAGCGACTGCCTATCTGACCTCCACAACCCAATTACTGGGTAATACCTACGATACCCCTTGATAAAACTGGCAGACTTTCGGGCTTCTGACTACCTGTAACGACTGTCAAAGATCCACGAATGACAGCCGGGATCAACGGCTTAACGTGCTTTCCGAGGCACGGAGGGGTCACGGTGTGTAAAGATGGTCACCCATCCACAGAGCAACCGCGGCATGCGTAGCTTAACCTGATCTATGGACCTGTGCGGCTGTTATTATTTAGCCACGGGCCCCTCTCTATGACGTTATATCCAACCATATTAAAACAGACATCAATAGCTGGCAACCCAAGGATTTAAACAAACATTCCTACCAGTACTCTACCTGTCTATTAACTAGTATTTACGTACGGAATGCCGCCCGTATCTTCACTCAGATAGTACATGAATAATTTCGATTTCATGCTTTATTGCCTACATTCACGGTACGAATAGGGATGAGTAGCTAATGTTTTCTACCCGACTACGGCGAAGCAAAGAGGCGGGTTATGATTTTGACCGGTATGTATGTATGTTCATTCTGTTCCCTCATAACTTCAAAAGTACTTAATAATAATTTGACAAATGAGATATCGTTAGAAGCGTCTTGACCGCCCGCTGGTTATAGGCTATAAGACGTCACACTAAATTCAATATGGCGCCCTCTAAAGGACATAAAGTAATGAATGCACATACTTAATATTATAAATTCGAAAGTAAGTTCTCTGCCTTTTCCGTCTGTATGTTACCTTTTCACGCCTAAACCACTGAACACATTTCGATAAAATTTGGCAGAGAGATAGATTGCATCCCGGGGAAGCACATAGGATAGTTTTTATCCCGATATTCCCAAGGGATCGAAACTTATGCGGGTGAAACCCCGAACCGCAGCAAGTTGAATGTTGTTGAACTGTCAAAATGAAAGCCTACTCATAGTGTGTTACGAAATTACCCGGGTTTTAGTAATCGGGTTTAGTGTTTCTTCCCTTTTTGTCAGTCATTACTGCAATTCAACAATTCTGCAAATTGACATGTGGACTTGCAAGCTAGCTATTTCCTATATCAAGAGATTGGACTCAACGGAATTACACTTCACGATTTCCGTAGATCTCACCAATCGGTTGCAACGCTACGTGATTTTTGAGACTGAGCAGAATTTCCTTTATTTTACGTTGAATTGAACTGATCGAGCTCAAACTTTCAGGTTTGCTTTATTTCTTAAAAACGTGGACCGTATGTCCGTATGGTAAGGAGTTTTTGGTCGTAGCTGAGTCGAATCGGAATAAACACGAGTTGAAAAATTTCCGTTTTGTGTATCGTTCAAATTAGCGTCGCAGTGCAAAGGTTAATTAATTGAAGTCATTATCCGAGATCTTGTACTTTGATATTTGTGTAACTGCCCAGTTGGTCTTGTGGTCGCAAACGCGACTGCTGAGCGTGTCGCGTCCTGGGTTCGATTCCCAGATCGGACAAAGTGTTATTGGGGTTTCATTAGAAATTTCTTAGTAACAGTCCGGAGTTTCGAAGGTGGCGGTTTAATACGGTGGCCTCGGAAAGCACGTAAAGCCGTTGGTCCTGCGTCTGATTTCCCCCGGTCATGTCGGATTGCCGTCCCATCGGACTATGAGAGTAAGGCAACAGAGAGTGTATCTGTGTTTTCGCCTATACTTGTGCACTATAATATCTCCTGCGTACCTGGCTAATCTCCGTTGAGATTGGCCACCGTGACCGAAATCGGTCGGGAGGCTATTATTTAATTATTTATTGTTATTGGAAAGAAATTCCTTAACGCGGCTTACGGAAGGAGTTGACTGGCAGGAAAAAGGTTTATGCGACTTTCTCTATGACTCTCTGTCTCTTGTCTTTGGTGTGTGGACCGCGTACGTATAGGAACTTAGTTCCTGTCGGGAGTTCCCCGACCGCACACGTTTTTTTTTTTCAGTGTTTTGCACAACCCAGTTAGGTACCCTAACACGGTACCTCTTGGAAAGACTGGTTGTCAGACTTATGGGCTTCTGACTACCCGTAACGACTGTCAAAGTTCTACGAATGGCTTAACGTACTTTCCGAGGCACGATAGAGGTCTTGATATGTACCTAATGGATGGTCTGGTCACCCATCCATGGAGCGACCGTGGTAAGCGTAGCTTAACCTTCTTTATTTAGTAAAAAATGAAGACGATACTATCTAACTAATCTATGAACACAACCACAATGATAACGCAACCACCCACCACATAACGGTACTAATCAATTAAAGGTACCTACAACATGATATTACAGAACCATTCGACATAACTCGCAGCCCTGTTCCCAACCTCAACACGTAATCGATTCATTGAATCGAAATTTGATTTCTGTAGTACATTGCTGTGTTTCAAGGCTAGTGTATTGATCAAATGTTCTAGTTCCAAGCGATGTAGGGCAGAACTGATTTGTGATGCCTAATAAGGTATATATAATATTTTGATGGACGGGCCGCGCCTTGGTGATTTATTAATTTATTAATCGAATATTTTAGGGGAATGAAGAGCAGGTTTGTCAACTAAGGCCCCTCGTCCACGGCGACTTCTTGTAGCGATGCTGTCGGGCGTTTCGTAAACGCGCGACAGCATCGCTACTAACGCGCGTTAGTCGCATTTGCAATGCGCTACTAACGCGCTACAGCATCGCGATTGTATCGATGCAAACGCGCGACCGTGTCGGACGACATCGGGGAGAGAACGGAGGGAGGATGGCGCGTGAGTGGAGATGTGGAGAACCGAGTACTACTGAATCGCGTTTGCATCGCGACAGAAGCGCGACAGTATCGCGTTCGTATCGCGACGAGCGCGAGAATCGTGGTGTGGGCGAGGGCAAACAGCTAGCGACCGCATCGCGACTGTATCGATGCGAACGCGCGACAGCATCGCTACAAAAAGTCGCCGTGGGCGAGGGGCCTAAAACTATTCATTAGGACCTGAGTAGAGCGTCACTCTACTCAGGGGTCCTAATAAATAACTTTATCCCTTTCCGATTTGATACGATTGCTATGACCTTAAATAAGGTGGAAAACCACATCAATCCGTTGTGTAGTTTAGAAGAACAGCGCGGCGGACATATACGAAAAGCAACTTTGTTTTATACTATTAATTTATTATGATTGTGATTTAAAACAATTTGGCTATATAAAAAAAAACCGGGCAAGAGCGAGTCGGCCTCGCGCACCGAGGGTCCCGTACCATCATGTTTTTAAATTTTCACCGGCGAGCTACTTACTAGATCTCGTTCAAACCAATTTTCGGTGGAAGTTTACATGATAATGTACATCATATATTTTTTTTAGTTTTATCATTCTCTTATTTTAGAAGTTACAGGGGGGGGACACATTTTACCACTTTGGAAGTGTCTCACGCGCAAACTATTCAGTTTAGAAAAAAATGATATTAGAAACCTCAATATCATTTTTGAAGACCTATTCATAGATACCTCACACGTATGGGTTTGATGAAAAAAAAAGTTTCGGAAAAAAGTGGCTGTGACATACGGACGGACAGACAGACAGACATGACGAATCCATAAGGGTTCCATTTTTGCCATTTGGCTACGGAACCCCTAAAAATGATTGTGGCTTCTAATGACATGAGACGACACCCTTGCTCTCTCGTTATATCCAATAACGCCTTTTAAAAGGACAAGACATAAATTTATCTCTTTCTAGGATGCTAATTCATTAACGCAAGACATTTGTCTATTCAACTCTATTATCTATGGGATAGGTTAGTAGACAAATACCTCGAGGGTTGCCAGCTTCACGACACACCTCCAAAAAAAAAACAAAATGAGTCACAGAACTTTTAACAGTTCAAGATAATATAATAATTATTTTCCTAGACTCGTAGAATGCATTCCAAGCGTATGATTTAAAACATTGGCACAAGATTCTACCAATTGTCATCGCGGGAGACAAAAGAATATTCGGTTTGGCGCCAACGGCTGGCAAGAAGAAATTTTTCGGTAGGTACGTTTTCTAGACATATTTTTTGTTAAAGAACACGTAAGTACTTACAAAATTAATTTCCTTATACCGACAAAAACCAAATAATAAATAAAAACCGCATCATCACACCAGTTTCCACAATAATTTTTTTGTCACAATCACAGTGATCTTTATTCTCGTTATTATAAGGTTGGTTGGTTGGTTTTGGGTTGATAACCCAAACATTTCTTTATAAAAAAAAATTTGGCCCATTTTTTAGCATAGCAACATCAAATTCCAAATACAAAAAAACACGGTCACAACCGAAAAGGGCGTAACTATTGTAAACGGACATCGCCCAATCACGTCAACGAACTATCTGGCTCGTAGACGGTATGGCACGCCCCCTTGGCAAGGTATGTGCGCGTGATTCATTCGGAAATGTCATGCGTGCGACGTTTGCCGAAAGAAAATCACAGACGACGACGCGACGGGCGATGTGACAATAGACAATACTATCCCAAAATTAGGACGAAGGTTCATAAATAGCAAAGGATAACTATAATTATAAACTAACTAGGAAGAGTGAAACAAAAAAACACTCTTGTCAGCAATGCCGATATTTTTGTCTCGTTCACACAGTCGATGGTGAGATAGTGACGCATCGCTGTGTAAAGTGGACATTCTGAAATAATCTATTTTATTGTTCAACACGAGACACATGCGAGCGCCGAGCGCGTGCTCATACTGATTTATATTCCTGACTAATCCGCCTAATTTTTTTGCGTTGGAGTGAAAAATTCCTTTACAAACAAATCTTCATGAATAAAGAATAATGTGATAATTCTCCTCTGTCTGCGCCCCAATATTAATTAAACTGGTACATTGAACGTCTGTTTCTTGGTGAATCACATGTATAGTTAAATGTATCCTCATGATTTATGTGTTTTCTTTTGTAAAGAGTTACTTGCGATGCTGGCTCATGTTCTCGTCTTGACAAATATAAAGTACAAAACACACGCAACTAGACTCGGCAATGAGTTATTTGTACTGCAACCATGTGCTTTTTATTTCATTCATGTGAAATCGCGAACAACGCCGACGTTTATATAGTACACGTCATTTTAACTGGAACGGTCCGATAAAGAAACAATAAAAACGTTAAAACAAAAGCCAATTACTTAACACATTTTTATAGCAAAACGGTATATAAATTAAATAAAACTAGAAAGTCCAAAGCAGTAAACACAGTTAGAAAAGAATCACACGCATATTGGCGCATCAAATTTTATTAAAAAAATTGGCAAATTAGCATTAGTTACCGCTTTGTTCGACACGAGCGTTAACATGAAAAATACTTTCTTTTATTTTTAGCTCGTTGACTGGAGAATTGTCTATGACAATCACCTTTTTATTACTCGATGTTCGAAACAAAAGAACCAGTATTTTCAAACTCTTTCGAACGTCATTATTAAATGTTGCCACACTTAACATAAAATTCCGACCATTCAACGCAAAAGACATTAATTAAATACAAAAAAAATAAAGCGTGCAATTAAGAATCAATATAATCCACAAATGAGTATTTAAAGCATAATTACATAAATCTGTAAGCTGTTGCACAAGTTGTAGAACTTCTATGATTAGAGATTGTAACAGATGACGGCTGTAACAATTAATTGATGCCACAGCATCTGTGTCGGTAAGGATCCAAGTTGAAATGAAATGCGTAATAAATGTCGATTTGATTGCTATTTTATGAGTAAAATCATTGTTTAAGACTAGCTGTTGCCTGACACTTCAAACTACTGTTTGACCATCTCTGGGGGTAGATTTTCAACAAATAAGTCCGTAGTTTTCTGCTAAACCAACCAAAGGGTCAAGGGATCTTCCTAGGCTTATCGTATAAGACGTAACACACTTTCAATTTCAATCTGAATTATTTTGAAGGATGTTGCTAATCCATTGCTTCATAATTATGCTCGAAAAATTTGTTTGCTCCACAAAGTAAACAAATAACGCAATGAATGTTGTTGAACTGTCAAAATGAAAGCGATTGCTACTGTTAATGTCATCCACCACCTTCTCTATCATATCCAAATCCTGCCACTGACGATAATAGTTTCACCTAGTTTTATTTCTTAGAAATTCAAAATACCAGCGACTATTTAGCCTCAATAGTTAACGCAAAATACTGACGACTACTGACAGTCACTCGTGAGTCGTGACATTCTCGTCATTTCATTTGCCTATACGTCCAAATTAACGACTGAATTAAAGTAGAAAATTCAAATAAAAATTCCATGTTCAGAATGTACACTAAAATTCAATTATGTACTTCACTAAATATTTATTGTATTGCCTAACGTGATCACCAGTGCCAATTATTTAAATCAATCCAGTTGACGCATCAGCATTAACATTGGTTCAACCCCAATAAATTTGGATTAAAAACTCTTTAAGCCGTATTTATTGAGGTATTTTTAATAAAAAAGTAATTGCGATCAAAATGAACAATACCGCTTTATTCCCTCCAAATAATAATAACGTTCTATTTTCAAACAACATGACACTTCAATAATCGAGATTGCCATATTAGAAAAATTACAGATTATATTTTTAATAAATAGGGGCAAGTTTTTCTATTGCATACTAATTCTTTATTTTTTAACCTTCTGACCGTCGCGGTCGGCGCGGTCGGTTCGGTCATAGACTTGGAAATCGTAATTTTTTTTTTATACTGTTTTTTTGCTCATCGTTTTTGTATGCATACGTTTGCATACATTGAGTTTTGCTTTATTTTTGCTGGCACAGGCAATGTTCCGCTGGCAATTATATCCGTTTGAGTTTGTGTAGCTAACTTTTAGCTCTTTTTGAAAAGAAGGGGGGAATGAAACGGACAGATAAACTTTTCTTATCGTACTGAAATATTGTTTTAGGGGCAAATAAACTCTCTAGACGGTAGTTAAGTTTGCCTAAAATGGACGTTACAGTGCAAATAACATTTGCGTCTCCGCGATTGCATTTTGTGGGTTTTTTTTTTGCGCGGACCATAATATTTTTTTCTATAATTAACGTAGCCTACAGTAACTCCTTATAATACCAGCTATCTGCCAGGTAGAGTCCCGTCAAAATCGGGGATTAGCCGGAACAGCAGACAGACAAACAAAAAAAATGTTTTTTGGAGGTCGGATAGGCAGTCGCTCCATGTAAAATCCTGGTATACAGCTGCATCCAGTTAAGACTGAAAGCCGACCCAACAGTTGGGAAAAGGCTAGGAAACTGATGACTGAACTTAAATGTAAAATACAATTACAATGTATTATTTATGTGTAATTTAAGAATTTGAATGTACCTAAGTTCTAGATTTTTTTTAAGTAGTGCTTTTTATTACTGTGCTCTCAAAACGGTGAAAGAAAACATCGTGAGGAAACCGACATGTCCTAGAACCAAAAATTCGAAGATAATGTGATATCTAACAACCCGAACTGGACCCGCGTGGTATATAACAGCCCACTCCCTCTCGAAGAGGGGAGGCCTGAGTGGCTGAGTCCCAGCAGTGGGAACATTATAGGCTGATTATATTTCTTACAGATTTACAAGCGTCTTCACTCAAGCTTAAAAATTTTTGTATTAATTCCGATACGCTTATCAGCAGAAAGTACTATTTGATAAGAAACGTGTTGCTTAGTTAAGAAAAGCAATTATTGAGTCAACGAAGATAGATGATTCTGATAAGAATCCATCACATCGTTTTGATAACAATTGCTTGTGTAAATAAACTGCGCGATAAAAATTACAGGGGGATATGGCTATTATCCTACTAATATTATAAAAGCGAAAGTTTGTGAGGAATGGATGTTTGTTACTCTTTTCGCCTGTTCAACTAGTTTTATGATAAAACCAGAAATTTCACGCGGACGAAGTCCCGGGCAGAAGCTAGTGCATTTTTACTTACCGCCTTTTACCTTTTAATTAAAAAAAAAGTTATAATAGACATAAAAAAGACTAATACTTACGGAATTATCATCATCATTCTCTTGTCCTGATCCCAATTTATTTCTGGTCGGCGCAACATGTCTTTTTCTTCCATACTTCTCTATTAGTCGTCATCTCGGTAGTCACCCCCTTTCTAACCATATCATCATTCATACAATCCATCCATCGTTTCTTTGGTCTTCCCCTACTCTTATCGATACGGAATATCGATTGAGTAACCTACCTATTATAGTAAGTTTTATCAAGATTTTCTAGAGACGACGACTAGACTAAACACTTCAAAAATAGAATGTGTTTTTTAACTACGTCTCTTGTGATTCCACACGTGCATTGGACACCTTTAAACGGCAAAGGAAAATATTTATACTGCCTACACTATTTATTTAAGGCTTTCACGGCGCGATAAAAAAGCCATAAAATATTTTGCCGACGGAATTACTCCCTTAGTAAGCGTGATACAGGGATAACGACACAGATAAATCGATATTGATGCGACCTCGATACATTATAATATATCGGGACAAGTGCGTTGGTTTAAAAAATGAAATCGCTTAAACATCATCTGCCTAGCCTTTTTCCAACTAAGTTGGGGTCGTCTTCCAGTCTAGCCGGTTGCACCTGAATACCAGTTTTTTACATGGAGCTTATCTGACCTCTACAACCTAGTTGCTGGGTAATACGATACTCCATGGTAAGACTGGTTGTCAGACTTTCGGGCTTCTGACGAACCGTAACGACTGTCAAATGTCCACGAATGATAGCTGGGACCAACGGCTTCAAATTGAACATTGTATGGAAAAAAACAGCATTCATTAATACACGACAACACGGAACTGCGCGTTACGCATCGTGAAGCGAAACAAAATATGTGCCGAATACAGGTTACCGCATTGAGGGGTTAATCACCCGTTCGTGTCAACTTTATTGATGTGTCAATCAAAACCATAGTGCAGTAATTTATCTGTTTTTTTTTTCTGTTTCAAGCACAGGTTTTAACATCATCAAGTTTAGCTGTCAAATATATTCCATAAGTAACTCCGTTCGTGAATTCCAATATAAATTACAAAGCATATTAACGTTCAATTATCAACGCAATTCAATTAAAATTTGTGGAGAATCTTCAAAGTGAAGACAAGTCTTTGAAGTTTCCATGATTATAGTGATAAACAGTTCATTTAGTTTCACTTGTGTGTAATAAAACAAATTGAGTGTGGGATTTTAATTTATTAAGAATTGATTTATTTAAATTGTGTTTTCGTGTCTATTTTTGGGAGTTTAAAAAAGAATTAGCTCAAATAAAACTGACTTGGATTTAAAACCAGTCAGTAGGTACCAAAATGTTGTGATATTTTCGTCACTAGGCTAATGATTTTTTTTTGCAGGATTTTAGTTACTTATTACTTTCACAAAAGCTCAGTAACCAAGTTCGTTACTGTTGCCATATTACTGAAAGGTTGTTTGTGACAGACTATCACTAATAAAATCTACGAGAAGAAATACGTTTTCAATCAAAACAGAAAACTGGAGTAATAAATGTATGCAATAAATATTTTATGATCGCAAATTAATTGTACACTTTGATCTCTTGTAACACTCATTATAGGTAATTTTACCGATGTCTAATTTATTACGCGACTGCGCCAGAAGGAGGGTTATGTTTTTCGAGTTTATTTATAGACTTTTTAAAGTTTTTACTCTTACTTCCTAGGTATTCAATGTTTATAAAAAAACTACTCTCATAACCTTAGAAATGTAATGAGTAAGTACTTGAAGATAAATTAGATTTCCGTTTTAATTACGTCTTGTGAGCGAAAACAATCTGTTTTATGCCTACCCACTTCTCAATTTTAATTTAATCTTAACAAAAGCACCATAAAATAATTTTACGTGAAAATTTTAAACTAGAAATCATTTTTCATACTTTGTTATGAAATACCTTTGCCTTTCCTACACCTGCGAATGTGAATAAAGAATTGTTTTTGGTAAGATGGTGTGGTGCGAAAAGATCGACGTAAAAATGTTTTCACGAAAAGCTTCATTTCAAAAATCGAACGCCTAGGCAATAAAATGAGGTATTCCACTCAGAGCACCGTGGCGTTCGTTACCGGCGAAAAAGGAAAAGAATATCCTAGAAAAATCAAAGCATTGATACTTAGATTCCTATTTATAAATCAGTAAGGTGTTCCACTGCGAAACCCGCTAGGTATCGTGGTATTGTTATCGACCTAGAAAACGGGAAATACCTCTGTTTCCCGCGAACAAGAACACCAAAAGCCTAATGACCGAGCGATGTCAATCACATTAATTGACAGTGTCTGGGCAGGAAGCTATTTTCGTTTATTTCGTGGATGTCGCAACGCGAAAAAATCCCTAGCAACAAATTTAAAGGCGTGCAAAAGAAAATTTAAAAGCCGCACCGACCTACAGATTTTTTTTTATTTAATCATGTGTCAACAAAACGTAACCTCAAAACGAGAAATCAACAACGTAACGTGATCATGACAAGACGCGTAAACTAAACGTAGTAACAGTCAACAAACGATCATTATCATTAATCGGATGATTACAGGAACTATTACAAAAGCGTATCGTGACTGAAACACGAACATGGAAAAGGAAATGTACAAAACACGGCCATTTTCGTCGGGTCTACGTAGCTATAGGTTTGACAATTGTGTACATAAATATTATTACTCACCCTTTCGACGTCCAGGTCGGTCCCTGTACACAGTCTCTTGCCACCACTTCCGTTGTAAGCCATCGCGCACCACAAAACAAAACACAAATCACACCGAAACGCGTTTTGTTAGAAACGAAACCGGCAATACCTCCTTCTACGGCGGCCGCGAGCAGACTGATTGAACGAATGAAATATATTGAGTCGCGAACGAATGTGGAGCGGGACGCGCAGAAAGCGGATTGCCATAGATAAACTATCACTACTGAATTAGTACATTTAATTAAACATTAATGTTTTACCCAAAACTTTTCAGTAATTATAAAACACTTATGGAAATGAACCAAAGTAAATGAAAACCTTTGATTTAATTAACTGCTTTTGAATAATTTTGAAACGCGCTTATTAAAATAGACAATGGTAGTTTTTTAGAATAATTAAATCCTGCCAAAATATCCATCAAAAGGTCGTTGAACTGCGAAACGTCATTCATTGTTATTGTGTGAAGTTGTTGCGATTGCCTTTTGAATGCTATTGTTTATAAATTACAATTATTATTACAAAACAATCACACAATGAGTGAAAACGAGGAAGAGGAGGAAATAAAAATCGAATATTTTGAGTCTTTCGACACCGATCCTCTGTGTGAGAATAGTGAAAAACCAACAAGCGCCACAACAGATTACCCAACATCAAATATTTGTTATGAAAATATAAATCAACGGGTAAGTAACAGTAAAAACGATAAAAAAGATGTAAAAATATCGTATTTACAATCGTATTTTAAACTATAATTGTTAGTCACGATTGCAGTGATGTAATATCAATGAATTCTGGCATTTAGCCAGACAGACATCATCACCTTTGTCATAAGCGTATAGTAAAAAAAATATCCACAAATACAGTTTTTTTTTGTTTATTTTTACTTTTGAACTATCAAGTAGGCCGATCCGCTTGGGTCGATCTTCAAGGTTGACCAACGCTTGCCAAGGTCGGTCAGCGGATGGGTGACCATTCATTAAATCATTACACAATGAGACCCCTCTGTGCCTCTGAAATAAAGTGAAGCCGTTGGACCCTGCTGTCATTTGTGCAATTTTGTCAGACGTTGCGGGTAGTCGGAATCCCGACAGTCTGACAATCAGTCTTATCAAGGAGTATCCTGATACCTAGTAACTGGGTTGAGGTCAGATTTAATTTGAACTGAAATGTCTGCTCATTCACGATCATTGGCAGCCCTGCTCCACCCTCTGCTGGTCTGTGCGAGCCTCTTTACTCATTATGTGAAATATGAAGTGCACAGAGGACTTTGTTATTGTCATTATTCTGGAGATGTCACACTGTTTTCAATCTAATAAATTATTATTATTTCTATTTCCAGGACACAAATGATGCTAGCGACATCTCAGAAAATCAAGCAACTGTAGTAAATGATGAAAATGAATACCCTGTTGTAAGTAGAAGGAAATAAAACAGTTCATATTTTTTCCGAATTATAATTCTGTAGTGACAGTTTGTAATTTTGGTTTTTCAGGAATCAGAAAATGAAGAAACTTGGTACAAGACTGTGAATCATTTTGGAAGATATCTCTGCAAATTTTGTGAAAACTCCTATTCTACTATCCAAACAGTGCGCCACCATGTAAAGAACAAACATTTTGATGACTATAACCGCATAAAAGGCACTGCAAAAGACAAAATAAGAAGAAGAAAACTGAAATGCCATATTTGCAAGAAAAGGTTCAAAAATACCAAAATTTTGCAAGAGCACATACAAATTCACGGCATTAATGAAATACAAAAATCTTGCTTCATATGTCATGCAACATTTGATAAAGATACCGAATTGTTAACTCATATATCGAATAAGCATGAAACGGTGAAAAGGAAGCTGCATTACTGCTTCACATGCGGTTACAGGACATCAAAATTATCTCATTTTAAACAGCATGAGAGAACACATTCATACACCAATGAGATAAAATGTTCTTACTGCGAATATACAACATATCATCCACCAAATTTGAAGATACATGAACGGATACACACAAATGATAAACCGTATATGTGTAAATTCAAAGGTTGTGAGTACCGATGTTCAGCGAAGTCAGGGTTGACCAGTCATTGGCTGAAACATGAGAAGGAGAAGAATACGATTTATTGTGACAAATGCAGTTATAGTACTGTTTATAGACAGAGTTTAAAGAAACATATGGATAGTCATAGAAGAAATAGTGTCAGGAATAGGTTTTAAGGTTAAATTTTGTTTTTTATACAATCAGTATTATAATTCTAAAGTCCGCCTAATGAGAAGCCTAGTCTTCCCGGTTTTCCTATACGGCGCAGAAACGTGGACGGTTCGCCTCAAAGACCGACGCAAAATCGATGCACTGGAGATGTGGTGCTGGCGGCGACTGCTGCGGATTCCCTGGACAGCGTTTAGGACCAATGTTTCGATCCTGGAGGAGCTAAAAGTCAAACAGAGATTATCGTCGACTGTGCAAACAAACACGAATTATCAAATATTTCGGCCACGTGGTTCGTAACGAACACTTCATGGAACGACTCGTTGTCCAGGGACAAGTGGAGGGCAAGCGGTCACGCGGTCGGTCACCTACGCGTTGGACAGACCTTATCAAAGCGTCAACACAAACCTCCATGACGCTGAAGACCGGAATAAGTGGAGGAGCATCGCGAGGGCTGCTTTGGCCAAATAAAATGCAGAGTCATCAACCACGAGCGCTCTGTCAAGAGTGAACGTCTAAGGAGGAGGTTTGCGATGGAATGGACGGCGTGCGTCGACACTACACGACTGTATCCAACCACGTAAAGTTGAAGTCACGACTGTATGCAGTTAATATTGACTTCACACGATTGCAGCCGACCGCGTGAAGTTGATATCACAACTGCTGTACAACTGCATGCAGTTGAACATATCGACTGCGCGCGGTTGCTGCGATGCAGTCCGTCTGATGGCAGCCTTACACTGAGTTCCAGACTGCAGGTAACTGCAAGCAGTTGAATATATCGACTGCGCGCGGTTGCTGCGATGCAGTCCGTCTGATGGCAGCCTAACAAGAGAATCCTGCAGGGTTCTTGCAATACAATCACTACAATATGAAAATGATGTTCTTCTGGGCTTTTGCTCCTAATTTTTATGATGATTTTTAGACAAACCTATTGCCTCTGTGTATAAGATTGATTTTCTTTTATATAATTACAAGGATTTAAATAAAAGTAAAGTGTCAAGTAATGATAATTGTTTTATTTTTATACAACATTTCATCAATAACAAATCCTTAACTAAATTATTTACATTATGCTTCAAGCAAAATCTAGGATTCTATTCTAATGTACTGTATTTTGGAGTAGATACTTAATTATGCTTTTTAAGCTATTTACTAAATCAAAAGAAAATAGAATTTCGGAGTTCTGGATTCTGGTAAAAAAACTTATAAAATCAAACCAGCGATTCTGTTGTTCACAAACTAAACTAAATTTAAGTTCAGTGCATCTTTTTCTTTCTATTTCATTAGCGGTTTGACAGATGGACATGCAGGATTACTTTGCAGTACAGTATTCAGAAGTAACGAACTATGTAGGAATAGGAAAAACAGTAGTGTTCAAACTTCCAAACGGATTTTTAATGCAAATACAAGAAGAAACTTTAGAAATTTGCTATTAAATCAAGACTGGAGAGATTTCGGAATAAACTCATTTTTAAAGCAATTCGAAGACATGTTAAAGTGGAAACATGAGCTAACATACCTAGAGAAAGCAATCAGCTCTGCCTGTTACGTACTAAAAAGTCTAAGGAACGAGGTAACCACAAAACATTTAAAACTGATCTATTACGCATTAGTTGAGTCTAAACTGAGATACAGCATACTTTTCTGAGGAGGAAGTTATGATTACATTACAATACTCAAAAAGCTTTTGTAATTCAGAAAGAGCAGTCAGAACCATAGCTAGAATTCAACAGCAAGAATCATGCAAGCCACATTTTAATGACTTAAATATATTGACAGTCCCAAGCTTGTACATTTTAGTCCTACTCAGTCACTTATCAAAACATATCTTTGAATATGAGACTGAAGATGAACGGCAAAAAAGGGAGAGTACAAGAAGAAAATATCTCCAGATGAAGGAATGTGCCGCAACTGAACGTTGTAAAGCATAGCGCCTACCACAAGTCATAAAAAATGTTCAATAAACTGCCGACAGTTTTTTTTTTTTTTTTTTTTAGCCTAGTTTGTGTCCCACTGCTGGGCAAAGGCCTCCCCTTTTTCCTTCCAAACCTCTCTGTCTTGTGCGATCTCTGGCCATGTTGGCCCTGCGAATGTTATTAGAGCGTCACGCCGACAGAAATAAAAAGTTTATATTATACAAGTTGGTTTCTGAAAACGGTTCTTGTTAAATAAGTGTCTATATTCCATTGATGAATTATAAATAAATACAAAATTCGGAAGTAACTTAAGTACTTATATTTAAAACTTTATTGAATTGATTTGAATTAATTGAATTGACTTATGACATAAATTTTTATATTTTATATTATTTTTATTATTATTCTCATTTTAATGTAATTTGGATAATTGTAATGATTTAAATACAGATTGCATGCATGATGTTTCTTATATAAAAATTCAGACACGATGTAAAAATCGTTACTGAATAAATGAATTGAATTAAGAAAAGGACAGAAGATATTTTTTTTTTGACATGACTAAACTAAAATTTATCTATTGTCATTTTCTTAATGAAATAGAAAGAAAAAGATGCACTGAACTTAAATTTAGTTTAGTTTGTGAACAACAGCCATTCCAAAGATCAAAATTTTGGGTACAATCTATTCACATTGTGGAAGAAGCAAATTCGAGACCATTAATTTGATTAAATTATTGACAAATCCAACATAACTTGATATCATATAAAATTGCACTTACGGAAAAGAAGAAAGTACCTAGTAGGTGTAAAGTAGTAGTAGGTAGTACTAACCTAAGATTGAGTATTGAGTAACCTACTTGTATAACACTACAGTTGCCATTAAAACTACAACTACCCTCCAAAAAATGTTTAGCAATCACACAATTTTCAAAGTGTCTTTTTGAAGAGGTCGGATTTTTTTTTCGAGAATAAGCTTACAACAGAATAACTGGCTGGTTCCAACTCAGTGCGGTTTTGGTTTGTGTCCGTCTACATAGAAGTTTCTTGTTGCTTTCGGTAGTTCCACTTCCAACCCCTCCATTTCTTTGGTGAGGACTATTTGACATCCTGAAAATTGAGAAACAAAATTAATTATTTTAATAATATTATTAAGTTTTTCTACAAATGTGTATGCAAACAATGTTTGCATTAAAATAACGAAAACCCAACCAGTGGCGTAAGTATACCGTTTGGGGCCCGTGGCAAATTCAAGGGATGGGGCCCTCCCTCAATGTACAGAAGCTCAACCAATGTTATAGTTTTTTTTCTTCTTCCGCGTAGATTTCATATTTTCCCCTACAACATTTAGCATCTAACTGCTTTGTTAGTCTAGTGGTCGCAAACGCTACTAAATTGGAATTTTTATTTTATTTTTATTAAAGTATTTAATTTAAGTGATTCTATATTATTTGTATTATAGGTCAATCAATTTTATGAATGATTACTAACACTATTTTTGTAAGCTCGTATTGTACCTACTAACAAATATGGATGTAATTAATCTGATAAATAAATTATTATTATTATATTATTATTATGCTACTACTGGGTCTAGTAGTCTTATAATAATATTATTAATATTAATACTGGGTAGGTCTTGTCCAAAAAATTAGACAAACAATGGGAAAAGGTACAAAATGTTCTACAACTGAATGATGTCCTTTGTTGCACATTTTCAAAAAAACGTTTGCATTTATAAACTTATGTTAGGATCCTCCTGTGCTCATGGCCCTCTCGGGCCGGGGGCCCCCTCTGGCTGGGGGCCCATGGCATTTTGCCCGAATGCCATCCTATAGTTACGCCACTGAACTGAACCCAACCCAAATCGGGCCAGTAATTTTTGAGACAATCGCGTACATACATACGGGCCGAATACAGAACTTCCTTTTTTAAAAGTCGGTTATACAAGCTCCGCAAGTGGCACGTCACAACTTGGCTAATTAGCCAAGCAGCAAATTTGCTTTTATATCTTGTCTCTTTTTCACTCCCGATAATTACGACATGCCGTCCTACTTCCCTTTGCCCAGGCCTTTGCCCAGCTGTAGGATGATGCAAGCTCACAGTTCGTGTCCAAACACACTATGCCGATGGTACGCGACCGAAGTTCCGGGGCTGATTTTACTTTCAGACGTATTCGGCTGATATGACACACCGTAAGTGCCAAACTTACGCGGCAGAAATTCAGTTGTGCACACGCGGGGCGCGGGCATGACTGCCTCCCACTACTCCCCGCCCCGAATCTTCTTCGGCAATCGAACCGAACATCGGTCGCGTATAATGTGTGCTCTACAGAATACGTTGCCGCCGAATTGCCGCTGAATTTACGCCCGACCAAAATTCGGCTGTACGCTACGTCCTGATAATTCGAATAGCATTGCAGGCGTAATCATGCCGAACTTTGATCGCGTACCTTAGTGTGTTTAGACTTATTAGTGGCCAGTAACGATTTCTACCCGATATTTTTATACCATCTAAAAACCCTACATAGAAAATTAGAGATGACTGAATTAAATATACATTTCAATGGGGGACGAGAGAGAGAATTAAGGTTTTTATTATCTCAACCAAACATTAAAATACATGTGATATCTAACAACCCACACTGGGCCCAAGTGGTGGATTACTGCCTACCCCTCTCACAGAGAGGAGGAACATTATTTACATATTATAATAGAAATTTTACGAATGATTTAAAGTGCAACAAATCACTAATAATGATTAATTATTAATTTTAAAATAAAATGTAATACATTTTTGTAATTATGTTATTGTTTAGTATAATGTAAATTGTAATAATTAGAATCAATATTAATACTGTTGTTAGTTTTTAAAATTATGTTTCCATAAATAAAAAAACATTAGAATCAATATTATAATATTATTAGAGATGGGCCGAATGTGGTTTGAACCGAATCCGAACTTCAGCCGAACATTCGGTTAAAATGAAAAGGTCGGCCGAACTTCGGTTCAATTTCAAGCGCTTTCTCGAGAGCGACACGTCGTGACCTGTTTACGCATTTACTTCAATATTATTGCTAGACGCACCCGAGCCGGCCGGTCATTAGCAAAATTACGTTATCGATGTGTCGCGTGCGATTGTTTGATTTTTTTATTCAATTTAAGAATTGTAATCCAGATGTTTGTTAGAAGAATACTAAGTTTATACCTATGTATATAGAAAAACGGTTTACATTTACAATCTTCATATCTAAAATAAATGACAATAACTGAGTAAAAGACATAATTTTATTTTACAGTAATGCTATTCTAATTCTATTGAATTTCAGTCAAAATAGTGCAAGTACAGCTTGGCAAAAAAGAGTAGAAAATAATGGGGGCGCCACTGTTGTGTTCGTATGGCAACCCGCTGTAACCGAATAGCGTACCAATCTGGTCTTGATATTAGCTGTATTTTTGTTAAACATGTCCACTCTATTTAAGTATAATTTATTCAAATCAGTAAGTTTAATTGAACAAGGACGTGTTCTCGTCATGCAACTGATTACTAAGTACAGACGCCAGCAGGTCAACCTACCCGAAACTGTCAGATTTTCCCAATCAACCTTGAACCTTATGCTTTAGCAATAAAGTCGAAAATCTATTAAAGAAATCTGACAGATTGTAGTAACTTGATGTGCTGGCGTCTGTACCTAAAAATAAATATTTAGGAATTATAAAAAAAAGACATTACATTTTAAACATTATTCTATTTTATTCCAATAAATCTTCCTCTAAATATTCCACCCCCACCACATCCATGTATTGGCTAGAGCTGGCCGCAAACTCATCTGAGTCTTGTACTGCTGCTATCATCCTCAAGATTTATGACTAATCGCTCTATTTCCTCATACAGAGTTAGTTCCCTCTCACAGTACTCCTTTGTTTCTATCTCCTTCCAGCACGACTCTTCTTATAATGCTAACAGATTTACCTGAATTGAATAAAATACATACTTTTATAAAAAAATGTGCATCATCTTCTGTTACCTACTTATATGATTTAAGTCTATGGCACCTTAATTTCTGGTACATTTGCAAATGCTACAACAAATCCATTATTACCTTGTAATCACACTCAAAGTTGAAGTTTAGTAGAAATCGAATTTACATTTATTTAAAGCAGAGTACAAGTCACTCAAGTATCAATTAATCTAGGCGCGCTATAGCAGAGTAATGCAGACAAAATGTAAATATAACCTATGCGCTCAATGTTTATTGTCCCAAATTTCCACATATTCGGTCATGCAAGCAATTCACAGCTTTGGGTTCATCAATTAACACTTGATTCAACTAAAAACAACAAAACAAACTCTTACATACCTGTCATATCAGCGGTTGTTTGGTAAATATTGTCAAGATCGGAAAGAATAGTTTGGGCCTCATGTTCCGCCAGACATCGCCTGTACACCTTATAAATAATCTCCCTGTCAGCACTTCGAATGGTGTTATTCATTATTTTTCAGTTTTTACCTATTTTAATCACCGTTTGATGGTCGAAATAAAAATTCTACGAAGTCGTGATCTTTGTTCATTTGAAACGTCATTATTTTGAGAATGTTGCCAGCAGACAAAAAAAATAGTTCCGTTTCTAGACTTTTTTGCCAAGCTTGTAGGTATTATTTTTCTTGTGCCGAATGTTCGGCATCTGAACCGAATTTCGGTCGGTTTCGGTTAATATGGTGTTTTTCCTACTTTATAAATGGGGTATGGTAATGGGGCTTTGTGCTGTACCCTACGTTAGAATATTTATGTTCTACCAACCCCTGTCCTCGTTTTTTACAGCGACTAACAGAACTTGTAGACCTACCACAAAGTGCAAAGTCGACGGCCCGCCGCTGCGCTGCCGTCTATACGCGACACTGGCAGAATAGTCGACATCGGCCCAATGGGCCAAAAAAAAAAATGGGGTACCTATATGCCTTTTTTAGGCATATAGATTATCTACATTGCCAAAATAAAGGTAATATTCTCATACAAACCTAGCCTAGAGTTTTCTTTCAAAAATGGCGCCATATCTAATAGATCATCCTCCTTTTCCTCAGAAGGGGGTAGTTTATCAAAGTAGTCCGGAGGTACATACACATGGCATGTTGTGCAAGCTAGGGACGCTTCACAGGCACCTGAAAAAAAAAGGAAAAGTTGTATAAAACGTAATATTCAGTATTTCAAAGTAAAAAAAATTAAAATCTATCAATAAAGGACATAATTTGATTAACTGGCTGATATGTAGGTAAGTAACAGGTAATAAGGGCTGGTGACAGCAACTCCACATCAATGCGCGTATTCTGCGTATGGTGAATGCCGTAGTTACAGAAACAATTAATACACAATGTGCGTCCCACGTGGATCCATGTTCCGGCGAAGGGTTAATCATACTAACACTCTATTTAGCCAAGTTTGTGTTAAAAGTAGTTATGTGCATAAATAACCACAAATTGTGAGAAAAATTTCCTAGGGACAGCACATTTCATTGAGTTACATCAATGTTGTTACGGTTCAATGGCGCTAGGATACTGCTTCTGGTAGACTCATTTATTGTAAGCAGGTTTATTTAAGGCATTGACTGCCATTGCAGACACCGGTGACTGCAAACAATACATTTCTTATTGTCTGTTGTCTGGCAGTCAACGTGTTAAAAACCATTCCGTGTAACACCTTTATTTGGTTGATATTGTAGAAGTTGTTGACAATAAAATTAAATCTAAAATATACAAACCTTCCATAGGTATCTCATGTCTATGTGCCAGATACATTACGTTGTCACCAACTTTGCCTCGCACTTTTATTCTGTTGCCATCTTTGTCTATGTAAGTTATATTTACACTGAAAAACAATAATTACGCCTTACTGTATGAAAACAAATTGGGCCTCGTAACTTGTTAAAGTAATAAAATTAACAGATTTATCAAGTATTTGGTAATGTTAAGATAAGGAGATACTAATATTTTTAACTTCATGGTCCATTATAAATGTTTATTCGGATTCGGCGGTGTCGCAAATTTTACGATAACCGTGTAGCATATAATTTTACGATAACCGTGTAGCATATAAACACGTAAATAGAAGTACTTACACCTCATCTTCCGACTTTGGATCTTGATATTCATATTCCCCATGCCATAAATCTGTAAATATACGCAATTAAATATATATTCTCACAAATACACTTAGGTAAATAGAAGCAAAAAAAAATTACTTGATGTCACGTTAATTTTTCTAATTTGTGAAAAAACTGGCGCCTTGAATGGCTCAAATTTGCGCAGAATTAAATAACGTCTTAACACAGACTGAAACATTATGTAATTACATGCACATGATAAAGAAAAATATTATTCTCGATATTTTGTTTGGTTATAAAATTGTCACGACTTGGATTGGATTGCAAACTGACATTGACATAAGATAACTAAGAGATATTCTAAGAGAGATGTTAATCTCATATGTCAATTTTGAAACATTGGCTTTTACAATAAAAAATCAAATAAAAGTGTCGACTGCCTCGGACACCATGGCTTATCCTGCAGTAAAAGCGCAGGTCGGATAGCACGGCATGCTAGCATCAATGACATCATCCGTCGTGCTCTTGTCACCGCCGGGGTGCCAGCTGTTTTAGAACCCAATGGCTTGGCACGCGACGATGGGAAGAGACCAGACGGAATGACCATAATGCCTTGGAAGGTTGGTAGGCCTTTGGTGTGGGATGCAACGTGTGTCGACACCCTTGAGCCATCCCATCTTCCAAGCACGATGAGCTGTGCTGGGGCAGCTGCTGCAGGTGCGGAAAACCTCAAACGGCGCAAATACTCCAATCTCTTTGGAACGTATATGTTTGAGCCGTTTGGGGTTGAAACTCTAGGGCCATGGGGCCCGAGTGCCCACGTGGTATTTCGAGACATCGCCAAGCGGTTGGTCGACTCTTCACGTGACCAGAGGGCTGGCCTATTTTTTGGCCAAAGAATCAGCATTGCCATACAACGTGGCAATGCTGCCAGTCTTTTGGGCACGTTTTCTGTTGACAGCGATGCGGATGAATTTTTTGATGCCCTTTGATTCTTTCCTTTCCTTTTTATATACTTGTACATATTCTTATTATTATTTTAATACTGTACATAAAGTAATGATTTATTAGAGAGAAATAAAAGTGTTTGGATACATTCACTTTAGCCAACTCACTATTCGGAAAAGCTGACCGGACATCCCTCGGGCTTAGTAACTCGAGGTACCCCAACCTGAACCCTAATTGCGTGAAACACTATCTCAATCTGAATCATTTTAGTGGATAAGCTTCTTTTATGTAATAGGAATAGAAATAACTTTGTCAACTTATGCACAAAATGCTTAGGAATTAAGAGATTGTAGAATGCCATTTTAGGATCCCGCTTCGAATACTGCCTATATAAAAAAAATATTAAGCGATTTCGGATAATGCGCAATGCGGTAACGACTCTAAACCTATATTTTATTGAAAGCAAACGACTTTTTGGCTATGTCGTCGACTTGCGTTCACTACAGCTACACAGCTACATCATGCTCTTTGGACTACAAACAACGACTGCCATGCAGTTGCAACTTGCAGGTAAAGGGATTCAGTCATCAGTCATCACTCATGGCATGGTACCGTGAAACGCTAGAAGTGCGTTATCTACACAAGATTCAAGACAGCAAATCATGCCGTGTTCGTACTTGACGCCCTTATTCTCTGACACAATATTAATTATTCTGTCAGTCAAGAATTTGTTCTCATTTGCCGTTTCACGAAAACTTTTTTTGGAAATTTAATCTATGATGACAACACTGCTTCATAAATGTCAAATATTCTTGAAAACGTCAATAGTCGCTAAAAAGAAGGCCACTCTGGCCATTTTTCATAATGATTTTATAATACAAAATTATTGATTTTTTAGCACAAAGGTGTCGTTATAGTATGTACAGTGGATAGTTAAATAAGGTTCTACGCTTATACAGAATAAATTATTGTTGAAAGTTACGGTCACAGTAACTTTTGTTGTGAATTTTCAGTGATAGAAGTTATGTTAAAGATAATCTAGGTGGGTTTTATGACAAAATGACGTGTATTTAGCTATATCATTCGTTGGTCGATATGAGTAACCTTTTTATTTTATTGCTTCTATTATAATATTTGTATGCGTGTTCAAGTTTACTGAAATTTTGGAAAACTTTGTTTTGAAGTAATACAGTTATTTTAGTTCATTGAATTTAGCTTTTTTTTATCAAGTCGTCCTCGAATTCGTATTTTAGCGGTATGTATAGTATTATCTCTAATGAATCTTGATTATTGTACTGTTGATAATAATATTTTATTTAAAATATATTTTTTGTGAAGTTAGGGCTGTTGAGAATTCTGAAACTTGCTGTTTGCACCAAACAGGTTCTATTAATCTAGTTTTTTGGGGCATTTGTTGATAAGTTAATTGGTGATTTGGTGTACTTGTTTAATTTGATAATGTTATAAGCGAGGAATTTATAAAGTAAATAGGTAACTTGGTCTCAAATAATTTATTACATGGTGTATTATGCTACTATGTGTAATTCCATTACAATCATAAATTATTTGACAACTAGCTGACCCGGCAAACTTCGTAGCGCCTAAGTTTTTTTTTTGTTAGTTATTCCCATGTTTAATAGTTATTCTGCTATTCGGGGTGGAGACAAATCCAACAAAATAGAGATCATAAAAATCGGTCCAGCCCTTCTTGAGTTATAAATGATATAACTAACCCGACTTTGTTTTAATTATAGATATATAGATATTTACTGTTCAATGGTCTATTACAGTACTTACCTCTTCAAGGCTCCCAATGACCTCTATATTGAATGCTTGTCAAAATCACATCACTTAACCAAAGTGATCAGTTTGATATTGATAGCACATAGGAGAATGCTGCTGTCCATTATTCTCTTGCCTTTATCTAAATTGATTTTTTCTTTCATACTTCTCTACAAGTTTTCATCTCGGTGGTGACCGTGACCCCTTTTCTAGTCATATCTTTTTCACAGAATGTCCCGTCCTATAAAAATCCTTTAAATTCTACCATATTTAGAGAGGAGATTTTATAATGGACTGTCCCGGGGTCTTATTGCTCATACTCACGAGTGGCACGTGTCAATGGCAGAGGCGACTGGTGTTCTTTTCTTTCTGACTTTTTTCTTTTTGACTGTCAAAGATCCACAAATGACAGACGGGACCAACGGCTTAACATGGCAAAAATATAATTTATTAATTATAATTATCTCTATTTCAGCATAAAATAATTAAGTAACAATGGATCTAGAAGTTAAGGTTAAAATAGAAAAAGATGAACTAAAAAGAAAAGATCCTACCTCATTTTTGCCCGAGGAGCCAATGTCTTATGAGATTAAGAAGAAAAAGAAGAAGAAAAAAAAGAAGCAAGAAGACCCGTTTAAAGATATTGATGACAAAATGAGTGTTAAGATTGAACCAATAACTCTGTTGGACCCAGAGGTTAAAATAAAGGTTGAGGATATAGAAGTGGAATTGGATTTTAATGACGTGAGTATAGTTTTGATAAGAACTGGTTAAAAGATATTATATTACGTTTAGAATGAAGATTAAAAAAAACACTTCCTCACTCCTCAACATCATTATTATATTTTCTTTGCTCCTGTTTCATGATTACTATAATAGCATATACATATTATATAATATGTGTATATGTATATATTATGTATATTTATATGGATAGTATATGTTTTAAGTATGTAATTGTTATATATGTAAATGGGACACTGCAGACTGTGTGTATGACTACAGTGTTGTTTCTTCTCCTTTTCAATCCATCCAAAGGTCAGTCTGTTCCAGCCACTATATTTAGGTTGTCGGCCCATCTAGCTGGGGCTGGGGGCCCCCTTGCTACGCAGCCAAGAAATACGAATTTGATTTTAATAAGAAACATATTATTAATTTAGCAAATTCAATCTCAATCCTACTTCTACTGCAGGGAATTTCCCTTACAAATTCATTTTTAATTTTTAGAAAATGGTCTTTCCATAATATCATAGAGTCTTCCTATAGCTCCTGTGCAAGTTATTCATAGTTAACAAAGTAAATACTTACAATAAGCTCCTAAAATTTATGAAACGTTCAACATACTTTAATTTTCAAATTCCAGTTTGGAGATAACGGCCTGGTTCACGAAGGTTTTCAGAACGACGATAGTCAAGAACCAGCCGTGAAAATAGAGCCACAAAACCACGACGCTGTTCTCCTTACATTCGAGAGCGTCATCAACGAAAAGAAACCCCTTGTTGCCGATTCCAACGAAATGTTTCAAATTTCAAAGAATGAGCTGCCAGTGGCAACCAAACGGGCCCCGAACCACGTCTGCAAAGTCTGCCACCTAGTCTTTCAATCGCAGAAAACTCTACGAATGCATCAGAAACGAAAACATAAATCCTTTAGAAAGTCCTTCAAGCACGTTTGTGATTACTGTGGCATGGCTTACGAGATGAAGAACAGTTTAGTTGCTCATATTAAGAGGAAGCACGGGCCTGATGCAAGGCCTGATGATAGAGAAGAACGGACTTGTGAAATATGTGCGTTGGTCTTCAAAGGAATGGCTCGGTTACGCATGCATATGAGGAGGAAACATGGCTCTTTCCAGGATTCTTTTAAACACGTTTGTCAAGACTGCGGTTTAACTTATGATAAGTACAGAAGTTTAATTGTCCATATACAGCGAAAACATTCAAATAATCAGAAACCGGAAATCAATCAATGGTACAACTGTCCGTTCTGTCCTAAAATATTTACTAAAAGGGAAACGTATGCTAGGCATGTGCAGAGAAAGCATCACGTGTCAGACGAGAGTATAAAACAAGAAAAGAATACTGAAGCTTATTTGGAGAATTGCACGAATGAAGAAACTGGCGAGATAACTTGTAAAGAATGCCCTCTAGTCTTTTCTTCAATTAATTTCTTAAAACTTCACATGAGACGGAAGCATAACGCTTTGAGAGAAGATTTCAGATTGAAATGTCGGATTTGTAATTTGTCTTACGATAAAATTGAAAGCTTGAAGAGGCATGTGAGAAGAAAACACGACAAAGGGTCTCACTGCGAAGTTTGTAATAAACAATTTGATACACGAGAGATGTATCTCAACCATTCTCACGTGAAAGCTATCAAGGAGTGCAATATTTGTGGACTCATCTTCGCGTCACAAGGTGGCTTAGCGAAGCATTTGAGGTGCACACACAAAATAGATTCACCCAAAACGGTTTTCTGCAATCTATGCAACGAAGGTTTCCACGACAAACGTCAGTTAAAACCGCATTTTATGAAAGTGCATTTAAAAGTATCGTACACTTGTCGGTACTGCAAAAAAGTTTTTAAAGCTAAAGAAAGTTATCGACGGCATATATTATTTAAGCATCCTAATTCAAATCATGTTAATACACACATGCAAACATGCGAGCAATGTAGTGCGACTTTTAAGGACGAATTTGATCTTTGTCGTCATATAAATATATATCACGGCCGCCCTGAAGATATGACGAAAGAAATGATAGAAATAAAAAAAGAAGATCAGGATATAAAGGACTGTTTCCAGTGCACCAAGTGCCCAGATACATATTTGACATGGGAACAGTTAAAATTACACTATGAAGCAACTCATCACAATATTGAAGAAACACAATGTCAAATATGTGGGGAGATACTCCCAGGAAACGAATTACAGAAGCACATAAAGAATCTTCACATGGATACTGAGATGCAGTGCAAATACTGTGAATTTAAGACGAATGTTAGAGTAAGTTTAACACAACACACATTAAGGCATAAAAATGCTGAGACAATTCACTGTGAATACACTGGTTGCAAGTATAAGACGTTTTATGATGGTGCTATGGAGAAGCATAAAAGAAAACATGCTGATTTGGGAGTCAAACTCCAATGTACGCAGTGCCCATTCCAGTCAATGAACAAATACATCTTGAAATATCACGAGGAAGCTCATGAGACAGGGAAAAAACGGTACATGTGTGACCAATGCGACTATGCAACGATTTTACCAGCCAATCTTGTGCAGCACAAATATAAGCATTCTACAGTAAAGAGGTTCAAATGTGAGGTGTGTCCGTTCGCAACGAAATACAATACATCACTGAGGTTTCATGTTAGGAAAAAACACTGTGATTTACCGACATTCAGTTAAATTTTTATGTTTTTTATTATTAAAGTATTTGGTGTTATGAAATATTTAATTAATTTTCTTTTATTGATTTTTTACTGCTTCGTTGGTCGAGTGTTCGTTAGCGCACTGCCCGGTCGATTCTGTAAAAATCTCACCGTGAAAACTTACTTGAAGTGCTTAGTTTTTGCTAAGAATTGAAACTATTGGCGGCTCACTCCATGCTCACTTCACCTAAGTTTTCACGGTGAGATTTTTTTTACAGAATAGCACCGCTGCCGCGCTGTTGAGCACAAGGTCCTGGGTTCAATTCCCGTCTCGGGCAAAGTGGTTTGTTTTTCCAGCAGCCGATAGTCTGGATTTGTGCCCAGTTGACAGCAATAGGCTCGCCCCCTATTACATGGGACTTAAACATAACTGGCGAAATGTGGGTGTACTATAGGTACAGGTACAGCTCTGCCTGACCCTTCGGGGCATACGGGCGTGAAGTTATTGAATTTTTATTAAAATAATTGGTAACAGCGCCATCTCTTCAATCACACTATAAACCAAGTTTTAAAAAGCGCCATCTATGTTAAGCCTAAAAAAGAGGCAGGAGTCGCTAGTATCAACCGATAATATACAGGTGAATTTTTGAAGTGGGCGTGGATGGCTAAATCCGAAACTATGAGGAATAGCGAAAAGTACTCCTCAAAGCAGTCGCGGGCTCGATTTTGATGAAAACTAAAACTGTATCATTGGACTTTTGAAAAATCAATATTTCTAGCCAGGAATCGAACCCGTTGATTTTGATTTAAAAAAACAGACTGTATTATGGATCGAATTCTGGGAAGTAATGACATAGGTACGGAAAACTAAAGAAAAGAGCTCGTTTTTAACAAAATATTTTTTTATTTTTCTTATGTTACCTACCTATTAAACCATAACTGATTAATTGTTCAAAATTATGACCATTGTTTTCAATACATAGCTGGATTCGAACGTCTCAAGGATTGTACGGTAATAATATTGTGAAGGTGACTGCGTTGCGGGTGTATTGAGCATCATTTCGAACAAGGTACAGGTATTTGTTGCCGGAAACAGAAATATCATCTGTGAAAATTTCAACTGCCTAGCTATCACGGTTCATGAGATACAGCCTGGTGACAGACGGACAGTGGAGTCTTAGTAATAGGGTCCTGTTTTTACCCTTTGGGTACGGAACCCTAAAAAGAAAACGAAAAGCTCTCGTTGAATCACTTGTTGATTCTATTATTAGAATGCATGTAGCAATATTGATGCCATATTTTCTAGAAATCAGTAAATGCACGCTTGCGCATTGCGCAGCATGGCTACGAATAGTCCAATAATAATAGTAAAGCGTGAAGATAGCTTTAGTGGCAGCGCCATCTATTGACCAATCTCAATTTGTTCAGTCAACGTTTTATCTAAGAAAACTCTGTAAATCAAGTGGATTAATTGTAGACAACAAATAATTTGTTTATCATTCGTTTTGCTCAGCCAATTTCTGTCAAATAAAAGTATAAAATTAACACGTGTCATTTACTCAAGACTTTCCTTTGTACTTTGATTTAGAAAAAGTGATAAGAGATGTCGCTATAGTCTTCGCTTTAGCTTTGGCGTGAGGGCGTTTGTGAGTTTGTGACCGACACGTCAAAATTCAATACATAGTTTTTTTTATCTCTTACTCTCTCATTATTCATGCGTAAGTGCGAAAGCAATAGACGCGCTGCGCTGCATTATGACGGCATCTAAAGAAACATCGCGAATTATAACCACTTTGTTTTAATTTAAATGTGTAAACATTGCAATTATATTCGTTTTCGCGTGTGTTTGCGATAAACTATATTGTGCTATTGAATTGGTTGTTTGTGCAGCGGGCGACAATGGATCTTTTGGAGCTTCCCGTAGTAATGATCGAAAATGTTTTTTCGTATCTATCGTACGATGAAATCGCAAAGAATAGATTGGTGAGCGATTATTCATGCAATTTATTAATAGAAACGAGCTTGTTGAATTCTAAAATCGAATACTGAAAGTGGTAGTCATAATGTTCAGTTCACAATAATTACTCACGTAACGAATGCATTCATTGCAACGTTCTAGGCGTTTCATGCACTGCAGTACCTACTTTATTTATATACTTCTATTTATAGCTGTTTGCTAATGTAAATACTCTTATGCTCGTTTGGCACATCTTCCGGCCGATAGTATCAACGCACGTCCTGGATCACAGATAAAAAAATTTTTTTTTAGTCTTGCTAATAAGTATATTACCAAGCTTATTATTAACTACTAATGTTACCTTGAAGCAAAACAATAATAACAATTTATACATGAATACTTAATAACATTATTACAAATAAACAGACATGAGGCTGCACCCATTTCCATTAATTAGTACACTGCACTAATAAGAAAATTAATTAGTACACTGCACTAATAAGAAAAATCAAACAATCACAAATAAAAATAATCTTCTTTTATTTTTATTTCCTTGTGAAATGTCCAGTAAACTTGTATTTAAACAATCCACTTTTGGTTAAAAAAAAATATTTAAAAGACATAAAAATAATTCCTACTGAAGCCATATTATGTACTTACCTTTTATTTAATTTTTTTTTTCTGATGGGAAATCATCAAATGACCCCTCCTGTTCTGGGTGGAGCGGAAGGGAGTGTCAGACTCTTATTGACTAAAACCCACCCATCTTCCTTCCTTAGCCCTTTATGTTCCGGACCAGCGGTAACCCTTTCGGACAATCCCGCTAAAATATTATGTACCTACCTACTTCAATGTGTATAAAGTTACATAACTTTGAATATTTTTCCTTATCTTAACATTTCTACTGTCAGACAGTTGTGATAATAAAATTCTAATAGTAACGTACCTACTTAACTGTATTGTTAAGATAGTCAAAATCACATATCGGGCAGTTTCCATCGGGAATTTCTCAGTAGCAGTCCGGAGTCTGGATTTGTGCCCGGTTGATGGCAATAGGGCTCACCCCCCCTGTTCTCTCTTCTTCGTTGTTCCCTTAATAAGGATCACAACCACATATGACGCGTCTCCAAGTTGTGTGTTCTTGTGCAGTGTGGACTACTCGGTACATGTTGCCTCCAACATTATTCTTGATTGCGTCTGACCATCGCCCCCTATTACATGGGACTTCAACATAACTGGTGAAATGTGGGGGTAGGTACTTGTACACTTCTACCTAACCCTTTTTGAAATACAGGCGTGATGTTATGTGTTATTTCCTTATAATTATTATCTTCTGGCTAGGTCTCAAATACTTCGAAATTTTTCTTTAAAAAAAAAACTAAAATGCAGATTTTCACGTATGTGCAGCAACAAAATGAAACTTGCATTTTATTTCAATTATATTTTATGCATTATTTTGTTTCAATTAAATCACTTACAATGTTGAACTGTCAAGGATTTAGTCAGTGAGAATGTTGAAGCTGGTTGCCCGTTCCTATCATAATATCTATGGAGAACAGTGGGCAAGAAGCTCCATAATATGTCATAATGATCACTTTTTGTTTACGATGATTGACTGAGGAATTCTGTTTTAGTAATTTTTTTTCATCTACTAATACTGTTGTCAAAACCTCGTTGATCTAGTGGTGAGCACGAAGCCTGGGTGTGATTCCTAGGTTGGGCAAAGTGTTATTACACGTGGCGCCATCTATTATCACAATAACGTTATTGTTGTTTTCCTCGGGAACAGCACTTTTTTTTCGGGATGAAAGGTACCCTATGTCTGTGTCTGTACACCTGACAACGTACGAGCCGAATTGGTCGCAGTACCTAAACCAGGGCACACCGATCAAATGGACTAGGTTAAGGCCAGGCGGTTAACTAAACGGCTAATTTAACCAGTTGGCTGCTGCGACATAAAATATACCTATAAATTCTAAAACCTGCCATATAATTTTTTCCTCTGGCGACTTTTTGATCTGGCCTTTACCTTTGTCTGCAGAGGACTTCTTTTGGCTGAAGGGACGATGATGACAATACTTCCCACTACACTAATATCTCAAACAATTTCAGGTTTCCCGAGCATTCAACGAGATAAGCATGAAGATGCTAAACCGTGGCTTTGTGATGATTGAAAGACGTCACGCTATGGCCCTCAAGAACGTGAAAGCACAGCTTCCTCGAAGGGAGTCAGAGCGACGGTACCTGTATAGTGATTGTATTAAATCCCTTACTAACAAACACTGAATAAAGTTTTGAGGTAAATAACCTCAGTGTTACCATACATTTTTGAGGTATTAAGGTTGAAATCGCACTAACACGCACGGATCAGCATTTTTCTGTATCTTAATCTTTTTCTGTAACTTGGAGAAGTATGGAAGAAAAGACATGTTGCGCCGACCCCAAATTAATTGGGGTAAGGGCACAGATTACTAAATAGTTACTACGTAACAGATACTTCACTCAGTTGAAAATTTCCAATACCTACAGCTATAATAGCCTAATCCGTCGCGTCAGCAACCGCTGCATGCTAAAATGTGCCTAAATGCTCAAGCGTGCAGTTGTGATTACTTCGCACCGCGCGATCCCACAACAATCGCAGGGCTGCCTCTTCAATAAAATTAAATTAACATAACTATTTGTGTCTATTTTATTGAGAACTGTGAATATGTTGTGACTATAGCTTAAAATGGTAGTATGGTGGTAATGGTATAGTTTAAAATGGTATCGTTTATAAAATATGTTTTTTATAAATTGGTGCTGACTGTGCAATACATCTAAAACATGACATGACATCTTCATTGACAGGTAAATGGAAAAATGTTAGATGTTTACCCCTTCTTTTACTTGATTTGCACCCATCTACTGCACATAAGGCACCAGACGGCATCGTAAGTACGCGTACAAACGAATGGAACTAAAATTGAACAACGTGCGGGCGTTTCGCTTGCGAAAACCGCACTGAATTTGGTCCGCAAACGGCCCGAGACCGCTCGGCCGGACGGTAGGTAATTATAGCGCGCAAGTACATGGAGTGACGGAGGCCTGGTAAGGGGAGGAGAATGATGACGAGAGGCGCCATTCGCTCAAGCGAGAAGTCTAAAAAGGCCAGATTCTTTCTAAGGTTTTACAAAAACAACCTGTTTTCTTTTAATTGTAAAATCGAGGTTACGTTTGATCACTTTGCTCTACAGCCCATTGTTCCGAATTTCGCCCTAAAGTCCCGTCCCAAAAATGTTGATGATATTTTCTACTAACTGCCTACAGTTTGTTGATTTGTTCATGGCCGCCGACAAAATATAAGGCACTAAAAAAAGGATAGCAGCCTGGGGTCGTACATTTGAGATCGGTCAACAGGCTCGCATCCTTTAGGCCCTCGTAACCACGGGTGATTTTTTATCGCGCACTGGATTCAAACGCACTGCTTACAGCCTGGCCACGACTTTTGACTTAGCGGGAAGCGGCGCGGTGTCTTTACTGCTAGCGATGACGCTGCGTGCGGTGCGTCGTGGCATGGTTCATACATTTTTGTATATTTATTTTTACCGCTCGCCGCCCCGCGCTAAGCTGCCGCTAATAGCGGCAAGGTCGTGGCCAGGCCGTTAGCACTTAGTGGTGGCCCAGTAGAGCAGTAGTAGCCCATTGGTAACGGCCCGACTTACGTCTGTCGGTTGTGGGCTTGTGGATTCCCAGGCAGACGCTTTACTTTATCTAAATAATTTCATCATCCGTGCACTCAAAATGGTAAAGGAAAACATCTTAAGGAAACCGGCATGTCCTAGAACTAAACATTCTAAGACATGTGACATCTACCAACCCGCACTGGGCCTGCGTGGTAGATTGCAGCTCATTCTCCCCTCGAAGAGAGAAGGCCTGCGTCCCAGCAGTGGAAATATAGGCGACGAGAGTTGATTATTGGATGTTGGCTGTTGGATTCCCAATCAACACCAAGAGTTGAAAATTAGGGCGCGATTATCAATAGTCGTGTAAAAAACGCCCGTGCGTACCTGGGCTAATGGACTTGAACATAATTGGCGAATTGTACATGACACCTTAACGATGATGCAGGAGGGAAGTTATGCCAATGAGTAACTTTATACAGCGTTTATTAGTAAGGGTACCTACAAACTCATGGGCCCCACCTAAAGTGCGGAAATTAAAATTGTTTTAAAACATGTCCAGGATAGAGTTGAGGAAACCAACATTAACCAACAACCTATTTGACAACTTGGTGACCAAATTTTACTACAAATGGTACTACGCCAGCTATGACCTCCATACATCGTTGGCAGGCTTTCTGGCTGAGCTTGACCCAGATCCCCAAAACCCTGGGTACTTCTTTTAATTTCATCGAAATCTCTGTTTAAGACAGAGATAGCAATAGTTCTCACTGTGTCGTGACTATTGATAGTGGTACAGGATACTGTTTTAAATGTCGTGGCTTGATTGTTTAAATTAGCTTTGCCCGCAGTTTAGCTTGCATGGTAGTGGTAGGTAGCATTTACTAAAACCTGACCAGAGAACACACCGTACCTATAAAATTATTATAATAAAAAATCTGGTAAATAGGGAATATGCAAGTAATTCAAAACTTTTTCGTTATTTAAATATAAAATGGATTTAAGATTCTTTGTTTTATGCATATAGTACATATTTTGCAATTCATTATTTGATGTTGCGATTTTACTCGAAACCAAAACGCGTCGTCTTCGACAATGTTGGAAGTGACGTAAAAAGCCACGTGACTAAATATCTATCAAATTAAATCAAATCAAATCGTTTATTTGTGATACATGGGTTAGATACATCTTAGCAAACTGCTTGAAATCTCAATAAATTAGTAACTAAGTGCGATATTACTCAAAACCGAAATGCGTCGTCTTGGTCTGGACAATGTTGGAAGTGACGTAAAAAGACCATGACATCTTTTCTTAGCAAAATGCTTGAAATCCCAATAAATTAGTAACTAAGGGCGATTTTACTCGAAACCGAAACGCGTCGTCTTCGATAATGTTGGAAGTGACCTAAAAGCCATGTGACTAAATATCTTAGCAAACTGCTTGAAATCCCAATAAATTAGTAACTAAGGGCGATTTTACTCGAAACCGAAACGCGTCGTCTTCGACAATGTTGGAAGTGACGTAAAAAGCCATGTGACTAAATATCTTTTCTTAGCAAACTGCTTGAAATCCCAATAAATTAGTAACTAAGGGCAATTCCTGCTTGAACAAAGCAGGATACATAATTTCATTTGTATGATTTAGACAAAGGGTTAGTTCACCTTCGATGCCTTCAGTTTGCTGACGATATAGTAGTCATGGCTCACAATGGGCCTTTATTTTATTAGAAGGCTGAAAGTCACCCAAACGGCAATTTAGAGGGCAATGCTTGGAGTTTCCCTACGTGATCGAATCAGCAATGAAGAGATCCGAAGTAAAATCAAGGTAACCGACATAGCCCGAAGAATTGCCCAACTTAAGTGGCAGTGGGCACATTGCTCGCACAACAGATGGCCGATGGGGCCGAACGGTTCTGGAGTGGTGAACGCGTACTGGAAGACGTAGCGTTGGTAAGCCTCCCGCAAGGTGAACGGAGGACCTGGTGAAGGTCGCAGGAATCCGCTGGATGCAAGAAGCACAGAACCGGTCGAAATGGATGGCTCTTGGGGGAGGCGTAGGCGTCCACTTGACCAGTCGTGGACGTCTTTCGGCTGAAATGATAATGATGATTTAGGCCTGAAAAAAGATATGTCATCATGGCCTTCGATTTTTTTTTAAAGTATATAGTAACAATCAATAGTTGAATTTGACTTTTTATGCTTTTCTTGGATTTAAATTACTGGATTTTATAGAAAAAAAAATTACGCATATTCCCTATTGGATAAAAAATAAAAATATTTTGTAATTTTGCTTTTTTCTGTCGTGCGCGATATTTTTATTGAAATTATAATAGTCACAACACAATAAGAACGTTGCTTAAAGTTTAATTTAAATGGTTATTTAAAGTTAAGTCATTCTGTTTCAGATATCACCACCTTTCCCGCCATTGCGACATCCTGACTTCCATAGAGACGCGAATCTCTATGCTCAATATGACGTATTCCAAGTACATAGACAATGGACTCTGCTGCTTTATACCTGGGAAGGTCAGTTGAAATTAAACAGCTTTGAATTGAAAGAACCACATTCGATTTTTTCCATGTATGTGACGACTGGCTTGCAGTCTGCTAAAGGCCAGTTTCTCGATCACATGATCATTCAATCTGCCTAACCTTTTCCCAACTAAGTTCGGGTCAGCTTCCAGTCTAACCGTGTGATTAGACTGGAAGCTGACCCAACATAAAAATATTGGTATAAAATACAGGTATTCAGCTGCGGAAGCTACTAAATACCAGTATTTTACATGGAGCGACTGCCTATCTGACCTCCACAACACAAACCAGTGTCTGAGTAAGACGTTACTCCTGGGTAAGACTGGTTGTCAGACTTTCGGGCTTCTGATGACCCGTAACGACTGTCAAAGATCTACGAACGATTGCCCGGACCAATGGCTTAACGTGCTTTCCGACGGAAGAGTTTCGGTATGTGAAGATGGTCACCCTTCCACGGACCAACCTTGGCAAGCGCAGCTGAACCTGGTCGATCGACCCGTGTGGCTGTTTTTACTTAGCCATGAGTCCCAGAATTCTGCGACAGTGGACTCTGCTGCTTTATACCTGGGAAGGTCAGTTGAAATTAAATAGCTTTGAATTGAAAGAACCACATTCGATTTTTTCCATATATGTGACGACTGGCTTACAGTCTGCTAAAGGCCGGTTTCTCGAACGAAAATTACCGCAGAATTCATATGACAAATTCTGGGGTTCATGGCTAAGTAAAAACAGCCGCACGGGTCGATCGACCAGGTTCAGCTGCCCTTGCCGAGGTTGGTCCGTGGAAGGGTGACCATCTTTACATACCGAAACTCCTCCGTGTCTCGGAAAGCATGTTAAGCCGTTGGTCCGGGCAGTCGTTCGTAGATCTTTGAAAGTCGTTACGGGTCGTCAGAGCCCGAAAGTCTGACAACCAGTCTTACCAAGAAGTATCGTCTTACCCAGACACTGGTTTGTGTTGTGGAGGTCAGATAGGCAGTCGCTCCATGTAAAATATTGGTATTTAGCTGCTTCCGCAGCTGAATACCTGTGTTTTATACTAATATTTTTATGTTGGGGTCAGCGTCAGCTTCCAGTCTAATCAGATGGTTAGACTGGATGCTGATCCTAACATAGTTGAGAAAAGGTTAGGCAGATTAAACGAGCGGCCCCTCCTCGGGTTCCTCTTCGCTTCGCCGTGGGTGACCAAACCACGGCTACTGAGCCCGGGGGGGCTCAGTAGTCCGGTGGGTTCAGTTTACGCTTGCATAACAATTTGTCACATTAATTTTCGTTCGAGAAACTGTATCCAAATGTGATTAAATTAAATAGGTTCCTAAGATTTCACAATACGTGAGCGAACTCCTACTCTATTTAGTTTATAGCTATCTCTTTCTTTAAGGCGAAAGCGCCAGGGTAGCCCGCGAAATTATTTTTTTTTACGTTTTTTGCAATTTGCTGGTAAGTATTAAGTTGTACGTTGATTAAAATATGATTCGCGGCCGTAACAAATATGTATTTACATAATTATAATCATTAAAGTCATCAACACAACTCTCTAAGACCATATAATCCCCAAGAATGACTATTTCATGAAATCTTAACATTTGGGGATCATACTAACTAAACAAGTTGTATTACTGATTGTAATGATTATAATTCTGTAAATACATATTTGTTACGGCCGCGAATCATATTTTAATCAACGTACAACTTAATACTGACCAGCAAATTGCAAAAAACGTAAGAAAATTTGAATTTCGCGGGCCACCTTAGCGATTCCCCCTTAAGTTGGGCAGGCTTCAGCTACTTGTGGTCCGTGTATCAGTATGGCATTTGCATGACATGTGAGGACATGTTCCAAAGTAAGTACTGATCTTGTGTAAAGAACATTATCCGTACAAGATCTGACTGCTAAATCAATTAGCTGGGTAAACTCTGCTTGCGCGATGCAGGATTTTGCGTGACGTCACTACGAAGCGCAGTTCGCATGTGGCCATGCAGATGCCGCCACACTTCTATTCAGATTATTAAATAACCTTTTGAACGCCATTGTCACATATACGTGACAAGCAAGCGCGTGCCCTGTACGCCAGTCGTGTGTCGCCTATCCTATTACGAGCGACACAAATATGTGACAAAAAATGCGGTGCACTTTATCACGAAATAAACAATTAAATCATTACTTTTGTGTGTTTTTATTTGTATACCTTAAATATTTAAAATTGTGGCTTGGCGTGGAGGGCACGCGCGTGCGTTTATGCTCTGGCGTTCAAAGGGTTAAAGAATAAAAATTTCGACAGGTAATAGATGAGATAAGACGCGTTCTCGCAATAGTAGAAACATCAACTACGCCCCCGCGAGCTCACGAAGTGCTGCAGGAGCTGCGAGACATATCCAGCATGGCCATAGAGCATTTTGACGACAAGATATCTCCGGAGTTCAGGAAGAGACTGCAGCAGGGTGCAGTGCAGCCTGCGGCCAGGCCTTCGAACGGTAAGAAACTACAAGGTCAAATTTAATTAGCGAAACTCCGCAGTAGTGATGTGTATTAACCTTTTGACCGCCACAGTCATGTATAGATGACAAACCAAAATGTGCCCAGCACGCCACGGTTCGACTACATGACAGAGATTGACGTGTGGCGAAAAAAAAAAACAGCTGTTCCCTACACTATATCTTGACGAGATATACGAACATAAATGTAGGGAACAGCTGATTTTTTTTCGCGATTTCAGGTTTGGTCCCACAGTAAAAGTTGTTCATAATGATGAGTACAATGATCTCTTAAGAGTAATGTGATAACCTAATCGCCGTATTGTATTTACTTAATATAAAGGCCTATCTAAGGTGGTTTTGTAATTGCATAATTTTTTTTTAACATCTCTGAGTTACATTATTGTAATATTCGCATGCCATTGTCTATCTGTCTTTATGTACCCTATTGATTGATATTTCATGAAATAGTTATTCAATAGGCCATTCAATATGAATGAGGATGGTTAGGTTGATGATTTTAATGATTATAATTTTGTAAATACATAAGTACTTGTTACGGCGGCGAATCATACTTTGTTCAATAATACGACCTGACACTGACGTGCAAATTGGAAAAAAACGTATGAAAATTGGAATTTCGCGGCTTACCTCGGCTCTCCCTTAAGGTGCCACTAGTCGAATTTTTTTCCATACAAATTTCGGGAGAGTATTACTCCATTGTTTCACATTGTGCATCCAAAGTTAAGTTTTGTCTTATTATTAACTAGCTGTTCCCCGCGGTGTCACACGCTGCGCGGCTCCTAAGGGTCGTAGCGTGATGTTATATAGCCTATAGCCTTCCTCAATAAATGGACTACCCAACACTAAAAGAATCATTCAAATCGGACCAGTAGTTCCAGAGATTAGCGCGTTCAAACAAACAAACAAACAAACTCTGCAGCTTTATAATATTAGTATAGATGTTGTCTGTACGGAAACAGAATAGTAAAATAAAAAGCCATTAAAAAGTTATGAGCCAACAAAGATTCGTTTTTCTTGCTATTTTTAAAGTAACTTTGGGTGTAAATAAGTAATAAAAGAAATGTAAAATCTTCAAAACCAAGTCCGTACCGACAAAGCTCAGTTATCGAAAAGGTCAATAAACTTGATTTGTAATTGATTTATGCAGTGGTTTTTTCATAAAATTCGATTTTCTGAAGCACTTTTCGAGTTTTTTACGCGCCTATCAATTCGGAACGGTGTTTCTGTGCGTGAGAACTAGACGTTGTTCATGTAGACTAACATCTAACTCATCACTGATACTAGGTCTGTCGGACACGAAGCCAGGTGAGACAGCGTGCTTTTTGGCCATGATTACCAGTGAGTTCGAGCTCGCGACTAATTTACTCTTAATATCTTTAGAGCTGCATTACGACAGTTTGTATTGTATGTTTTGTACTCATGTTTGAGAAAATTAATGATTCTCTTATCATTGTATCCACAGCGAACCTCGCCCCGCTAGCATTGCGTCAGGAGATGTCCCATCTACGTCGCCGCTCGATCCTCAACGCTAAACTGTCATTATTCCTCGCCTCCCAGTACAAGAACTTCTGCAAACAGGTGAGATAGTCCTTCTATTCAACAATAGATGTCGCTTTTACATGGTATTTCTTGATTTGTGCTTTATCTTAAGGAGGATAGAGTTCAGATTTCTTTGCACCATTATTAATTTTTGTGTTAACCTCTTCAACTTCGATTGCCACGTTTTAGCAGTAACTAATAGTAAAGCTCTAGTTTCCTATGATAGTGGTTCCGTCATATTTTATCGGCTGGCATGAAAATCTGTCATTTACACCAGTATTTGTCATTAAGACAAACCCCACTACCGTAATCTGGCCCTACTTTGCTCCTAAGGTGGTAAAAATGCTCCACTTCCGAAAAATTATTAAATCTGATTTTACGTAATAATACTCTACTATTTAGTAGAATCCAATATTTTTATCTGAAAATATTGTTCTTAATCTAGCGACACCAGAATTGACAGATGTCAAAGTCAGCCATTATTTTTTTCTGTGAGTGATAGAAATGCATCGCTCTTCAAGGTAAAAAATTTTGGAGCAAATAAAAATGACTAAGTATAACTATGCTCCATTGAAAAATAAATGACAAACCTGTGAAGAGAAATTACGGTGCAAAGTTACCCCTGCATAAGAACTACTTTGCTCCAAAAGAAATAAAAAAAAATAAAAAACTTGGTCACTAAATACAATAATGTATTTAATGTCATGTTAAACTTTAATAGTACTATTATATACACAATACATCACATTACTGATTTAGGCAAGATTTAGAAAGAAGTGAATTAAAAAAAAAAAGTTGGAGCAAATTTTGGTGCAAAGTAGGACCAGTTTACGGTACCTAAACATTCGAATCGCTAGATATGCTCTTAGAGTACGTGGTCACGCGAAAAAGTGTCCATATTGAGGAGATCAAGTTAGGGCTCTGCCACAAAGATATTTTTTACTGCAAACAACCCCAACTATCGCCCTGTTCCGTTTGATCCACGATTTTTGCCCACCCTGTGTAGGGATATGACTTTGTCATGGCTTTAACCATGTTACTGCGACATATGAATAACAATAAAGTATTAATATATATTATGGCATGCTAATAGAATATCGAGCATAAGAAGACTGTGGCACGACATAACAAGATGATCAAGGACCTGACCCTGAGGCAGCGGGAACAGGAGAATCTTATTGGTGAGAACATATCCACTATAATATTTTATCTGGGGGCACGGGAGTGCCCCCGCTAAGACGAGCCAAGCGAAGCGCAAGGGCACTACCTACCTTTTCTCGAAGCACTTCGTCGTATTTTTGAACCTTCTTAACTTGGGTTTGGATTATCAGATACCAGATAAACAAAATTTTCGGGATATGATGTCAGTGGTTGACTTATTAAACCTACAAAGTTTCAACTGCATAGCTCTTATACTTTACATTTTATTGATATCTAAAATACCCCGATTTCGTCACTGATTCACTGACTCACCGATGATCATCCATATCCTTAAGGTTCTTCCTGAAGTCCTAGAAAGCTGAAATTTGGTATGTAAGCTAGTAATAGTACACAAACAACAAAAAAATTCTAAAACTTGGAACTTTTACCCTCCAACCGCTTAAACTAGGGGATGGAAGTTTGTACGAGACTTCCGCAAATTTTGATGCTAGAGTTCTGAAAATTGATATAGGGACTCCTTGTTATAAATAATAAAATACATGTTTCAGGATTTTTAGTAAAGAACCCCCCAAAAAATTTTTTTTATTTCATAAGCATCTTTCAAAAAGATGTGAAATCCCACCAAAAACATTTTCATGTAAAATGTTGCCAAGACGAGACCACATATGGCTCGCACTGCCAAAAAGTTATCAGATCTCATGTAGAGCCAATTAAGCTTCTAACTCTACACGCCCTAACTTCACAAACTCTACACCTTAGTCAAAATATGTGGCTTGGCCGTTTCGCTACCATCACATATGGGCGTAAGGTGAAAAGTTTATTCACTGTTCATTATTTTTCTGTTACACAATAGTTATTGTTGTAACGAAACGGCCAAGCCTCATATTTTGACTAAGGTGTAGAGTTTGTGAAGTTAGGGCGCGTAGCGTCAGAAGCTTGGCTCTACATGAGATCTGATAACTTTTTGGCAGTGCGAGCCATATGTGGTCTCGTCTTGGCAACATTTTACATGAAAATGTTTTTGGTGGGATTTATTCTACAGGAAGCTTCCAATCTTATATCTGTGTCGCAGCCAACTGGTTTAATTAGCCGTTTAGTTAACCGCCTAGCCTTTTAACTAAACGGCGGCCGTTCAACTAACGGGCTGAATGATATTCAATTATAGTTTAGGTTGGAACTGTAACCAATCACGCGCAGGCCGAATTGGTCGCAGTAACTGAGCCAGGGCACCCCGACCAAATGGGTTTAGGTTAGGTTAGAACTGTGACCAACCGCGTGCGAGCAAAGAGAGCGAAGCGAGGCGAGCATTAGGTATTTCCAAAGACCAGGCGGTTAACTAAACGGCTAATTTAACCAGTTGGCTGCGACATCTACACTGGCTGGCTTTTTTTACCATCTGGACAAAAACATATAAAAGGTAGGTATAAAAGGTGAACGGAGTAGAAGCATATGACACAGAAATATCTCCTTTTTTTTTCTGAAACCTTAAATCAATTAACCTTTCAATAAATACTATTACTGTAACCTCCTTACTAATAAACGTTGTATAGCGTCTGTGTAGTTACACATAATTACATGTAGCACATTACACGGAGGTATCGAGTTGAAATTAAAGCCATTTACTCAAGTCTACAGTCCCTTGAAGCTGTGAAAAATACAAACTTCTAAGTTAACGTAAAAAATAGATACAGCTGTTTATGCCGCAAAAAACGTATATTTCGACACTCAAGGGAATCAAAATTTATAGGGTACTACCTGTTGACCTAGAATTATGAAATTTGGCAAGAAGCAATGTTAAATAGCAAAAATAAGGAAAAAATCCGAAAACCGTAAATTTGTAGTTACATACCTACAAATTTGTACGGAACCCTCGGTGCGCGAGTCCGATTCGCACTTGACCGGTTTTTTTTTGACAAGTACTCAATACTCAATTCTTTATTAGACAGGACTAAACTAATATTTATCCTTTGTCCTTTTCTTAATGAAATAGAAAGAAAAAGATGCCTGAACTTAAATTTAGTTTAGTTTGTGACACAACAGAATCGGCGCCATTGTATACTTAATTTTTTCAAGGATTTATCATTTAGATATTCGTTAACACTATAATAACATTTGCTTATTAGTAGCTTTTTTAATTAAGCAATCACTCATCAGTGGTGGGTGACCGACCGAGTACCGATTCAAATACTTTCTTCACGGTACTACTTGTTATTCAGTTCTAAACAATCGATTTTTTCTTTGTATCATTTCAGATGAAATGAAGAAGCGCATAGACGAATTCGACGTCAGGCATAATGAGCTGTTTCACACCAACCAAGCGGTCGGAGGGAAGGCGGTGGGGGGGATTGCTGGTAAATACTATTATTCTTTATCACAATCTGCCTAGCCTTTTCCAAACTATGCTGGAGTCGGTTTCCAGTCTAACCGGATGCAGTTGGATACTAAAGTCTAAGCATGTATTCCAAATAGGCATATCATCATCTTCCTAGCCTTTTCCCAGCTATGTTGGGGTCGGCTTCCAGTCTAACCGCATGCAGCTGAATACCAATATTTTACATGGAGCGACTGCCTATCTGACTTCGACAACCCAGTTACTGGGTTATACGATACCCCTTGGTAAGACTGGTTTTCAGACTTTCGGGCTTCTGACTACCCGTAACGACTGTCAAAAATCCACGAATGACAGCCGGGACCAACGGCTTAACGTGCTTTCCAAATAGGCACATAACTACAGTAAATAAAATTCGAGAGGGAGTGGGCTAAGGGCTAATAATCAACCACGCGGGCTCAGTGCGGGTTGGTAGACGTCACATGTTTTCGAATATTTGGTTCTAAGACATGCCGGTTTCCTCGCGATATTTTCCTTCACCGTTTCGAGAGCTGTGGTGATGAAATAAAAACTACACAAATTGAAGCACCACCACATAATTTACACAAAGACCTCTGGGCCACCACTGCTCCTATTCTCATACTCCTTTCAGCTCGGAATCTCCCACAGCTGGGTATAGACCCCCCTTTCTTCTGCCATACTTCCCGGATCCGTACGTCCCTCATCTAGGTATTTCCCGCGACTTGAGTGTTTGGCCAGACTGGGGAGCGGGCGCGGCGCGGCGAACTCTAACATATGAACTTCCTTTGAGTGTCCATAATGGGCACGCGGGCGCGGTGAGCGGCGCGGGCTGCTCGGCACGGGGAGCGCGCGGGCAACTCACGCCATAGCTCGTTCATACAGCAGTGTTGCGCGGGCGGCCCGCGCGGGGACCGGGGTTCTCGAACTAGTTCGAGCTTTTTTCTAATAAAAATAAGTCTTCTTCGTCCATATTATATTTTGACAAACACTGGACACGACAACACGCATAACGCAGGCGCGCCCCACTGCGGACAGGCAGCACGCGCGCGTTCCCGCACCCGCGCCCGCGCCCGCGCCCCTTTCTGGCCAAACACTGACAATATCATCTACCCAACGCGCTTTTGGACGGCCCTGGTTTTATTGGCTGAACCTTGGCCAGCATTCGGTCACAGCTTTACTCCATCGGCTAACTCCTCGTGCCCAACTCCACTTGAGGCGCATCGCCCTGTCCCCGCCCTCATAGACTTCGATCTGCTACTCCTCATGAAAATTGTCGAATGTTTCCAGCCAATGTGCCGGTTGAAGTACCGGCGCCACAGTCGCTGCGACACTTCTCCTCACAGATCAAGTTGGACCTGTCCGTGCTGCCCATTGGCACATCCAAGAGGAATAATAAACGTAAGATATTTTTATTAGCTCCCTAAAGCAAAAGAAGAATTGCAGGAGTCTCAAAACAATAGATAATTAACATGCTTTTATTAGATTCACTTGTAACTAACAATGTAAAAAATCTTAGAAATAAATTTAAACCTACTTGTAATGGTCGTATCGAAATGAAACTTTGTGTGTATATTTAGTTTTGATGACAAAAATATAATTTGGTATCTTGGAGCTGATCTGATGATGGAGCCAGGAGGTGGATAGAGGAACTTTTTGGGCGCTACTAGTAAACCCCTCGAGTTTGGGGTCATATGATTCGTTTTGATGAGTCCAATATATTGCACTTGGTGTCGAAGGTGACGCCCTCTATGATGGCATAGGGGGAGTCCATTAATTACGTGAGGTGGTTTTGGCGATTTTTGGACCCCCCCTCTCCCCTTAGTGAGATTTCGTGAGATTTGGCTCGACCCCTTCCCCCCCTCCCTCTAATCTCACGTGTGATTGTTAAAAATTCGTATTTTCATTGTAAATACGTTAATTAATCTGTTTAATTGCGTTGAGATTTATTAAAAAAAAAATTTGTTCAATTATTTTTATTTATGGCTACCTGCGCCCCGCGGTTTCACCCGCATAAGTTTCGATCCCGTGGGAATATCGGGATAAAAAGTATCCTGTGTTAATCCAAGAAATGCTCTATCTATGTGCCAATTTTCATCCAAATCTGTTCAACGGTTTACGCGTGATTGAGTAACAAAACTAACAAACATCTTCACAAACTTTCACATTTATAATATTAGTAGGATGAAAGAAAAATCTCTAACTAAAACCTTCTTCCACAGAACTGCCAAACATGAAACCACGCCAACCGGTGATCAAAATGCCGAGCCTATCCGAAGACGACTCGGAACCGCCCCCAAAAGTCCAAAAGATCGACGAAAGCCGTTTCAGCCCCGCTCCATCGACTTCTGGAGAAAAACAGAGCCCAAAAACCAGATCAATGTCCACTATGGCCAAAATAAGGGGCATTACCAACGAAATACGCGTTCTAAGTAATCTGCCAAAGAGCTTTGACAGCAAACTCAAACGCCCTCTAGCGTCAACCAACGTTGAACTTAACGCACCTGAGAGTAAAAAACAGAAATTAGATTAAGGTTCAAATTGAACTTTATTGCGGTGTAGTAAGGCTGAAAGTTGGTTGGGTTAAATTGCAATGTGAGGTTATTTTTTTAAGTAGAATAGAAATTCGATTGTTCAAGCTGCTGAAGTGGAAATTTATGTTTTGCAAATTATTGTACTTTGTTAAAAACCTGTGTGGTTATTTATTTATATTTTCTTGTAGTCTATGGTCGATTTAAAAACAAAGTTGTAATCAAGACCGAAATATGTTTTAATTGTGCATTTTGATCTAAAAACCTGTATGTCGTAGAATAATCAGAATGATAAAATAGCCGTGTCCTAGGTTTCAAATATCAAATTATATTATTTCTAGGATTTACTCAATTTTGTTTTCTAATTATTCTGCAATTATAGTAACTAACATTATTAGTGCATAATTTGACGGAGATAATGACGCTAAGAATGTAAGTACAACTTAATGAGTAATCATTTTTTAATTTAGATTAATTTCTATATTTGTGGGTAGTCTCAAATGACGCTGTATGTCGTCAAATTGACACAAACATCATCAAATGAGGCCCGCAACGGCCGCAACTATTTATGAACAAGGAATTTGTTGCGCTACGAGCGTGCGTAGCCGCAGTTGCGGGCCTCTAAACGTCTAAAGTACGTTAAAATTGTCGTGTTTGGCGCCAATTTAATCTTATAAGTTAGAAATACATAAGTTATGTATGCACTTATTTAGTAATTCGCATTAAAAAATAACTAGTTGAGTTATAAGAATATTGTGAATTTTATTTAAAAGTGTAGTTGTTGCATTTCTCGAGCGCACGTCAATCATTCGTTTTTAAACCTTATGTCGATGACTTAAAAGTCTTATGTCGTGCGCTCGCGATTTGCAACTTGTGGCCTCTCAAGTTCCGCTAATGAGACAATTGATTTTCTATTGTATCGTATTACATAGGATACGCGCGGAGCTTGACGGGTAAAGGTATATAGCACACGTATCAAATCTGAAAGGGATCGGCACCGTATCGCCTTTCTCCTCGCCGTCAAACAGGCGTCAACCTAACGTAAGCACGTAACCAAAGCGGATCAGAAGCTCTGATACGTCGACTCGGCTACGCCTAGGCGACGCCGCGCTTACGGCTCGCCGAGCGCTGGGTGATGGTGCAGCAGGCAGGCCGAAGAGGGGAGGGGCAAGGGGGGACGGAGAGACGTAACGCAACTCACCGCGGTTCGTGAGCTTGTCCCGAGGCGATGCGATTACGTTACGATTCCGATTAATGTGCGTTGCAGTAGGGAGTTTCATACAAAGAATACTGAACGGCTTGAGTTGATACGGTGCCGATCCCTTTCCGGTTTGATAAGTGTATCTAAGGGATATTATTGGTGGCATACTGTAGAAATTTGATGTCTGTATATTACAAAATGAAGGAAATCTAAGTGTCTATAGCTAGAGCCAAAGGTATGTCAGATTTAGTGATCTTGGTTTTGGACATCATTTTTTCGTGTATGTACGACAATAATATCAAATTTGCGTGTATTGGATATGTCACGCTTCGAAGATCAGTTTAGATAGATTCTAAACTGATATTATAAAAAAGAAACGATTTGATTTTTTGTATGTTTGGTTTGATTTTTAGTACGCTTTCACGCTAAAACGGCTTAACGGTCGTGGTCATGGTCGCCTATTAGCACGCATGCTCACTATCGGTTCGTCTTTGGATGTAACTAGCTGCGCGCCGCGGTTTCACCTGCATTACTCTCGATCCCGTGTGAATATCGGGATAAAATGATCCTACGTCTTAATCCAGGTCATGGTCTACCCTTGTGCCAAATTTCTTCGAAATCCGTTCAGCCGTTTTAGCGTGATAGCGTAACAAACATACAAAAAAATCTAATCTTTTCTCTATAAATTTTAGTTTAAACGATTTCAGTCTTCAAAGGTTTGTCAAAAGCAGGAAGAATCACAAAGCTACACTGCCAAATACATTGCATTTGAAACCAAATAGTGCTTTTTTGCAATGTAATAATATGTTTAATATTTTTATATCTAGGTTGCAACAAGTCTTTAGCAAGACAAGTAATGATTTGGATCCTATAATATGTAGAAATATTATACACATAACATAACGCGGCACATCAACCTACTACAAACTGTCAAATTTCTATAATACATTTTCAACTTTATTGCTAAGACATAAGGTTCAAAATTGATTGGGAAAATTTGTCTGTACAAATGTCAGTTTCAATGCGTGGCATATCCAAAACATTTATGTTGTATTTAAATTGTCCCTTTAGAATATACACATTTATTACCTAAATGATTGAAACTGTATGTCAAAATCCGCCTAATTCTTTTATTTTCTATTATACGTTTAAATTCCCAATTAGTGTTAGACTTTTGTATAGAGTGTAAAAACTAAAAAATAAATAAAAAGTCTATGGACCACACTCTGACAAATTATCGTTAACATTCTGGGATTCGATCAACAATTGCACTAGATTAAGGAATAGGAACAAAAACATCGCTCATGTGGCCGCGATTGCATATAATTTGATTATAAACCTTAACACTCAAACATAAAGTTTATTATCGCTTGCAATATATTTTAAAAATAACAACAAAAATATTTATCGAAAAATAAAACATAATTTCTAAGCACTATGGTTGAAAAAAATGGGCTGTGGCTGTGTCATGTCACGGCCGTATGTGAGTACGTGAATACGTTTACGTAACGGGCTTGATCCGCTCGGCCGCATTCATTATTTTACGTTCGCGGCACTGCTTGACTCTGCCATATGGTGTTTTATTGGTACCATTCGATTGCTCTTGAGAAGCCCTTTCCAACCGTATACGATGTCTGTATTTGGATTTAGCTTTTTGACGCGTATAGGCCGACATTATAAATTTTTGATATTGTTTCTTTTTATTTTAACACATTATAATTCACTTTCACTATTTTACACTCATGTTTTGTACACAATCGATAGATTTTGACGAGAGCTGACGATTCAAACTTAAACGAACGTCGTAGCTTTTTCGAATCAAAAGTTATATTAAGTGGAAATCTGGATACACAGCAAAATTACCTCAAAATGGTGGGGCTCCACCTCCACCGCGCGCGATGCGTCGCAGTCCTCACTTGGCGTAATTAATTCTTTGATCCTTTAGCTATCCAATGGTGTAATTGAATTTAGGATGGAGATGATATATATGAAGCTGCATCACCAAACTGTATCCCCCGATTTTGTTATCATTGGTTTTTATTACTTGCCTCCCACTATGGAAGCAATTTTAAAGACGTATTCACGCCAAAACTATGTTGCAAAATAAGACCACAACATTATTTGTGGTCTTATTTTTCCAGCCGGTTTTTTATGCGTTCGTCGGAAATCTAGTATTATTTGTTGATCGAATATCCTGGATCCGATAATTTGATCTACGATCTCCGTAGGTTTTTAAGATATTTCGTTTTAGGAATGAATAATTATGAACAAATACATCAGATTGTGGTACATAAGGCTTTTTATTAAATCGATTATTTGTTTAAAAAGAAAATTATTTAAATTTTGCTTCGTCGTCTATAACAGCCATATTTATTATGTTTAAATATTATTTCTTAGCCTGCTAACGTTTCTTTTAAAATTAACATTATGTCAATGTAATGTATCCCAATATTTACTATACCTAAACCATTTATAACCATGTATTCAATATAATCCATCTTGGATTTTTATATCTTATTATATCTTTCATATACCTACTATAATCTATACCTAATAATAATATGTAAGAATCAATAGTAGACAAGAAAATAATTCATAACTCTTAAAACAAATAAATATAGGATTACTTATGAATAAATAATTTAACTTTTTATTTTACCGGTTTCGTTAGTAAGACCTTTTTATAGTTTATTCTGTGAATATTATGTTAGTTAAAAATTGTATTAAAGGCTTGGTTTACATTATCGCCGATATCGCTCCGTAAGGCGATTAACACACGGCACCGCGCACCGCCGCGGTAGGCGGTGAAGCGGATCTCATGTCGCATTGGTCTCAAAGCAATCCGTAGATGCCTAACACACGTACACCGCCTGGCCGCGCAGTCGAGCGGTGCTTTCACCGCCACCGCCCCTCCGCGTGCCGCCCGCGCGGTGACGCGGCGCCTCACACACGGGGCGCGGCAGTGTTACCAACCCATAACAAAATTTGCCCCCAAGATTTTTTAAAAATCCCCCTAAAAAAACCCTAAGTATAGGTTCACATAAGGTAAATTTCTTTGATGCAGTGCCCAACTCCCTAAGTCGTTCGTAACTCACAAAATAAAACGCATAGGTACATAGTTTGTAAAAAAAAAGACTAGGTACCTAAATACCTATTGTTAAACTACTAACTAAATTGTAATATTGTTGATCAGTTCCAGAACGGCATAATCATCATCGCCAGCGGTGCTACTGTTCAAGGTCGATGTATTTTTGAAATCATACATTCGTACGCTAAAGGCTTTTAACATAGGTACATATTTGCCGTAGGTTCAAACTTAACGCAAGACCCATATTCTCTGATCAGGTAAAATCTTATCATCATTATGCTCTGAAGCATATTCAGGAATAAACGATTCCTAAGTATTTTTAAATAATGGCATAAATAGAAAAGGCACGCTCTACGGAGGCGTTGGATACGGGCAGCATCAATAACGCCACAGCAAACTTTTAGCCCCTAAAAATAACCCCAAAAAAAACCTGTCCCTAAAAATACCCCTTTTAAGACTTCTTCCCCCTAAATTTAGGGGGAAAACCCCAAAGTTGGCAGCACTGGGGGCGCCGCATAACCGCGCGGATCATCGTGGGTGCAGGACGTGTTGCAATTTAAAAATGATAAAAAAAAAACTCCACGGCGCCGGCGGTGCGCGGTGCCGTGTGTTAATCGCCTTACCGATGTTCTTGCTCTCATACTGATATTCTTGCTCCGATAAAATATTCTACGATATGAGTGCTCATTCACCCGAGCGACATGCTTCAACGGTAGAGGGAACTGCCTTCGTCAATGTGCCGTGTTTTTTTTTTAAGTGAAAACTTCTAGCGCTTTGGGCATTTTTTGAGATGGGAAAAAACCATTGAACTCGGGCCACTGTTACCGTAAGCGACACCGCGTGTGTTTTGTTTTTAGGACGATTAAAAAAATACCCGCTTCGGATGTATTCGGCTGTCCTCGAGATGTACTCGGGTTTAATGTATATCCGATATGTCAGTGAGTGATGGCAAAGTATTCTGTTTGTTTTGTTTTCACTTATGTCGGCACTCCTGGAGTGACACTGTTTTTTGTTTGGGATTGGCATCCCGCAGTTCTACCTATTAGGTTGTCGTCTGCTTAATCGGGCTTGAATGTGGATGCCTCACTAAGTTAAGGCCTCCAACCAGGGGGTCTACTCCGAAGCGGTTAACCACTGTATCGGCCGAATGTTCGGTCATTTTCTGATTCAAATATTGTTGTCCTACTACGAATTAAAAAAAAAAAGGTAAAAAAAGGGTTAAGGGTTCTAAAAAGGTTCGGATTGGCACAGTTTGGTCGGGACCAATAGTCAATATAGGAAATTAATGGTAGTAGAAAATGATCGAACATTCGGCCGATACAGTGGTTAACCGCTTCGGAGTAGACCCCCAGGACTTAAAAATTAAGCGACTACATACGGCGCCGCTCGCGTATTTGAGTTCAGCTGCAGCCGTCGACGACTGCCCTGGCTGGAGGCCTTAATTTATTGAGGCATCCACAGGAAAGTCCGGTTAAGCAGACGACAACCTCACAGGTTGAACTGCGAGATGACATTCACCAAAAAAAAAAAAGGCTTCGACGAGTGTTGCAGTTAACCTCTGTTGTGGACGCGTCTTACTCGTGTGTATGCACACTTACCCCCTTACTAATAAACGTTGTATAGCGTCTGTATAGTTACACAACGCTTTGTCTTCTTCTCTCGAAAGTCAAATTACTGACAGCTAAAAGAGAGAGATCGGTGTGTAACTATTCATCCGATTTGATACGTTTATTAGTAAAGGGGTTATAGAGAACGCTGACGACAAGAAACTGAAGCTTTTCTTGCAGATGCCAGCATATCAAGCTACTACAATCTGTCAAATTTCTTTAATAGATTTTCAACTTTATCGCTAAAGCATAAGGTTCAAAGTTGATTGGGAAAATTGCTGGCGTGTGTACAATGAACATTATCGGTTATAGTTCTGGTACCAATATTACTCTTAAATTAGTCAAGTTTCTTTTCGGAGCTTCCAAAAGAAGTCTGGATCGGCGCTATAGTGTAAATTGATTCTTATATTTTTTTTTGTTTGTTTATTTTCGTTCATATTCCACTTACATTATTTTAATAATATGCCCTTAAGATTAACTTACTTTTTAATAAATGTGAGCATAATTCAGTTCTTATAAAAAAGTAGACTTTTTTATATTGTATTTACCTAAGATTACATGCTAAATCGATTCTCTTGGTGTGTAGTGTTAATTCGATTAAAATAGTACCTACAATATGGTCGAATAATCGTGGCCGGTCCGAACTTAGTGCAGAAGGCTGCGCAGTAACATTTTTTAGGAACCAAACGGTGATATGAGGCGAGTGTGAGTGAGAGGACATGCGCGATAGTTTGGACCTATGTTCAGACCGGTCGGCCATATTGTTCATACGCTCTTCAGACATAATTTATGATAATATAATAACTGGATATGTGTAATTTTGTATGTCTATTTTACCTTACAATGTGGAGACATAAATACGACATTAAATGAAAACATTGGCCGTAGATTTAGTTGGTGGTCATCGGCGAAGTGAACCGAGAAGGTAGCTTATATATAAAAAAAACAGCTGTTCCATACAAAAGTTAAGTTAAGAATAAGATTTTTTTTTCATGATTTCAGAGTTGGTATCATAGTGAAAGTTGTTCATATTCATGGGTAAGAACACCATGTAAAAATTTGGAACTGGTAAAAAAATCATTCTGTATTTTATTGAATTTTCGTATGCAGACTGGTACATCATTAGAAATAAGTACGAAGTTTAATTTATTGTCGTATTGTCTCCACCTTGTATATGTCTGTAGCCATAACTTAGTGAAAAATCGACTATTCATTAATTATTTAAGTAGTCGATTTTGGGAACTTATAATGGATCGTGATAATCTTATTAGTTATTACTGGACTGTAACTCTTTACTTGTCTAAGGGCTGACTTTTCAATCTACAGATACATTTTTATTCGTGGAATAAAATTGACGTCTGACAGTTTTTGTATGGAAGAACTGTCAAAAATTCAAAATTATTCCTCCAATAAAATTATCTGGCCAGTGTACAAACACGCTAAGAACGTGTGCGTGACGAAGAGTAGCGTCAGCGCATGACACACACACACACACACATCCTCATACACAAACACAGCCACTTCCAAGTTCGCCATTATCTCGGCCGGTACCGAGGTTCGAGAGCTCCTGCGCATAAACACAGTCACAGCGTGTTTGTACACTTGCTAACCATAAGTAAAGCGCTCGTTGCTCCGTGAGATAAAAATACTGTTGGTTGAAAAAAAGAACCAAGGACTCCTGTCCAATCTATCAATACCATTGATCAGTCTTAAGTGTCCAAACACTCATATGCCGAAGGTACGCGACCGAAGTTCCGCGACCGATTTTACGTTCCGACGTATTCGACTGATATGACACACCATAAGTGCCAAATTTACGCGGTAGAAAATCAGTTGCGCACACGCGGGGTGCGGTCATGCCTGCCTCCCGCTGCTCCGGCCCCGGATCTTCTTCGGCAATCGAACCGAACTTTGGTCGCGTTTATTGTGTGTGCTCTACAGAATACGTTGCCGCTGAACTTACACCCGACCGAAGTTCGGCTGTACGCTATAACGCAACGTAATTTCGGCATAATGTGTCGTCAGTAATTCAAATAGCATTGCAGGCGTAATCATGCCGAACTTCGGTCGCGTACTTTCGGCATAGTGTGTTTAGACACTAAGCATTTCGTTTTTAACTAACGTAGTGAAACCAGAGCCAATTCCCATAATTTTAAAAACGTTCACGGTCTGTTTCAATCTGTCAAAAACACCTCTAATTTCCTTACATTTTTGACATTGAGTGTCGCTGAGATGAGGTTCCGACTAGATTTTGAACGTAATTAAAAAATTACGAGAAATTGGTCTTATACTGTTTTTATGATTGCAGGCGTATGGTTGTAGCCAATGATATAAGTAAAAGGTGTAGATAGGTAGGTATCTTCAAAAACGGCACACTAACGCACACATAAATAACTTAATATTACAATAGCACACTACATTACGTTTAGACGTCACATTTGGATGGCATGATTCAATTATGGCGGGCGAAAAGGAGACAAATATAATTTGCAACAGTACGTCGCCTCGTGTACTAGAAACTGAGACACTGAGGTCCAACTTAGTCACTTGACTTCGTTTTAACGTGCCACTTGCTGCGCCCTTATAACCTATCTTACCTATCTACACCTTTTTACTTATAATATCATTGGTTGTAGCCAACGACATTCTCTTTGGTTGTAGCCATACCATAAAGTATTATATCAATACTCTCTACTAGTGAAATAAATATAATAGATTCTATGTGATTTTGGGTGTTTAATTTTTAGTAAGCTGAACCCATTATGTACCTAATTACCTACTAGCCATTTTTCAGCAAATAAAATAAATCATGTCCTTGGCAGCCCCCTGGACAGAGAGAAAAATAAGGAGGCCTTTGCCGAGCTGTGGGACATTAATAGCTAATGTGCAACAGCATTATGCTGAGCGATCGTCAATTTGCGCAAATATGACTCATTTATTTGCCACATTTTTTTATGTTTATTTCAATCTTACTGGCTAATTATGTGCGTCACTTCCAGAAGGTTCGATTTCCGCAGGGAAATAATACTATTTTCTAAGCATCATCAGCTTATAATGCCCACTGTTGGGACGCAATCGTCTTCTCAGTGAGAGGGAATGGATTACCACCACACGCGCCCAGTGCGTGGATTTTTAGAAATCGTCAATTCGTCACGTAACGTAAAAGCGTTATACCCCCTTCATGCGACTTTTTATTAGGTATACATCATAATAGAAACAGATGGAGAGATAGATAGTTTTCATGGTTTTCGAGGTGCTGAAGCCAATAGCGAGGTCAAAATGAAAATCCATGATGGCGGATGGGAAAATTAAATTTTTTCGTTATTTTAAATTTTTTGCAGCCGCCATCTTGCATTTTCATTTTGAACTTCATTCCTGCTGGGGGTCCCCCGACCCCATACGTTTTTTTTTTGTTTCTAGGACAAGCCGGTTTCCTCACGATGATTTCTTTTACCGGTTTTGAGAGTAGTATTCATAAAATAATTTACACAAATCAATCCTACGTGCTAACAACTCTTAGTCGCGGTCGTTCACTACGCCACCACCGCTCGTGCCCTTGTTTGGCAAATATTTACTGTGTTTTTATTGATGTCGCAATCCGACGTCCTTGAGTACAGGGCATCCAACTTTAAGGTAGGTATTCCTACCTATTGTGAAAGGAAACTAATGGAAATGATTTCAAAATACATAGGTAATCAAGTTTATTAACAACAATACTTTAAAAAGTTTCAAGTAGGTACCTTTTAGTAAAGTACAAATGTTGGGAAATCTGCAAGTTGGTACTTAATAAAGATTTTATTGAACTACCTAGTTACATTTAAAATGCATGTAGGTAGGTAGTTTACTTATACTTAAGTACATCTACTAGGGTTTTATTTACAAACGTTGCTTAAAGTTAAGTAATGTTATGAGACTGTTTTGAAATAATTTAATAATTTATGATTGGTGAATAATTTGTAATCTGGTTAAATTTAGATTTGATTTGATTTAACCATACATTTTTGCGTTTAAGCTTTGAAACTACCTATGTACCTAAATGCGAAAATGTGTCTGTCTGTTACCTCTTCACGCTTAAACCGCTGAACCGATTTAGATGAAATTTGGTATAGAGATAGTTTGAGTCCCGGGAAAGGACATAGGATATATATGTTTTTATCCCGACATTCCTACGGGATCGAGACTTATGCGGGTGAAACCGTGGGGCGTAGTTAGTTTAACTTATAAACTCAAAATCTTCACAGAGAGGAGGCCTGTGTCCAAGCAGTGGGAGCGTTAGATACTTATAGGCTGATTATGTAGTGTCACTTGAAATCATCAAATGACCCCTCCAGAGTGTCACACTCTTACTGACTAAAACCCACCCGTGTTCCTTCCTTAGCCCTTTCTGTTCCGGGCGGTAACCCTTTCGGACAATCCCGCTGCCCCGGCAGGCTTCGGCCCTAGCGGACGATGAGCTACCCATTACTCTCCGTCCGCAGGCCCGTAGTGTCACTTAGTTCTTCTTGTGTTAATTCTTGTGCCAATCCGGGACGCGCCTGTGCCATCCTCATGCAGGTTTGGACAAATGGCTAAAATGTCGTCCGCCCATCTTGCTCGGCATTATATTGTAGTCTTTGATCTTGCTGTCGTACGACCGACATCTCGTGTCCCAGTCCTTGGACACCACTCTGTCACAGCCTGTCATCAATGCTCCTTGACAGGTGTCCTGCCCAAATCCATAAAAAAAAAAACAAAAACCTATTTTTCATTCTTAGAGTCTTTGGTCAACTGAACACATTCGAATTGGACCCGCGGGTCCAGTTGACTTAATCACATTTTGATTACGTCAACTGGACCCGCTGCCCAATTTCATCATTAGTACAGTCACTTTCTTTTCATTAGAGTTCCATATTACGCTTTCCGTCCGCTTGCAGAGTAAGCAAATTGAAGTGGCAGTGGGCTGGCCATGTCTGTCGAAGGACCGATGGCCGGTGGAGCAGACGAGTCCTGGAGTGGAGACCGCGTATCGGCAAGCGTAGTGTGGGACGCCCCCCAGCTAGATGGACGGACGACCTAAAGAAGGTGGCTGGGGGAGACTGGATGCGGAAGGCGGAGAGCAGGGTGCTGTGGCGCAGTCTGTGAGAGGCCTATGTCCAGCAGTGGACTGCTGTTGCTGGTGCTGTTCCACAAACGATGGGACACTTAATGTCGTGTCCTGCGTGTCTTGTCAGCTGCACGTTGCAGGAGCTGATGGACGCTGGTGGAGGCGCCAAACAAGTGGCCGAATTCTGGGCCGAGTATATTTAGATTGCTATCGATACGCTAAGAAGAAGAAGTGGACTGCGATAGGCTGAGTTGATTGATTGATTGACGCTTTCTGTCACGAAGACCTTCGTACGTCTTATAGTATCTCGACTTTTTTTTTTTGTTTTTACCTATCAGCTCAACCTAAATACCTAATGATGGGAAGTTGCAATTTGTAAGGAAATCGGCCCTCATTCATTAACGTTAGTAACTGACTATTCATGCATGAAAACGTAGCAGAAAGTAGATGTTTCAGCATGCAACGAAATCAAGTTAATTTATAATGAGGTAACACGCCCTTTCCTTACAAAAAATAAGCCTGTTTACAAGGTTTTGATACGTAATGTGTCTAATTAGGCTAAAGGCTCCTTCAAACAGGCGCGACACGCGATAAAATAGCGCGCGACACAAAAGGCACCGCAAGTCGCACAACGAGCGGTGCGCGATTCGCGTCGCGTGTCGCGCCTTTGCCGCTCGTTGTGCTCTTTATGCCAAAGTGGCCTTTTTATGCCCCCAGGTCGATTGTGCTGTAGAAAAACGACAACACAGCATCTGACCAACCCCAACCTGTAGTTGACATGAGACAAAACAAGATAAATCTATCTTCATTACCCCGTCAGAACCAAGGACCTTCAAGGACAGGAGAACAATCCCTTGACCTAGCTACCTAATTAGCAGTTAAAATGTTAGAATTTGTCAAGGTGACCTATTGTCCTAGGTAATATGATCAGTAAATTAGTTACGATTGTCGGCACAGAAAATTATATAGTTGACTCATTTCCGTGGCTTGTTTTATTTTTAGTTGTTATAAAAAAAACGTTTTTTTTTTTTGTGAGTGATTGAAATGAGATCAAATACTTACACAGAAAAGGTTCTTAATCATAAGTGTGACATTTTCCGGGTTGCAACCCGGAAAATGTCAGGTCAGTACACATTCCTGAAGGCCAATTACCGTAATGAGAAATGTTCAAAATCTAGTCGCAATCTCATCTCAGCGACAATCACTGTCAAAAACTTGTCAAAAATGTTGGGAAATTTTTGACAGATTGAGACAGATCAGACTGTGAACGTTCTTAAAATTACGAGAATTTACCCCTTAGGACTGAAACATAGATAAGTCTAAGTACATACTTTCAATCACAATCCGAAGGATTTTAAAGGAAATTTATAATCCATTACTTTAACCTTTTGACCGCCACACGTCCAAAAATCAAAAACGTGCCCTCGGCGTTAAAGTCTGTCATGTAGTCGAACCGTGGCGTGCTGGGCACGTTTTGGTTTGTCTTAAAAACATGACTTTGGTGGCCAAAAGGTTAATGTTTTGTGTTTCGTAAGGTACTTTACATAAGTACCGACTATTGTAAAGAATCAAGTTCTTCTAACTGAACAGACAGCTGTGCTGCTGGGGAGTTTGTTGCGTCACCTCTTCTTCCCAGCTAAAGCACTGGGAAGTGGTGAAGGGCGGGCCCAAAAACGCCCGCCCTTCACCACTTCCTAGTGCTTTAACTGCCTCATGTAATTTTGACGTTTAAAATGTGCTGATTTTCAGCCTAATTTGAATAAAATGACTTTTGATTTCGATTGGGCAGTGTTATCAGTTCTGGATGCGGAAGGCGGAGGACAGGGTGCTGTGGCGCAGTCTGGGAAAGGCCTATGTCCAGCAGTGGACTGCGATAGGCTGAGTTGATTGATTGATCAGTTCACAATCAACGATTTCTGCCAGAAAATAGTAGGATCCATCAGAAATATTTTAGATCCTACATACTTATGAACGAGGGTAGCTCGATACACCCTGAATTCATGATACCTACCGTCAAATCCTTGAGAACAAATTTAAGTTTCCGATTAACTAGCTCCACAATAAAATAAGAATAGGTCCCTTCTCATTTCAAAATGTTTTTCTAATCAAAACAGTTGTCAGTTATTTAAAAATGGAACAATACTAAATGGATTGAAAACATTTGACTACGAGAAACTTGGAACTCGGAACTTCTACGGAAGTTATTTTAATGAACAAAATTAAAATCTTGCATATTTCTAAAATTATGTCCGTATTGCCTCACATGGACCGTTACATAATCTCAGTAATGTTGTCGGCACGTAATGACATATATGACAACTTTCTATTTTCTCTTCCATTATATCATTTACTTACAACTTTTGTTCTAACCGTTTCCTCGAGCTGCAATAATGTATAAAATGGCGCGAGACTGTTTTCGTTGGCGTCATATTAGATCTGGCGTTGGAGCGTAAACACACAGCCTAAGCTTCTTCTTCCAAAGAAGTTTTAATATTAAGTAAAAAATATTTTTTATTTTAGTTTTAAAATTTAGTTTATAAGGTTTTGTTTGTGATTTGAGATTCAAATAAATATTATAGTATTGGTTTGTGTTTTATTTAAAACAAATTAATTTAAATTTGTTACTATGTACAAAAATGAATTTTACAGAAAAAATAACTTAATAAATAAAATTATTTGCTATTTACAATTTTAGCACTATTCCTTACATCTAAAATATTGCTTGACTCAAGTCTCATCACTAAAACTAAATACATACAACACAAGTTTTAAAAACCAATTTAATAGTTTCAGAGAAAGACATTAAAAAGCACCACCTGTCTCAGAAATTACTAAACTAATTCAGATTAAAAACATCACTTTTGAGACACTTCATCTATAACACATACCTCCCTCAGTTTCCCACCAAAAATAATGGGAAAATCAATACACAATTTGTACAATACGACCGACGTAACTTGACGGGCCTGAACATAGGCACTAAGAACTTTCGCGCATGTTCTCTCACTCGCACTCGCCTCATGTCACCATTTGGTTCCTAAAAAATCTTACTGCGCAGCCTTCTGCGCGAAGTTCAGGCCCGCCGCGTTACGTTGGTTGTAGTGTACAAGACTTTTTCTAAACGTTCCCTTATTGTAGATGATCATAGGTTATATCAGCGTGGAACCCATCAGGTCCTGCAGAATACTTGACTTGCTGTAGTCTACCATCAGGCAGGAGAACGTGGTAGTATCCTCGAGTACTGTCACCAGATTTGGCCTCTTGATGCCCGAAGTCGTTCCCAGTGTCATGATCGCGAACCCGGTAGCCGAATTCGTAATTCGCTGCGTAGTGTATCTGGAATGGAGGAATGGGGTAAAGTATTATATTGTAAGTATACCTACCTACATGATTGACAAATAATAAGTCAGGCAGACCCAAGGTTTTGAGTTTCTTAATTACTAGCTTCTGCCCGCGACTTCGTCCGCGTGAAATTTCTTGTTCCCCCGACCCACCCCGTCGCATCTCATCGCCTGCCCGCGCTATCAATTCGATTTTGCTTAGCATTCTTTCTGAATTTTTTTTCTTTTTGCTATGCTCCTAAGGGTCATACCGTGATGTTAAATAGCCTATAGCCTTCCTCAAGAATTGGGCTATCAAATACAAACGATTTTTTCAAATCCGACTGGTAGTTCCAGAGATTACCCCCTACATACAAACTTAGAAACTTTACCTCTTTATAATATTAGGTATAGATTCTTTCTCGTTACAAGACTATTTTTTAAAGATTTGGCTTTTTGTTGTTGACTCTTTTGTAACAAGAGTAAGGTTTGACGAGTTCTGACTGACTCTCTAGTTAGCAGACTGTTTTAAAGATCAATTTGAAGCAATTATGAAGAAACGGTATTTAAGAGGAAGTCTGAAAGTGGCACCGGTAAATGAAAAGTATGTGGAAATCGGTTGTCATGGTATGGGCATATATCGTCGCTCACATGACTAAAAGTCCTATCTAATTTTTCTCATTTTTTGGCTAGTTTGGGTTGGGATAGCTACATTTTTCTATTAGTGATTCTTTACACTTTTCACTAACCATCGTACCTCTATGTTATTTGGATCTCAAAATATAACCATTTTGAAAGGCAACAAAATGTAAAGAATCACGAATGGAAGAGTGTCGTTGTCCTGACTCAAATCGGCAAAAAAATGAGATAGGACGATAGGATTTTATGACGATATGTGATACAGAGGAATGAGGAAAATGTTTTGAGTATGAATGTCGATGGCTATAAGAGTAGGGGAAGACCAAAGAAACGATGGATGGACTGTGTGAATGATGATATGGTTAGAAAGGGGGTGACTACCGAGATGACGACTAATAGAGAAAAAGACGTTACGCTGACCACAAATAAAACGGGATAAGGTAGGAGGATGATGATGAAGTGTTTCAGAAGTCTTTATTAGATAGATAGAATATGCTTTATTGTATACCCAAATTTAAACAAAACTCATTTACAAAACCATTATTTCAACTTTATTAGCTAGTTCATTTTCATTGTTAAAAATGCATATTCTAATCTCTTAAATCTGTCCCAAGTTTCCGTCGTGTTTCTTGTGTCTTGTCGTCATAATGAAACACTGAGGCAGTTCCTCAATGATGACCTGCAGAGCAGCAGCCGTTTCAACGGGTTAACGGATCTTGTGGTTGTTTTTTTTTTATAAATGGCATCTCGTTCAACATTAGAGGTGGTCGTCTGCTTAACCGGGCTTGTCTGTGGTTGCCTCAATAAACTAAGGCCCCCAGGCATGGCTTAAAAACTAAGCGACTACACGCTAAGTGCACCGCCTGTGGAGTAGGGCTCGGGTTAGGGCGTCGCTGGGAGAAGGCAGCAAGGGACAGGTTGGATCAGAATTATTTATGGACGAATTTAAAACTACAGGCTCAGCGGCGCGGCCCGGCTCGAGCAAGGGTCGGGGAATGGTCTTGTTGCCGATTTATGCGCTGTATATATGTCATCGTTATGATTTTGAACACCGTTAGTTTATAAGCTATCTCGCGAGATTGTAAACTGTCGATAAATTGTGAACTTTGTACCATACTGCTTACAATACAACGTATTTATTTTCGATAGTTTATATTCTATCCATGTCAAACCGCCAAATTGTGAACTGAACTGCATTGACATTTTTTCTACAGTTTATGCGCGAGATAGATTATACACTAAGGGTGTTCATTTTTCAATTTTACGGTGCATATACATATATACAAAATCTTCATTTTATACAGGTTTAGACCGGGTTCCTATCAAGACAATAGGTTTTCTATCACATGGAACCTAATAACGTTCTAAATAGAATTGTCTTGAAATAATTCTGTCATGATATTATATTGATCTATTGTTCTCTAGAATAAATTACCTAAGTATCTAATGGTATGAGGAAACTTTCAGATAAAGTCACGATTCATGAGGACCTTAGATAAAATGTTACAAGAGAAATAATAGATACAATATTAATTGTATGTCATAAATCATAAGCGTTGTTTGTAACAATAATAAACTTTATATAGGAAATACATAACTAAGTTTTACTGCAAAGAATAAGTTCCGTATTATGTGCTATTACATTGATAGTATCATTTTAACGAACGTACCATGAAATGATGAGCATTAGAATATTACAGGCGAGATATGGCAATTGGTATATAGTTTTCCGGGATGTGTTAGCTTTGAAGGCATCCGGGACATGTCCGACGTTCCGGACAGTTAATTGAAACCGTTGAGAAGAAAACTGTGCTTCCTGATATTCGAAAGAAAGTAAAGATATGCAATCTGCCCAGCCTTTTCCTAAGTATGTTGGGGTCGGCTTCCAGTCTAACCGGATGCAGCTGAATACCAATATTTTACATAGAGTTGCTGGGTAACACGATATATACCCCTTGGTAAGACTGGTTGTCATACTTTCGGGCTTCTGACGACTGTCAAAGATCCACGAATGACATCCGTTAACTTAATGTGCTTTCCGAGGCGCGGAAGGTTTTGGTATGTAAAGATGGTCACCCATCCACGGACTGACCGCGGCAAGCGTAGCTTAACCTGATCGAACGACCTGTGCGGCTGTTATTACTTAGCAACAAGCCCCTCTGTCATGTAGCACAAGTAAAGGAAAAAAATCCGAAAACCGTAAATTTGTAGTTACATACCTACAAATTTGTAGATACGGAACCCTCGGTGCGCGAGTCCGACTCGCACTTTACCAGTTTTTGTTTTTTCTAAGTACCGTTACTTTCTTATGCATTTATATAGATCTGTAATTTTGACATAACAAACAGACACTTTAAGGCGAAAGCGCCAGGGTAGCCCGCGAAATTCATTTTTTTTTACGTTTTTTGCAATTTGCTGGTCAGTATTAAGTTGTACGTTGATTAAAATATGATTTGCGGCCGTAACAATATTTACAGAATTATAATCATTAAAGTCATCAACACAACTCTCTAAGACCAAGTAATCCCCAAGAATGACTATTTCATGAAATCTTGACATTTGGGGATTACCTATACTAACTTAACAAATTGTATTACTGATTGTAATGATTATAATTCTGTAAATACATATTTGTTACGACCGCGAATCATATTTTAATCAACATACAACGCAAATTGCAAAAAACGTAAGACAATTTGAATTTCGCGGGCTACCTTAGCGCTTCCCCATCTGGGGGCACGGCAGTGCCCCCGCCAAGTCGAGCATTAAATTGTTTTATTGTCCAAACATAAGTAGGTAGGTATAATTCCTTTGAAGTAGTTAACTCTTCTGTTTGAGTATATCACATTACACCATCTGACAATCTTACATCACAAAATATCATGACTTGACAATAAAATTCTTCTCATCGAAAGAAAACTCTTCCGGACGCATATATTAAACTATACTTGTTTAATTTAACAAATTTCACAATTCAAGTATCTTCGTGATGAAATAGAAACTAGTGTCAACAGAATGACTGGTCAATTACTTGACATAATATAATACATAATCCGCCTGTAACGTTCCCACTGCTGGGACACAGGCCTCCTCTCTGTGAGAGGGAGTGGGCCGTAATCTACGACGCGGGCCCAGGGCCGTCTTTCACCTATTGGACGCCCTGGCCACATAAGGGTCACGGGGTGTGTAGATAGAGACAATAAGAGAAACATACTAATATTTTTCATAACTGGGAGGCTAGAAATGTATTGTAAATCGCACTGCAAATAACTTATTTTGTCATTGAATCGGGCACATAATAATTATGCGTAGAGTGCAACGGTGGCTGCAACGAATGTTTTTTATGAGAGCAGGCCGGGGCCCCCGAAGATCGCGGGGCCCTGGGGACTTGCCCAGAGTGCCCAATGGACAAGAGGGGCCTGTGCGGGCCCAGTGCGGGTTGGTGGATGTCACATTATATTCGAGCTTTTTGGGACATCCCGATTTCCTTACGATGCGCAGCCACGCTGACAAAACAGTCTGATTGTCAAAGTTTTCAAAATGAGAAACTATATGACTAAATTGTTTTATTTCTAATATTGTCAACATAGTGATTGCATTTTTTATTGTTAGAGTTTTCTCTATTTATTATTGACTAATTATTATTTTCATAGCTAATGTGACAATCAATATTAAATACTTACGACTGGTAAATACCTAAGTTTATTTAAATATAATGTTTTAACTAACTTTCCACTTTTCATCTTTTTCCTCTGTTAAAACTTTTCAAATACTTGTATAATAAATAAACCTAAGATTGTAGACAGTAATAAATAAATAAGAACTCTTTCAAATATCATAATTTATTTAGTCTAAAACATTTAAATAATTTTAATTTATACTTAACTATTGTCTAGCGCATGCCACTATTATAAATAACTTAAAACTAAAACGCCGTATTAGTCTATGGCAGTATTTGTACCTAATATTTTGTATAAGTAAGTAAGTAAGTAATAAGTACAGGACTCCAGCACATCAAGCTACAGGAAACTGTAAAATTTAAAAAATAAAGTTGAAAATCTATTAAAGAAATTTGTCATATTGTAGTAGCTTGATGTACTGGTCTGTAGTTCTGTACCTATATTTTATATACCTAATATTTTATGTACCTAATATTTTATGGTATCTAATATTTTCCAAATTGAAATTGTGCAGTTTTTCTTTGCACAAATGGGACCTACATTTAATTTAAAGCTGGTCTGATAATTTCAAATATAACTATAGAATATTGTAAATTCATTTAGGTACTTAGTTTTATTGACAGAATGTCCATTCAATTTAGCATCCAACAAAGGCAGCATTACAGCACCCTAATTGCGTAACACACTATCAATAACAATCTGAATCATTTTGAAGGATTTTGCTAATCCATTGCTTCATATGTTTGTCAGCTCAAAATAAATTGTACCTAAATTACGCAATGAATGTTGTTGAACTATCAAAATGAAAGACATTGCTACTGTTAGTGTGTAATTACCCCACAGTCATAATACTGTTCGAAAATTTAACATCTCAATAGTGTAATAATTTGTTTAATTTACGAAACTTTCCTAGGTTTCTCGGTCTCCTGTTCCTTTGTTTATGCTTTTTAATCCTCCTAGGGTACCTGTGCTTTTGTTTAGTCAAAGTAGGGTACTGGAATACATCCAAATGCTGGACATTCACATGCTTATGACCTACTATATCTTTTAATTGGGATTCTGTCAACATATAAACAGGTTCTAGAGAGTCAATTATGCTAGAAACTTCATGTTTTGATCCCCTGGAATGGCTTTTAGGTGACTCATACTCATGGACTGGTGTCACATAACTTGGACTGGGAGGCCCGTAGTGTGTAGGTGGGCCATAGTCATCACTTGGTTCGGAATGGAAATCATTGTAGCTAGGATGCTTGAAGCTGGCATATCTGTTTGAAAAGCCAGCTTGTGAATCGAAATTTTGATGGGTATTTGGATTTCTTTGCCTATTGGGTCTAGAGATAGGGGCAGGCTGTCTAAAATTGTTTTGTGCAGGGTAATCAACATCTGGTGGGTTAAATTCGTCGTCTAATTCGTAATCATCGTAGGAATAGTCTTTGTTATTATTATCGTCTCCATAATAGTCATAATCTTTCGCTTCCCCTGCTGGATGGTTATCATCAAAGGTTCTAAAACGTTTCCATTCCATTGGGATTGGTAACGTATCATTTCTGTCAGTGGTATTAAGAGATTTTTCATTATCTGAATTTATTATACCATCATTACAAGTAACATTCGATTTGTTGATTTTTTGTAGAGTGACAATTAGTACAGAACCATTGGTTTTATTATTTGGAGTAAACTGAGTATTATTTTTAATAAAAGTTGGTCTCTGGATTTGTACAGGTAAAGGTTCGTTCTCTAAAACAAATAAGCTTGAATCTATCTGACGTTTTGTCCTACGTTTTTTTATACTTACATCATCGTCTCCAAATGCTGAGACTTCCGTTCCATCATGTGATAAATGCTGTACTCCAGTAGGCTGCGACTGGAGATATTTTACTGTTTCTGAACTAGGTTCCTTAGTGTAATAATTTGAAGGTAACTTGGCCTCTGCGTAACTTGGCTTAGGAAACTCGACACTTTTCCCGTGCTTATTCCCACTTATAGTTTGTTCTACTTCTATTTTGTAATAATTGCTCTTCGTCGTCGTTGGATCTTCAAAAACCTGAGGCATTGCTGTTGGAGTTTCCCGTAGAGGATTCGGTCTAAATGGAGCAGATTTCTCCTCTTCTATATCATCAACTTCTTCTGTAATTGGTTTGTAGTCATTGTAATTTGCATATTCATTTGCATACGGTCCATTGTAGGCATTTTGTACATTATATTTGTTATTTTCTTCAGCGGTATTAGGATTATTTGAGTAAAAGAATAAATCAATAGGTTGTTCAAGTATATCTTTGCCATACTCCTTATTTCCTAGTGTCAATGTATTCAATTCTGTTATTTGTTCCTGAGGCGATTTTGCTAGTAGAGTATTTAGTGCATGTATGTCTTCAGCAGATTGGTATGTATGCATTTGACTATACAATTTCGGGTATATAAATTGAGTTTTGCTTGGTGATATTTCTGTGTATAAACTAGCTTGCTCTCTCTCCAAGTTATTCAATCCTATGTTCCCATTAGGTTTGATAGTCACTCCTTGATCGTATGTTGTTCCTGGTGAAGTATTAATCTTATAATTACTTTTATTCAGTACTTTATGGTATACTGAACCGAACGATCTATGATTTCTATGAATCTTATCTACAGCATCAGCTCTAGTTAGCTTAACAGGATCAAGATGAGGTCTGCTTCTTAAATTTGTCCTTTCTTGCCTCGTTCTAGGTTTTTTATCTTTCTGTGTGGGTTGTTGCATTTGTTCTAGTGCAAGTTGATGGTTTTCTTGTGATTCCTGATAAGCTTTCATATAGCTATCAACTTGTTGAGCTTTATTCCATCTTTGGATTTGTGCTCTATGTTGCCTTACCCTTTCTGCGTTGAACATGGCTTGTTGGTGTTGTGCGTGGATTCTAGCATTCTGTTGAGAGTTTCCTGCTAGAGGGTTTCCATAGCTTAAGGGTATCTTGTCATCTATCCTTGCTTGTTCGTTGATGACTTCATGGACTGAAGGGGCGCTGTTTTTAGCAGTCCTTGTGGTTGTTATGTGTAATATTAGTAGTATTACTGCTGCTTTCATTTGGCCCCGCATCTTGTCTGTAACAGAAAAATAAAACTGTTTTAATATAACGTCTAACATTGTCGTGTTATTTTGATTTGCACAAAAATAATTGGACTGGGAAACGACTTTTATTTTTGTTGTGACACACACGAAATAAATTGTGCTTAGGGGTGCCCTAAAAACTTGTGCTCTTAACAATACAATATCTCTGTAACCAGGAGGTTCCCGGTATGGTCCAGTACAAACAAAAATACTTCAATGGCTGGGAGTACCTACAAGCGACTCTCGGCTTCATTAAAATGTCTTTTTACAAGCTATTATTATCACATCTATTCAAAAACAGCTAGTGTATTCTTCGTAAACTAGGACTAAAATATCTCTTTAATCCCTAGGGACTAAAAGTGATTTGAATTTGGAATGTGGATATTGTTAGTAAAAGTTCCAATCACCAGAGATCAATCACGAACATTGTATGAACAAGTAACAGGCTGTATGATAAAGTAAAAGGCGCGCGAGCCAACTAAAAAGAAAGTTTGTGAAAAAATAAAAAAACGCGCGAAAAGCATTATTTACTCAAATTGTATGTAAATATGTAATACGTACTATTCTTATTCATAACTTGCATTTACTTATTTTTTCATAGAGGGTGATAAAAAGTAGTGTCCACCTCGGGAGCAACACTATTTTAAGCTGGAGTGACGTACTTTGAATCCCTCGCTGCGTTTTGGATTCAAAGAAAAATTCGTGCCTTCAAAGTAGTTGTTTGCTCCCTTGGCAAACAATCAACTATTTTACACCCGTTATTTATGAATGAAAAAATATCCACTTTCATGTGAATCTGCACGTTCATATAACGTTATAATATTAAGAATGTAATTTGCTTCTTGACAATGACCGAGGTGAAGACAAGTTAGTACTTTCAGTTCAGGTTTTGATTTATATTCCTAGGTCAAAGTCTTAATTCGACTTGAAAAATCAAGTATTTATTGATCGATGACTGAATTATCATATAAGATTTGAATTATATTATGATTTGAATAGCCTAAAATTGGAATGATGCGCAATGAATGCAAAACAATTGACATAAAGTGAAAAAGAAAACAAATAGGTACCGTTGATAAAAAAAACTTGAGTCTCCTAACACTACATCTCCGCCTAAACTTCAAAAGAACACTGACATTCTACATATATGTTTTTAAACTTTTATATAAACTAGTGAAAGTTTTACTTTACCTCTGCTTTTGCAACACTGATCAAATCAAAGTGATCTTTATTCTCATGATAATAAAGTTGCTGTTGAGTTGCTGCCACTGAGAAGTCTGTCAAAGTTATTGTGAGCTTTATTTTCGTTGCATTAAGGTCGCTGTTACGTTGCTGCTGGCAGAGGTAAAATAACGGACTGTAGACCTCTGATTATGATGGTGTTTTATGATTATTTAAATATGTATTATATGATATAATTTTTATAATTTTTTGCTCCGGTTTACTTACATTTGAATACGCATGTTTTTGTTTATATAATAAGCATGTTTGTGTTTATGTTTTATAATATGTTACTAATAAATTATTCGTGAAATTATTCAAAATCCGGTCGTAATTATCGGCAGGATATCCATAATGGGATTAATAGGCATAGATCATTTTATAATATGTATTTAGGTGACGCCTATAGTAATACCGGTTTAATCATGTTTTTTAGGGTTCCGTACCTATCAAAATGGTAAACCGGAACCCTTATGGTATTGGTGAGACTCTGTCTGTGTGTCTGTCTGTCTGTCTGTCACAGCTGGATATCTCAAGAACTACTAACTTGAAATTTGGAACAGTTTTAGATGACGTTTGCCCAACTATTTTTCAAATAAGAAAGAAATAAAAATATATAAATTTTCAACAGGGACTGAAAGTTGTTCTGAAAAATTCGAAGTGGGGCTACTAGGGTATGTGGGGGTATCATATGGAAGAGTTTTTTAATTTTTTTTGGGCTGCTGCATTGTTTTCGACTTGAAAAATGTAAAAAAAAATACCTTTTTTTTTTACATTTTTCTTTTTTTATGGTTTTTCTCTTCGGAGATAAGGGGGGGCCTTATCTCCGAAGAGAAAAACCTGAAATTATTCTATGTGATAGAAGTTTATGTAAATATTACAGGAAAAAAAAACGAAGCGAAGTCTCTAAATAGCACAATTTTACAGAAATCATCAACAAAAGTTACATTAGTTCCACTATCGGTCAAGAGATGGCGCTGACATAAAACTGCAATATTCTACACCGCAGTGCAGCAGTGTTAAAATTCTCTGACGAATATAGGCCTCGCCGATGAAAAATTAAAAACATGATGGTAAGGAACCTTCGGTGCGCGACTCCAACTCGTTCTTGACCGGTATTTTTATGAGTAAAAAAATAACAAATGTCAACTACGTTGGGGTCACTGTCCAGTTAAAATGGACGCAGCTGAATACCAGTATTTTGCATGGAGTGACTGCCTATCTGACCTCTATAACCCATAACTTGTTATCGCTAAATGTAGAGAAATCATTGCGTAATTTAAGAGTTTTTCATACGAATGATCTTCTTGTGTATGCTCTGTTTTATAGAAAGGGGGTGCATATAATCCACCTATGAGGTTTTTTCAATGCAGCTGGGAAACATGCCTCTCGGTGAGAGGGAGTGGGCCGTAATCATGCGGGCCAGTCAGTTGGTAGTTGTCACATGTCTTTGAATTGTTTGGTTGTAAGACATGTCTAATTCCTCATGATGTTTTCCTTCACCGTGCACCGTTTTGAGAGTGGTGATGAAATTAAATACACAAAGTGAACTACCTGTCTGGGTTCTAGTAAAGTGCTTGCCTGGGTTCGAAAAGGGGATGCATTTTGATATATTACGGCTAGTGCTTCTAAAATTAAATACATTGAAAGGGCAGGCGATGAAAATGTAATTAATTATATTTATTTAAGCTTTATTAATTAGTATTATACTAGAAGAGCCAGTTGAAAATTATAACACATTTTGTTTTACCCGCATAAATGTCGATCCCGTGGAAATATCGGGATAAAAAGTATCCTATGTCCTTCCCCGGGATGCATTCTATCTCTCTGCCAAATTTTATCGAATTCCGTTCAGTGGTTTAGGCGTGAAAATGTAACATATAAACAGACAGACAGACAGAGTTACTTTCGAATTTATAATATTAAAGTATGGAAGTCACTAAAATATTAGAAATCGGTATTGTTTGCTTGACTAATAAACGACCTTAAAAATGTAGGTCTAACTAATTAATAATAACTTCCTATAGGCATTTGACAATCTAGTTTTTAAATGGAAATAATTAGCATATAACAATGACGTAATTTCTAGGTCATTATAATATGAATTTTACATAATAAATATAAGTGGCTAAGAAAGCTTGACGCGGTTGATCCGTGGATGGGTGACCATCTTTACATATCAAGACCTCTCCGTGTCTCGGAAAGCACGTTAAGCCGTTGGTCCCGGCTGTCATTCGTGGATCTCGGACAGTCGTTACGGGTCGTCAGAAGCCCGAAAGTCTGACAACCAGTCTTACCAAGGGGTATCGTATTACCCAGTAACTGGGTTGTGGAGGTCAGATAGGCAGTCGCTCCATGTAAAATACTGGTATTCAACTGCATCCGGCTAGACTGGAAGCCGACCCCAACATAGTTGGGAAAAGGTTCGGCGGATGAGATGAAGGTAATACGGTAAAACTAATGATGAAGCTGAATATTTTGTTTGTTTGAACGCGCAAATTTCTGGAACAAAACGTCGGATTTAAAAAAAAATTGCATTTGATAGCCCAATTCTCGAGGAAGCTATAGGCTATTCAACATCACGCTATGACCCTTAGGAGCCGAGCAAAAAGAAAAAAAGTCAGAAAGAACGCTAAGTGAAAAACAAAGTAATAGCGCGGGCAGGCGATGAGATGCGACGGGGTGGGTCCGGGGTACATGAAAATTCCCGCGGACTAAGTCGCGGCAGAGTTTAGTTTTATATAAGATCTAGATAATTTAGCCTTTTCTTTGCATATGGGAAATCATCAAATGACCCCTCCCGCTCTGGGTGGAGCGGAAGGGAGTGTCAGACTCTTACTGACTAAAACCCACCCGTGTTCCTTCCTTAGCCCTTTATGTTCCGGGCCAGCGGTATCCCTTTCGAACAATCCCGCTGACCCGGCCGGCAGGTTAGATAATTTAGCCTTGCTTTGACAACTAGGCGACTGTGTCAGAGTCAATAAACTTTTAAATAAATTTAAATATATTGCTAGCTAAGCCTGTAATTAACATTTATAATCATTAATATATCATATTTATTCATCTCATTAGGTAACAAGTAATGATTTTATCCATAATCAGCCTATAATGTTCCCACTGCTGGGACACAGGCCTCCTCTCGGTGAGAGGGAGTGGGCCGTAATCCACCACGCGGGCCCAGTGCGGGTTGGTAGATGTCACATGTCTTCGAATTTTTTGGTTCTAGGACATGCCGGTTTCCTCACGATGTTTTCCTTCACCGTTTTGAGAGCAGTGGTGAAGAAATAATTTACACAAAGTAAAGCGCCTGTCTGGGTTCGAACCTACGACCTACAACTCGTAAGTCGCGGCCGTTACCACTCGGCCTCGAGAATGATTTTATGCGTGCCCCAAATACCGAATTGCTTTATTACCCAAGTTCTTAAATCAGTAAATAAGGGGGTAAATGACGTAAGAAGATAATAACTTTTGGTTTTGTCCATAGATATCCGGTCTTGTCCTTTTTATTCTAAGGTCAGTCCCGCTACCAACATAAGCTGACTTATGTGATGATTATGACATTATTATGACTGTGATTCTTTTCCCCTCATAATCAGCATATTATTATGTGGATGGGTGACCATCTTTACATACCGAGACCCCTCCGTGCCTCGGAAAGCACGTTAGGCCGTTGATCCCGGCTGTCATTCGTGGATCTTTGAAAGTCTGACAACCGGTCTTACCAAGGGGTATCGTATTACCCAGTAACTGGGTTGTGGAGGTCAGATAGGCAGTCGCTCCATGTAAAATACTGGTATTCAGCTGCATCCGGTTAGACTTGAAGCCGACCCCAACATAGTTGGGAAAAAGGCTAGACAGATGAATCAGCCTATTATGTTCCCACTGCTGGGACACAGGCTTTCTCTATGTTAGAGGAAGCTGGCAATAATCTACCACGCGAACCCAGTGCGGGTTGGTAGATGTACCATGTCTTCAAATTTTTGGTTCTATATGCGGGTTTCCTCACGATGTTTTCCTTCACCGTTTTGAGAGTAGTGGTGATAAACTAATTTTTTGCACAGAGTATCGTCAGGCACTAGTTGTCTGGCATTTTTGCTGAACTGGACCTTTTTAGCGCAGCCGTGAGGCACACATTCCTGCTAATTTCTTACATCGGACTTTGCACTTTTTATTTTTATATTTTTATCTGATGTACGATTATTATCTGACTATCTGGTGTATTGTGTGTCTTTTAGTCTGTGCTAAATAAATGTATTTTCTTTCTTTCTTTCTAAAAGCCTGACTGGATTGGACACACGACCTACAACTAATAAGTCCACTGGACCACCACCCACCATTACTCGTGCCGACTCGCGATAACTTTCGCAAAATCTTCTTCCGTAACGAATGAATGATGGATATTTAATCATATTAATAAAATTAATTGTGCGTATAATATACTGTTACGTAGTAACATTATAATAAATCTTATAAATAATTCATTGAATCTGAGGTTAAGTTGTATCTCAATTTATAAGGTTTGTGTACAGTTGGAAGAAAAACTGTTAGGTTTTTTTGCAGTATTTCACACTAATATTATAAAGGCGAAAGTTTGTGAGTGTGTGTATTTATATGTTTGTTACTTCTTCACGCTCAAACGCCTGGACCAATTTTGATAAAATTTTGTATGGAGGTAGCTGACACCCTGGCTTAACATATAGGCTACTTTTTATCCCGATATTCCCACGGGATCGACACTTACGCGGGTGAAACTGCGGGGCGCAGCTAGTTATATCATACACATCGTATCGTATCGTTGTTACATGGAATTTACTAACACAGTGGATCTTATGTTGTCCGAAATAAAGAATTTATTATTATTATCAGAATTGCACGCCTTGTTTCTCCGAATAGTTGGGCAGATATAACTAGTACAGTCACATTTTGTCAGTTATCTTGAAGTCCCATGTAATAGGGGGCGAGCCTATTGTCATCAACTAGGCACAAATCCAGTCTCCGGGCTGCTACTGAGAAATTCCAGATGGAAAAACCAACAACACTTTGTCTGACCTGGGGCCCAAGTCTGCTATTTTATTTTTTATAAATTCGTCATTCCAACACGATCCCATTGTCATTTTGCTAAAAGTTCGTAATCTGCTAAATTCATAATGGTTAATCATTGGTCGGTCAATGGCACAGAACATATATTATTATACGATAATCGTAACGAATTAAAAGCAATGACGATGATGATGATGATGATGAGCTATGATGACGTTCTAATGATAGGTCACTGATCAAAGAAACTGTCAAAATTTTAGCAGATTACCGCCTAAGTCAGTCATTCATTTGTCAATAAGTACGAGATTACCATTTCTATGCCATTTCTTTCAATGGAGTGTCAGTGGTTGACCATTGGAAAGTCATAATGACGCCATTATATTAGTAGATTACCAAACTTGTCAAAATCAACAATTATGAAATCAATTCTGACACTATTGTAATAGCAGACTTGAGGCCTTGAGGCGCTGGGATTCGAAACCAGGACCCCACGCTCAGCAGTCGCACTTGCAACCACGAGATCAACGGGCAGGCTTACTGTGACAGTATATTAAACCATCTCATCACATGTATATTACAAAGACACCAGCTCAAATCAACCATTTTATTTCTAAAGCTTTTGGTCACCACTGTACCAGCGCAAGCGCAATGACCATGGTCCATGGCTTCATACTTTCACTGACCATGCATACATACAAATATATACATGTATGTATATAAACCAGTTTATATGTCCGTTCGTCCGTATTAGAAACATACGGATAGGAAAAAGGGGCGGGCGCATCCTGAGAGAGCGATTTGTTTGAAAGTTACCGTCTGGTTTGGTTTCCTTTAGGAAGCTTGTGGTTCTATAAATTTGACTTAGGTATGGTTTTTACTAGTTTTTATTCAAGTTTATTTTTACAAGTTAATCCGTCGCACGTCTAATTAGCAGACACAATAGAAATTTTATTGTTATCGGTACACATTTTGTACACTCGACGTGCGAAGAGAGAGTTCTTTATCATTTTAGCGACTTAAAATTAGCGAGCGCTTTTTTTTTTATTTATACGCTCGTTGATCAGCACCCTTATTGCGTAACACACTTTTAAACACAATCTGAAAGTTTTGAAGGAAATTCCTAGGTCATTGAAAAAAAAAAAATTTTTTTTTTGCCTTTTAAAAAAAATTCAAATGTTGTTGAATTGTCAATATGAAAGGCATTGCCATTGTAAGTATTTTACGCAATGACCTCGCTGTGATCTCATCTAAGCAAATAAAAAAAAAGGCAAAATTGCTTTGACTGTGACAAGTAATTTTGTTAACTTCATATCATGTTATTTTTAAGAGCAGTGGTGGCCAAGTGGTAACGGTCGCGACTTACGAATTGTAGGTCGTAGGTTCGAACTTTCGGACCCAGACAGGCGCTTTACTTTGTGTAAATTATTTCATCACCACTGCTCTCAAAACGGTGAAGGAAAACATCGTGAGGAAACCGGCATGTCCTAGAACCAAAATTTCGAAGACATGTGACATCTGCCAATCCGCACTGGGCCCGCGTGGTGGTTTACAGCCCACTCCCTCTCACCGAGAGGAGGCCTGTGTCCCAGCAGTGGGAACATTATAGGCTGATTATGATTTATGATTATGATGTTATTTTAGCTCATAACCTTCCTTTCTATAGAGACACAATTTTGCCTTGTTCAAAAGAAATTCTATTCATTTTAAAAGCAGGCAAAGAAAGTAACTCAAAGAAATTGTCAGGAATTGTGAAAAAATATGTTATCCGCCATTTTGTAGCGGCGGCCATCTTGGACCGATTTTTATCACACATAGCTAAGAACACTCCCGACTAATACAGCTTTCAAACAAAAAAAACTAAATCAAAATCGGTGCATCCGTTCGGGAGCTACGATGCCACAGACAGACACACACACACAGACACGTCAAACTTATAACAACCCGTCGTTTTTGCGTCGGGGGTTAAAAAGAAAACCCCTCATTTCTATATTTTAAACGCCACCTCAACTTCCCAATGATAATGATCATCCCATAAATAAATCCTTACACAAACAATTGAAACGAAAGTTATGACATAAAACAAAATATACAATCTTCTACAGACAAACTTCCATCTTTTATTCAACAACGCACAAAGGCCAGCTAATAAAATATACTTACACAATTTCAACACGAAAGTGAAGACGTGACCGTGCATATTCACTTCCCGTATATTTTCTTTAGTGTCCGGTCGGTGCGCAAGCGCTTATAAAATGTTATTTAATAGTGCTAATGTTATTAAGTACCGTCATTATTACGTCTATGATAGTAAATCTTGTGTCAGTTTCATGTCAACGCTTTACGAAGTATGATCAATTAGATTGTTAATCATGTTTTATATTATGTGCATTCATTAATTACGATCGTATCTAATGTTATAAATTGTAATCATGCGCATAATTTAGTACAATTTGATCAATTTTGACAGGGCAGTTTGTACTCGTAGAATGTTTGAATCACACTAATATTATAAAGGCGAAAGTTTGGAGTGTGTTTGTATGTTTGTTACTTCTTCACGCACAAACGGCTGGACCAATTTTGATAAAATTTGGTATGGAGGTAGCTGACACCCTGGATTAACACATAGACTTTGATAACTCTTACAGGAATGAAAACGTCAAAACTTGAATTTGTTTACTTCATTCCTGAATAATAATACAATTAATTATCCTAATAGAAGCTGCAATTTTATCTAAACCTATTAATCATTTTCCTCATGTAAAAGTTATCATATTGTTAATATTTTTTTTTTGTATCTGTAATTAAGTTGTAGGTATGATGTTAAATCAGAAGACTAATTGTTATTATACCTGCAATACCTACTGTGACTGTGAGTACTGTAACAGATTGCCAGAAAAAAAAAAAAAAAAAAAAAAATACCCAATTTAATATTCAAATATATAAATGGATTAAAAACCCAAACCACTAGTCTTTGATATTAATGTAATGTTCCTTATAATGTGTGGCATAACTTTTAAGACAATATTATATACGCCCCGCGGTTTCACCCGCATAAGTGTCGATCCTGTGGGAATATCGGGATAAAAACTATCGTATGTCCTTCCCCCGGATGCAATCTATCTCTTTGCCAAATTTTATCGAAATCCGTTCAGTGGTTTAGGCGTGAAAAGTTAACATACAGACAGACAGAGTTACTTTCAAATTTATAATATTAGTATGGATTCTATGGCGCACAAACAGGAATAAAAAATTTTGATAGGAGGGAATAAAGTTCGAACTGTCCCCTCTTTGCTAATAGGGTGACAGATCAACATTTTTTTCCCGAACTGTCTCCCTAAGGGGACTAAGCAGGGTGACAGATCGGAATAATTTCTGAGTAAACTAGTCGCGAGCTCGAACTCACTGGTGGTCATGGCCAAAAAGCACGCTGTCTCACCTGGCTTCGTGTCCGACAGAGCTAGTATCAGTGATGAGCAGTTAGACGCTAGTCTAACTGCTCATCACTGATGACACGAACAACGTCTAGTTCTCACGCACAGAACTACCGTTCCGAACCGATAGGTGCGTAAATAAATTTGCTATGCTCAAAGCATTTATTTCAAATAAACCAATTACAGGCACATTTGAATTGTCAAGGGGTCGGTCAGTCAGAAAGATGAAGCTAGTTACCCCTCCCATAGCGTAGTAGGTACCTATGGAGAAGAACGGGCAAGAAACTCCATGGATTAGCGAAGGGGCAATGCCCCTCTAATGGAAAGCGTTAACCACAGTGGCCATCTCCTATAATTATCATCATACCTGCTATACCAATCTAAATAACCGCTGCGTAGCTAACTTTAGTCACAAAGTTATATTATATGCTAACTGTGCCCGCGACTTAGTTCGCGAGCATGTCGGAAAACAAGTTGGATTTCATGGGTTTTATATTTTTGCGCGGAACCCTAATTGTTTTTCTAAAGTAAAGCCTTCGTTACGCCTTATAACATCAGATATCAGCCAGTGAAAGTCCCGTCAAAATCAATTCAGCGTTTCGGAGATGAGCCGGAACAAACAAACAGACAGACCGACACACAGAGTGAATTTATTGACTACTTATGATTTGTGCCGTCTTATATTTCATGTACAGATACAATGTAAATTGTTCATGAATTAATTGAATTGAATATCGTTTGGTCCCTTTGTAAAAGCGGGACATCTTTGCTCTGGTTGGGGACAACGGGACAGACAGCCTGAAAGCGGGACTGTCCGGCCCAAAGCGGGGCGAATGGTCACGTTACGCATAACTTAGTCAATTACCATATTAATGAAGACATACAAGGCGAAATTGCGAAAAACGTCGCTTTAGTGGCGAAGTTAACATTAAATAATCAATTGACTTAATGATTTTACTCAATTAACACTAATTTGGGTGCGATATGCATCTGATCTCGTTAATATGAAATGTTCTTGAGATATTTATTTATTGGAAGGATTAATGACTGTTTTGTAAGTATTTTTCAAAGGGTTTGGCAATGAATTGCTAACTGTTTCTTGGGAAAGAAGGCCAAACCTTCAAATCTCTACTAATTTATAAAAGGTTAGTCAATATAAAAGGCAGTAGATTCCTACACTCTTCACTGGTGGGCTTCCAGTCGACCGGAGGCAGCTGAATACTAGTATTTTACATGGAGTGACTGCCTATCTGACCTTCACAACCCAGTTAGAATAGAATACAGCAGCACAGACGCAGCAGCGGCAGTTACTGGTTAATACGATACCCCTTGGTAAGACTGGTTGTCAGACTTTCAGGCTTCTGACGACCCGTAACGACTGTCAAAGATCTACGTATGCCAGCCGGGACCAACGGCTTAAAGTGCTTTCCAAGGCACGGAGGGGTCTCAGTATGTAAAGATGGTCACCCACCCACAGACCAGTCGCGGCAAGCGTAGCTTAACCTGATCAATCGACCTGTGGGGCTGTTATTATTTAGCCACGGGCCCCGGGCCCCTTGGTATCGATATCCTGTATAATGTGTTATAATATTTTTTTTTGTAAACTAATGACACACAAGGCCGAATTCATATCACACTAATATTATAAAGGCGAAAGTTTGGGGGTGTGTGTGTGTGTGTTTATATGTTTGTTACTTTTTCACGCTCAAACGGCTGGACCAATTTTGATAAAATTTTGTAAGAGGGTAGCTGACACCCTGGATTAACATATAGGTTAATTTTTATCCCGATATTCCCAGGGATCGACATTTACGCGGGTAAAACCGCGGGGCGCAGCTAGTCATACATAACCGTATAGTCTCTTAACACGTTTAATTAAATTGCGTGTGCCACTTGACTCTTAATCGACTTGTCAGTACAGTTACCACAAAAACTGTAATTGAAAGTAACGTCGTGGGAACAACAAGCTCATCGCGATTGTATCCTTTCTTCTCACCGCCATCGTTGTTACAAAATATCGTATGTTTTGTAACTTTGAACTTTTCTTCGCGACTGTATCGTGATTTCGCGTGGAGTTTGTTGACGCGTGACGTAAGTTGTGACGTCATGAAGAAAGCAGTGAGTTCCGATGGGTTTTGGCATCTATATTCCACTAAAATTTCATCTACTATTACAATATTTGTAAGTGTGTGAGCACCATGTATCGTAGCACAGAATTAATTTACCTGTCATTGCTTTATTTTTATTTCTTTTTACCTTTTGTGGTAGAGTATTTTTATTCTAGGTGCACTGACTGGACAGGTCCGCTCAATCTGTGAGGTTCTTTCCTCAAAAAACCATTTCAGACTACGTGGTCTTCACATGCTCTGACCAAGATTTTGTCTGGACTTTAAAAGAAACTGTGACCTCTGAGTTTGTTACGGCCTTTCTTCTCAGAATAGCCAGATAGGAAACGCCGACCTCATCTAGTTTAAAAAAAATATGATTGACGTGTAACAGTGTTTGTATAAACTTACCGAAAATAAATCATTTATCGTCTTCACATACCTATAATGATATAATGAATGTATCAAAATATTGTAAAACATTTTAAAAGAGTAAAAGGCACAGAATAAATAGTGGTTATAAAGGTGGAGTTTCTTGCATTTCTCCATACGAAACTATCCTTTGAAAGGTATGTAAAGATGGTCACCCATCCACAGACCAACCGCGGCAAGCGTAGCTTAACCTGATCGATCGACCTGTGCGGCTGTTATTATTTAGCCACGGGCCCCTCTATCTCTACCATACCGTTATTAAAAAACAAATCAGCCTTCCCATACATTTTGATTCAAACAAGAGATTTCTTTTGTTGATAACCGACGAAAATTTTCTACACTACGTCATGTGCTGAATTCCTTTCAGTTTGCGGGTCAATGTTTCTGCCAGCCTGTATACCGACCGAGTTCAATAAATTGTGCAGTCTCATTTGTTAAGATACCGAGATCTAAGTCGTGAATCCAGTCTAAATATTATGAAGTACCTATCTATCACAGAACTGAGAAAACCTATAATGACAAACACGTCAGTCTACACCAGGGGTGGCCAACTTCTGGTTAGACCCAAGATCTACTGTTCACTGACGACACCCTGTGCGATCTACCAATTACATACTTCTTGAAATCTTATATGAAACAGCATAGTTCAGTACACAATTATGTAGTATTTTTTGAGGGAAAATATAACTCGTAACCACTCGTAACTTCGCTAGTCTGTCGTCAACGGATTGACAACCGCCCGCGCCCCACTCCTGCGTCCCACACGCTTCCCACGCACCGAAAACAAAAGAGAGCTATACTGCATTATAGAGAGGATAAATAAAGGTGCAATTCCAAGATGGACCGCAGGCCGCAAACTGCAGCTGCAGGTTCAAGTCTGCAGCCCATCTCAACAACCAACCAACCGCGCAGACTGCGGCTGCAGACTGCAACCGCAGGCGAAAAAGCGACTAGCGGCTGCGGTTGACCGCAGTTTTCATAGAGATACATAGCCTGCGGTCCATCTTGGAATTGCAACTACGGCGATTGAAAAATGATACAAGATGATGCGTGCAGCAGTTAGTGATTAGGTACGTTGCGCAGTCTGTTCTAGGTATTTATATTTTTTTCCTTGCCACGATCGACTGGACTAATAGTCGCGATCGACTGGTTGGCCACCCCTGGTCTACACTAACTAACCTAACAACTAAGCCTAGAAGTCTTAGCCTTAAACACGATTCGCCATGGCGGCAATTATTCACGATCGTGGCTTACATTCACTTTGTAAAGGACAATGATTAACTAACTATGCCGATTAGGTATAGGATACTCCATTATCTAGGGCTTCATGGCAATTTATAATTACTTGGCAGTCTTCGTTTTGCAAGGTGTTACAGAAATTTAAGGCCGAAATGTTAATTAATTAATTCATCCTTTTATGTTTCGTTTATTTGTGCATATTTGTTTTACTTCCATTTCCACTATCGCCAATAATATTTTAGCTGACTTATTTGTAGATGTTATATTCTTCGTATTTGATTAATCTCAATGCAATTACCAACTGAGACAAGTTCAAAACACACACAAGATGCAAACTTTCCGAAAATAGTCCGCCGCGCTCTGCTGCTTGCAGCGTATTGTGCGATGACATACAGGTGCACGGATTAATAAATTATTATGACAATGGCGTCGATTCCCTTGTTAACAAACTAAACTAAATTTAAGTTCATGCATCTTTTTCTGTCTATTTCATTATGAAAAGGACAGAAGATAAATATTAGTTTAGTCCTGTCAAATTAAGATACTCCATAGACAATTTAGACGAGATTAAAAAAATGCCTATTAAACATACGTCAATTTACGTCAGGCGCTGACTAATTTGACAGGACTAAACTAATAATAATTATTTAAGTTCAGACATCTTTTTCTTTCTATTTCATTAAGAAAAGGACAGAAAATAAATATTAGTTTAGTCCTGTCAAATTAGACAGCGACTAACGTAAATTGACGTATTTGTAGTAGCTATGTTTTTAATCACGTCTAAACTTGTTATGGAGTATCTTAATTTACTGACTGTCTTTTTTAGGGTTCCCTAGCCAAATGGCAAAAACGGAACCCTTATGGATTCGTCATGTCTGTCTGTCTGTCTTTCCGTCCGTATGTCACAGCCACTTTTTTCCGAAACTATAAGAACTACACTGTTGAAACTTGGTAAGTAGATGTATTCTGTGAACCACATTAAGATTTTCACAAAAAAATAGAAAAAAACAATAAATTATGGGGGTTCCCCATACTTAGAACTGAAGCTCAAAAATTTTTTTTTTTCATCAAACCCATACATACGTGTGAGGTATCTATGGATAGTTCTTCAAAAATGATATTGAGGTTTCTCATATCATTTTTTTCTAAACTGAATAGTTTGCGCGAGAGACACTTCCAAAGTGGTAAAATGTGTCCCCCCCCCCTGTAACTTCTAAAATAAGAGAATGATAAAACTAAAAAAAATATATGATGTACATTATCATGTAAACTTCCACCGAAAATTCGTTTGAACGAGATCTAGTAAGTAGCTCGCCGGTGAAAATTTAAAAACATATGATGGTACGGAACCCTCGGTGCGCGAGTCCGACTCGCTCTTGCCCGGTTTTTTTTTTTACTGTACTTCCGCGTGTTTCTGTCTGTCGGTCTGTCAGAGTCAATTTAACGAAACGTGTGTGGCATAATGTAATATTATGTTACATTATTAAAACGTATTTTTTGTATACCACACTGATCTAACACTGCAATATAATAATATAATCATAAACAACAAAGAGTGACTCCTTCCCTGCGTTCCGAGATGGGAAATAATCGATGTGAGCGTGCTTAAACCCGTACCGAATTAGCGTGAGCGCGATAACGACGTTCCGTGAATCGTCATAGATGACGTCATGACATGCGCCATCTTGCGATAACGCCGACCATGCCCTAGAATAATATCACCGTGAGCGCTGTCAAAAATGACAGTGTGTGTGTGAGGATGTGTCAGTGTGTGTTTTATTTTGATTTGCATCTTATCATAAAATTAAACTAAAGTGGCATTTTCGAAATTGTGCTTCTGGCTGATAGTCGCCACCTAACCAAAGAAGAAGAAATGTGGTGTTTATACAAAGAAATACTGTTATAATATCGTTTTTACATTGAGTAAGCACTGTGAGCGCGCTCACGGGCGTTCCGAATTGTTGACAGCTCTCAGCTGTCATAGTCGTGATATCTAAATCGGAACGGATGTGAGATGATGTGAGCGCTGTGAGCGATTATAGCTAATTCGGAAAGCGCCCATTCTTTAACTTGTCTATTGTCACGCTTGTCAAGTTGTCAGTGACCAAGCACTATCTTTGTCGTATTGTTGAACAAAAACTATGTGAGTTAGTTCCGGATTGTCACTTGTGAGTCGACATTTTTATATTAGGTACCTATGTGGCTTGGTGGCGGTAATTTTTTGTTTATTTTCGTTTAATATCGTTTTTTTTTTTTTTTTTTTAAACGTTGCCCCACACTTGGAATTTCTCCTGTATTGTGGGTGCGTTTACAAACATATAACCTCACAAACACACACAGCCAGACCCGGAACAACTACTTGTAGGTCATACATATAAACATTTGTTCCGTGCAGGAATCGAACCCGCGACACGCAGCGCAGCAGAACCGTGCCGTCTAATAATATAATTATGTAATAGAGTAGGTAAGTGATGAGGCGTTTTTGGAAAGTCTAGAGCCAATCTAGAGTCTTTGATTCTATAAGAAATTGTTTTTTTTGTACCTACCTAGAAGTTGAATGCTTTTCTTTGTTCACAGTTTTTAAACTTTTTAAAGTCTAGAGTAAATCTAGAATCTTTTAAACTAACAAAAAACCGGTCAAGAGCGAGTCGGACTCGCACACGAAGGGTTCCGTACCACAAGGCAAAAACCCCGATAAAAACACGTTTGTTGTATTTAAGAGGGGGGCTCCCTTAAATATTTATTTTATTTTAATTTTATTATTTATTATTAAAGTAAAAATACAACTGAGTATTTTGTGAATATTTCAAGTGCCGACCTGTTGCCATTATTGATACCGAGTAAAAAAGGGCAAAAAAAATCGCGTTTGTTGTATGGTAGCCCCCCTTAAATATTTATTTTATTTTTAGTATTTATTGTTATAGCGGCAACAGAAATACATAATTTGTGAAAATTTCAACTGTCTAGCTATCGCGGTTGTTGAGATACAGCCTGGTGACAGACAGACGGACAGACAGCGAAGTCTAAAGGTGGGTCTACGCTAGACGAGCCGAGCACGAGCGGAACACGAGCCGAGCATCGTGTTTGCAGCGTCAAGTGTGGACGTACAACGAACCTACAACTATCACTGTCTTCGAACGAAATAAATCCCTTTGTGTTCGTCAAAAACCGACAATTGGCGGAGCACAGTGCGAGCACGAACCAAATGCTCGAAGCGCGCTCGTTCATGGCTCGTAAGTCAGTCCACACTACACGAATTTAAGCTCGGTTCGTGCTCCGCTCGTGCTCGGCTCGGCTAGCGTAGACGCACCTTTAGTAATAGGGTTCCGTTTTTACCCTTTGGGTACGGAACCCAAAAAATTACCTTTGACTCATAGCATATAGTAGCGGCACCCGTTAGGGGTTTTAGTCAATTCAAATGTGATAAGACTCTGTCCAACCAACTAACAATACCAACATAATACCCCACACTCCACAATTATATAATTAAATTACTTTTTCCCGTCATCCTTACATAATAAGTAAGTATATAATACAGTATTGTGCATTGTTCGCCATTTCTCAGGTGACAGCTCACGTAAGTCGAGTTACCGCAGTTTTAGCATTGTCAGTGAGAAAGTAACTACAACACTACACTACTACAACACTACACTACACTACACTACAGCAACTTTTGTTATTTGAGGACTAGCTTCTGCCCGCGACTTCGTCCGCGTGAAATTTCACCCACCCCTCATTCACCCTCTTAGGGGTGAAATTTCGAAAAACCCTTTCTTAGTGGATACCTACTCTTCACAAATAACACACCCTCCAAATTTCATGTCTCTAGGACCAGCGGTTTAGGCCGTGCGTTGATATATCAGTCAGTCAGTCAGGACTTTGAATTATATACATAATAGATACTTTTCCGGGATAATTTTCCGGGATAAAAAGTACCCAGTGTGGTGCCCAGGATATTAAAGAATAATTATAGCAAGTTTCATCGTAATCGAACCGGTAGTTTTTGCGTGATGCCTGAACAAACAGACAGACAGACAAACATTTTTTTAATCACATTTTTGGGTTCGGTGTCGGTCTAGTAACACCCTCTGCCATTAATTTTTTTGATATTTTAAATGTACAGAATTTTCACTTCTACAGATTTATTATAGGTATAGATGAGCAGAATTGTAAGCTTGGCTTAAACAACGTTATTTTTAGTATATGCGAAACCTGAATAATATAGTTTGTTCAGAATAAGTAACTGAATCGATTCCAATAATTTTTACCCCATGTTTGTATTTTGTCCTAAAAATATTTAAAAAAGGTTAAAAGTTGGACACCGAGCGACAGTACCAGTCGAAAACCAGGCGGCCAAAAAAAATTTTTTTTGAGAATGTGGAATCTGCGCTCTTTCATATGATACCCCACATGCCCTAGTAGCCCCACTTCGAATTTTTCAGACCCCCTTTCAGTCCCTGTTGCAAAAAATATACATATTATACATACATTACTTTCCTATTTGCAAAATAGTTGGGCAAACGTCATCTAAAACTATTCCAAATTTCAAGTTTAAGTTATAAGTTATAGGTTATTTTAAGTTTAGCATTAGTAGTTCTTGAGATATACAGCCGTGACAGACAGACAGACAGACTTAGTCTCACCATAAGGGTTCCGTTTTTACCATTTTGGTACGGAACCCTAATTAAAGGATCCCGATACAAGATACGTGCTTTTTTATCCGACTGCGGTGAAGCCCAAAAGGAGGGTTATTTACTAAGTATTAAAAAAAATATGTAGTGTTATTTATTTTACAATGGTAAGTACGGAACCCTTCGTGTGCGAGTCCGAATCGCACTCGGTCGCTTTTTTACATAATGCCCATCACATACAGAGGTATTTAAAAGTGCTTTTTATTACCGTTTCATGAGATAACGTAACCTAGAAAGATGAACGTGGTTTATTATTTAATAGAGTTATTTTAAACTCATTCTTTGGTTAGGGTTGTCCAGTTTTAATTGTTATTTTTTAAATTCGTAAGATAAGTTACCTACTTGTTTTTATCTCGTATTGGAATAGCTTTTGTTTTAGTAAAATAAGAATTAGCAACGTGGCAGCAGGACTCACAAACTCAAACTCAAAGCATTTATTTCAATTAAACCATTTACAGGCACTTTTGAACTGTCAAAGAGTAGGTCAGTTAGTCAGAAAGTTTAAGGCAGTTGCCTATTCCAAAACAGATCTCTATGGAGAAGAACGGGCAAGAAACTCCACACTCTTTTAAATTATACCTATTACCAAATCCTGGGCACATTAGTCTTGTTGCTTCTTATGTGAGAACAAAACCAAAAAATAAAATGAAGAAACAATTCAAAATCCATACTACCTAATATTATAAATTCGAAAGTAACTATGTCTGTCTGTGTGTATGTTACCTTTTCACGCCTAAACCACTGAACGGATTTAGATAAAAATTGGCAGAGAGATAGATTGCATCCCCGGGAAGGACATAGGATGAAGAGGAAGCTAGTATAATAATAAAAATAAGCGAGGACTAGTCTCAACCGACGGCGCCCGTACATGAACACACAAGTCCACGGGAACCCAAAACTATCTAAGTAACATCGCCACAAACCGAGCCTAAGCCCCGACCGACCTAAGGGGTATCGTATGCCTGGTCAGCGGGATTGTCCGAAAGGGTTACCGCTGGCCCGGAACATAAAGGGCTAAGGAAGGAACATGGGTGGGTTTTAGTCAGTAAGAGTCTGACACTCCCTTCCGCTCCACCCAGAGCGGGAGGGGTCATTTGATGATTTCCCATCCGAAAAAAAAAAAACCCCCGACCTAAGTACCTGATAATCCAGCTCAAAATGATTACCTACTTTACATGAAAATATATTTTTTACTAGCAGTTTACAAAAATAAATATCATTTATGAAAGGAGCCTTCGTTGGTGTTAACATTCATGGTTGATTCATGATAGTTATTTTATTATTCCGTAAATTATAAGAGACACAGGTAACTTTCATATTAATACTGTGAATGCCTACTTGGTTTTTCGAGATATCGCCAAGCGGTTAGTCGACTCTTCACGTGACCAGAGGGCTGGCCTATTTCTTGGCCAAAGAATTAGCATTGCCATACAACGTGGCAATGCTGCCAGCCTTTTGGGCACTATTCCTGTTGACAGCGATGCTACATTCGGGTAATTACAAAACAGCACTGTTAAGGAAGAGTATTATGACAATGGGACCTGTCATCTATAATAAAATACCTCATGGTTATAAGGATTACTCTGTAAACATTTTTAAATCTAAGGTAACTGCACTACTTCTAGGCAAATGTTATTACTCAGTGAAAGACTTTCTAAATGATACGAATTTATCCAGATTATGATTGTTATAATTAATTTCAAAATTGACCCTGTAAGACTTACCTGACTGTATTATTATTTGACTTCATTATAATTTTTGTTTTGTTGACATTATTTTGTTTCTATGTATTAATATTTTTAATTATGTAATAATTTGCACGCCGTAAGGTAGACTGTAGCTGATCTTTTTAATTTATGTACAACATCTTATACCTGTACCTACATTCATAGCAAATAAAGTTCTGATTCTGATTCTGATTCTGAAGCGATCGTAATCTGTTATGTATTAATAACTAGCTGACCCTATACACGTTGTCTTGTCCAAATCTCAATTTTGTTTTTTGTAATCGTTTCACAAAAACCCAATAGAAAAAACATGTTCAGTTTTTCCAGAAATTTTTCCAACTGGTCTTTCCATAAAATTCAAATTCCGACTACTACGAAAATCATAAAAGAATAAATAGCTAAATCGGTCGTTATCAAGTGATGTGCTTACCAAGGAACCGCATTTAATTTTCAGAAAACTAGGAGCGCCGACCGGTTTCACTCGCATAAGTATCGATCCCGTGGGAATGTCGGGATAAAAAATACCCTATGTGTTAATTCTGATTATAAACTAGCTGTGTGCCAAATTTTATCCAAATCCGTTCAGCCGTTTGTGCGTGAAGAAGTAACTAACATACAAACACACTCACAAACTTTATAATATTAGTGTGATGATACAAGTAAATAAAGAAGAAAGAAAGAAAATACATTTATTTAGCACAGACTAAAAGACACACAATACACCAGATAGTCAGATAATAGTCGTACATCAGATATAAACAGAAAATATAAAAATAAAAAGTGCAAAGTCCGATGTAAGAAATTAGCAGGAATGTGTGCCTCACGGCTGCGCCAAAAAGGTCCAGTTCATCAAAAATGCCAGACAACTAGTGCCTGACGCTGGTTTTCAACTGGACCTGAAGTAGGTACAGTCAACAGCAAAAGTAGATGATCAAAATCAGAAATTAAATACTAATGAACGGAGTTCGCATCAGAACTGTGTGGCGTCGAAGTGATTCAAAAGTATGTGATTGTAAATTATACAAACATTTACTACTAGTACAGCTGCCATATATTCGTGATCAGTTTTGACTCCTATTGAATTTCTGATTTTGATCATGTACTTTTGCTGTTGACTGTACCTACATACTTGACAAAACATCAACTCAACGTCAAAAGATAAAATGGCCCCCAGAAAAGAACGCATAATGAATCTCTCACGACTCATGATAATTTACATTAATTAGCATTTATGTAAAAATACGTAAGATTAATAAAATAAAACCAAAAACCAAAACGGGCCAGCCCTACTAAACCAAAAAGCGGATGACACGCGTCGTGACGTAAGCGCAACCGGAAATTATGCCATGACGTAATGTAATGGCCGCTCTTCACTTCCGGCGCCACCTGAGCACCGATCTCACTTCATTTGGAATTACGGGCAGGATTTGACCATTGCACAATGTAAAGTTGTGGCACAATGTATACTCGCCTATTCATTGCGTTTTTACTTTAGACTATTTTCAGCAGTAATACATGAATAAACAGGATGAATTTATCAAAGTGGGCGTGGATGGCCAAATCCGAAACTGAGGAATAGCGAAAAGTACTCAAACGAGTCGCGGGCTCGATTTCGATGAAAACTAAAACTGCATCATTGGATTTTTGAAAAATCAAAATTTGTAGCCAGGAATCGAACCCGTTGATTTTCATAAAAAAAAAAACAAACTGTATTATTACACCACTCGATCATAGTAAAAAACTCGATAGTGTCCTTAATAAGGATCAAATTCTGGGAAGTCTATATTCTGGGAAATCGCAAAAAAAATCAGCTGTTCCCTACATTTTTTTTTTTCGCCATTTCAGGTTTGGTCCCATAGTAAAAGTTGTTCATAGGTTGTTAATGTTTTACCAATAACCCTGTATATTCTTTGCGGCGGTCGATATATAAGTCCAAAAGTACATACCTAGAACTATGTTTCCAAAGAGAACTTTAATTACCATTGCGTAGCAATTAAAGGAAACGGGCGTGGTAGATACCTATGTTTTGTTAACCATATTGTTGATTTATGCAAATGAAGTAAGTAAAACTCGCTGTGGGCGTGGGACTTGATCAATAGGCACGTTTATTTGATTTAGATTCACTGCAGGATATGGTTTCGGGCTACCAACGTGATAAGGTGACGAAATATAGATTGAAATTGATTCCAAAGTGTTTGAAGGTATGTGAAAGGTGTTAGCTATGTGAAGAGAACCCAGCATTGCATAAAGATGTAAGCTGTCACGCCCTTTATACCACCTGGAGGCTTTTAGTTAGGTCGTAAGTTTTATTGTTTACATTTTTGTTGCTTGTGTACGTATAGATTTGATTGTATTTGTTGGTATATTGGCGTGGCTAGCTGACATATGGCAAATAATTTAATTTAATGTTCTGTGTTCTGTAATGTTTAATTACTTTGCATATCTAGTATTGTATACAATCAAGTATTTTCTAACTGAACAGACAGCTGTGCTGCTGGGGAGTTTGTTGCGCCACTTCTTCTCCCCAGCGAAAGCACTAGGAAGTGGTGAAGGGCGGGCGTTTTGGGGGACTGTCTTTTGTAATTTTGACGTTCGAAAAGTGCAAATTCTCAGCCTCGTTTGAATAAATGACTTTTGATTTTAGTATGAAACGCATAGGTAATAGATGGCTATTATTTATAGGCTTGTCCTCATCACATGGGACTTAAACATAACTGGAACGTATTTTGGAACTCCAGGATACCTGACAGGGCGCAGTGATGACAGGTACAGTGAAGCCACGTATTCATTAGGGGGGACATTTGTCCCGCGAAACATCGCCCAACATTGCAGGTGACATCTACGAGTCGCGGGACATGTCGCGTGTCGACGCTCGGAAAGCGTCGTCGACGGTGCGCGACTTCGTGTCCCTCTCCCTGATATTACGAACACTGATAAAGTATGTTGGTACATTACTTAGATCAAAATTGTCTTAAATTGAATGTTGGTATTCATATAAGTATAATTATACTGAAAATGATACTTGTTGAGGTAATGAACAAAAAGCGCCTTAACAACTGTAGTGTTGACATTTCACGTCGAGCCTTGTAACATATCGGCTGCGGTAGCACTGACAGCGATTTCATTACATCTCTTCAAGCGCAGGACCACGGTCGAAGGGACTAAACATAAGGCCAAGTGTCAAACGTGTCACGGTCTAAAAAATCGGTTAGTATTGATAGTATTTATAGGGACATGACCTAAAGCGCGGTCTTTGTCGGACTGCATAGAAAAGAAAGAGAAGCGCGATGACACAACGCTGGTAATTTATTGCGAAATATGAAGCAATTATCTATTTACAAAAAATCTATTGTTTGGACTAAAAAAATAAAACACTGGTATTTTAGTATGTTGTTTGTAGAATAATCTAATGTGACATCTACTAACCCGCGTGGTGGATTACAGCCCACTGCCTCTTGTGTCCCAGCAGTGGGAACATTATAGGCTGATTTTGCTTGTAGATGGAGGCAGCTGATCGTGGTCACTGGACGCTTTTAAGCGGACAGCTTAAAAGCGTCCAGTGACCACGATCCTCAGTAATGAGGGACCGATTGAAGAAGAGAAGAGAATGCTTACGGTGCGTTTCGTTCGTGCCGCTAACACTGTTACCTGCGCCCGCGCCCTACCTCCGTCCGCAAGGATGCGCCTCTTCCAAAACCCCACGAGCGAAAGTTGTACGCCTTGGGCGTAAGAATTCCGTTGCAATATGCTCTTTACGCATATCTACATATTTATGTAAATAATTATTAATGATACGCAATTAATTAGCATTAATTAGCCTTGCAAGGGCAACCAAATGGGCGAGAGGTGAGGAGTTCAAATCGTTGAAGAAGTTAGACGTAAATCCGTAATATACATCCTCAGGGTCTGCTTCCAGTTTTAGCGGATTCAGCTGAATAACAGTATTTTACATGGGGTGACTGCCTATCTGACCTCCTCAACCCGGTTACTGGGTAATACAATACCCCTTGGTAAGACTGGTGGTCAGACTTTCTGGCGACCCGTAATGATGGTCAACGATCTACAAATGACACCCGGGACCAACCAGCTATTTCAACGCAAGGGATTCCAGAATCAATTATTTTTGGAGTATTTTATTGTTGTTTTCTTAATAATTGCTGTACTCTGGACGCTTTTAACGCGTACGTCTTTTTTACATCGTTCTCACATATAATTATAAATTCAACATTATTGATGTAACTAATATTTTTGTAAAAATATAATTTAAAAGAGTGTCCATGGAGTTTCTTGCCCGTTCTTCTCCATAGATACCTACGCTTTGGAATGGGGAACTATATAGCTTCATATTTTCTGACTAACCGACTTATTAACAATTCAAAAGTGCCTGTTAATAATGGTTTAATTGAAATAAATGCTTTAGAGTTTGAGTTTGACTTGTGATGAAGTAAAAAGGTTGCTAATCAGACATTCGTTATCAAATACGATCAGTGGATATCTTGGACATTTAGAAGTCTTGTGATTACGATGTAATGTGATGACCTGAATATTTAAACCCGATCAACTCGCATATTTGTATAAATATACCAATTTATCATTTCCTGTGAATTTCGAAAGAACGTCAATTTACCAGCATGAATGGCTATATGTATACTTTAATCATGTGAGATTATTAAGATCACAATTACCTACGACATAGATTGATATGAAGATAGAAAATTGACGTCGCTTTTTAGCGCTTAAAGCGCATATAATTTGAGATTTTCAGGAGCTGGTATTATACGTATAGTCGGACTTTTAATTAGCTGCAGTAAAATAACAGCTTATCATCATCTGCCTAGCCTTTTCCCAACTATGTTGGGGTCGGCTTCCAGTCTAACCGGATGCAGCTGAATACCAGTATTTTACATGGAGCGACTGCCTATCTGACCTCCACAACCCAGTTTCTGGGTAATACGATACCCCTTGGTAAGACTGGTTGTCAGACTTTTGGGCTTCTGACGACCCGTAACGACGGTTAAAGATCTTCGAATGAGAGCCGGGACCAACGGCTTAACGTGCTTTCCGAGACACGGAGGGGTCTCGGTATGTAAAGATCCCTCGGTATGTAGAGACCCATCCACAGACCAACCGCGGCCAGCGTAGCTTAACCTGATCAATCGACCACACCACCACACACCACATATGCTGTTATTAAAATAACAGCTTATGCGTTACTTAAATGACTGGAAATTGGCGTCTTTTTGTTTTTTCGCGGCCATCAACCAAATCTTGTTTTTCTAGCACAGAATAGTGTAACAAACGAAACTTATTTGACATGCATATCTCTAAAACTTAGTCCGAAATGAGTTACTAAGAAGTGTCATTTTACTGCAGCTAATTAAAAGTCGGACTATAGTTGAAATATGCACTGCTGAAAAAAGGAATGCTTAAAAAATCCTACAGTCTTTCGCCCTAGATGCTGTAATATGTATACAATTTAGACACGAGGGTTTGGACAAAGTGACGTTCTATCTACCACGGAATAGATAAATAAGGTTTATCTATTCCGTGCTATCTAACCTTATTCATCTATTCCGTGCTATCTAACCTTATTTATCTATTCCGTGCTATCTAACCTTATTTATCTATTCCGTGCTATCTAACCTTATTTATCTATTCCGTGCTATCTAACCTTATTTATCTATTCCGTGCTATCTAACCTTATTTATCTATTCCGTGCTATCTAACCTTATTTATCTATTCCGTGCTATCTAACCTTATTTATCTATTCCGTGCTATCTAACCTTATGTATCTATTCCGTGCTATCTAACCTTATTTATCTATTCCGTGCTATCTAACCTTATTTATCTATTCCGTGCTATCTACGATAACAATGATGGAAAAGTCAAAAATTTATTGGATTCACTTATGCTACCGAAAAGCTTAGATACAGTCAACACAAGATATAAGTATGCAGGATCGTCGGATATAGTTGAAGTTTAGTTAGAAACCGATGGATGTTCTCGAAGACACACAAAGAAGACAAACAGCCCATTTAGCAAATTGAATTTCAGTCGACAGCATCCATCGGTTTCTTACTAAACTTCAACTATATCCGACGATCCTGCATACTTATCTCTTCTGTTGACTGTACAGTGTACATACGCCAGCACATCAAGCCACCCGAAATGTAAAATTTTCCCAATCAACCTTGAACCTTATACTTTAGCGATAAAGTGGAAAATCTATTAAAGTTTGACAGATTGTAGTAGCTTGATGTGGTGGCGCCTCTGTACATCGATCCAAAGTCGTAAAAAAAACTAAACGCTTGTATAGCCCCTTTCGTCAATCCACCTAATGTTCTTTTCTTGCATTCCAATCCAGTTTGCGCATTACCGAAGTCTAAGTAGTTAGTACCATGCAAGAGCACTGGTTTAAAGATACCCCACGTAAAGGCAAGAAACACGTGTTTGTCTACTAGTGCTAACTTACATAACAACTTTTTTTCAACGTCTAGGGTCGTTATACTAATGATAGGAATAGGATTTGATTTCTAACCGTGTTAGGAGAGAAAAGGGACGCCCTGACTTACGCATATACATAAGGTCCCATGGACAAACTTTCAGAAATCATTCAGACCACCAGAATAACGATAATAATAATAATAATAATATTCCACAACTATCACACAACGCCGTCTAGTCTCAAGCTAAGCAGAGCTTGTGTTATGAGTACTAGACAACTGATAAACATACTTATATATTTCTAAATACATACATATATAGATAAATTACACCCAGACACAGAACAAATGATCATGCTCATCACACAAACATTTGTCCTGGGTGGGAATCGAACCCACGACCTCCGGCATAGCAGTCATAGTCACTGACCACTAGACCAACAGGATGGTAAAAAATATATAAGACAAACGCATAGATATCTATTATTCTAATTCCAATAATTAAATAATGTATCAATTTTAATTTAATTTTAAACTACGTTTGTTTTTTAATTCCTATATAATATTTAATATATTAAATTCCTATATAATATTTTTTTATTGTTTTGTTTTATTGTATTTTATAATCTTTTAAAGCATGTAAATCTCTTATTAGCACGTTATTGTTTTTTTTAATATATTTAAAATTTATTTATGTATTCAGAGCATGTGTACTCGATAATGTGTAAGCTGTGGTTGTAACCTGTAATTGAGTGTGCATTACAGTATAATGTATTTATATAAGTTCTATAATGGAAAAATATAATTGTAATGTAGGTATCTGGTTGGTAATCCTTACATAAATAAATAGATACTTATAAGAAAAATGATCAGCTAACGAAAATACATGCACTAATGTGCTGGCAATTTATTATTTTAGGTCAAAATAAAATCACTTTAATCAGTGTTTTTTTTTTTTGCTTGGAAATCTTTAGTTAGACGTACTGAGCGCTGCGTTAAAATTTGTCCATCTATTCTAATGGGACCCTGGATTTATTACTAGCTTCTGCCCGCGACTTCGTCGGCATGACATTTATTTCTCCCCCGACCCACCCCGTCGCATCGCATCGCCCTATTACCAAGTTTTCACTTTGCCGTCTTTCTGACTTTTCTTTCCTTTAGCTCATTGCCTAAGGGTCCCAGCGCGATGTTTAATAACCTGTAGCCTTCCTCAAATATCGGGCTGTCAAACGCAAAAAGAATTTTTCAAATCCGACCGGCAGTTCCAGAGACTAACGCGTTCAAACAAACAAACAGACTCTTCAGCTTTATTTTCAGTACTCAGCTTTATTGTTAGTATACAGGGTTATTGGTAAAACATTAACAACCTCTTAAGAGGTCATTGTGCTCATCGTTATGAACAACTTTTACTGTGACCAAACCTGAAATCGCAAAAAAATCAACTGTTCCCTACATTTTGACGAGTTATACGAAACTAAATGTAGGGAACAGCTGATTTTAGCTGCATCCGGTTAGACTGGAAGCCGACCCCAACATAGTTGGGAAAAGGCTAGGCAGATGATGATGATGTAAACACTGTCTCATTCACACAGCGGGGTAGCTGCTGTCACTTAAATGTCATCTGTCAGTCACGAGGAATGGCGGGAAACAGACAAAGTGAAGCAGGCTATATACGATGGCGCTTCGTGAGTCAGTGAAGTGATTCGAAAGTAACTGTAGATAGTATGTTGATAAAATAATACAACTAAGTAATTTGATACGATAGAAAAAAATCATGAAGATACCTATAAAAACTTTATTTTTACAACCCGTTTACCCGTAATATACATACAATCATTCTGATTTTTTGTCAGATTATTCTACAAGCAATATACTAAAGCACTAGTGTTTTAATTGTTTAGTCCAAACAATAGATTTTTTGTAATTAAATAATTGCTTCATATTTTGCAATAAATTACCAGCGTAGTGTCATCGCGCTTCTCTTTCTTTTCTATGCAGTCCGACAGTGACCGCGCTTTAGGTCATGTAAGCCTCTTTAAACGTTGTTACGGTCAATAAAACCACGTTGAATAATTTAAACCTAACGGTAGTATCGGTACCTAAAGACACAGTTTCGTGAATTATGTTTTATGATTGTTTACAGGAAAATTTTATCGATTAATGACCTCACCTCCACGGCTCGGCTCTCAAAGTTGACAATGGTATTTCCGAATTATAAGGAAAAGATTTTTATATTGATAAAGTCAGTTGGTGAAAGGAGTGAATGGACTCTACCAAGGACATTCCTGTAGAATCTTACGCCGTACGGCATTTCATACAAACTTTCAAGCCCTTGTTTTTAGAAATGAATGAACCGATTTTAATGAAACTTCATACGTATAAGCAGAATACAAAGGTCTAAAAAGTAACTTAAGAACATTTTCGAAATGTCTTATTTAAAAAAGATAACTGGAAATCTCTGTTGCTATGGAAAATTTAAAATCGGTCTAACTTGGCTGCAACACTATTTTTCAAAAATGTTCTTAAGTAACTTTTAGGCTTTTTCAAAAGTCTCTTGAAATCATTTGCTCACTCATTCACACAAATCATTTGCTCATTATGAATCATAATATGGCGAAGATAGTCCGTGTTTTTCTTTTATTCGCTGCACTACGTAGGTATAATCAAAGAGATTGGGATTGGATTTGGATTGTATTGATTGGTATTTTAGCACAGACAAAAAAAAAATTACTGAAAAATCCTCCACCAATGGGATTTGATACGATTAACTTAACAGTTAACAGCCCATTCTGCCCATTATGATTCATAATGTAATCCTTTTATGATTCTGCCAAAGTAGCCTTTTTGGCCTCCCTGGTCAGTGGGTCGTCTTAGGGGCGGTAATCTATGTATCTACCAGTAATAATAATTAATAAGCCTGTTAATAGGTCAAGTTTAATTTGAGAGGCCTGGATTTTCTGTAAGTCGGTTTTTCCTAACTAAAACTTTTTTCTTTTGATGAAAATATGTAAGTAGGTATACCTAGAAACACTAGGTATCAAAATCATTGTATTTTGGATTCCGGATTTAATTCTAAAACGATTAAGCTACAACAGTGTATTATAATCTTAATTGGCCGATTTAGTCACGACATTAATAATTAGTATGTTCTAAAATCACAAAAAAAAAACTTACAGATTATAAAAAAATCCACCGCATGAGAGAACGAACTTCCTAAAAAAAGAAACTCCTCAAGTCACAGATTCACAAGATGACAGTTCTATTTTAAAATTCAAATCACGATCTATAACTTTTTAAATGCACCGACCAAAAAGCATTCAGCCTCGTTGCAGCATAAAATAGGTACTGGCCGCTAAGAGGTTTGTTTTTAGTTTTAAACCGTCGACCTCGTGTGTGGAGGTGGATATGACAAAATTGAAATTTCGAACTGCTTACAGTATCGCATGACTTTGCATTCATTGTTCATTTGTGACTGTAGTTTGGTTTAAGTTAATGAATAAAATCGGCAATGAATGTCAAACCTAACGAAGATTCCTTAAGCATTTCAATGCTTAGGTGATACTTGGTAGCGAGAGTAATTGTTCGGTCCTTGATGTTACTCATCCAATGCTGTTTTTGTTCAGCGTTAGCAAATATTCGGTTTTAAAAAGCAACGATGTATGTTAAGGGAGTGAATGTTCTAAATTATAAAAGTAAGCTATTAAGTTTTTTGATTCCTTCGCTAAAGGCTACAATTAGTTTTTTAATAACTTTATTTGCATAGTTATTGTTGAACTTTTTATTGACAGCCGAAACTAATTTGAAAAAGTTCTAACTTAGCAATTTTGGATCATTGCCATATCCTGTAAGAAACCGTCACAATTAGATAATACTAGCTGCGCCCCGCGGTTTCACCCGCATAAGTTTCGATCCCGTGGGAATATCAGGATAAAAAGTAGCCTAGGTGTCAGCTACCTCAATACAAAATTTTATAAAAATTGGTCTTTACTTCAAACTTTCGCCTTTATAATATTAGTGTGATTTTCCTCATTGGCCTCAACTATGGAAGGTCGTCAATCAATCTGTCTAGCCTTTTCCCAACCCTGTTGCGGTCAGCTTCCAGTCTAACTGGATGCTGCTGAATACCTACTAGTATTTTACATGGCCTGTCTGACCACCACGACCCAGTTACTGGGGAACACAATAAGTACCCCTATATTCCGGTATCCCCCGGTAAGACTGGTTGACAGACTTGAATTTCTGACGACCCGTAACATAACAACTGTCAAAGAATGACAGCCGGCAACGGCGGTTTAAAGCGCTTTCTGAGACACGGAGGAATCTCGGTATGGGCCATTTTGGCGCAGCCGTGAAGCACACTTTCCTGCTAATTTCTTACATCGGACTTTGCACTTTTTATTTTTATCTTTTTTTTTTGTTTTTATCTGATGTACGACTATTATCTGACTAGGGTGTATTGTGTGTCTTTTGGTCTGTGCTAAATAAATGTATTTTATTTCTTTCTTTCTTGTATATGCAAAGATGCTCACTCATCCACGGATCGACCGCGGCAAGCGTAGCTTAACCTGTTCCGTGCCGCTCGCTGTTATTACTTAGCCACAGGAAAAAAATAGGTAAGTACAGCCTTTGTCCAAGTTCAGTTACATAATCAAAAAAACAAAAATATTTATTTCTTAAAATATATGTAAAATAATAAATAAAAATCCTCTCTATTTGTTATAAAACTATGTCGCCACATAAGGTCTTTAACCATCGATAAACTCACAAACTTTTTTATACCATAGACATTTCCCACGGCACGACTCACGCTTGACCGATAATCGCAACAATGGCGCGATGTCGATCGCAATCTCGTTTTTCAGCCATGGGAGTCTAATTTCACTTTTAAAAACAAAGAAAACCGAAGTTAGTTTAAATTGTGCTGGGAACGGGTTTTGTTGGAGTAAAGTGTTAGGGTTGTTGTTCACTAGTTCGAGACGTTATTATGCAGACGCGAACATAATAAATAATAAAAAAATATAAGATCATTTATTGTCTACAAACAAAGTGAAGCCCTGACTCCTGCGCTAGGTAACACACACACACACAGGTGTGGGTATTACATTTCAGCAGTTATTAATAAAATTAATATTTTTCAGCAGTTGTTGAATATCACCTCCTCCTTCTGTCCCTGCCTTTATCCCAGTTTATTTGGGGTCAGCGCAACGGCTTTTTCTTCCATACTTCTCTATTAGTCGTCATCTCGGTAGTCACCCCCTTTCTAACCATATCATCATTCGCACAGTCCATCCAGCGCTTCTTTGGTATTCACAGCCAGGTATATTGACTTACTAACTAGCCAGTCTCACTGCAGGGTAAAACACTCCCTCTTCCTTTTCCACACAATTCTGTCTTGCTAGAGCCGGCCAGTCCCTACGGTAGGAGTCAAGCTCGGCCTGCCGCGATGGCGTCGTGCGTTTAGTGGGACCCAATCGGTGGTTCTCTTAGCCCAATTGTCATCTGACATGCGGCAGACGTGTCCGGCTCAGTCCCACGTAAGTTTAGCGGTTTTCTGGGTAACGTCCGTGATCTTGGTTTTGGTTTTGGCGCGCAGTATTGTGTTTTTTATACGGTCCCCTGGCTTGCTGGCAAACCTCGGGTACCTAGGTACCCTCGCTGGCTAACCTCGGGTAACTACTATTAATTATACGTTACGCCATAATGTGCAAGTAGCTTTACTATTAGTCATTGCGTCATGAACTTACATTAGTTAATGACAATAACCACAGATTATGAGGGTCGTACGGGTAATTATGTTATACATTATTATTATAATTTAATATTATATTAGCTATTATTATATATAATTAATTTTATTTCCACGCCTGGCCCGAGGTGGAATGTTTGGTTTGTACGCTTTGTCACCGTTTGTAAGAACATTTGAACTTGGTAAATAATTAAAATTATTGCGGAAAAAATACACTAAGTCCAATTATTACATAATACAGTGTGAGTCTTCATAATGTGCACATTACGAAATGAGGGAAACATAGCTTAATTTTATCGACGGAAAATATATTTGAAAAAATAAAAAAATATTTAAAAGGATCTTTACCTGCTAAAGTATGGTGATTGCAAGGCCTTTCTTTAACAGTTGATAGGAAATGTTGTGATTGAGTTATAAACATGGTATTTTTACGTTTAGAAATCTGATACGATGGAGAATAATTTAAAGTAATCAAAAAGGGTAGGTATTCGGGGCTTTTATTGAGTAATTTTACAATTATTGTCAAAATTTATGAAAAATTATCAGATTTTTGTTAAAAAAAAAACATAATTCTCAATTGAAGGCGATTGTTTACACAGGGGGTCACAGCAGCGAACAAGAATTTTAAAAATGATAAAAAAAAAATTTTTTTTTCAGTTTTTTTTTAAATTTTGTCGATAAAATTAAGCTTAGTTTCTCTCATTTCGATATGTATAATACTTTAAGTCTCTGTTTCATAGTAGTGGCAACGTGACTGCTAAGCGTGAGGTCCTGGATTCAATCTCCTGGTCGAGTTTTCACATTTATTTCAATGAAATTACTTTTTATCATTCCAAAGCGCAGTTAGTTCGGAAAAAAACTTCTTTGGTTTAGTTGTTCCCAGTCGATGTATAAAATATACCTAACTACCTTCCTTTAGCTACTATAGATATTTATAAATCTACTAGCTGTTCCCCGCGGTGTCACACGCTGCGCGGCTCCTAAGGGTCGTAGCGTGATGTTATATAGCCTATAGCCTTCCTCGATAAATGGACTACCCAACACTAAAAGAATCATTCAAATCGGACCAGTAGTTCCAGAGATTAGCGCGTTCAAACAAACAAACAAACAAACTCTGCAGCTTTATAATATTAGTATAGATTTAACATCATCATCTGCCTATCCTTTTCCCAACTATGTTGGGGTCGGCTTCCAGTCTAACCGGATGCAGCTACCAGTATTTTACATGTTGCGACTGCCTCCACAACCCAATTACTGGGTAATACGATACCTAGTCCTTGATAAGACTAAATAAATCTATTCATATTGAGTTTAATTTCTTTCGGTTGATGGTAATTTCCGAATCTAAGAATAGTGGCGACTACTATTAAAAATAACATTGCGTGTTTGATAATAATTAAAATTATATAAACGCTTGGTTGGAGGAGAACATCTTTTGAATTAAAATGAAGCGTAAATTGACTAAACCTATTGTTACGACATAATATCATAACACCGGTTTTCGTCTTCACATTCATGATGATTCACCGAAAAAACTCTCTCGGTGAATGCTGAAGTGACGGTGGTGGTTGGCAAGTATTTATAATATGAGTTTTCGAGTAACGACGCAGTATACATGCCCATAGAATGAGATTGCCGCGTTTGTCGCTCACGAATGACTACAAAATAGGGCACGTCATCTAAAACTATTCCAAATTTCATGTTGATAACATTAGTAGTTCTCGAGATATCCAGCTGTGACAGACAGACAGACAGACAGACTGAGTCGCACCATATGGGTTCCTTTTTAACACGCTTTTATTAGGTCGACCTGTATGTAATTAACTATGTAATGGAATCTAAGGTAACTAATTTAACCATCTTCCAAGGGTCGTAGCGTAATGAAAATTGGCAGCTGTATGTAGTTCTGATGACAATACAATAATATGGTACTGTCGAACTGGTCCGATGATGGAGCCGGAAGATATGAACTGGAACTTCATGATGGAAAATCATATTATAGCTGTTTTGGATTTCTTAGAAAAGTCTTGTAATGAACTTTGACCACGATTAGTTTTTTGTTTTTACGTGCAAAGCGTGTTTTTCTAGTGTTTTTTAAACTATTGATTTATTACCATTTTGGTACGGAACGGACCATTAAGTTGATATTAGGAAACGCTGCACTACGTGCTCACTACGGCAACACATTGCTAAATGCCATTGAGTAGGCGTCAATATCTTGTTTTTAATGTACAGAGTCCAGCACATCAAGCTACGACAATCTGTCAAATTTCTTTAATAGATTTTCAACTTTATCGCTAAGGTATAAGGTTCAAAGTTGATTGGGAAAATTTGAAACTCAAACTCAAAGCATTTTGAATAGTCAAGGGGTTCGGCCAGTCAGAAAGATGAAGCTAGTTGCCCATTCCAAAGCGTAGGTACCTATGGAGAAGAACGGGCAAGAAACTCCATGGACACTCTATAATATGGTTACAAAGTCTTGATTACATCATTCATGTTAAAAATTATGCATGTGAGAAGAGAACGATGCAGAACGTTAAAAGCGTCCGTAACGAAAAGACGAAAAAAAAAACAATTCAAATATTTAAAAAAACACTATCTTTCCACTTTTTCATAGTTGTGTTTGTATTTATTATTCGATTACGTTATATTTATTAAAATTATAGTGATATTTATTTTAGAAATATGTATGTTTTTGTTTGTATGTATGTAAGTATATTCTCATTGTTTTAGATTTTATGTATTATTTTTGTCTCCTTTACTATTTCACACGCTGTCTACATCTCTCTATTAATTGTCCTATCGCAGGTATGCTGGAAGAGATTTCTTATGAAATAAGCATCACCTTTGTATCTATTTTTCTGTTCTGTTTTACTTGTCTGTTTATATGTGTGTACATAAATGGTTAAATAAATAAATTAAAATAAGCCATGGCAGCAAAGAGATGACCAGTCCCTACTGACGGCGCCCGTTCACGAACATGACGCATGTATTAGCACCATTCAGCTCAACCATTTTATAGGGAGCTAAATGATCCAACACACGCGCCACCATCAGCGAGACATTTGAGTGAGCATGACATACTCTCAGCCGCCAGGGCACATTCAAGTCAATGAAAGGCGTACCCAGTAAATGGAAGCTTTATAGTATGTACAGTCAACAAAGGAGATAAGTATACAGGAGCGTCGGATATAGTTGAAGTTTACTAAGAAACCGATGGATGTTCTGGACTGAAATTTAATTTAATAAATGAGCTGTTTGTTTTCTATTAATAAAATAAAATTTTATTTGAGAAAATCTATCGGTTTCTTAGTAAACTTCAACTATATCCGACGCACCTGTATACTTATCTCCTTTGTTGACTGTGCATAGATAGTACTCACACATGTGCTATGCAATTATACAATACAGTTTCGGGTAGCTTGACTTGAAGTGCTGGCGTCTATACATGTCATATCGCAGCTCAACCAATGAGGTCGGCAGCTATTTAACCGGGCTGTCCTATATGCTTTAAGGCTGCACCGACTGCACAGTGGCGCCCTCATCGTTTGTTTGGTTATTTCTTTTATTTTAGAATGAAAATGCAGAAAATAAGCACGTTAAGTTGTGCTCCACCAGATTATACGTTAATATTATTATAAACGGTAGTTTGAAATTTTTTAGTTTTATTATAATCACTAAAACGGAAAGTAGTGGCCACTATTATCTGTTTTAGTGATTATAATAAAATTAAACAATATAAAACTGCTGTTTATAATAGTATTAACGTATAATCTTGTGGAACACAACTTAACGTGCTTATTTTCTGCATTTTCATTCTAAAATAAAAGAAATAACCAAACAAACGATGAGGGCGCCACTGTGCGGTCGGCGCAGCCTTAATAAATGAAGGTCTCCTCAGTCCTCTGCTAGCAATAGACTCTAATTGCGTGACACACTATCAATCTCAACCTACAGGCAAAATAAACGGAAAGCGAATAAAATCTTTAGGTAAGTTTGTAGTTACAATAGTGAATGTGTGGACTGTGGGTGGACATCATAATATTGTAGTGTGTAGGCGCATCTACCTAGATTAAAATAAAATATTATGTTACGTCACATCTTCATAATTATTTCCTAGTAGTATTAGAGCAGCTATTTGGATTCTACTCTCAGTGGCTCGTTGGTCTAGGGGTATGATTTTCGCTTAGGGTGCGAGAGGTCCCGGGTTCAAATCCCGGACGAGCCCAAATCTTTTTGCCTCTTATTTAGTCATTTTGAATGAATTTTCACAATTTGTTATTTTAATTAATTATGTTTTAGCTTTTTTGATAAGGTTGAATAGATGTTATGTGATATCTTGATGATAAAAGATGAAGAATCTATGGTAATTGTGCTGGTGTCACATAGCTCATATTTTGTTGTTATTATATCAGATTACAATATTAGCATTATATTGTAACTTTATATAAAATCGTTGTCATGTGTGTTATAGTGCTTAGAAAGAAACTATAAAGATAAGTAGATGATGAGAGTGGCGCCATCTAGCTTTACTAATCAGAAACATTTGTATTACTTCCTAATTTTGCCGATAGATGTCGCTTAGTGGTTAGTTCGAATGAAAATTAAATTATTTTTAAACCGAAAATTATGTATAATATTTCATTCAGTTTTGTCCGGTGTTAATCGATAACCTGGAATTATATTTGTATTCTCCTGTGCTAAGGCAACATTGATACCTTTCAACTAAAATGTATGAAATTATAATAGTTTGTTGATAATATTGCTTTTCTGAGTAATAAATCAGCTTGTTTAGTAGACTGAAATGATGTTACTTAATATATTATTATTCTTCGCAGGGGTCGAGCAATAATGAAATCAATAATTATCGGAAAGATGTAAAATATTTCATGATAATACATCGGGTCGATTGGAGTCTTGCCGCGGTTGGATGGGGGACCATCTTTACATAATATTAAGACCCCTCCGTGCCTCGGAAAGCATGTTGGTCCCGGCTGTCATTCGTAGCTCTTTGGCAGTCGTTACAGGTCGTCAGAAGCCCGAAATTCTGACAACCAGTCTTAGGCCGCTTGCTCGCACGAAATTCTATACAAAAAAAAAAAATGGTTGCCTGTAAAGTCGGTTTTACGGGCGAAGATTTTACGTGACAACGTCTTTTTCTCGGTAGAATAGTTGAGTGGGAGAGAGACGCAAGGCATTCGGCGGGCCTCTCTCTCGTTCGGTGACTCATCGTAACGTTACCGAGCGTTACACTTTTTCATAAGTGACTCCCAGCCGCAACCTAATTTAAGACGTTGTCACGTCAAAATGAGACATCTCCTCTCCTCTCCGCTTTGGTGGATTACGGGCCTTACCAAGGGGTATAGTATAAATCGTATTACCCAGTTACTGGGTTGTGGAGGTCAGATAGGCAGTCGCTCCATGTAAAATACTGGTAGGTATTGAGCTGCATCCGGTTAGACTGGAAGCCGACCCAACATAGTTGGAAAAAAGCTAGGCAGATGCCAAAAAGGTTGGTCACAAAAAAGGTAAAAAATACATAAACAAATATTTTTTAAGAAAATATCAAAATTAAGATTTATTCGGTGGATTTAAATTAATGGAAAAACAATTTAAAGTAAAACAAACGTAATAATTAGATAATGGCGCCGATTCTGTTGTTCACAAACTAAAGTAAATTTAAGTTCAGGCATCTTTTTCTTTCTATTTCATTAAGAAAAGGACAGAAGATAAATATTAGTTTAGTCCTGTCAAATTAGTCAGCGCCTGACGTATTTTTAATAGCCAATTTTTTAATCTCGTCTAAATTGTCTATGGAGTATCTTAATTTGACAGGACTAAACTAATATTTATCTTCTGTCCTTTTCATAATGAAATAGAAAGAAAAAGATGCATGAACTTAAATTTAGTTTAGTTTGTGAACAACAGAATCGGCGCCAATGTAATTCCGAACTAAAACTAAAACTATTTACTTCTCGAGTAATTACAAGTGCAAGGTGACATGGGTAAATTAATATTAGCCTTAGAAAATGTTTAGGAAAAAAATCCTATCTAAAGTGACAATAAAAGTTATTAAGTATAAAAATCGGTCATTCGGTTTTTCTTAATCTAGGAAAAATTCAAAATATCTGGTAATTATTGCGAACTTAGAACGTACCGGTTATATTCTCTTTGACATCCCGTGGCCCCTGGCACAGGCAAGTGAAGGAACACGGGTGGGTTTTAGTCAGTAAGAGTCTGACACTCCCTTCTGCTCCGCCCAGAGCGGGCGGATCATTTGATGATTTCCCACCCAAAAAAAAAAAAAAAAGCTACCCAAAACTGTAAAATTTTCCAAATCAACTTTGAACCTTATGTTTTAGCGATAAAGTTGAAAATCTATTAAAGAAATTTGACAGATTGTGGTACCAACTGCTGGCCTGTCTGTACCTAATTTGGAAAGAAAGGTTGATTTTTGTCAAATATTTTTTTTCTTTTTTCCTCAACTGTAATTTAATTTCAAGGGAACGTCAGATCAAAGTTAAAATAAAAAACATTCAGGTGGTATTTTTAATTTTAATAAAAAAAAACGTGACAGGTAAATGATCGCTAAGATATCAGTGAAATATTTTTGTAAAGAACTATTATGTAAAGTTAGGGAAACTAATAAGTACTAACCAAATTGAATAACAACTTAAATTGTCCGTTTATTCAAATCACAACAGTAATTTTTGACAGATATATGAAACGGAAATGACGTACGGTGTCAATTTGATGAAAAAATAATTTCCCTCACTCTACGTCAAGCACTTTTTTAATATGGTAACATCGTGATCAGACTCCTAGACAGCTAAATAAACGGTGAAAAGCAAATAAATAATTAGTACGCACTTTCTTACATGGATTCACACCGTATAAGGAATTAGTCAAGCGTAGTACGCAAAAACTATAACACTACAATCAGAAATAGTTTTTGCATCGATAATCAAGGAAATGTCAGCAAATTGATTGTATCACGGATGTATTTAGTTTGATACGATAATATTGACCGATAAAAGAAAGATTCTTGAGTTTTTCGATGTTTTAACGTAACTTTTCGAATTATAAAATATATTTTTTTTTACTCTAAAAAGCAAATTCAACAAGCATAGAAATAACAATTGCACAGTGGGAAAAGGCTGGCAACTCCGTTCACCCTTGCTTATCTTAGACAAAGAAAAGTATAGACGGCGGGTAGCGCCATTTCATTTCCACAAGAAAGGGATAAAGTATTGAGTTATTATAAGTAACAGAAAAGGATAGAGCTATACTATTTCCGTCTCTCAGTGCGTGCCCGTTTTTTCAAGGCAGCTACATAAGTAGCCAATGTTATTTAAATTAGTTTTTTGTCTCATGTGTGGCCACTCTACCCGATGCTCTATAGCTTTCTTACTCTAAGTTGCTTATCTAATAAATAACTCGGCAAAAAACGGTAACTAGCTCGTCAACGATGACATTGCAAAACTAAATCTTCAGGCAGCTAAAATGGTGTCACAAAAAATGAAAAAATTAAATGCTGGACATAAAATAGTCATCGGCAGGACAAGGGTCATTCGTATCAATAGGTTTATACCTGTAAATCTTTCCTTTAGTACCTATGACAATATTATTTTTATGATCAAAGGCTAGTCCGGTTATTTTGAATCCTAGCTGCCCGATTTTTACAGGCAGAATACTCCTCGTAAAGAGTCTGAACAATGATCCTTTCACAGCTACAATTGCTTCATCATTATTGTTCAGCTGTAGGATATACTTCAGTTCTCTAGTAAATCCTTTATATTGAATAGGTTCATATAAATCAATTGAGAAAAAATACAATCTGCCATCAATATATTCGTAAAAAGCGTTTCCTTTGGTGTCCAGAATAAAGCTGTACGCTTTAGGAATTTTCTCATATCTTTTGACAGCCGCAGAACCATTCATAAATCGAAATATTTCATGATTCGACCCCGTTGCTATATACATTTGACTGTCAGTTTTATCAATGAAAATGCTTCGGACATCATCGTCTCCTATTGGGCGTTCGGCAGTGATTTCCGTTCTTGAATAATCGTAGGTTACAAGTCCTTGGTTGGTGCCAATGTAGATCACGTTACTTACGGTGTCTATGGCGACACATTGTCCTAGCAATTCATCGGAAACTGGCAGCTCCTTGATCCCCAAAGACCCATGTTTTAGCAAATGAATTCCTTTGGTGTAATTCCTTTTGTGCAGGATGAAGAATATGTGGTCAGTTCTTGGGTCTATAACTATCCCTGTTGGGTACCCATCGATGGTGGCTATCAACTGTCGTTTGTAGAATTCGTTTCCGATTTTGATTCTCTCACATTTTTCTGCGTTATACCCGCAGAATAACAAGGCAATGATTGGTAAAACTTTTCCTAGGCTCCACATTGTAAGCTTAAGTGCATGACAACCGTTTGTGGTATCTGTGGACAGAACAAAATTTTAAGACAGCTAGAACAGATGAAACATTGACATGAGTAGAGTAGAGTCTTTATAATAAATTATCAATCAGCACCAAAATTGCGTAACATACAAAATTGCGGAATGGCAAAATTTTGCTAATCCATTGCTTCATAATGTTCGAAAAAATTAATGTCTGCGCGACAACGGAAATAGCTACTGATAATGTATTACAAATAAATAATCCACCACGCGGGCCCAGTGCGGGTTGGTAGTCACATGTGTCACATGTCTTCGATTTTTTGGTTCTAGGACATGCCGGTTTCCTCACGATGTTTTCCGTCACCGTATTGAGAGCAGTGGTGATGAAATAATTTACTCAAAGTATAGCGCCTGTCTGGGTTCGAACCTACGACCTACAACTCGTAAGTCACGGTCGTTACCACTGGGCCACCACAACTCAACTAGAAAATGAAAGATGTACATTATGAAAATACTACTTTTATAGCAAGAAGGATGAAGGAGAGAATGGTTAACGAAGAAGGGCGTTTGCTTACAGACGTTGACATAATGCATGCAAAACACTATCATGCATCTGTTGATGTTTATTTAAAATTGATAACGGATGTGTACCACCACGCTACACGATGCAGTTATATAAATATTGTCCATGAGAGCATTAACTATTGTTTAAAATTACGAGAGACAAAAGAGTGACACAATTAACGATTATAATTCAATATTGTCACGATGACCGTCTTTGTGCGTAGCCCAGATTATGATTACAATAGTAATTGTTATAATATATTCTCAAAATAATGTATTGGGTCATAAGTTATAGAATAGATGATTTATTTAATTATTAGGAGGTACAAGGTACCTAAGTCATTGTTTTGACTAATTTTACAATAGGTTTTTACCAATTAGAAAAAAAATCGTCAAAACAACTAGGGAAGAAAAACACGTTAATTGCTTAGACTGAATTTAAATAGGCCTTTGATTTACTTCATATTTGGATGACACGAGTCAAGGTGATTTATAAATAAAATATGCCTATTTACCTTTTTATGCCTAACAATAGAGTTTTTCTGTGATTAGACATCACAAACGGTTCCGGTTCTTTTCAGCGGTTTTGAATAGGACGAAATGCCGTATGCTACAGGGCGATAACATAAGCCCATTATTGTTTTGATTATTTAACCGTGAAAACATTTAAAAATTTCAATTTGGCTATGGATTCAAAGGGCAACATATTATACGTGAAAGAAATTAAAAATAATGGAACAGCTGATGGATTTGATGATACTTATTAAAGATATACCCATATATCATTTGTGTGAGGCAAGTATTCAATCACCAATAAACAGTCAAGTAAACATAATGAGGATGTTACGAATTTCTTGATGTATAAATAAGTACTTTGGAATGTCATAAGTGTTGACTAATGCCGTGGTAATAAAACTAAACAATGGTCGAGTACCTAGTTGGAAAAATGAAAGTATTTACCTACTAATGTTTTAATTTGTTCCTAAACCTTCAAACCTTTGTCCCAGACTTTGATAACCTATTCTTTTGACATTTAGTTTATGTTGCAAAAGATTTCAGGCTAAATATAGTGCTCTAATTTGTGTAAATAATTTCATCACCACTGCTCTCAAAACGGTGAAGGAAAACATTGTGAGAAAATAATGTTCTAGAACCAACAACAGTCATGTAGCCCACTCCCTTTCGAAGAGAGGAGGCCTGTGTCCCAGCAGTGGGAACATTAATGAGAACATGGCGCTGATTGGCCTATAATGTTTCCATTGGTGTGACACAGGCCTCCTCATAATCATGTAAGGTATTGAAATTCTGGATGATTGGATAATGTACAGACGCCAGCACATTAAGCTACCCGAACCTGAAAAATTTTCCCAGTCAACTTTGAACCTTATGTTTTAGGGATAAAGTTGAAAATCTATTAAAGAAATTTGACAGATTGTAGTAGCTTTATGTGTCTGTACAATCTCTAAATTTATTATGTTGATGAATCTGTTAGACAGGTCGTGTTCATCACACAAACGGCCAACCAAAATATCACACAAGCGGCGGTTTATTATTATTTAAACAGCACAGTCGTCCATAAGCAAGCAGTCTGTAAATGGTAGTATTCAATAAGTTGAAAACGGTGGATGGATTGTGTTAACGATGCAATGGCTAGAAAGGGGGTGACCTTACAGATGAGGGCTAATAGAAATGTACGGATGACAAGGGATGTCGCGCCGACCACAATTTAATATGGGCTCAGGGCAGGAGGATATCGGCAGCGGCGGCGACCTCTCGCGTCCGGCCCTGGTGCAAGCCATGGTCCGGGGCGAGAGGGAGTGGGAGACAGTCGCCTCCTTCTGCGAAGCAGTCATGCTAGCGAAGGAGATGGCGGGACGGATGAGGGAGAGAGCCTTCCGTCCCAGCCGCCGCGGGAGACGCTCCGGGCGTCGGGAGTCACGGGACGACTCCCGGCCACCGTAGGCGTGGGCCTGCGGGCGGAGAGTAATGGGTAGCTCACCGTCCGATCAGGACCAGGCCCGTGCCGGACGGCGCGTACGTGTTCCACGCGCGCCTCAAAGAGATGTCAGCATCGAGGAGGGGCCCCGTAGGGCCGAAGCCTGCCGTGTCAGCGGGATTGTCCGAAAGGGTTACCGCTGGCCCGGAACATAAAGGGCTAAGGAAGGAACACGGGTGGGTTGTAGTCAGTAAGAGTCTGACACTCCCTTCCGCTCCACCCAGAGCGGGAGGGGTCATATGAGGATTTCCCATCGAAAAAAAAAAAAAAAAAAGGGCATGAGGATGATATAGACGATTTGATATGTCAGTGTACTGTTGTTTGACGTCATTATTTTGCACGTCGTGATTTGTCAAGATAGAAACAATATTTCGACTTCACTCCCAAAGTCAACAACCATACTGAAAATAGATTCAACAAAGATTGATCCCAATAGTCCAGTCAGTGAACGATGTGATGGTGAAAAATTCAAAACTATCAGAAACTCTAGTTAATCTTGATCAATGACCTGCGGGGTAACTGCGTAACACATTGACAGTAAGAATGGCTTTAATTTTGATAGTTCAATTTACGTTATTTACGATGTTGAGCAGACAACTTTTCGGACATATGTAGCAATGGATTAGCATTATCTTTCGAAATGATTCAGATTGAGATTGAACTGTCAAAATGAAAGCGATTGCTACTGATAGTGTGTTAAGCAATTACCCCACTCTTACAGAAAACTCATAGGCGGAGGGCCCTCCTAAGAATACTGTTTTCTGTAACACTCTAAACTCACCCGATTTGGTGTGAGTGAAAGAAGTAAGTCCACTGGGAAATTATGAAGTATAGTTTCACTTGTTCACTGAAATAATAATTGTTTTCAGGGATGATGCACAATTGGTCAAAGCTGTGATTCTTAGAATAGAATAGTTCCAAATAATTACTACGCATGGAAAAGCGAGCAAGGCGTCCTACTGTAGCTGGGTGCCTAAAGAACGCAGAGCAACGTAACGATGAGATGCGTCAGGTAAATTTTAATTTGAATGATTAAATCCTTTTTTATCTCATGTAGCATGAAATGCACTTATAGGTATCCATTGTTAAACAAACTTCCTCCGATAATATCTTCACCATCTTCAAGATCCAAACATTTTTAACAAAATCCACTTACGTATTCACAAAATTATCTACCCAAGAGATATAGTCAAAACTGTATTTAATAAGATATATATATCAAATATAATAAGTACCTGTACGTCAGTCTGCTTCACCCGTTTGGTATGATATGTTAGTTCGACAGTCTTTGTAGTCTTTATAAAATATCTGCCATTGTGTCATAAGTCCACGATGCTTGTAAACATACTCCATGTTGATGTTCTCATCGAGACATATAGGATGTTGGTTCTGCAAAAAGAGCAATCATCATCATTTGCCTAGCCTTTTCCCAACTATGTTGGGGTCGGCTTCCAGTCTAACCAGATGCAGCTGAGTATCAGTATTTTACATGGAATAGTCAAGGAGAGGACTTGCAAGGCTTTGTAGATGCTGACTGGGCCAATGATATGTTGGACAGAAAATCTTACACTGGATTTTGTTTTGTAATGGCAGGCTCAGCTATTTCATGGCAGAGCAGAAAGCAGAGTGTTACAGCTCTTTCAAGCACTGGAGCTGAATATGTTGTGCTCTCTGAAGCTTGTAGGTAAGCAATATATCTAAGAGAACTTTTGTATGAGCTGACAGGATCCTTGGTAACAATTAGTTTGAATTGTGACAACCAAAGTGCATTGAAGATGGCCACAAATCATCAATGCCACAATAAGTCAAAGCACATTGATGTTAAACATCATTTTGTACGAGAGACAAAAAAAAACTGGAAAGGTAGAGATCAGCTATTTACCAACAAATGAAATGCCAGCAGATTTGTTGACCAAGGGTCTAAGCAGTGTTAAACACTACAAGTTTATGGAAAGTTTAGGTATTGTTAAAGTGTAATGTAAGTTTGTGAATTAATTAGTTGTTGCTGTATGGTAGGTACTTGGTTTATTTTGATAAATGGGAGTTTTGTAATTTATATCAAAATGTACCTACTAGCGTCATCTATGTTATGGAATGTGTGACTGTGAAGTATTGTGTCAAGAAGATTTATGTATTCTAGAATAAATAAAAAACAGTCTGCACTGAATAACCGACGCGTTTACTTTACTTTACTGCCTATCTGACCTCCACAACCCAGTGGAGAATACTAGTATTCAGCTAGCTAGTACTTGATGCTACAAGTACTTTCCCCAAATTCAGCCACATCATCTGTTTTTCTGTTCTTGGCATCCATTCTGCCTTAGCTCTTTTCCTCCATTCTTTGACAAGTATAAAGTATAGCCTTCCGTCCCATTCTACAACCTAGAGTTCACGGTCTTCAAAATTTATTTGAGTTATGATATCTTTTGTTTTTTATTTTGTTTCACCTCTCAAATTTTATTTCGGATGCATGAAGAAGCCTCCTCGTGTAGCGCAGTTTGTTCCGGACAGTCACACCCAACACCTTATTTTTTATTTTATTTTTATTTATTTTTTTTTTTTTGCTGGCAACACTGCCTGACTAACATGTCAAAATTTTGTTCCGTATTTTAAAAATTAATTTTAATTATTTTTGGTTGCGCCTGGTTTGCGACCACCCTTCCACCGGAGTCCGGCGTCAAGCAGCCTGCTGTGTTTCGTCGATGTGTTCTTCCAGTGCCTTAGGTATCTTCTGGGCACCCCCGTTCTATCATAGACCTCATCACATCACATTCAGCAATAAAAAAAAATTTAATGCATCTTATCTCTCCACCAACCTTCGTTGTCAGATAAAGAATGCCCAGGCATGAAGTCCTCCTTTGTACCGAATTATGTTGAAACAAGTTTAATAAATTAAATGAACACACCCTGTATATACTACTACTAGTCCATTCGTGATGTAATTTGTGTAATTACAAGGGAAGGGATCACACCATTCATTAGAAAAAAAACAATTCTAGGATGGCTAAAAAGTTTAACATTCGTTTGGAGCCCTTTGGGAGGACAAGTCTTTGTGAGGAGATTTGGAAGATAAGGTATGTAAAAGATTGTATTTGAAGTGTCTACGAACCTGTCATTCCATATTTCTAAAACAGTGTGTTGTGCTATAGTCGCTATGAGGCAGTCATTTTTTCAAAGGCTGGCTCTTACTTTTTCGGTTCCCTACAAAATGGTTGAGCTGGATGGTGCTGAACTACGCATCATGTTCGTGAACGGGCGCCGTCGGTTGAGCTGGAGACTGGTCATCTCTTAACTGCCAAGGCTTATTTTTAATCTTATATTTGGAATTGTTTCTTCATTTGCAAGTGTCTTTTTTACATTGTTCTCACATATAGAAGCAACAAGAATAATGTACCCAGGATTTTGTTATATGTATCTTGATTTAAAAGAGTGTTCATGGAGTTTCTTGCCCGTTCTTCTCCATAGAGATCTACGTTTTGGAATGGGCAACTAGCTTCAACTTTCTGACTAACTGACAGACTATTTAATTTTGACAATTCAAAAGTGCCTGTACAAGGTTTAATTGAAATAAACGCTTTGAGTTTTATCAAACGGATAAGTATTGCAACAGATACTATAATACTTAGTATTGCTATCCATCTTGGCAATGCTGTCAGTCTTTTGTGCTTGTTGCCAATCCACAGTAAATACCGAGATGCCCTCTTCATCATTTCAACTTAGAATTTGCCAACAACCCACTGCTGGGGAAAGGCTCTGCCCCTGGCCCTTCCCTCCCCGAATTTATACCTGTCTATTGCGATTTGTATATTAATTTTTTTTTCTACTGTTTCATACCTATTGAAGAGATCCTTCGTCCTCTCGTCGAATTGTCTTACGTATCTCAGAGGTAAATGAATGAATCAGTGCTTGTTATTGTGTCGAAACGTAAATGTTGAAGGAATAAAAGAGATGGCAAATACCGATTTTTGTAGTAAACAGCAAGTTATGTGACAAGGACCGGCTGATATTTCGTCTGGACAAAAAAGGGTATAAAGGTGAACGGAGTACAAACTTATGGCACAGAAATTAATGAATGTGGAATTCAAGAATGAATGAATTGAAGAATGAATGAATGTAGTAATGAGTTCTTGCAATAAGCCGACGATACTTTCAAATGACTGCAATAACAGCGGTCGGTGACCCCACAAAAAAAAATCCTCAAATTATTTTTTTGTTTTATCGTATTCCATCACGTTCGCGAAGTTTCGCTAGCTAATTTATTTCTGACCCTGCATATTTAGGGGACCATACAGAAAAAAACCACTAGAAAAAATTCAACAACACCTATTTAATTAAACATACTCATTAATTATTCGTATTCACAGTCACTGTACTTATAAATAATACCGTTGGTCGATACATAGAAACTATCTTCTTCAAATGTTATCCCAGACGGAACATATTCCAAATCCATAAGCTTTGTAGGAATAATATTATCAGGCTTTAACAAATAGAGGCCATCATTTGTAGCCAATATGACTCTTGAGGAGTTACAACAGCAATAGCTCTAGCAGAATTCTTAGGGATACCAACAAATTCTACAGGTTCTTGAAAACCTTTAAGCATTACTTTAACATACTTAGAATCACACTCATAATATATATTGTCTTTATCGTCTACAGCTAAAATGAAAGCACACGGAACATTCTCAACTTTTTTCTTCTCGTTTTTCTGTACGTCAATCACAAATACTTCGTTTTCGGGGAAGAAAACAGCATACAATTCGTCATTACCACGAGGTTTGAACAGTTGAACAATGTCTTCATCTTTCATGCTTATGAATTGAGCTTTGTCACTAGCATTTAAGAAATGTAGACCATCATCAGTTGCTATATATACTTTTTGCTTTTTAACATCAACTGCAGCTGCTTGTCCGTTAACATTAGCAATTCTGATTGGTTGATTTTCTCTTAAGTAATATTGCTCCATCTTAGTTTGAACATTGTCGTTCTGTAGACTGTCCAGGTCTATCAGAGTGAAGTGCAGGTCTTTATTGACTGGATTAAAGACTAAATTCGTAGGTAATCCTTTAATTGTAAGGATCGCTGATCGGTCGTAAGCCGTTCCATCGTATAGGTATGAACAGTTTTCCTTCTCCGTGTAAACTGTTCCTATTATCATCAGGAATAGTAGTGGCAGCATTTTGATCTGTAAGTTAGAGAGGATAGAGTTTAGTCTTCATTGGGTTATATATTTATAATGAGGGTTGTGTCTGCTTGTTAAAACTTATTGGGATGATAGATACTTATAGGATGTTCGGGTAGTATTAGCCCAGGTTCGCATGGGCACGCTTTTCCCGCGGCTTTTTTTTTCGCGTTCTGTATTCTCAACCCTCTGCTAAGCGCCGAGAGTTGAAAATCCAACAGACCGCATCCCTGCGCGTCAAAGATACACACTTTTTTGACGCGCTGGAATGGGCTATGTTGGATTTTCAACTCTCAGCTCAACACCGTGAATTGAAAATCCAGTGAGCGATAAGATCTCGCCGCTATATTTTTAAGTACGTGCGAACTTGAACACAAAAAACGCAAGTTTTAGAAACAATAAAAGTATATGATCGACTACAGTAAACAAAATCAGAAAAATATATGCTATTTTTCAGGATATATGCTAGGTAGATAGTGTATTGAAAACATAATACAACTAATTTGATACGATAGAAAAAAATCATGAAGACACCTCTAAAAGCTTTCTTTATACAATAAAATCCATACTAATATACATACAATCATTCAGATTTTTTGTCAGATTATTCTACAAGCAACATACTAAAATACTAGTGTTTTAATTTTTCCAAACAATAGTTTTTTTGTAATTAAATAATTGCTTCATATTTTGCAATAAATTACCAGCGTTGTGTCATCGCGCTTCTCTTTCTGTTATATGCAGTCCGACAGTGACCGCGCTTTAGGTCACGTAAGCCCCATAAATGCTAGGCCCTTGGTGAACGGCACGGTTTTTTACGGTATAATAAACGCGCCGTAAAAAAAACGTGTCCGTTAATCGACAACCTTCTGCGCCCTGACGGCGCCTGTAGCTTGGACCCTGTTCACGATACCGATGGGATACTATTTTTTTTTAAATGTTTTTATATTTTTAGGGTTCCATACCCAAAGGGTAAAAACGGGACCCTATTATTAAGACTTCGCTGTCTGTCCGTCTGTCTGTCACCAGGCTGTATCTCAAGAACCGCGATAGCTAGACAGTTGAAATTTTCACAAATTATGTATTTCTGTTGCCGCTATAACAACAAATACTAAAAACTATATAAAATAAATATTTAAGGGGGCTCCCATACAACAAACGTGTGTTTTTTCGGTGTTTTTGCCTTGTGGTACGGAACCCTTCGTGTGCGAGTCCGACTCGCACTTGGCCAGTTTTTTGTATTGTAATAAGTACCCACCAAAAACATTTTCATGTAAAATGTTGCCAAGACGAGACCACATATGGCTCGCACTGCCAAAAAGTTATCAGATCTCATGTAGAGCCAAGCTTCTGACTCTACACGCCCTAACTTCACAAACTCTACACCTTAGTCAAAATATGAGGCTTGGCCGTTTCGTTACTACAAGAACTATTGTATAGGTAACAGAAAAGTAATGAACAGTGAATAAATTTTTCACGTTACGCCCATGTGATGGTAGCGAAATTACTAGCTTACATACCAAATTTCAGCTTTCTAGGACTTCAGGAAGACCCTTAGAATATTGATGATCATCAGTGAGTCAGTGAGTCAGTGAATCAGTGAGTCAGTGACGAAATTGGGGTATTTTAGATATCAATAAAATCTAAAGTATAAGAGCTATGCAATTGAAACTTTATAGGTTTAATAAATTAACCACTAACATCATATCCCGAAAATTTTGTTTATCTGGTATAATCCAAACCCAAGTTATAAAGGTTCAAAAATACGACGAAGTGCTTCGAGAAAAGGTAGGTAGTGCCCTTGCGCTTCACTTGGCTCGTCTTGGCGGGGGCACTCCCGTGCCCCCAGATTTAAAAATATAATTTATATGTATTTAATTAAATAAAGGAGATAATATTTCTTGTAATAACATAACATGCGTAAAAAGATATCATTATCAAGATTCATTTCGGGTCACATGCTTAAAATAACAAATTACAGACATTGTGATATTATTGTCAGAAAAACTCTATGGAAAAACACAACTTGGTATTTGCCTTTAGGTTTTTAATACATATAAAAAAAGCTAAAATAAACATAAGGGGCCGTTCAAGTGTTACGTAAGCAGATTTTTTCCCCCTCGTTAGCAAAAGTAAGCAAAGTTATTTCCCCTCCGCCCCTCCCACGCTTACTTACGTAAACATTCGTACAGGCATTTTTCAGTGTGTTCTGCCAGTCGATTCTGTCAAAATCTCACCGTGAAAACTTAGGTGAAGTGAGTTTGTTTTTGCTAGGAATTGACACTATTGACAGCTCACTTCACCTAAGTTTTCACGGTGTGATTTTTACAGCATAGCACCGCTGGTTTCTTTATTGATTCATGAGCAGCAGATAAAATAAGTCACAGTAGAATTCCTGAATATGCGTTTTGTTTTCAAGCATCGACAAGCGACAAGTAGGGTTGCCATGTGTTCAAACCAAAGTCGACAAAATTTTGTAGAAAATCCGAAAGAGTAAAAAAATAAATACTGCTGACGTAATCACCATCCAGACCCCCCATCCCCCATGTCATCAAAAATAAGCAACGCAAAGACCCCCCCGCCCCCCTGTAGTGCTTACGTAGTACTTGAATGGCCCCTAAGCTGTGTAAAAAATATACAAAAAAAGTGGCCAAGTGGGAGTCAAACTCACACACGAAGGATTCCGTACCACCAGTACAATACTTAACACAAAAAATCAGCTGTTTCCTACAAAAGTCCAATAACTACGCGGTTAAAATGTATGGAGAAGCAATTTTTTTTTAAAGGCACTGTTATCACACCACCAACTTCCAACTTCGGGCTGTTATACCTAAGAAATTCCTAGAAATATAAAGAGATCGACTACTAAGACAAAGGCTAATAGGTAGGATATGGAAGAAGACGCGGATGTGGACCACAAATATATTGGAATAAGAGTCGGTACATATCTGACGGAAAATGTGGCGCGTATTATCGTCCGCGTAACGCCAGAACAGACAATTATATGACAAAACATTCAACCTTTCATATTCAACCGATGATGCGTTAGTGCGTCGACCGAATAAATAAACGCAATAGCCCACGAAGAAGAAGAAGAAGAAAATAGAAGAAGAATAGAAGAAGAAGTTACGCCCAACGCATTTTCCGTCAGATATGGGATTCACAAGGGTAAATGGATAAAAATATTGTTAATATATATGACAGTGTATTATAAGTAGTGTTCATACCCTCTCACAGAGAGGAGGCCTGTGTCCCAGCAGTGGGAACATTACAGGCTGATTATGATAGTGTTGATGAGCTGTAGAGATTTAAAGTAAGCCAATAAAGGAGTTCTTATTCCAGTTTATTTGGGGTTAGCGTAGTATATCTTATTCTGCCATATATACACTTCTATCAGCCGTCATCTAATGCTCGGTTCCTATTTAAAAACAATATCGAATCGTTTTGCTTACCAAGCATTTTTTATTGATAAAGTGCATATAAATAGATTCGTAAGATAATTTTACCTGTGATAGCTACTTCCATATGGGAGAGTCTACTATGCAAATTTGTTAAGTGTCCCGAAAAGTGTTAATTTTAACTAATAATGAGATGAGAATGCTAAGAGGGATCTGTGGTATAACACGAATAAAAATGAGTACTTAAGAGGAAGTGACGCTCAGGCGGGAGGAAACGCCCGGGTGTCACCATTGCCAGGATCGCCCAGAGGACACGGTGGAGCACACGGTGGAGGTCTGCCCCGCTTGGGCGGAGCACCGCCGTGTCCTCGTAGAGGCAATCGGCAGCGGCGGCGACCTCTCGCGCCCGGCCCTGGTGCAAGCCATGGTCCGGGGCGAGAGGGAGTGGGAGGCAGTCACCTCCTTCTGCGAAGCAGTCATGCTAGCGAAGGAGGTGGCGGGACGGCTCAGGGAGAGAGCCTCCCGTCCCAGCCGCCGCGGGAGACGCTCCGGGCGTCGGGAGCCGCGCGACGACTCCCGGCCACCGTAGGCGCGGGCCTGCGGGCGGAGAGTAATGGGTAGCTCACCGTCCGATCAGGACCAGGCCCGTGCCGGACGGCGCGTACGTGTTCCACGCGCGCCTCAAAGAGATGTCAGCATCGAGGAGGGGCCCCATAGGGCCGAAGCCTGCCGGGTCAGCGGGATTGTCCGAAAGGGTTACCGCTGGCCCGGAACATAAAGGGCTAAGGAAGGAACACGGGTGGGTTTTAGTCAGTAAGAGTCTGACACTCCCTTCCGCTCCACCCAGAGCGGGAGGGGTCATTTGATGATTTCCCATCCGCAAAAAAAAAAAAAAAGAGGAAGTGACGCTGGTAACTAAATAGCGCTGACGCTGAAAGTGGCGCTGGTAACTAAATAGTTGTGTGGAAATCGGTTGTCATGGTATGGGCATTTGATATGGAGGAATGAGGAAAATGTCGTGAGGAGAGTTTTGAGTATGAATGTCGATGGCGATAAGTGTAGGGGAAGATCAAAGAAACGATGGATGGAATGTGTAAATGATGATATGGTTAGAAAGGGGGTGACTACCGAGATGACGACTAATAGAGAAGTATGGAAGAAAAACGCATGTTGCGCCGACAACGAATAAATTGGTATAAGGGCAGGAGAATGACGAACGGTCCGTAAATTATCTAGCCTTAAAAGCCATAATATCATGTTTCACAAATCAACGATGAAAGGACAGCAAAATCCTTCATTTAATAATCAAGATGTCAAAGAGAGGTCACGTAAAGATCACTTACCTACTCGTAAATTTTAAACAAACTCACAAGTGACTTCTAAGAAATCAAATCAGTAACTGTTTCGTTAAACATAATTTTGTTTATATCAACTTGTCTTTATCGGTGCCCTACACTTAAGGTTGAATGCACCTCTATCAAAATGGGGACGGCAGAGTAATAATATTTGTTAGCGAAAATGGTTACGGATTTAAATAGGTTATTTCTGTACTTCCTGTTGTGAGTTTTAGATTAGATGGTTTGTGTTGGAACATAAGGAAACACGACTATATTTCTTGACGAGATTGGCGTAAAGCGTCCTACAGAACGCTTTGCGACGCATTTCGAGGAAGAACATCACTAATAACTTGTTCTGCTAAATAATTCCTTTTAAACTGTCACTTGTTTTTACAAAAATTTCAAAGATTGCACAGATTATAAATTCACAACCAAACTGTCACTAAATAATTAAGAAATCAAACACACACGAAATTCACTGCAATAATTATAATATAGTACAATAATAATTACCAAACTTTGAGACTTTTAATATTTTTAATTATTTTTCTTTATTTCTTTCTTTTCTTTGTCTGTATGTTTGTTTGTGTTGTATTAGTAAATGTTTATTATTCTTGTGTTTACTGCTATATATCTAGTTGCGGAAGGAAGCATACAGTTGGTTTCCATTGTACAGCATGTAATATTGTACAATCGTGGTTACTGACGGATTCCTACTTATTATTTTAGGGATATTAAACCCGCGTAAACGTCGATCCCGTGGGAATATCGGGATAAAAAGTAGCCTATATGTTAATCCAGGGTGTTAGCTATCTCCGTATAAAATTTTATCAAAATTGGTCCAGCCGTTTGACCGTGAAGAAGTCATCATCATTATCATCTGCCTAGCCTTTTCCCAACTATGTTGGGGTCGGCTTCCAGTCTGACCGGATGCAGCTGAATACCAGTATTTTACATGGAGCGACTGCCTATCTGACCTCCACAACCCAGTTACGGTAAGACTGGTGAGCGTGAAGAAGTAACAAACATATAAACACACACACTCACAAACTTTCGCCTTTATAATATTAGTGTGATAAAGTTCGATCAATAATAGTACTATTATTGATCGAAGGTGATAAAGCAATGAACGCCGTACTCAAATAATTCTAGAATAAAAATATTTGATTGCTTAGTACTGACAAGTTTAGTATTAGTGTAATAGATCTCGTTCGGGAAAGTAAATGAACCACGCCTACTTCTGGTATTAAAAAAAAAAACATACCAACAAAGACAATGCGCACGCGCACAATTTTCTTCCACGCACCGCCGCATAATCGCGTGCACTCGTTGTATAACTGAACGCATGCAAGGTGAGGGAACTGGGCACGTAACATGTGTGCCAGGGTCGGCGAGGGTCTGCTGAATTCCATAGGAAACTCCAGTCTGGAGTATGTAAGGCATTTCGGTCTCGGTCATGTCAGTGACGTAACTATACCGTTTGGGGCCCGTGGCAAATTCAAGCCCCCCCCCCCCCCTCAATGTAAAGAAGCTCAACTAACGTTATAGTTTTTAGGGTTCCGTACCCAAAGCGTAAAAACGGGACCCTATTACTAAGACTCCAGTGTCCGTCTGTCACCAGGCTGTATCTCATGAACCGTGATAGCTAGACAGATGACATTTTCACAGATGATGTATTTCTGTTGCCGCTAGAACAACAAATACTAAAAGCAGAATAAAATAAATATTTAAGGGGCCTCCCATACAACAAACGTGATTTTTTCGGCGTTTTATTGCCTTGTGGTACGGAACCCTTTGTGTGTGCGAGTCCGACTCGCACTTGTTATTTTACTGTTCTGTTTCCATACAGACACAATGACACAATTAATAATAAGAAAAACGATATCATGTTTAACTTTGGATGTAATGTCAAACAGTGGAGTAATATGTAATACCCTCCCGAAATTAGTGGCACCTTAAAGATGTGTTTTTTCCTTATAAAAGCTCTCCATACAAATAATAAATAAAATAAATAGCTTAGAAATACGTTTATTTGTACGACAATATTAATAAAGTTGATTCCAATCTAGTCTAATAGACTATAGGCAATTTAAGTCTGACTTATTATATTAGGTGATAGATTTGTTATTGATTTGTTAGGTTATTACTAAGAATAGTGTCAATTTGAACTTTTACACAACTAAGAACATAAATATATAAAAAATCCATACTTAATAATATAAATGCGAAAGTGTGTCTGTCTGTCTGTTACCGCTGAACCGATTTAGATGAAATTTGGTATAGAGATAGTTTGAGTCCCGGGAAAGGACATAGGATAGTTTTTATCCCAAAATTCCCACGGGAAACTTATGCGGGTGAAACCGCGGGGCGCTGCTGCTGGTAGCTTATATGTAAGTGATTGCTAAGTTTAGAAAGGTTCGCCGACAGGTTTCATGTTTATGCACTCTTTGCCACTAATAGGGGTAATTTATTACTATTTACTTACTAAAGCAGTAAGCGATCATTATATCATTATTATGTAAACTTTAACATTACTGTTGCATATTATAGGCAATACAATATTCAATGTATGGTACCCTAAACGGTTACTTTTGACTATTATTCATTGGTTTTTCCTCTCTTGGCAAACAATACCACTCGTTTCAGTTTAAAGAGGACTGGCGCCCGTAATTCAGGATGGCGATTTAGTCACCTAGATCCGTCAAGGAGGTGATTCTCAAAAAAACTTTCGCTATGAAACTCACACCCGAATTGTAAAAAAAAAACACTTTCATACATGCATCGAAATAGTCGGTCTACTGTTGTATAGGAATTTGTTTTTATCTCTGACGAATCTGATAACAGTGTCGCAGCGAAAGCTGTTTAAAATGACGGATAAAATCACCCCTAAGACGGATACAGGTGTCGAAATCGCCAACCTGTATAAAAGCGTGGATCTACATAAACATTTTCTTCTTTACAGAAGCATCAAATATGCAGTCATCAATATACATAACATCATTCTTAATAACACTATGTGCAACGATGAAATACGTGAAGCAACGGCCGGCGCAGGCAACAACAATGTTCAGAGATGAGCAGATTATCTTCACATCTGCTTTCAACATCACCAGGTTACTGGTACCAGCAGAGGGCCCGAAGTACCTTCAAACAGAAGGTTCTGACATACCATCAATCTTCTTTACCGTGACAGATCCGAAGTTAGAAGGAGGTAGCTGTATATATGTTCTAGAAGGATTGGCAGCATACGAAGTCTTAGAAGGAGGGAGAGATTCAACTGCAGACTACAGTTTCGAAAGAGCTATATACTTTGGTGCAAAAGATGGTCTTTATAAATATTACCCTGATACACTGTCTGCTAAGAAATTCGGCCCTTTTAGAGACGATATCATACAACTACAAAAAGCTAATGGTACTGATACTATTTACATACTAAACACTGAACATAAAATGTTCAAAATAGAAAAGAAAGGTACCGTTAAAACTAGACTAAAGAGCATAGGTTGTGCCTTACAATTTGTACTAGATACCTCTAATAATATCTACTATGTCGGATGTGGGGATCGTATGCCTCACATTATCAAGTCCAATGGTGATGTACTTAGTCTGACAGCGAGTGTTATGGAAGATTTTAACGATCTAAAACTACTAAGACCTGCTTTCATTATGGAGAATTGTATACCTTTCTTTGGGGATGGAGTGCTATATATTTTATATTCAAACGGGACTTATGAGAAGAAAGATTTGATTATAAGAGAGAGACCATTAGCTTTTAGTGTAGATGCTGCTTTATATTTAGTGGCATCATTGAATGGGAAGATATATGAGTTTAATGTTATGGAGGTTTTAATTAGGTCAATGTTTGGTGTAGCGACTGAAAATCCGAAAGATATGACTAAGATTATCATGTCGATTATAGATACTGCCAAAGTATCTTTATTTGGGTTTCCATCGTCAACGCAGCTGTAAGTCTTCTCTTCGGTCGATGTATTTGACATTTAAAGTTTTAATCCTCGGCCACACAAAACGCAGATGTCTGTTCGGTTCTGCCTTACTCAGGGACATTATCTAAAACTGAATCAATTTATTAACTATAATTAATCTAGCACATCATCAACATCATCATCATTTCAGCTGAAATACGTTCACTGCTGGACATAGGCCTCTCCCAAGCACCGCCACTTCGACCGGTTCTGTGCTTTCCGCATCCAGCGGATTTCTGCGGCCTTCACAAGGTCATCGGTCCACCTTGTGGGAGCCCTTCCAACGCTACGCATATGTCAACAATTAAAAAATGTTCTCTTTTATCATCATCGTCATCGTCCTGTCTTTTCCTAACTATGTTGGGATCAGCGCCAGTCTAATCGAATGCAGCTAGTATTTTTCATGGAGCGACTGCTATCTGATCTTCACAACCCATTTACTTGGTAACACGGTAGGTACACCTTGGTAAGAATCGCTGACTACCCGATACGACTCTTGTAAATGTTATTTCTCATTCAGTCGCACTTTTGACTGATTGTTCCAAAATGTATTTGTCAATTAAAGTTACTGATTATTTTAAAGTGACGCCCTTGAGTCACAATGAGTCACAAGTACATACAGGATTTTTTTTAACCAGTGTGCGAACTGTAAATATGCATTCAGCTTATAATGATTCTAGACGGGGTAGAAATTCTTTGTCGGTTATCCATACAATATTATAAATTCGAAAGTAACTCTGTCTGTCTGTCTGTATGTTACGTTTTCACTCCTAAACCGGTGAACGGATTTCAATAAAATTTGGCAGAGAGATAGATTGCATCCCGGGGAAGGACTTATGATAGTTTTTATCGACATACCTCGCGGGCGAAGCCGCGGGCGGAAGTTAGTAAAAAATATATTAGTTGTTCCATACATTTTGACCGTGTAGGGATTGCACTTTTTATGAAACAGCAGATTGTTTTTTTGATAACCGACGAAAATTTTCTAGGATCATAATTGCTGAATTCATGATTACAGTTGGCACTGATAAAAAAAAATTTTGTGTAGGTAAAAACACAACACCAAAATACCTACAGTTTTAAACATAGCAACACTTACTGCGAACACACGTTGCAGGCGTAGTCAATTAAAATGGTATCACCATTAAAATTGTCAAAAACATCAACGTTTAAAATAATGACTGCAGCGCTACAAGGTTCTTTTTAGCGCTTGGCCAAAATTGGAACTAACGCCGCCAACTTGACTGGTCAAAAATGTTGCACCTGCACTTCGACCGGTTCTGTGCTTCTCGCATCCAATGGGTTCCTGCGGCCTTCACAAGGTCATCAGACCACCTTGTGGGAGGCCTTCCAACGCTACGTCTTCCGGTACGCGGTCGCCACTCCAGAACTTTTCGGCCCCATCGGCCATCTGTTCTGCGAGCAATGTGCCCCAGCCCTACCCACTGCCACTTAAGTTTGGCAATTCTTCGGGCTATGTCAATTACCTTGGTTCTCCTGCGGATCTCCTCATTTCTGATTCGATCACGCAGTGAAACTCCAAGCATAGCCCTCTCCATTGCCCTTTGGGTGACTTTTAGCCTTCTTATAAGGCCAGTTTGCCCTGGTGAGCGACCACGTTTCAGTGCCCTAAGTCATCACCGGCAACACGCACTGGTCAAAGACTTTCGTCTTGAGCCACTGTGGTATGTGAGACGAGAAGATATTGCGTAGCTTCCCGAACGCTGCCCAGCCGAGTCGGATTCGACGATTGACCTCTTTCTCTTATTCGATAATTTATCTTAATTTAAAAATTATGTTAGAATATAAGATACTTTTATGTATATTCTGTATATTAATCTTATTAAAATAAGTTCTTAGTAGTAGTTTGTAGCAGTATTCATGTAAAATTAATTTGCATGCCCTAAACAGGCAAAATGTGCATCGAATCACCAACTTTAACAATTGGTAACACCAGAAAGAGATGGTGAGATGACCAGCGCGAGGGCAGGTTCGAGGTGGCGCGGGAAAAGAGTTAATAGAAGAACTTGGGGGAAGGCCTTTGCCCAGCAGTGGGATAGAATAAGCTAAAAAAATCTCCTAGATTTTCTGCAAATAAATTATTCATATTCTTATTCACTACAATTTTCAATAAGAAAAAAAAATATTTTGTTTACCAATAGTGTGCCGCTGTCGATGTCATTCAGGCGCCAAAACACTGTATTTTGAATGTTGAAGTGTGATAATAATTTTTATTGTTTTTTTGTAATTTTTTATGTTGTTGTAAATATTTTAAATACTTAACGAATATGTTAAAAAAAAATTAGTCTTACATTGTTTTATGATAAAATCTAATGTGAGCATAATAATTAAATACTCATTATTTTGTAACAATTTGTTTCTTTGAATTTTACTACCCGTTAAAGCAAGTGTTTTACGATGCAAGTTTATTGTTGCAGGGTTGCCAACCTTACAATTAGTATCCTGCTATAAATACTGAATATATTTCTAAGAAAAAAATATAGTAGGCGAAACTACTATATACTACTACTGTAGACTATTAAATATATATATATATTTTTATATATATTTTCATTTCAATACAAAATGGCGAAATGACCGCTTTATGGTCAGTATTATCACAATGGTATTTTGTAACCTTAATTTAGAGTGGAATGATTAATAGTTTTGAGACATAATAAAACCTATTAATAAAGGCTCAAAGTACTACAGACGCCAGCACAGCAAGCTATCCGAAACTGTCAAATTTTCCCAATCAACCTTGAACCTTATGCTGTGGCGATAAAGTTGAAAATCTATTAAAGAAATTTGACAGATGTAGTAGCTTGATGTGCTGGAGTCTGTACCAAAAATAATGAAAAAAAAAAAAAAATTAGCATCTACAATTTTTTTGCCATTCAAGTACCTATATTTTACAGGCAATGGCGCCGATTCTGTTTTTCACAAACTAAACTAAATTTAAGTTCATGTATCTTTTTCTTTCTATTTCATTAAGAAAAGGACAGAAGATAAATATTAGTTTAGTCCTGTCAAATTAGTCAGCGCCTGACGTAAATTGACGTATTTTTGGTAGCCAACTTTTTAATCTCGTCTAAATTGTCTATGGAGTATCTTAATTTGACAGGACTAAACTAATATTTATCTTCTGTCCTTTTCTTAATGAAATAGAAAGAAAAAGATGCATGAACTTAAATTTAGTTTAGTTTGTGAACAACAGAATCGGCGCCAATGACTTCGAAACTAATATAATTGAACAACTTTGTCCATGGGACCCATACGTTTAGGTCGAGTAGGTATTGAAGTTTTCTATGGGACAGTAATTGATAATTTTTCGCGATTACGATATTGTTCCCATGGAGAAAGCTGTTCAGTTTAATGATCTGCACCACACCCTTCAATTTGGCTGATCTTTGAAAATAAACCTTGTATAATTAACAATTACTTGCATGGTCTAAACACTTTCGACTGTGCAATTTTTATTGTACCTTCAATTCATGGTAGGTAGCCGGTCTTCTTCTTCTTAGCGTGTCGATAGCAATCTAAATATACTCGGCCCAGAATTCGGCCACTTGTTTGGCGCCTCCACGAGCGTCCATCAGCTCCTGCAACGTGCAGCTGACAGGACACGCAGGACACGACATTAAGTGTCCCATCGTTTGTGGAACAGCACCACATTTACACTCCAAGGCGGAGTCGTCTATGAATCTAGCTAGCCGGTAAGTATGCCAGAGGCCACTGAATCTAACCGTGTAGATCCGGCTTTATTATCATTTCAGCCGAAAGACGTCCATTGCTGGACATAGGCCTCCCCCAAGCACCTCCACTTCGACCGGTTATGGTACTTAATGAATTTAAAATTATATTGATAATCATATTTGTTCGCCTAATGGCAAAACATAGAGAACCTATATAAATTTTGTGTTGTAACATCTCACTGTGTAACTCTGCCTATGTTTACAAATAAAGATTCTGGTTCTGAATTTCTGAAACAGGCTAACAGTGAAAGTAATTTTCGCATCGTAGGCCTGTGTGCCTCTCAGTGAGAAGGAGTGGGCTGTAATCCTCCATGACGGCCCAGCAGTGCGGGTTGGAAAAACTAAACTAATATTATAAATTCGAAAGTAACTTTGTCTGTCTGTATGTTACCTTTTCACGCCTAAACCACTGAACGGATTTCGCAAAAATTTGGCAGAGACATAGATTGCATTCCGGGGAATGACTTAGGATAGTTTTATCCAGAAATCGAAACCGGGGACCTCATGATTAGCAGTCGCGCTTGACCAATGAGGTTGTCATAGAATGAAGTTGTTAAAAAAAAATCTGTCAACAGTAGGTCATCACTCTTTTATTTTTGGTAACAGCGCGTTCGTTTCATTATCCTAGGTTTTAATTAAATTAATTTGTTTAATAAAATTCATGGTTGTATTACATGGTGTGAATATATTTGGTTCATAATTATTATCATGACTATAATTGTAGACATTGATTTTTAGATAAGCTTTAGAGTTGTTCTTATTTTAAATATATCTATTGTCAGGGAAAATTGTTTATCAAATTGACACTCTACGTCACTTAGCTGTTCTATAGCCATTTTATACAACTGTCAAAGAATGATAGGGGGTGATTTGAATATACAGAAAATTTTAGTTGGTAGTCAATTTACTAAACAATTAATTTCTGTGACTTTACAAATTTTGATTAAAAATACAGAAAATAGGTTACTTTCCTCTTCTGCCGCATCACACCTTGTATTAATCTGTTCTTTGATAGAATTTACGCCTTCAAATCGCTCCTGGACCTAGTCGCGATTGACTGAATAGAATCAGTCATACCGTCCAAGAATGACTTAAGCTCTGTTAAAACTTCACCTAAGATTAAGGTAAGAACATTGTACTCATAAATCTTCTTGTTGTAACCATAGTATTGAACGAGTGTAGCTTCCAACGAATAAGCGGTAGGCTTGACCCTGAACTCAAAGTCGCCCAATTCACTTGTACCATTCTCATAAGCAATGTAAGACTTGTTGTCGACGATAACTGGGACACCATTTTCGATGACGAAAGGCGGGTTAATGATTTTAACGTAAGCTGGGTTAGCAGGAAGACCTTCAATCTTCCTGACTTCATCACCGACCAGCACGTAGACGATGTTCTCATTTGTGTAGAAATACAAATTGTTCTGGTAATCCAAAATGATTTCCTTGGCTTTGACTACTTTGTCGAGTACCTCCTTCTTCGTTCCTTCTTCTGTGACCTTGTACACAACATTATCAGCTGTCAGGACATAAATGACGTCACTACCATTAGCTTTAGCGATACCAATGAGATCATCAGTCACTGTTCCGTATTTCTCAGCTTTGATAGTGGTAGCGTTGTATATGTAGATTCCGTCTTTAGCAGCGAAGTAAGCTGTTTTGGTTTCATCGTTAGCTGCAGCGGCGTCTCTTCCATTGTCAAGTAACTTGGTTGCGTGTCCTTTCTTCAGCATGTAGAGACCTCGGTCGACCTTTTCACCTTTCTCGTTGATGTCAGCTTGAATGATGAAGGTGACGGAGTCCGTGTCAGAGCTGTCATCATCTTCATCATCGTCGTCGTCATCAAAGTTTAGTGCGTTAAGGGGAGTTATGATTTTGACAATGTCATGTTCAGCGGTGTATACTACTAGGGACTCTGGGAAGAATTCGTCGGTGATGATGAGTTTTTCATCGTTGGTGGCGGGAGCTGCTGCAGAGGCGGGAGCGGCTGCGGAGGCGGGAGCGTCTCCAGAGGCGACAGCGGTTTCAGAGGTTGGAGCGGAATACGCTAATCCCGCTAGGAGACATGCCGTGAAGAATATTAGTAGCTTCATGTTGTGATCTGGAATTAAGAGAAAACATTTTTAAATTAATCTTTAATTTACTTCAAGAATACATGGGACACAAAGCTTTGGGTCTAAATTAGAGAATTAAAAAAAAGGTTCTGTAAAAAGCTAAAGAGTTTGTTTTTATGTTTGAACGCGCTAATCTCTGGAACTACTAGTCGGATTTGAAAAACTCTTTTTGCATTTGATAACCCAATTCTTTAGGAAGGTTATATTTATAGGGTTTAAAATCACTAGCCGAGCAAAAAGTAAAAAACAACATCATCTGCCTAGCCTTTTCCCAACTATGTTGGGGTCGGCTTCCAGTCTAACCGGATGCAGCTGAATACCAGTATTTTACATGGAGCGACCAACCACAACCCGCACTGGGCCCGCGTGGTGGCCTACGGCCCACTCCCTCTCACCGCGAGGAGGCCTGTGTCCCAGCAGCGGGAACATTATAGGCTGATTATAGTATACATGGAGCGACTGCCTATCTGACCTCCAGAACCCAGTTACTGGGTAATACGATACCCCTTGGTAATACTGGTTGTCAGACTTTCGGGCTTCTGACTACTCGTAACGACTGTCAAAGATCAACGAATGACAGCCGGGACCAACGGCTTAACGTGCTTTCCGAGGCATGGTGGGGTCACGGTATGTAAAGATGGTCACCCATCCACAGACCAACTGCGGCAAGCATAGCTTAAAACACAACTTAAGTAGAGTGCGTGCGGGCGATGCGTTGCGACGAGGCGTCGAAGCCCGGCAGAAGCTATTGTAGAAAGGATGATCTTAGTTTTGCCGAAATCGTACATAATATTTAACAAGAACATACCATAATAACCATAACCATAATCAGCCTATAATGTTCCCACTGCTGGGACACAGGCCTCCTCTCGGTGAGAGGGAGTGGGCCGTAATCCACCACGCGGGCCCAGTGCGGATTGGTAGATGTCACATGTCTTCGAATTTTTGGTTTGGTTTGGAATTTTTCCTTCACCGTTTTGAGAGCAGTGGTGATGAAATAATTTACACAAAGTAAAGCGCCTGTCTGGGTTCGAACCTACGACCTACAACTCGTAAGTCGCGGCCGTTACCACTTGGCCACCACTGCTCTAGAACATAATATACATAAAAATAATGTTATTCTTAAAAATTCCTGATAAACTTTACCTTTTAAAATATTATTTTGTTTAATTTTATCTAATATTAAACGAACTCTTGAACTACTTAAATAGATTAAGACTTAAATTAGGTACCTAACTACATATGCCAGTGATAGCGCCATTTGAGTTAATCAAAGTTTTGTATATAACTGTTGGAGTATAGCAAGAACAAATCGATCCTACTTCAGAACTATCGCCTTTCTCATTCTAACTCATCCATACTAATATTATAAATTCGAAAGTAACTCTGTCTGTCTGTCTGTCTGTATGTTACCTTTTCACGCCTAAACCACTGAACGGATTTCGCTAAAATTTGGCAGAGAGATAGATTGCATCCCGGGGAAGGACATAGGATAATTGATTAACACTTGAAAGTACTGTTGGAGCTGTTGACGATTGTAAGACTATCTTTGCAGCTGTATAAACACAATTTCCTTTGTATTGTATAATTGCATAGCACAGATGTGAGATCTATGTATGTACTATAGAGCTACCATTTACCGGATAATATGTCTTTCATTGACTTGAATGTGCCCTGGCGGCTGATAGTATGTCATGCTCACACAAATGTCTCGCTGACGGTGGCTTGGATCATTTAGCTCCCTTCAAAATGGTTGAGCTGAATGGTGCAGATCTATGCGTCATGTTCGTGAACGGGCGCCGTCAGTTAGGGCTGGTAATCACTTAGCTGCCTCGGCTTATTTTTAATTATTATATTTTTGGATTGTTGTTTTGTTACTATTTGTTACTCTGGATACGGCTTTTTTACATCGTTCTCACATATAATTATAAATTCAACATTAGTGATGTAACTAATATTTTTATAAAAATATAATTTAAAAGAGTGTCCATGGAGTTTCTTGCCTGTTCTTCTCCATGGGTACCTGCGCTTTGGAATGGGCAACTAGCTTCATATTTTCTGACTGACCGACTTCTTGACAATTCAAAAATGCCTGGTCAAATGGTTTAATTGAAATAAATGCTTTGAGTTTTTGAACTAAGTATTTGAGGTTCGATTAAATATGGCATTTATAAAGTGAGGTATTTGGTGGCAATGACAATGACATCGAATGTAATGGTCATGGTTGAAGGGGAAATTGCAGTTTGTCATCACGCTTATTGGACTGATGACAGTTTTACGTTAGAAGTTATTGTGTCCATGGTAATTTGTTAAAAGTAACCGAATATACGAACCGAGGGGCCCGTGGCTAAATAATAACAGCCGCACAGGTCGATCGATCAAGTTAAGCTACACTTGCCGCGGTTGGTCCGTGGATGGGTGACCATCTTTACATACCGTGACCCCTCCGTGCCTCGGAAAGCACGTTAAGCCGTTTGTCCCGGCTGTCATTCGTGGATCTTTGACAGTCGTTACGGGTAGTCAGAAGCCCGAAAGTCTGATAACCAGTCTTACCAAGGGGTATCCGTATTACCCAGTAACTGGGTTGTGGAGGTCAGATAGGCAGTCGCTCCATGTAAAATACGGGTATTCAGCTGCATCCGGTTAGACTGGAAGCCGACCCCAACATAGTTGGGAAAAGGCTAGGCAGATGATGATGTTATCATAACTTTCGATGGGAATCATCGTTGAACTTCACTAGAGTGTACCTACCTATCCTTTTCAGATCATCATGAAACTCGTTCACTAAAGTCATAGCAATTTGTAAATATGGCAAATTGACATAATGGGCCGTCCCATGAGTAATAGCTATTACAGCGAATGACCAAAGAGGAAATTGCCTTAATTATCTTGATCATCAGAATAGAAACCGCAACAGTAGTTTATTGCTATGCGAAGGTAAAAGTGTAAACAAACCCTGTTTAGGTTAAATTCTTACGCAATCATTCAAAGAGAATACATCTGCATTTATAAGATCTTAACTTTATACCTCATCAGTTTTTCCAGCAATATTGTTGTTTATATAAAATTATAGGAAAAGGGAAATCATCTACTTTTACAATATTTGTAAATATGTGAGCACCATGTATCTATCACATAATTGATTTACCTGTCATTGCTTTATTTTTAATTCTTTTTACCTTTTGTGGTAGAATAATATTATTCTGGGTGCATCGACTTCACATATATACTTATAATTATACCTATATTGAATGAATACAAAACCTTGTAAAACATTTTAAAAGAGTAACGGTGGAGTTTCTTGCCCATTCTTCTCCATACGAACACTACCTTTTGGAAGGGGCGACTAGAATCAATTCTATTTTGATCAATCCTTTTTTTTTAATTAAACCGACTTCTAAAAGAAATTAACTCAAAAATAAGAAGTAACTTTTATTTCGGTTCCCTAAGTTGAAGTAAATAAAAGCCAATTAAAAAAAAATGGTCATGATCCGATTAATAGTTGCGGAGAAATGCGTGGACAAACAAACAAACATACATACATACAAACATCATCATCATCTGCCTAGCCTTTTCCCAACTATTTTCGGTTCGGGTCGGCTTCCAGCCTAACCGGATGCAGCTGAATACCAGTATTTTACATGGAGCGACTGCCTATCTGACCTCCACAACCCAGTTATTGTGTAATACGATACCCCTCACATGCTCACAATGGGCCTTATAAGAAGGCTAATAGTCACCCAAAGGGCAATGGAGAGGGCTATGCTTGTAGTTTCCCTGCGTGATCGAATCAGGAATGAGGAGATCCGCAGGAGAACCAAGGTAACCGACATAGCCCGAAGAATTGCCAAACTTAAGTGGCAGTGGGCAGGGCACATTGCTCGCAGAACAGATGGCCGATGGGGCCGAAAGGTTCTGGAGTGGCGACCGCGTACCGAAGACGTAGCGTTGGAAGACCTCCCACAAGGTGGTCCGACGACCTTGTGAAGGCCGCAGGAACCCGTTGGATGCGAGAAGCACAGAACCGGTCGAAGTGGAAGTGCTTGGGGGAGGCCTATGTCCAGCAGTGGACGTCTTTCGGCTGAAATGATGACGATACCCCTTGGTAAGGCTGGTTGTCAGAATTTCGTTCACACTATGCATACATACATCTATACAATTTTGTATATTTATGGAACAGATGATATGGAATTAATATTAATGGAACTGCATTATAAGTGAATATAATGCAGTTCCATTATATTACATGACATACATACGTGTCGAATTGATAACCTTTTTTTTTTTTTGAAGTCAGTTATTATAATATAATACAGACAACACATGAACACAGTTAATCATTATATATACGTCAAAGTTTCTTGATCTTTGACATATAAACAGTATATAATCTTCGCCTGACTTTGAATATAATTATCCAGTTATTCCGGGTTTTCTAGAAGAACTTTTTATTGGATAATGCTTTTAAGGGGCTTACATGACCTAAAGCGCGGTCACTGTCGGACTGCATAGAAAAGAAAGAGAAGCGCGATGACACAAAACTGGTAATTTATTGCAAAATATGAAGAAATTATCTATTTACAAAAAATCTGTTTTGGACTAAAAAATTAAAACACTTTAGTATGTTGCTTGTAGAATAATCTGACAAGAAATCATAATGATTGTATGTATATTAGTATGGTTTTTATTGTAAAAAGAAAGTGTTTTAAAAGGTATCTTCATGTTTTTTTTCTATCGTATCAAATTAGTTACAGTAGATATTATGTTTTTAACACACTATCTAACCTAGCATATAATTATATCCTGAAGAATATCATATAAGTATATTTTTCTGATTTTGTTTACTGTGGTCGATCTTAAACTTTTATTGTTTCTATAAAACTTGCGTTTTTTGTGTTAAGGTCCTTTAAGCCCCAGTGCCGCTAAAATTACAGGCACTTAAGATTTTGTAGAACATATGCATTTAGGATCTTGATGGTAATTCCATTTCCTCAGACTTAAGTTATGCCAACATTCATCAACATTATAGGTAGTCACTTTAAAACCGTAATAAAACAATCCTATTTGGCGGCAGCAATGAATTCGACTTAACCAAACCGATTTCAGGTTGCTATCGCAATGAATGTTGTTGAACTGTCAAAATGAAAGCCATCGCTACTGATAGTGTTACGCAATTACCCCGCTCGTTTTCCCAATGTGTGTTGGCGATGAGAAAAACAAAAATAAAAAAAATGGAGCTTACCTCAATACGTGCTCACAGAATGACGGATAATATCAAACTACATAGTCAATATGCAGCCATAGTTAAATATAAAGTACACTACGATATCTTCGGGTTAATTAAAGGTTTATCAGTTTGTTTGTTACATGACCTTACTTTTGGTCGGGTTTTTTTATGGAAAAGTCTTTCTGGGGAGTCGATAAGTATTTTGACGAATATATGCGTGATAACTTTTAGAGGTCATGGATACTCGTAGCGAAATTGCTTACCGTTAAGATATACGAGATATATATCTACATGTACAAAATTAAGGCAAAAACGATTGAGCATCGAACCAAGACAGGCGCTTCACTTTGTGTAAATTTGTAAGGTCATCACTACTGCTCTCAAAAGGTGATTAAAAAGGTCTTAAAAACGAAAATTTAAGACATGTGACATCTACCAACCAGCGCGGGGCCCTCGTGTTGGATTCCGGCCCACTCCCTCTCACAGAGAGGAGGCCTGTGTCCCAGCAGTGGGAACATTATAAGCTGATTATGTGAGGTGAAACTACCTGTGACATTATTTAGATGGAGTACCACGTACTATTGAAAAGTCTATTATTAATAGTTCTACAACCAGTCCAGTCCCATTTTTCAGTCACTTTGATCAAATCGTTAATTTATTGTCTAGTGTAAATAGTTTGTATTAGTCTGATAATAGTAGATTATGCACCGAGGGGCTAAAGTTGTGTCTTATGTCACGGGCGTCATATTGAATCCCGAGCGCAATGAAGGATTCGGGATTTAACTCACGAGCGAAGCGAGGGAGTTAATACAAGAATCCTGAATGCCGCGAGGGATTCAAGCTAGCCCAAGGCAAAGACACCTTTAGCCCAGAGGAGGATACTCTACTTTTTACACCTACTGTGAGAAAATAATAGCCATAGTACGAAAAACAAAGTATTTAATAAATAAACAAACAGTAAGAATAACATAGGAGCTTCATTTAAAAAAGTTTCAACATTCATAGGTGTAAAAACTTTCGATTTCTTTGATTGGTGGCCTTCCGATTTCCTCTTTAGAAATGCTAATAGCTTAGCGTATGTCTTGATGTCTATATTGTGTTTCATGCTTATTGTTGACCTAAGCATTGAATAAGTACACCATTAGGCTACTTGACTTCTGAGTACAAGATAAATGCTGAAAATACACTAATAGAACTGGTTCCGAAATGGACTTGACGCCTTTCGTACTTTTCCATTTTTGGAAATTGTCGAAGGCTTATATATAAGTTTCCTTTGACTTTTCCAGCAGTAAAGCATTGGAAATATTATAAGCTTCGGTTGTAAATTCAGGAGTACAATCACTTTCATCACTCGACATTTTATAATACTTTGTTGATAAATTTAAAGTTTAAATGCCAAAAGTTCGCGCCTTTATTGCGTCTACCAATAAGTAGCCAAGACACGATCAATTCGATTTTCAAAAAAAAAGTCTCTTCTACGGTTTTGTCGCGTGTGTCTATTGATAACATTCTCATGGAAGTGGCGTTTGTGTAAACTAAGCTTTATACAGGGCTGGTAGAATGGTTTTGGATGATTGGCTGTATGCATTTTGAATTTAGAACGTCATTGGAGACGCTCGTAAAAATAGAGTATTTTTTATAAAATGTGATAAATCGACTGTAGTATAGATAGGTTTTATTATTTATTTATTTATTCACAAAATCCACAGCAATCTTTGCGCAGTTTACTTAAAATAAATTAACTAATGTTACAGCCAATTACTATTACGGTATTACGGCGCGGTACGGTATTTGTTATTATTAATGCCAGTTTTAATGTTATTCCATTCCTTTTAAAAAATGGTTCGTAGTTATCTAATTATTCTTACTTACAATATTATGTCTTCGAAAACATGGCAACGGTATGAAGAAGCAGTCATTATGATTTTGTAGGAAATCGAGAATATCATCCACGCGTAGTAAGGGTATCGAGAATAGCTTTCCTCTTTCTGGCACCAAAGCAAAGTGTAAAGTAACTATGTATATAGGAACCAAAGAGTGTTTGTTAGTACTATACTGCCAATTTAGCTGAGCATGTGAGATTCCAAATTCAAATCACATTATTGACCAGCGGGTCATAATGAAATCCAGTACAACATTATTGACCGGCTGTGCCCCCGGCCACTAATGACTCACTTTAGGTTAAGGTTGCTTGACATATAATTTGACATTTTCGAGCAGGTGGTGTGAAAATACATTTTTGGCTTTTCCATCATACATAATTCCACTCATAGAATGTCACCATGTCTAGGTGCTTTGTTGACTCTTGGCATGTTTGTAAACCCAATAATTCCTGGCCGACTGGACGACACTTCACGTGACGAGAGGGCTGGGTCACTCTTTGGCCAAAGAATTAGGATTGACATCCTTAGTGGCAATGCTGCCAGTCTTCTGGGGACGTTTCCGCAAGACAGCGATGCGGACATTGACTTATATATTACTTAGACACCTAAATATCCTTTTGTTTTTTTTGTTTGTATTATTAGTTAGTCATTTAAGTTAGTAAAAAGTTAGTTATCTTCTTTATATATATAAAATTCAAAGTCCTGACTGACTGATATATTAACGCACAGCCTAAACCGCTGGTCATGAAATTTGCCCGAAGAATTGCCAAACTTAAGTGGCAGTGGGTAGGGCACATTGCTCGCAGTGCAGATGGCCGATGGGGCCGAAAGGTTCTGGAGTGGCGACCGCGTACTGGAAGACGTAGCGTTGGAAGGCCTCCCACAAGGTGGTCCGACGACTTTGTGAAGACCGCAGGAGTTTTTCGAAATTCCACAACTAAGAGGGTGGAGGTCGAGGGCAGAAGCTACTCTATACATACAACAATGAAACATTAAAAAGTAAAGATCTCTCCAGTTCTTTCCTTTTTACAGAACTCTAAGATAAGGTTTACAAGAAGAGATTAACTGTTCAATATGACTTTCTTATTAAAATGTAAGACGTTGGCGCATAGGTCACTATATCACTATAGATTAATGCGAAACACGTTTTATCATTCAATGTTATACTACGAAACTGTTTTATCACACTAATATTATAAAGGCGAAAGTTTGTGAATGTGTGTGTTTGTGTGTAACTACCTAATAAAAAGCGGGAATAATAAAAAATATCGAAAGAAGCCACAGAATTTAATTTTATGTATTACAATAGATAAGGTGCTTGCAGTAGGTATTCTTATTGTATGTATTTCCTCTCCAAACTATAAATACATTGCCTGTTGCATTTTCCTTGTTTATGGTTATTATGCAAATTATCAATAAAGTAATTAACTATTCTTAGAATGCTGTATGATACATCACGTAGACTACCTATTTTACCTTTGATGCGATAATTATCTTGGGACAGGTCAACTCAAAGCTGCAATGGCGTTTCGTTCGAAAGGCCATTCCAACCATGGCCCTGCATTGTTAGACTCACATAAAATCCTAATAATATAATGTTTGGACTTTAAGGTGAATGGATAGTGGAGTGGTAGACCGCGAAATTTAAATTTTCTTACGTTTTTTGCAATTTGCAGGTCAGTGTCAGATTGTATCTTGATCAAAATATGATTCGCGACAATAACAGTGTACATATTTAGAGAATTATAATCATTAGAATCATTAATATATCTTTCTAAAGTTAGATTTCTACCACCAACCAGCAATGGGTAATTCTTCAGGGGCAAAATTTTCGATGTCTGTGGGTATATTTCTGTAACCAACTAAAAAAACGGCATGTAATATTTTTTTTTGTACAGTTTAGCTTTATCCCTTACTAGGACAAATGATTTTTTTTTAATAATTGCTGTCTAGGTACAAAATAAAAATATTTGAAGGTCGTTCTTCTGATTCATATAGCGCGTCCGTTTGCCATTTTCCGGAACAAAATGGTCGATGTCGCATTTTCCCTTTGATACATCAATATAAATTATTATTATATCGAAAGGAAATGAATTGTCCTCTTACAAAAAAAATGTGTATTAGTTATAACTACGTTAGTCTGTTTATAAATAAGTAAAAAAGAAGTGTCCGGCGTATAATACTGATTAATGTGGCGTAAGCTGCACTTGACCGTACTTGGTCGGGTAATAATAATGAGAATCTGGCTTCCAGCGCGGGGGGAAGCCAGTCGTGCAACGGACGACCTAGAAGGTGGATGTGCGGCTGGTTGGCTTAGATCCGGTGTTACGAAGGAAAATACCTGATTCATCTGTGTTTGGTTCAGGTGGCATCCTGATTACAATGCCTACTTTATAAAATTTATTTTATTGTTTTAAAACTTCAATCTGTGTTTCGTGTGATGCTTTTGGGTTATAGATTCGTGTAGAAAAATGAAAATAATGAAGTCTGTATGTACGATGAGTTATGCATGATTGTAGGCAAAATCCTGATTCATCTGTGCCTGATTCGTATGGTCAAAACCCCATATGAATAATAAAATAAATTAGTTTTTCCCCTCTCCAGCACGATAGGAGCGCTTTTGTTGCGTAATTCTCATTGTCCAATTTTTGACCGTGTACAAGTCAGTAGTTTTAATCTTATTTATTATTATTTACTTAGCTATAACCTTTTGAATAATAAAAAATTACAGGAGTATAATCTTGTTCTAAATATGATACTTTTGATATGTCTTAGTCCTATTTAAGAATTAATAATTATTGTTTAGAATTTACATTCATAACTAACGATGTATTTATTACTTTTTATTTCTGTTTCTGATTAATATGTAACACATTCTGATTCATCTGGGCACAAAATTAATATCTTGAAAACTACTTTATAAAAACGAGTCCCTCATTCAAATATATGTTATTTAGTATACCTATTTTCATATGAACATGTGTTACAGAGCTGAAAGTGAAATTAAATTTTGGCCATATGGATCAGTCAAAGAATCAAATTTCGAAGAACTACCCCAATCTCTTATGGAAAAGTGTTAATGGTAGAAATCTAACATAAAAAGATGTATTAATGATTTTAATGATTATAATTCTCTAAATAAGTACCTGTTATTGTCGCGAATCATATTTTGATCAAGATACAACCTGACACTGACCTGCAAATTGCAAAAAACGTAAGAAAATTTGAATTTCCAAAGAGACCAAGACCTCTGAGTTTGTTCCGGCATTTTTCATCTCAGGGACGAGACAGCTAGGAAACGCCGGCGCTATCTTGTTTTACAACATGACCAACAAAATATTGACTTGAGAAAGTGTCTCAAAATATCTACTTACAGGGCCTTAATTCCTTATTATTCCCCACGAAATCTTACCACGTGCAAACCACAAGGTATCGAAATGTCAACCGTACGGACAGCACGTATTTTGACAGTTCAAACCACGCCATTTTGTCATCCTACTATAATCACATTAATATTTTAAAGGCGAAAGTCTGTGGGGATGTGTGTGTGTTTATAAGTTTGTTGCTCCTTCACGATCAAACAGCTGGATCAATTTTGACAAAATTTTGTATGGAGGTAGCTGACACCCTGGATTAACATCTATACTAATATTATAAAGCTGCAGAGTTTGTTTGTTTGTTTGAACGCGCTAATCTCTGGAACTACTGGTCCGATTTGAATGATTCTTTTAGTGTTGGGTAGTCCATTTATCGAGGAAGGCTATAGGCTATATAACATCACGCTACGACCCTTAGGAGCCGCGCAGCGTGTGACACCGCGGGGAACAGCTAGTATAGGATAATTTCATCCCGATATTCAAACGGGATCGACACTTATGCGGGTGAAATCACGGGGAGCTGCTAGTAAAGTGTCGTAATTAGCCAAGGAATGGACGTGGTTTGGAAGTAAGGAATTGTTAACTGGTCATAGTGACTTAGGGCTCCTAAATAAGCATTTCATTTAATTTCACGCCTGTACTAATATGTAGTACCTACGCGATTTTGCCAGTTACCTATGTTTATTTGTTTAAGTCCCAGATGCGATATCCGATATTCTAAACCGATACATAGATACGATTTGATTAGTCTAAAAGCGATATTACACATAATCACCAATTTATTTATCTTATCTAACCTTTATGCTAATCGCCAAAGCTTTAGAAAAACGTGGTGATTTCTTCAAAATGTCTCATGCAAAAAGTGGTGATAAAATAAAGATATAAACTGTTGAAATGAAACTAAATGCCAAGAAAATATAAGTTTATTTAGATATAAACATTTCTAGAGGATTCGAGCTCGGTTCATCTTTAGAGGTCTTTGAAGGATAGGCTCCTGGTGGACATGGCATTCTGGTTACCCTATGGCAAGAAAAGCGTAATGATAAATGAAAATTATCGTTCATTCGTCGTAAATTGTTAATTTGTAAATTAAAGTTACTAACATTAGTCTGGATTTACATCTCCGAGCAACAACAAGCGCAATACAAAAAAAGGTGCTCAAAAAAGGCCATTTTGGCAGAATCATAAAAGGATAACATTATGAATCATAATGAACAGTTAACTGTTAAGTTAATCGTTTCAAATCCCATTGGTGAAGGATTTTTCAGTAATTTTTTTTTGTCTGTGCTAAAATAATTAATACCAATCAATCCAATCCAAATCCAATCCCAATCTCTTTGATTATACCTACGTAGTGCAGCGAAAAAAAGAAAAACACGAACTTTCTTCGCCATATTATGATTTATAATGTTATCCGTTTATGATTCTGCCAAAGTGGCCTTTTTAGGCCCCCAGGTATACTTGTAACATTAGCATATACTGAGGCGTGGAACTTGCTTGCTGTCACAATTTTTTCAATGTCTAGATCTGGACCTGATCAAAAAGGGTAGGGGAGCCCACAGGATTTTTGAGCAAGCATACGTCGGACGAAAACTTGATAGCTGAGTAGGTGCTGCATGAGAGAACACCGAAAATATATTTGAAAAGTTTCTGATGAGGAGCTATGTGGTCAGGAGTCTTTCAAAAAGTGATCATCAGAGCCATTGATTTTGGTGTGATCGTGAGCAACCTTACCCTTAATGACTTAAATAGGTCAATCTGATCAAGAAATTGCGGGCTTTCCCTAAATCTGACGACTTTGAAAAGATAAGACAGGGTCAAGGGTAAGGGGGGCCAAAAAACGCTCAAAGCGCCGAAAGAAGTATTCAAAAGCCTGTTTTAAAATGTATATTCTCGAATGCAAGAGCGAAACAAACTCGGAAATTTGGGAACCCCGCTCGTACGTAAGTTCCGTAAGGCTTAGGTTAAGGCCAGATTCCAAAAGCTAAACGGCTGTAAAACGAGTTTAAGATTTATGTCATAACTCGACAAAGTAAGTTCCCTTTCTGCTTGAATTCTATATTCTCTTTATTCTTGAGCTTTTCTTCACAAGTCGACAAAGCAATTAAATCCTAGTTCTTTTGGAAGGATCAAAAGAAAATGAAACCAAACCGAGAATATGCAAAATTTTCGAGCTCGCTTCGCTCGCTCTTGCATTCTACTTCGTCATAGTTGCTTAGCCTTTCCTACTTATATGTCGACAATGTAACTCTTATTTCTGTTTCAAAATATAAAACAAAACCTAACCTGAGGCGGGTTATTCAATCATTGAGCTCGCAGCAAAATCTTGGGCTATGACCGCGCCTCTATCACACAGAATTACTTGGTAGACACAAATTTTCCTTCAGTTACAAATTGTATTAATCCATTGTGAACTAGCGGTGTTTTTTTAAAAAAAACTGAAAATTATGATAATTTATATAATAACGTTTTACATCCGCCATAGGTAGGTACAGACGACAGCACATCAAGCTACCCGAAACTGTCAAATTTTCCCAATCAACTTTGAACCTTATGCTTTAGCGATAAAGTTGAAAATCTATTCTTTAAATTTGACAGATTGTAGTAACTTAATGTACTGGCGACTGTACCTACCAATGGCGGATGTAATACGTTATTATATAAATTATCATAACTTCAGTGACATCATTTTAGCTCGATCCCATCGCTTGTTAGCAACCAGAGACACAAAAATCCATTGTGTTTCATAGTTGGGCGTCCTGTACAAAGGTTTAATACTTATCTAACAATTGTAGGTATTAAATATATTGTAGAAATCGTTTCAGTAGTACCTACGACGTGAAAAACTATATTACAATCGTAGTGTGTGAAAAACCATTATCTTTAATAAACCTTTAAAGCTTTGACCTTGCCAAAGAGTGGCTTTAGACTGGATTTGGAGAAATCGTTTCAGTAGTACCTACGACGTGAAAAACTATATTACAATCGTAGTGTGTGAAAAAACATTATCTTTAATGAACCTTTAAAGCTTTGACCTTGCCAAAGAGTGGCTTTAGACTGGATTTGGAACTAAACTAACTAACTAAATATGAACTATAAAACCTACTATGTTATTTGTAAGTATGATAGTCATGACACTTGACCACACCCCCAGTACTCCTTAGCGTCAACAGCAGAACACGTGTGGTATGTTTGTATAAAAAAGTTCTCTACTAACTTTTTAGACCTTTGTATCCTGCTTAGGTATGCGTATGAAGTTTAATTAAAATCGGTTCATTCATTTCGAAAAATGGGCTTGCAAGTTTGTATGTAATGCCGTACGGCGTAAACGCTCATAAAGTGAGGTGTCAACAGTGTCATCCCAAGCATTAGGTGGAGTGACAGCTTACTTCATCTAAGTTTTTAAGTTGAGATTTTTACAGGATAGACCGACTGGATCAGTCCAATTCATCATAACATCACGCCTCTTTTTCGCGAAATGGTTTGCAGAGGGGGGCAGTGTATTTCCCCTGTAATAGATGTTCAATTGACGACTGTTATCTATTCTATGGTTCATTATGGCTGAGAACAAGTTACTCCGGTGCTATTCTGTAAAAATCTCACCGTGAAAACTTAGGTGAAGTGAGCGTGGAGTGAGCTGTCAATAGTGTCAATTCCTAGCAAAAACAAACTCACTTCACCTAAGTTTTCACGGTGAGATTTTTACAGAATCGACCGGCAGTCCGTTATCTATTTAACTCTAATTTTGCATAACTGTCAAAATCACAGTGATATTTATGGTCGTAGCAATAAGGTTGAAATTGGGTTGCTGCCATTGCCAAGACTGTCAAAATCCAAAATAATCTTTATTTTCGATGCAATAAGGCTGCTGCGGTCAGATATAAAATAACTTTAAACGAACTGCAAGCACATGCAGCAGATGCTCAGTTTTGAGGTAAAAAATGTATAAATATAAGGTCTCATTAAAATAGCTGGACAAACTTTTAGAAATCATTCAGACCACCAAAATAAGGACGATGGTAAAAAAAATTAAAAAGAAAAACGCACTTATAAGAAAAATAATCAGCTAACGAAAATACACTAATTTATGCAATTTATTATTTTAGGTCAAAATAAAATCACTTTAATCAGTGTTTTTTGTTTGCTTGAATATCTTTGGTTAGACGAATTGAGCGCTGTGTTAAAATTTGTCCATCTATTATACAAGCTATCTAAATAAAATAAAATTCATGTTTTAAGATATTTAAAATGCTGGGGTCCTACGTAGGTGAGTAATAAAAAGCGAAATTAACTTAAAATAAAAAACATTTATTTATAAAATCATGATATAGTTAAAACATATCAAAAATTCGTACATTCACATTTTAAGGCAACATCATCGGCTCTTAGCATTTTTTACTATTACTAAAAAATAAAAAAAATATGTCAAAAATGTCAAACATCAGCCATTTAATGCTTGAGATTTTTGTCAAAAATTAAACTAATCGATCCAAAAAACTTTCAACAATTTTTATAAAATATTTTTATACTTATTTTTTGTACTAAATCTCTTAATAAAATATAATTTTACTTTGGAAAATGTGATAAGTTTGGGCAATAAATATTGTTATCACATTCCCCACTAAAATTTAAGTTAAATTAATAAATATTCTTTTGTCATTCATTTATTTCATTTCATTTATTGTCATGTATCTTTTTACTTAAAATGAAAATTGTGCAATTTAATTATTAAAAGATATAATTAAAAAGATAAAAGAAACTGAGCAAAAAACAGAATTGCAAAAAAATATTAAATTAGGTACTTATACTATTAAATTAAGGCAGTATCAGTTTGTATATTTTGAAAAAATAATACCTATTAACGTTGTAATAAATACTGTTTTAGCAGTAAAGTTATTTTGAGTTTTTCTTATTGCAAAAGAAAGAAAAAGTATCTATGAAAAAAGGAACTAAATATAAGCTGCAATTTTTTTTTGTTTTAAAATTATAATTGTTCTTTAAAGTAATTATAAATTACCAAATAGAGCATTAAAAAGCAATAACTTAAATAATAACTTAGGAAATAAACCACACGTAGTTGGGGTGTCCGTAATATTTTTTCTTTAATAAATTAAAAAGAAAAAAGATCTTTAATTTAACAAAAAAGAAACCTAGAAAAAAGATGTAAAATTCTCCAGGCAAAACACGAAAAGTAAGTAAGAAAATTTTTGTCAATTATTAAAAAAAGAAACCCCAGAAAAAATATTAAGGACTCGTCAACATAAAACTCATAATCTCGCTTTCTCACTTGGAGTGTACGAGGTTAAGAAATTCTTCCCTCGTCTTTGGGTCATCGCGGAAGACTCCGAGCATCGTCGACGTCACCGTCTTACTGTTGATCTTTTGGACCCCTCGCATGACCATGCACATGTGCCTGTAAAAATAAAAAATAACCTTAAAAATCGTTTCCGATTTGGCTAACATAATGTAGGTAGTAAACACGCTAAAACGATATCTTCATAATCCTCACTCGTGCAGTCGGTTAAAAAAAATCGTACAGAAATTACAGAATGGTAGCATCAAAAGAGCCTCCATCGTGAAATAACAAAAATAATAAGTTACACGTGTCGCCATCTCTTGAGTAAATCAATAACTACGTCATATTTCATACGCACTGGTCAATAATATAACGTCGATTATAGCGCCATCTAGTATTATTTGTAAAACTAAGTATTCTCGATCTCAGTTTAGACTGTTTTTTTACGCTAGGCTGAGTGAGACTGATGTTGATTCGCGGCCATTTTTAAATGGGCGATTTGGATGGCTTGCATGTATCCTTAAAGGGTATATAACAGAAAATAATTGTCAATTTATTCTGCCAAACGCAATCGCACTGTGATCGGGGTAATAACATTACTTTGATAAAAATCATGGTTTCTCTCATCTCATTATCCCAATGTTTTATGTATCTAAGTCAAATCTGTTGTGTTGAGACGCATTTATTATTTACTTGTCCTCATCAAACGACGTCAGAAAGAGGTAATGTTGCCACTTAAATACTGTTTCCTCATCATAAACATTAAGGCTCTAAAAGAACTGAAACCGTTTGTTGAAATGACGGAATGTTTGCATCATGACGTAAAAATAGTTTTGACTTGTCAAAGTGACGGTTAGTAAGTCAAAAAGTTGCAAGCTAGACAGAAGACAGGTAGAGCAGTTAGAAATGAGCACACTAAAAACTTTGATGGATTTTAACACTATTGTAAGGTTTGCACGAGACAGGCTAACCACCACGCGGCTCCAGTGCGGGTTGGTAGATGTTTCCTCACAATGTTTTCCTTCACCGTTTTGAGAGCAGTGGTCATGAAATAATTTACACAAAGTAAAGCACCTGTCTGGGTTCGAACAAGCTTACGACCTACAACTCGTAAGTCGCGGCCGTTACGACTGCGCCACCACTGCTTTCGCCTATACCGAGCAGTGAGTCTCAAATCATCCTGTGGAGGATGATGATGACACTATAATTTAGAAAGTAAAGAATACTTACACTCCTTCAATAACAACGGCGACGCCAGCCGGGCGGACTGCTTGTGTAACAGCTACGGCGATCTGTTTGGTCAAACGCTCTTGCACCTGCAGACGACGGGAGAAGATCTCCACGATCCTGGAAAAATTTAAGATAATATGGTGATATAGCGTCTTTAAGATATTAGATAAAGAAAGAGAAAGGGAAAAAGAGGAAAGAATACCGATAGAGATGTCAAGATTTTGTATCTTGGAAAAAGAAGAAAGAATAAGTCTAAGTAATCAAGATTGGTTATGAAACGTTTAGAAACGGTGCTTGATTTGACCATTTTGTTCTGGGCACTGACGCATGTTTGCATACGTTTACTGTTTAGTCTGACGTAGTTAAATATATCTCCCAGGGTATTGTTTTTGTAAATATTTGTATGTTATGAAATATACTTAGTATCATGTAATCTGTTCAACAATTTTCAGTTAGTGTGATATTATTTATCAAAGTCTGTTTGCATATAATATTTTCTCTCTCAGTCTCGAAAATTATCTATCTCAAAATCAACTTTCACTATAACAAAGCCTCAGTTCCTTACCTAGCCAGCTTGCTCAATCCCAGGATCTTGCCTTGAGGCAGATATCCGATGGACACCTTGCCGTAGAAGGGCACCAAATGATGCTCGCACATGGAGAACATTTCAATGTCCTTGACAACGACCATCTCATCGGTATCTTCGTCAAATATGGCGTTGTTTAGAACCTCTGAAAAATTAAATATAGGTAAATTATATAAAGATATATTTAAATAAGGTTAAAAGTTGGATACCGAGCGACACTAAGTAGGTTAACCAATCTCCGCGCCGAACGGTTAGGTACCTAGGTACTGTTATCAATGAGCGCAAGACGGCGCGGCGCGAGCGGCGCGGGTGAGCATGTTTTTGTACGGACAAACAGGTAACTTAACAAGCTTATAACTTTGTGATTTTTCATGATACAGTTTTGAAATGTTGTATATAGATTCTTTACATAAAAATACTCGACACGTGTTTCGGGTTTCGCATATATGTAGAGATGCGTTTCTGTCAACATGCGTTTTCTTTCGAAATGCGTATTTGACCAATTGTGTTTCTGACGACATGCTAGTAATCCACTAAAAATAATGTTGTATAATTTGGTTACTCGGATCGACTCCAACTTGGTCTCGTTAAAATTGATAACTTTCATTTGGAAGCTCTCTCACAAGTGAAAATATAATGATGTAAGAACTTTTCTTATTTCGTCATGTAAAACATTCTGGCTGATGACATTTTCTTATAAACAATTAATTCAATGCAGGTTTATCAAGTAAGATACTAATGAACATTAGCCCCAGGTAGCGCCTTTTTTTCGCGCACTGGATTTTCAACGCACCGCTCACCGCCCAGAGTTGAAAATTCAACAATGGCGCCGAATCCCTTGTTCACAAACTAAACTAAATTTAAGTTCAGTGTATCTTTTTCTTTCTATTTTATTAAGAAAAGGACAGAAGATAAATATATTAGTTTAGTCCTGTCAAATTAAGATACTCCATATCAAGTTTAGACGTGATTAAAAACGTGGCTACTAAAAATACGTCAATTTACGTTAGGCGCTATCTAATTTTTTTCCCAACTATGTTGGGGTCGGCTTCCAGTCTAACCGGATGCAGCTGAATACCAGTATTTTACATGGAGCGGCTGCCTATCTGACCTCCTCAATTCATCATCATTTATAATAGTAAAAACTAAAAATTAAAATTATTTTTACGTACTATAAATACGTAAAAATAATTTTAATTTTAGTTTTTACAATTCGTATTATACAATAAATCACATGCAATCTTGATATTTTGTTGACATGGTAAATTTTTCAAGTAAGTATGACAAAGTATGCGACCTTATTAAAAGTGTAACATTCCAAAATCATAATAGTGCATGGTTGCAAAAATGTCTTACGATGATGCAAAGAGGTAGCGTTATTTCTGTCAATTAGAATATAACTACAATTTCAAGTAGATAAATTATTTACTATTTGTTTAAGGAATTTTAGATACTTAATACTTATATATAAGCACTTGAGTGAGATACCTGAGATACAGGTTTATTCCTAGTTCAGGTATAATCCAATTATTTTTACCTACATCTAGTTTATGGCCCTATTTTGTAAATATTTATGTAAATCAATTATTTCAATAAACAATTTCAATTTCAAGTACTTATAAAAGGCTTAATGTCATGCTAACATACCTTCAAGGCTCTGGTCGTATCCCTTTGTGAAGAAGAGCATAGCTTTGGCGGCACGCTCCGGAGTCTTCAGCAGACCCGCCCTCTCTGGGTCTTCTCCAAGACCTGAAGAAAGGGAGAACATACGTTAGCGTATTACATTTAAAATGATCAATTTCATTAATAATTTCGAAAGAGTGTTCAGACAAAAGTCACTGTCCTTAGTTTTTATTTTTTTTTAAACCTGATCCCACACATTTAAACTCACATACACAAACAGCCACACCCGGAACAACTACTTGTAGGTCATACAAATATTTGTTCCGTGCGGGAATCGAACCCGCGACACGCAGCGCAGCAGTCAATCGCTTAACCACTACGCCAACCGTGCCGTCAAATGCTATTACGTATGAGGAACAGGGCACGGAGAGGTCTTGATACGTAAAGATGGTCACCCATCCACGGACCAACCGCGGCAAGCGTAGCTTAACCTGATCACTCGACCTGTGCGGCTGTTATTACTTAGCCACAAGCCTATTCGAGCACTAGATCGAACAAACTTATGGTTTATTAACTCGTGGATAGAAGAGTAAGCAAAAATATTTACCTGTAAGCAGTAATCTGTAGGAGTTGGCCATGTCGGGGAGAAGCGCCTCCCTGGTGGGGGGTCTGTGGTCCAGTTCCAGGTCATGGTGGAAGGTGCAGTTCTCGTGACCTGGTAACAAAGGAGTAGAATAGGTTAGATGTGAATGTGGTTGGATATAATATAAGAGTAGGGGAAGACCAAGGAAACGATGACTGGACTGTGTGGAAGATGATACGGCTAGAGAGGGAGTGAGAGTGACTACTGGGCAAAAGACATGTTGCGCCGACTCGACCGATAAATGGGATTCTAAAGAATTATTATGATAATAGCTGCGCCCCGCGGTTTCACTCACATTACTTTCGATCCTGTGGGAATATCGGGATAAAAAGTAAGATTAGCAAGATTAAAAAGTGAACTGAATTGATTTTTGTCCATTCAGCGTCTACCACAGACACCTAGATAACGCAAGAGCAACTACTTCGCGTGCCAAAAATCGCACCAGCTTACGTTCAAAAATCGTAAGCCGCCACTTTCGCACTCAGTCCTGTGTACTGCTGGCTGGGAAAGCGTGAGCGAGAGCGCGAGCTTGTGACGTCATAGTATACTTGTGATACTTGCGTTATCTAGGTCTATCTTTATCTGTGGCGTCTACTTTGACATTAGACACAATCACACTGATACCTATTATAAAGACGAAAGTTTGTGACTGTGTGTGCGTGTGTTTATATGTTTGTTACTTCTTCACGCTCAAACGGCTGGACCAATTTTGATAAAATTTTGTATGGAGGTAGCTGACACCCTGGATTAACATATAGGCTACTTTTTATCTTGATATTCCCACGGGATCGAAACTTATGCGGGTGAAACCGCGGGGCGCAGCTAGTGGAACATAAATCAATGCTATCGTAGAAGTCATCTAACGCTGTTCACAAGTCCGAAGTCCGAAAGGTTGTCAGTCAAAATCAAACAGGCGACCGCTATTCTTCCCACAGCTGTTTGCCGTCGGGGGCAAGGCAAATCAGGTTATCAAATTGTCTATTTCGATACGATAGCCTTTCGAATGGATGTGAATAGCTATACCGAAGAAGTTTCCAGAGAATCGGATACTTTCCTAAAACATCTTAAACTTTGCACTCGCGCATAATACGAGTAAGTCTGCTACTTGACTCTTATCACTTTTGTTCACAATAGTCCATTATAATATAAGATAGTAACCTCATAATAATAACGTCACATTTGACATTGATAATAATGTGTACACACTAACGGTAGGCTTTCATTTTGACAGTTCATCAACATTCATTGCGTTCTTTACATTGTTGAGCTGACAAATTTTTCGAACATATGAAGCAATGGATGAGCAATATCCTTCAGATAGTGACAATGATAGTGTGTTACGCAATTAGGGTTATGGGATCATTTCATCAACATCGGCGTAGCCTTTTCCCAAATATATATTTTGGGGTCAGCTTCCAGTCTACCGGATGCAGCTGAATACAGGACAAACGGTTCGGGTAGTCAGAAGCCCAAAAAGCCTGACAACCAGTCATACCAAGGGGTATCGCGTTACCCAGCAACTGGGTTGTGGAAATCAGATAGGCAGTCGCTCCATGTAAAATACTGGTATTCAGCTGCATCCGGTTAGACTGGAAGCCGACCCCGACATAGTTGGGAAAAGGCTTAGCATATTGGTTGATTTTTACGGCATGTAAGTTTAACATTCTTCAGCATTATTTTAGAGCAGTGGTGGCCCAGTCTTATCGGCCTCGACTTACGAATTGTATGTCGGGGGTTTTACCCGATCACTTTACTTTGTGTAAATAATTTCATCACCAGTGCTCTCAAAACGGTGAAGGAAAACATTGTGAGGAAACCGGCATGTCCTAGAACCAAAAATTCGAAGACATGTGACATCTACCAACCCGCACTAGGCCTGCGTGGTGGATTACGGCCCACTCCCTCTCACAGAGAGGAGGCCTGAGTCCCTACAGTGGGAACTTATAGGCTGAATAATAATATGCTAAGTTAAACGTGACAAGGATACAAATTCCTAAAATATTACGCAACATTAGTCTAAAGTTGCAATTTTGTTTTTGTACTTTTTTTGGCTATGTAATTATAGGTGCAAAACAAAAATTTGATCAAATATGTTGCAATCGTTCCGTAATGTTGCGTGTTCTTAAATTGTTATAAACATAATATTATTAGTTATGTACCTATGTTAGAAAAAACAGTTGAACCTTGAATAAATTATGACATTGTCCAAATATAAATATTGTAATAAAATCGGGCTTAATTGTCGATTCACACGAATTAACTCGCCCGAAACGTGCGAACCGTCACATTTAAATAATATTATTTTTTCTATAGGCGCAATAGATCTCGAGTACATCAGAGGAAGTTTGAAAGTGGCACCGGTAACTGAAAAGTTGTGTGGGAATCGGTTGTCATGGTATGGGCATGTGTTACGAAGAAATGAGAAAAATGTCATTAGGAGAGTTTTGAGTATGGAGGTCGATGGCTATAAGAGTAGGGGAAGACCAAAGAAACGATGGATGGAATGTGTAAATGATGATATGGTTAGAAAGGGGGTGACTATCGAGATGACGACTAATAGAGAAGTATGGAAGAAAAAGACATGTTGCGCCGACCCCAAATAAATTGGGATAAGGGCAGGAGAATGATGAGGCGCGATAGATCTCGCACGAAGTTAATTTATCAGTGAGTTTTATGCAATGAAGTTAAGAAAAAAGTACAGGGCAATATTTACAATGACCACTCAATGATTCCTTACTTCGAAACCACGTCAATTTCGCGCGTTTTCGTTCATTATATCATAGAGAATACGTTGGCAGGTTGTTGTCGTCTCGCCTAAAATTACATTAACTTTGTGCGAGTCGCCTATACAAAAAATAATATTGTTTAAAAGCGACGATTCGCACTCTTCGGGCGAGTAAATTCGTGCGAGTCGACTAAAAAGCCTAAAATCGTAGTAATCTAGACAGCTCATGACTGTTTCAGAAATATACATGGTTACAAAGACCATGGTACATGACAAAGTGGACTGCTTCACTGCTGTTAGTTACATGTATCATCGTGTCGTGCTGTTCCTAATGTTTTATGGACAATGTTACTAAATGAGTCCTCCTTTATGTGTCTTTGCTCGAAAGATATTTTTATTTATCGATTTACCTAATAATGCCTAAGAAGGGCCTTAACACATTTCTACTATTTTTACTATTAGTAAATGGCCCTGTGGCATTCCAAAAATACGAATTCAGACTTAGAGTCATTATCTCCATAAACGTCTCTTTAAGTACCTATATGTCATAACGCTATGTTACAACATAGCGTTGAACTAACGTTAACGTAACTTTAAACGCTAACGCTTGTTACTAGCGTTAGCTAAAGTCAAAAACATGCAAATTACAAGTTCAGTAATGAGAGACAAAGTCGAAAGCCTTTGACGAATCTAAAATTAAAATATTCTTCCCAACAACTGGAATTGAACTCTCTCAAAACGAACAAAATTCTCAGTCAACTTGCATTATACGGTTTATAATTTATTATCAGACCTTCAATGGTAACATCACATGGCTTTGTTTATATTCTAGTTCAAAAACAATATACATTTGGATATTGTTTTGCGAATACTGTTTAAGTTTTAGTTAAGAAGCCGTAGTATCGTTTAGTTTAATATTTGTGGTCCTTGAAACTGTGGAGGCATATTATAATGGTGTTCTAATATAGGTAAATATGGATATAATAACATAACTTACCTACACTATGATTGGATTCATGTGAAGGCTATGGAATGGTAGTTCAAGTAAACCAGTTAGAGTTTTGAGTAATTTAAAATGTTTAAAAGTAGTACGATTTAATGCTATTAACGTAGTTGATAAGCGAGTAAATCATTCAATATTAAACGAAGACAAAATAAATAAACATGAGAGAATAGAAGTACAAGATAGAATGCATAGAAATACGATGAGAAAGAGCACGTCTAAAAAGATATATATTATAGCATCATCTAAATATACAAACCAGGAGTAGTAGATGTTCTAGGAGTCATAGGTGTTCCGGGGACCTCCAGCTCACTCTCAGCATCAGTCAAATGGAAACTCTTTAACGCCTCTGGAGTCTTCTTGTATTTACTGACAAAAGATCCCTTCACAGGACCATCACCATTTTCTTTCTCCTCCGATATTGAATTTCTGATTGATCGGGAGCTGACCCTTCTGATCAAAGACGAAGGAGGGACGATCGGGTCTGAATCCTTTCCGTTAACGGCGGCCATTTTGGTTTTTACTAAAAATTCGTATTTCAAAATTTAAATATTGTATGTCGGTTGTGTATTTGAATTTGAAATACGTCCGTTTTGTGCAAATGTGCGGTGTGACTGAGTGAATTTATAAAGGAAGACCTCTGGGTTATCTCTTTGTAATTGTGACTTAATATAATTATTATGATGATAACCCGTGTCTCTTTATCATTTCATTATTAAATATAATTGTTATTTCGTCATTTATAAATAATAATAATAATGTTTACGGCTGGAGCATGATTTAAATTGGAAGTATTTTTTGAATTAAGAGCAAATATTACATTTTTATGTGCGTAATTTAGTAGCGATGTTTGACGAGTTTTTCGAGAGCAGTTGAGTATCAATGTGATTTAAGGTTCCGTATACGTAAAACTTAATTTTATAAACCTGTTTTAAGATCTACATCTTCAAAACAATATTTTGCATTACTTGTATTGTAACACAAAATTTTGTAACATTAATGATAAAGCGACCTTATTATGCTAAAAATAAGACATACATTTGAAATAATAATATAATGACTAAGGCAAACGACTAAGGTCTCAAATGACTTGCCATAGTTACAAGTAGAGTAAATAATGTTTATATTATAGTATAAAAGCTTATTTCGAAATTGCAAACTAATCGTTATCAAGGCGAAGTGCATTGCCATTTGTGTCACGTGTCTCAGGATATAAATCTTATATTCTAATGCAATAAATAGTTTGACGTAACAGCCAATGTCTTTTAGAAACATACGTCACCAATGTTGGTCATGCGTCATTCGGTTACCGAGACTGTTTGTTCAAACTATGAGAAAAAGGAGCTAATGTTGATTAAAAGGTAGAAACTTATGATATTTAATGTGTAGATTTAAAATTAAAAAACAAAGAAAAGGGAAATAAACTAACTGCAATTTACTTAATAACTTTACCATAGATATCCGATCGATATCCGTGAACTTTACAATTGCCGTAGAAGACAAACAAAAACAACAACAAACATACAACAAAATATTCAGTAAGTCTGCCTAGCTTTTTCCCAACTATGTTGGGGACAGCTTTCAGTCTAACCGGATGCAGCTGAATACCAGTATTTCATATGGAGCAATTGCTATCTGACCTCCACAACCCAAGTAACAAAAATAATGAAAGTGAAAACGACAAAGATCAAACAAGTAAATCTCACGGATTTTGGTTAATTAATACCGTCTAAGGAACTCTAGAGCAGAGATAGTGATCTTATGTCCAAATCTATACCAAAAAAACCGGTAGCAGCCGGTATTTTGATATGCAACCTTGATACGTTTTCGGTTCGTTTACCCACATATGAAAGTTGAGGTCGCAATCAAGGTTTGCTTCCTATTAGCGAAGTAGTGCGGTTTTCAGTTTCCGGTTTTGCATTGTTACGGTAATTGGACCTATTGCGAATTTTGATAACTTTATCTGTTGGTGTGACCTACCGATGGACCTTCATGACTAATTTAGAAGGAGTCGTGATGTCTTTAGGCTAAGACATGACATATAAGTATTTTTAATAATTGTTAGCAGTGGTGGCTCAGTGAAAACGGCCGCGACGCTTCGAATTTGTCGATTCTAGGACATGACAACCCACACTGGGCCCGCCTGGTGGATTACGGCTCACTCCCTCTCACAGAGAAGAGGCATGTGTCCCAGCAGTGGGAACATTATGGGGTGATAATGCTATGCTTAATGATTGTTAGATCTTCGAATGAAGACAAAGATAATTTGAAGAGTACTTAAAACAACTTGATAATTTTACATTGAAAATCAATGAAGTTACTGGGATAAAAATGAAAATTCCGCATAGTAGGTACTGAGAAATTGGAAAGTTATCTAAGAACGTTCCCAAAGATATGTTTGAAAAGATGAAATGATTCTAAATAGTATCGTTAAATTAATCTAAAAAAACTGTCTCAAACAGTATAAGGTAAGGAAAAGTTCACATAGATACTTCTTACATCTATTGTAGATCCGGAGAGAAAAGAATTGGGATAACAAATGGAAGGCTCAATGATGTAAGTAATAAGCCATTTAGCATCAAATACGGAAAGAGAAATCAGAGTAGCAACAATAAAAGAACGAAAGTGGTTGTTTATGTGATTAACCTAAAATTTAATGTTAAGCCAGCGACGAAATTAATTGAAATTCTTAGCACGTTCCGAATGCCTATGTCTGCTGATGGCGATCTTAAATGAGATGATCTAGAAAGATTTTGAGATGATTCAAATCAGACGCTTAAATGGTCGCTTATGGGACTGTCTTACGTGGTTGAAGTCACGTTTCTTAGTGCCTAATTTGATGCAATGCATGAAATGTTATGTAAATTTTATGAACATTGACATAAGGTTTAAATTGCAATGATTGGCGCGGTAGTCAAATGCGATGACTATCTACTACTGCTAAATTGAACTGCTGATAACTTATGACCACAATAAGAGGAAAGTTCTCAACTTTAATCTTCTTTAGTTAAAAACTCTTTGCTTAGACAGGGCTTTCGGAGTTTCGGCTTTAATTAAAGCTCGAAAGTTAGTGTAGACTTTAGGGTAATGAAAAATCTTTTATAGTACCTAGACAACACTGTTAACAGTGTCAACAAAAATGAATTTTTAAATTGTTCGATAAGTTAATGGCTTAGTGTAACAAAGAGCAGCTAAATGAGCAGTAAAATGCAAGATCGATGATCTTTGTAGTGCAAGGAGTGTGAGAGAGGAACAATCAGTACATTACAATCAGCATATAATGTTCCCACTGCTGGGACATATAAGCCACCTCTCTGTGAGAAGGAGTGGGCTGTAATCCCGCGTTGGTATATGTCATTGTCACATGTCTTCGAATTTTTGGTTCTAGGACATGCCATGTCTCCATGGATGATGAAATTATTTACACAAAGTAAAATTAAATTAAATGACTGTCTAATTGTTTGCATGGAAATATACTTCAACATCATTAGATTCGTGAATACTTACAAAAAAATGTATGAGTAGGTATCATTGACATAGATAAAGAGGTTCCGTATGCAATAAGGATGTAGGTATATAGGTAAATTATTTCACTTAATTACGTAGGTCATTTGGGTGTTGAAAATAGATTGTGGTTATAAAATAGGTTAAAAATACATACTTCGTCTCTATGGTTTGGCCTTTATTGACAACGGAAGTTATCAAGCAATAAGAAAAATGGAAAACTATAATAAAATGGGTAAACTAATATTACATAATATACTGCCAGCGGCGCTCCGCGGTTTCACCCGCATAAGTGTCGATCCCGTGGGAATATCGGGACGAAAACTATACTATGCCCTTCCCCAGGACTCAAACTATCTCTATGCAAAATTTCATCTAAATCGGTTTGGCGGTTTAAGCGTGAAAAGGTAACAGACAGACACACTTTCGAATTTATAATACTAGTTTGGATTTTTGATTGAATTTTTGTAAGCAGACTGAGAACGCGTATTGTCTTCTCCGCCTTGTAGACATAAATAATTCTAGTGTTTATTTAAAAAAAAATATACCTGTGTTTTAATACAAATTAAGATTTCTTTGAAATCTATCAAAATCCTGAGCCCATCTAAATAAACTCCCTCTTCAAGCAAATTGAAACTCAAACCAGTATTTTTGACATCAAATCCAGATGCAACCATTTAAGTACTAAAGGCTTGCTTGAACTTTGAACTTCATAAACGGATTTGCGACCCGACCATTGTTGTTGAACTGGGCTTTGACTCGTTTTGAGTGGTCCAAATGCAATTAGCTTGGCTCGACTTTGGCGTAATAACTGTGCAATGCGTGTAAAAGGGTTACAAGTGTCAATTTTTGTAATTAAAATAGTCGTGTTGACAGGCTCACTAATATTATAAAGGCGAAAGTTTGTCAGTGTGTGTGTGTGTGTTTATATTTGTTACTTCTTCAGGCTCAAACGACTGGACCAATTTTGATATAATTTGGCATGGAGGTAGCTGACACCCTGGATTAACATATAGGCTACTTTTAATCCCGATATTCCCACGGGATCGAAACTTATGCGGGTGAAACCGCGGGGCGCAGCTAGAAATGCATTTTTTTTTGTTTTTAATCTTTATTACTGTTAGTGTGTTACGCTATTACCCTGCTGATGGTAAATGACATTTATTTCTGTAAATTGGTTTAAAAAAACACATTTACACGTCAAAATTAAATTATGTTTGAAAACTACTTAGATGAGTTCAGTGTTTCCTAACATCTACTATTCTGAGGAGAAAGACCGAAACAAACTCAGACGTCACAGTCTCTTTTAAAGTCCAGACATAATCTTGGTCAAGCCATATGAGGATCATATAGATTTGATATGGTCTTTTGAGGAAAGTACCACACAGATTCGGGTGGACCTGTCCAGTCAATACACGCATTTGTCAGTTATCGTGTAGCTCAACAGACAACTTAAGGAGCTCAACGACACTGGTTACTGGTTGGTTAGACTAACAGACCTTAACATACTTAGGATAATGATAAATCAATCAAAGGCACCTTAACGTCTGCCAATGGCAAGCTACCAGGAGGTCATGGGTTTGACACAAGTTATGCTAAGTTTTATTAAACTTTTCTGTCAGAAAAACTATCGAAGATAGCAAAATATTTGTAACTATTTGCGGATGAATGAGAGCATTCCTCTGTCTGCATCTTTTTAGCATTAAAAAATTTAAACGTCAAACAGTTTCGTCTATGGAACCCCAAAACGAGTAGTCATCTGTCATTTTTCCCGCGCATGCAAGCGTTTTTGTCGCATTAATAAATCAACAGATTACAATGATAATGTCTAATCATGATTATGTTAATAAAAACCCAACGTTAGCATATTCATGTAACGTGTGGTTTTTCACACATTATTATTAAAATATGGCTATATTTAATTTAAATGCAGGATCTGAACTAGGATTTATGTTTTAGTTCCGTTGCCTTGTCTTTGATTTGAAACTAGAACAGATAAATCAATGCGTTTTACCGGGAAAATAATGACAGCTAGGAATGTTTTTTTTTTACTGACATGGTCATAGCATTATTCGGTTGAGGGATAACTCGTTAATTCAATCGCTTTAGAAAACTTTTTAGTATATTTTACCTTAAATCAGTTTACTTTTGGGAATCCACATAATTTTTAGCACGAAATAACCTCAAAATTTGGCAATTAAAATAACGTTAATACAAAATTCCCCTTCACTTAAAAGTACGGACAGCATAATAATAATAATTAATACGTTATAGTTCTAACGCTAGGTATCTAATGTCCTTGTTGCAAAAGTGAACGCGTGTCCTTTGCGCGGGCGCCGGTAGCGTCAACAAAAAAAGTAGGGACACGAAAATTATTTTGTAAAAAAGTTTACGGTTTCCAAGTTTTTTCTTTTATTTCTCAATGCCGAGGTTTAAACCGTCTTTTACTGATTGTATTTCCAGCTTGCCGAAATTAAAGTTCATACTTTTTCTTTTTTTAGGAACGAAAAGGGTCGTTTGACTTGTAATCTAAGCAAGTATGGAGGCCATATACATATTTTACCTTCGATGTATAGTGATTGAATATAAGATTGCTTAAATTGAAAAAGAAGTTTGTCGGCAAGGGACTGCAACCGTTTTTATGACTTTTTTTGTTTTTTTTTTATTAACAAAGGAGATTGATTAATATTATTATTACTGATCGTAACCAAAACGCGCTGGTTGGTAGCCACTTGGTAACCACAGTTTATTTTCACATTCAATAGCAAAATCGAAAGGTCACAAGATGTCAAACCTGACAGTAATACTAGAATTTAGAATACAATTAATGTTCTGAAAAAAGGTGACATGCTGCACTGTAATGAGTTCGATTCGCAACAATTATTATTATTATTTCGAAAGGCTTAAAAACGATACTGTCTCAAAGAAAATTGCATACATTATACTTAATCGGCTTAATTTTCCTATAACTAACGATTTGAAGTATTTTGCATTAGATTAACCTATTTAAAACTAATAAGACGTAATTATTACCAATTCATTAAAACAATATATCCATAAATTAAAGACTGTCATTATAATCCTATTATTTAAGCTTTCCATTATAATCATGATCACCCATACTATAAACTATAATATTATAAGTTCGAAAGGAACTCTGTCTGTCTGTATGTAACCTTTTCACGCCTAAACCACTGAACGGATTTCGATAAAATTTGGCAGAGATAGATTGCATCCCGGGGAAGGACATAGGATAGTTTTTGTTGACATACCTCGCGGGCGAAGATGCGGGCGGAAGCTATTATTACTATAAAATAACGGAGTTCTGAGGTCATCATCATCATCATCTGTCTAGCCTTTTCCCAACTATGTCGGGTCGGCTTCCAGTCTAACCAGATGCAGTTGAATACCAGTCATTTACAGGAAGCGAATGCTTATCTGACCTCCACAACCCCGTAACTAGGTAACACAATACCAAGGGTTAAGTAAGATTGGTTGTCAGACTTTTGGGACTTCTAGTTAGAATTCCAAAAGTCCATCCATAGATCTTAAAGTCGTAAAGACTGCAAAGATCTATAAACGGACAGCCGGGACCAACGGCTTAACGTGCTTTCCGAGACACGGAGGGGTCTTGATATGTATTAGGGTATGAGGAACACGGTGGATCCTCCGATCACACGGGAGTTATATCTTGCAGGATTTTGCGAGGCGTCAGAATGACACATAATTTCGCCTGTGGCGAATTATGCGTTGTATATTACCGCTACAGACCCTTCGATGAACCTGTGCGGTTGTTATTATTTAGCCACAAGCCAAAAACTTTCTTATAAAACTCTATATGAGCAAAACGGTCTGCTCAGTTAAGGTATAGCGCTAATAGGGTTGTCCTCAAAGGAAATCAATTAGTTTATAACTACCCCCTTTAACCGGCTAATAGGGATTACCCCTTATCGTATGAAACTTAATATCGTCATCGTTAAGGGTTCAAAGGGTGCTTATGTCTAACTTAGGAATTATTATTATTATGTTTATAAGAAGATCACAGGGAAGACCTGGATGAGACTCGGTCAGATCAGCGGGGTAATTGCGTAACACACTAACAGTACCAAGAGCTTTCATTTTGACAGTTCAACAACATTCATTGCGTTATGTTCTGTAAATAAGATATCGGAATCACTTTTACACGTCCAAGGGCAGATTTTTCCAACGCCAGATATTTTCATCCGAGGAATAACTTTGACAGTTCTTCTATACAAAATCTGTCAGACGTCAATTTTATTCCACGAATAAAAATTATCAGTGGATTGAAATATCAGACCTAATTTTTACTAACAATTAGTCTGACCGTACCGTTAATTGCACAAACCGTGATTTTCGTTAACACTACTTTGAGCGCACCTCGACCAGTTAACTATATCCACTTTATATTTACCTAGGTATTATAACATAGAGGGGCCCGTGGCTAAATAATAACAGCCGCATGGGTCGATCGATCAGGTTAAGCTACGCTTGCCGCGGTTGATCTGTGGATGGGTGACCATCTTTAAATACCGAGACCCCTCCGTGCCTCGGAAAGCACGTTAAGCCGTTGGTCCCGGCTGTCATTCTTTGACAGTCGTTACGGGTAGTCAGAAGCCCGAAAGTCTGACAACCAGTCTTACCAAGGAGTATCGTATTACCCAGTAACTGAATTGTGGAGGTCAGATAGGCAGTCGCTCCATGTAAAATACAGTAGTATTCAGATGTGTTGGCGACAGATCTGGCAACCCGGTTGCTAGGGTCTTGTTATTGTTGGTTGGCTAGCGACTGGGCGGCTTGCGTGTTTCTTACCTTTTTATAAGCTATTCTTGTGATCTTTATTTAATTTTATTATACCCTCTTGCACCTTATCTTGGTTTTAATTTGGTGCCTAACAAGATGCATCCGGTTAGACGGGAAGCCGACCCCAACATAGTAGGGAAAAGGCTAGGCAGATGAATTTGAACCAAATCAAAATTATCTATGGTAACCCCTTAACTATTTTTGGTAGTCATTGGGTAATAAAATGCTTAGCAATGGATATTAATGGGCTGATAACAGCGATGAGTAATTTTGCAGTGATAGTGCACATTATCTCACTGTTTATTCTATGATGTAATACACATACCTAGACTCTTGCATTATTCCCATGGGAGTAGAGAATGATCTATCAAAATGTGCAGTATAATGTAAATATACTCTATCTATTCAACTATGGACCCATTTTCATTTGTTGTGGGTATCAAAAAAGGGTGATAATGGGTTCAAGAGGCTTATATGGTTATTGGGGTTCAATTGACAGTAAGCTCAAAACACAACAAAATAGATAACAATAGACTTGTAATGCCTGACATGTAAAAGTAATTCCGCTATCCCATTTACAGAATATAAAATTACATTTCATTTCATTTCCCGAAAAAATTTATAGTGACTTAAACCTTAGGCAGTCTGTATCATCATCATCATCATCTGCCTAGCCTTTCCACTAATGTGTTGGGGTCGGCTTCCAGTCTAACCGGATGCAGCTGAATACCAGTACTGTACATGGAGCGACAATTCCTTGAGACAGTCTTTTTGGCTGCATGAAAAGGTCAAATATCACTTTAAAAACGAATTTGATTTTGAGGAATGCATTAAAACATTATTTACCAAAGAAATTAATTTCTAACAGAAACTATTTGATATCAAAACACGCTAATTATTCACAAATAATTATGAATGAAAACGTGGTACAGGCAAACCTTGAGTTTTTTAATTGATTTAATCACGCGACGGTTTACCATAACCATACCATAATCAGCCTATAATGTTCCCACTGCTGGGACACAGGCCTCCTCTCGGTGAGAGGGAGTGGGCCGTAATCCACCACGCGGGCCCAGTGCGGGTTGGTAGATGTCACATGTCTTCGAATTTTTTTTTTTGGTTCTAAGACATGCCGGTTTCCTCACGATGTTTTCCTTCACCGTTTTGAGAGCAGTGGTGATGAAATAATTTACACAAAGTAAAGCGCCTGTCTGGGTTCGAACCTACGACCTACAACTCGACGGTTTATCGAAAATAAAAACATTACGCAGTTACAAACAACTAAACATTACAAGCCTAGGTCAACTTTTGACCTAGGCTTAAGACCGGAACCGGAATCAACATAAAAAGTAAATCACATTGGTAATTAACTCGTGATAAATCTCGATAAACGAAGGCAAACACCTATTTGTTTATATCACTATTCATACTCACTTTCGATCAATGAAAAAAAAAAAAAAACAATTTCACACAAAAAAAAAACTGCACAAAACGAACGTTTAACAAAAAAAAGTATTTTAGTTATTTTGCTATCTCTACTTACGGTTCGCGGGTTTTTTTAAGAACAGAAAACACGGAAAAATAAATTAAATTTGTGTGGACGATGTGTCTGTACACACGACGATGGCTGACTGACTGCGTGAACCATTCAACAGATGATATTTGTACTTTAGCTACGTTTGTTGCGCATGCGTCAAAACTTGGGAATCGATAACTACTGTGAATGAGAGGTAACTATCGATATTCGCACCAGTTTTTGATTGGAGTTTAGACTCGAGTTTGTTAATTGGTTCGATTCGATTTGGAAGTCTGATTTGATTGAGTTTACTTTTACGTTGACATTTTTAACTAGGTGTGTCAAATTGAAAGGGAGGACATTGCTTAAACATACATACTGCCCTATGTTATTATACCCTTAAAAGATTTGGTATTGTTACATACGGACTGAACTTGTACATGAATATGGACTTGGACTCTGCCCACGTGAAAAGTTTTCGAGTTTTCGGGAACCTTACTGATTTATGGTTTCATGATACCAAGTTTTATCAAAATCGGTACTATTTTTTAATTGTGAAACGTGTCTCTAAAAAGATTTAAATTCACTTTCTCATTTACATTTTTATCAAAGATTAATAATTAAATCAATATTTTTTTTGTAAGTTACAAGTCTAAAGTTGGATTTAAAAAATGCCATTTTCTTAACCGAAGAGCAGATTTTTTCTTTTTTTAGCATCTTCCGCAGTTTGGGACGAAAAGAGTAAAAATTTCAATACACCCCTATTTTCAAGGCAATTAGGGGTGTTTAAAAATCAAATGCATTTTCTGTCTTATTTAAACTAAAACGTTTCCACGATCGATGTAAAAAAAGTTCCGTTGGTCTATTAGAAGACTGGTCTAAATTATAAATTTATAACAGCTCTAATTAATTTAAATTAATTAGCATAATTCACTAATACCGGTAGTCGATACCGATAAAATTTAATGTCAACAGTTTTTTAATAATGATTAATTTAGTTATTTGTTAATAAGAGCATCCGTTAGGACTTTGATTTTAATTTAGTATTGCTTCTTAAAAATTTGGAGCTCGATAAGATGACGTAACATCACGCTTGTATTTCGAAATGTTTATATTTTCATTTCTTTCATTCCACCTTTTGCCCGCAGTTCCGCTCCCGTAGAGGGCCGAAATTATTCCACGGAAACGTACAGACGCCAGCACATCAAGCTACCAGAAACTGTCAAATTGTCCCAAACGACTTTCAACCTTATGTTTTAGCGATAAAGTTGAAAATCTATTAAATAAATTTGACAGATTGTAGTAGCTTGATGTGCTGGCGTCTGTACTATCGAGATAAAAAGTATCCTAAGTGTGTCAAATAGGCGTGAAAAGGTAACAGACAGAGTAAATTTCCTATTTATAATATTCATATTAGAATGGAAGTAAGGATTTTTTATCATTCAACTTAATTTATCATTGTAAAATCTAAGAAATTATCATTTTATATACATAATCAGCCTATAATGTTCGCACTGCTGGGACACAGGCCTCTTCTCGGTGAGAGGGAGGGATAATTTTATATGCTTGAGAATAATTAAAAAAATTATAATGGAATGCGTTGACACTATTATTAGGTATATCAACTTATGAATTATTTATATTATGTTCATAAATAATACAGTGTTGACATGTTGTGGTAGGTTAGTCGTAATGTTATTTATTGGTTATTAAGGTACATGTTTTTTTTTTTTTTTAAGCCATTGGTCCCGGCTGTCATTTATGGATCTTTGACAGTCGTTACGGGTAGTCACAAGCCCGAAAGTCTGACACCCAGTCTTACCAAGGGGTATTGTATTACCCAGTAACTGGGTTGTGGAGGTCAGATAGGCAGTCGCTCCATGTAAAATACTGGTATTCAGATGCATCCGGTTAGACTGGAAGCCGACCCCAACATAGTTGGGAAAAGGGCTAGAAAAAAAAGTCTACTGTTCCCTACATTTATGTTTGTTAAGCTCGTCAAAATGTAGGGAACAGCTGATTTTTTTCGCGATTTCAGGATTGTTCCCATAGTAAAAGTTGTTCATAATGCTGAGTACAATGACCTCATAAGAGGTTGTTAATGTTTTACCAATAACCTTGTATAGTATAATATTTATTATTTTAAAAGTTTTTATACAGTTAGTGAAATTGCTTTCTTTTCTAAATAATTGCATAATATTACCAAGATTGTATAAAAAAAATCTGGTGCAATAATGAAGATAACTGTTCCATCATTTACTAATTGGTTCCCAAATAATTTAGATAGTAATAAACCACCTTACCAATTGGTTATCAAATTACCACAGCTATTAGCAACTAAAAATGTCATAATGTTTTTGTATTAAGGGGCTTACAGGACCTAAACACAAAAAACGCAAGTTTTAGAAACAATAAAAGTATATGATCGGCTACAGTAAACAAAATCAAAAAAATATATGATATTCTTCAGGATAGGTAGATAGGTAGATAGTGTGTGGAAAACATAATACAACTAATTTGATACGATAGAAAAAAATCATGAAGATACCTCTAAAGACTTTCTTTTTACAATAAAAACCATACATTTATACATACAATCATTCAGATTTTTTGTCACATTATTCTACAAGCAACATACTAAAACACTAGTGTTTTAATTTTTTAGTCCAAACAGTAGATTTTTTGTAATTAAATAATTGCTTCATATATTGCAATAAATTACCAGCGTTGTGCCATCGCACTTCTCTTTCTTTTCTCGAGTGACCGCGCTTTAGGTCAAGTAAGCCCCTTAAGAAAAAAATTGGTGCAATATTAGGTAAATAATCCAGCTCAATAATATTCAATCAATAAAATAACTAAGCATATCGCAGTCCACTGCTGGACATAGCCTCTCCAAAGCTGCACCACAACACCCTGTCCTCCGCCTTCCGCGTCTATCCCAGCCAGAAAAACTGCGGTTTTTGTATCTCGTGTAACTTTTTAAGTATGTGGAATATGGATTTAACATTAGTACACTAGTATCACGTGAAAGGAATACACGTTTCAATTATTTTTTCTCGATACAAAACAATTGCAAAGTTAATCTATTTTTTTTTACTTTTTCGACATCACGGCGTAACGCTTAAGAGTTATTCAATGGAATTTACAACAAAACATAGAAAACGATCATATCAAAGTTTACTCAAAGTAGTTTTAAATTTAATTCTTTTATATTGTTAAAAAAGGAGTAAATTCGTTTTGCCACATACGTCGTTTTATTCTGAGCGCATGCACATTATAGCCATCTCTCTTCTTTTGCGTTTCAAAAGTAATTGCATCACTTTCGCTCGCTTAGTAGATCAGATTATTGCTGCGTAGTAGGTAATATTAAAATGCATCTTTTTTACTCACACTTAATACAACCAAACCGGTATTAGGCATCTCGGATGGCGCTATTAGGCTTCAACAAGTTAATACATATAAAGGTATACATAGGTAGTGATTGAATCACCAATTACCGGCCATACTCCCAGATTACTGAGAATGAATGCCAAAAAACCCAATACCCTAAACCAAGATTTAGGAATAAAACCGAAGTTTTCAATTTTATTTATGGTAATTGCTTAACGATGACGGTATCGAGATGACGACTAATAGAGAAGTAGGTATCGATGAAAAACACTGCGCCGACCACAAAATTGTGCTAAGGAAAATTTCATGCCTAGTCTTTTCCTTACTATGTTGGGGTCGGCTTCCCGTCTAACCGGATGCATCTGAATACCAGTATTTTACATGGAGCGACTGCCTATCTGACCTCCACAACCCAGTTACTGGGTAATACGATACCCGTTGGTAAGACTGGTTGTCAGACTTTCGTGCTTGTGACTACCCGTAACGACTATCAAAGATCCACGAATGACAGCTGGGACCAACGGCTTAACGTGCTTTCCGAGGCACAGAGGGGTCTAAAAACTCAGTTATTTAGTACTTATCTAGATTCTAATATAAGATTTGCGATTAAGAAGATGAAAATGAAAACAAACAAGTCTTAAAGAAACACAGAAAAAGAAAAAAAACCTAAAAAGGACCCCAAAAAATACCGTAATAAGGTTTTAAAAACCGGGAAAATTTGAATGCCCTAATTCCGTCAAAATGACGACATATTCAATACGTCATGTCATTGAAACTCGTCACGTTATTCGAGACCCGCACCACAAACGTTGGTTGTTGACATTGGCGCAAACGTTTGAGCCAATGAGTCAGCGTCTATGCCGAACCCGTACCACAAACGTTGGTTGTTGACATTGGCGCAGACGTTTAGACAATGACTCGACGTTTGCCGACACAAATAAAAAAAAATACCTAAACACATGCTAATAATAATTATCAAGAAATCGAATGTATGCGAAACGGTTTGACGTCACTTTTGTCCTGAATACTTAGTTTTGCTAACGTCATGACTAGTGTTTGAGAATTAGGCTGATTTTCCTCCAAACCTACGCAATTAAATTGTGTAACGTAATCGGAAATATTCTTGCTATTATAACATCACCCACTTTCATTCGAAATATGTAAAATTATTACATCACAAATGTAGGCACAGTTGTATTAAAACTCAGCCTATTGCAGTCCACTGCTGAACATAGGCCTCTCCCAGGCTGCGCCACAACACGCTGTCCTCCGCCTTCCGCATCCAGTCTGCCCCAACTACCTTATTAAGCTCGTTGGTCCATCCGTCCCACACTACGCTTGCCGATAAGCGGTCTCTACACCAGTTGCAACTATTCGCAGTGCTGGATTAGCCCCTAAGCAAATTAAGCAATTGCTTAGGGCATCACGTCTCGGGGGGCACCATAAGGCAGAAACAGCACCGAAACAGTATTTGCTAGCACATGAAAGGCAAGGCTGTTTATCAGCAAGATATTACAAGACCCAAAAGTCACTCTAGAACAAAAAAACCGGGCAATAGCGAGTCGGACTCGCGCACCGAGGGTTCCGTACCATCATTTGTTTTTAAATTTTCACCGGCAAGCTACTTACTAGATGTCGTTCAAACCAATTTCCAGTGGAAGTTTACATGAAAATGTACGTCATATATTTATTTTAGTTTTATCATTCTCTTATTTTAGAAGTTACAGGGGGGGACACACATTTTACCACTTTGGAAGTGTCTCTCGCGCAAACTATTCAGTTTAGAAAAAAATGATATTAGAAACCTCAATATCATTTTTGAAGACCTATCCATAGATACCCCACACGTATGGGTTTGATGAAAAAAAAAAATTGAGTTTCAGTTCTAAGTATGGGGAACCCCCATAATTTATTGTTTTTTTTATTTTTTTTGTGAAAATCTTAATGCGGTTCACAGAATACATCTACTTACCAGGTTTCAACAGTGTAGTTCTTATAGTTTCGGAAAAAAGTGGCTGTGACATACGGACGGACAGACAGACAGACAGACATGACGAATCCATAAGGGTTCCGTTTTTGCCATTTGGCTACGGAACCCTAAAAATACGAGGCGACTAGTGGATAGGAGGGCCTACAGGCGTACAGGCGTGGATTGATTAGGGCATCAAGTAGTCTTGATCCGGCACTGACTATTCGATACTCTTCCGGACCGTATCAGACATTAAGCAATGTTATCGTAGGAGTCCTCTCTAAACGCTTTACATAAGTCCAAAACACGAAAATGTTGTCAGAAACAACCGCTATTCTTCCGATAGCTGTTTGCTGACCAAGGCAAATCAGATTGTCAAAATGTGTCATTTACGATACTATAAATAGCTATGCTAAATTCGTCTACTGCACCGGCAATCGGTGCTTTGACAAACATGGAAGGAGTTGTGTGACACACCTATATTTCGCAATTAACATGGGTCATTTTACATATACATATTTTTTTATTATTCTCTGTTCTGTTAGTTTTTTTTTCATGGTCTGACAGTTTGAGTAATTTATGTGGCCTACCCAAATGTCCTTTCTTTGGTATTGTTCGTCGAATCGTTGAGCTCCTTAAGTCTTGAGTTGAGCTGCACGATTTTTGACAAATGCGTGCACTGACTGGACAGGTCCTCTCAATCTGTGTGGTTCTTTCCTCAAAAGACCACCTCAGACATCGATCTACATGGTCTTCATATAACCTGACCAAGATTATGTCTAGACTTTAAAAGACACTGTGACCTCTGAGTTTGTTTCGGCCTTTCTTCTCAGAGTAGTCAGATAGGAAACGCCGACTTCATCTAGTTTAAAAAAAAACATGATTGACGTGTAAAAGTGTTTGTACAAACCTACTTACAAAAAATATAATCATTTCATCAAATCATTTCATTATAATAGGGGCGACCCTATAATTGCCAATAACAGGGAACAAATGAGGCTGATTCCGAGAATTTCTTAATAGAGAAACCCCATAAGTTTTTAGAAGAAAAACAACATGCTAAATAGAGTTTCTGGAAAATATGTGTTAATTGTTTTCCAACGTGACTTTAACAGACCTAAAAATAAAATAAGTGTTTTGCGGTTTTGATATAACGGGTGTAAAAAGACAAGTTAACGAAGCCGAGGAGTCACTCCCGTCATTGTATTTTTTTTTTTGTACTACCAGGTATGGTCACGGAGATTTTGAAGGTCAAAATTCCAACTTTTTGACATTGAACACTGGGAACATTATAGGCTAATGCTATGTTCTTTCAATACGTTTGCGCCCTCATCATCATTTCAGCCGAAAGACGTCGACTGCTGGACATAGGCCTCCCCCAAGCACCTCCACTTCGACCGGTTCTGCGCTTCTCGCATCCAACGAGTTCCTGCGGCCTTCAGGTCGTCGGACCACCTTGTGGGAGGCCTTCCAACGCTACGTCTTCCGGTACGCGGTCGCCACTCCAGAAACTTTCGGCCCCATCGGCCATCTGTTCTGCGAGCAATGTGCCCTGCCCAATGCCACTTCGGGCTATGTCGGTTACCTTGGTTCTCCTGCGGATCTCCTCATTCCTGATCCTCGTTTGCGCCCTAGTACAAAATAATTTTGTAACTGAATATAAATTGTATCGATATTAAATCTACGTCGAATGGCGTCCATTGTTTAATTTTTTACAGAGAGTATACGTGACTGCACGCAGATATAGAATTAAAGATCATAATTATTCTCTTAGGCATGAGCATAATTATGTTATAATGTTTCCACTGCTGGGACACAGTCCTCCCGGCGGTGAGAGGGAGTGGGCTGTAATCTACCACGCGAGCACTGTGCTGGTTGGTAGATGTCACATCTCTTCGAATTTTTGGTTCTACGACATGCCGGTTTCCTCAAGATGTTTTCCTTCACCGTTTTGAGAGCAGTGGTGATGAAGTTATTTACACAAAGTAAAGCACCTGACAGGCTTCGAACCCCTATGACCTACAACTTGTAAGTCGGGGCCGTGGCCACTGGGCCACCACTGCTCCAAGACTGACTCCATTATAAAAAAATAAAAAAAAAATAAAAAAGCCTTTATTCTACCATAAATACTTAAAACAATTTAAGCATAGTATTTTTTTTTTAATCATAATTTTCACATTCTATACTTACTACACATTTCATTAGGTATCATTAATATTATTGTTTATTATTTGAGTTGAATTCATATTGTTTATTATTATTGTATAGTAGAGAAGGTCAAAGAATATGGCAAGACTCTGTATTTAGGCTTCATCGACTCCATTATACTTATGTTTTAAACATAGAGCAACACAGGCCACCGGCGAACTCCGGTTCGCCTGTGGCCTGTGTTGCTCTATGGTTTTAAATAAATAAACGGTAAAAAAGAAACAATATGACAGTTGTCAATTACGTGATACGTCAAACACTTTCGTAAATCAAAATGGCGGCGTTGAAAGGAAAATTTTAAACACGTGTGTGTGTTTTAAGGGGTTTTTTTTAAATGTTTTGTCGTAAAAACCCGCGCAGATAATTTTTCGGTGAAGTACCTACCTCCAGCTTTGACTTTCGCGGTCAATTCTTTGAAGTTGTTAATTTTACGTTAGTCTGTGGTTGGCTTTGTTAAGTGTTAAATTTCCGTCCTTTTTGAGATGATTAATAGCATTATGACTATAATTATGAGTGATCATTTATTAATTTGTTTTTATCCAGTCGCTTCTAAAAAATGACAAAAAAATGCCAGTTTTACAAAAAAACGTACACGTGTAAAATATTGTTATTTACTAATCAATATTTTATGTCTCCAGTTTTATGAGTCATCATCATCTGCCTAGCCTTTGCCTTTTCCCAATTATGTTGGGGTCGGCTTCCAGTCTAACCGGATGCAGCTGAATACCAGTATTTTACATGGAGCGACTGCCTATCTGACCTCCACAACCTAGTTACTGGGTAATCGATACTCCTTGGTAAGACTGGTTGTCAGACTTTCGGGCTCCTGACGACCCGTAACGACTGTCAAGGATCCACGAATGCCAGCCGGGACCAACGACATAACGTGCTTTCCGAGGCACGGAGGGGTCACGGTATTTAAAGATGGTCACCCATTTACAGACCAACCGCGGCAAGCGTAGCTTAACCTTTCAATCGACCTGTGTGACTGTTATTATTAAGCCACGGTATAACACACCTAAACTTCGCTAATTATATGATAGTTCCCAAGTCCCATAAGGGGGATTCTTCTACATCAAACCGGGAAAAATGCAGTCTGTGTTACTGAAAAACCCGATAACACATTGCTCGACTCAATCTGGGTTCAATAGGGAATTCCCTATGCATGTCAAAATAACCCCAACGCAAAACTTCCATTAGGTTTCCTACGAATCTTCAATTACTAAATCCAGTCAAGTACCTACTTACAGACGGTAATAATTATACTACTCAAACTGGTTATGACCGTTCTTTCTAGCTGGGGGGATTCCGTACACCTATTATACATTTTCCTGAGACGAGAAATGCAACCATTTACCTTGTTTTATGTTCATTTGGGATCTTGTCTCATCGTTGCGTCGAAGAGGAAGCGACAACGATTTTATCGCTCAAGAAAGGTACAAAAAATTGTAGGTTTGAAACTCTGCAGACGTGACGTGTATCGATATTAACACGATAAAATAATAATACAAGATATTTGATGTTTTTTTTTGGGGGTCGTTTTGGAACACACTTACATGAAGTATGAGTTGAGAAAATCTATTTTCTTTTGTTTTATTCTGTGAAGCTAAATAATAACAACCGCATAGGTCGATCGATCAGGTTAAGCTACGCTTGCCACGGTTGATCTGTGGATGGATGACCATCTTTACATACCGAGACCCCTCCGTGGCTCGGAAAGCACGTTAAGCCGTTGGTCCCGGCTGTCATTCGTGGATCTTTGACAGTCGTTACGGGTAGTCAGAAGCCCGAAAGTCTGATAACCATTCTTACTTACCCAGTAACTGGGTTGTGGAGGTCAGATAGGTAGTCGTTCCATTTAAAATACTAGTATTCAGCTGCATCCGGTTAGACTGGAAGCCGACCCCAATATAGTTGGGAAAAGGCTAGGCAGATGACGAAGTACCTATATGTATACAAAAAAAACGTGAACGTGACTGACGTCACGCAAAATCCTGCATCTCGCAAGCAGAGTTTACCGCGTAACTAGCATAGATACAACGGCCCGACATGAATCATCGGGCAGTTGCCCGCCAGACAACACCGTCGTCTGGTCGGAGGATCCTCCCTTCTCTATAGAGTATGAGTGAACTTTACACCCTGTTCCTCATACCTTTATAGGCTCATTGCTTGCCAACTCGTATTTGTTGCTAGCTCTACCCGCTTCACGTTCATCGCCGGTCGTTGGACGGTCAGTCATACTGGCGCATCTTACCTATTGACGTGAAACGTGACTCCAAAAAGATGGCTGGAATTTACATATTTTGATGACGAAGTATGATTTATTTTAAGAGCGTTTACGCCGTACGGCATTTCATACAAACTTTCAAGCCCTTATTTTTCTAAATTAAATCTATACTAATATTATAAAGCTGCAGAGTTTGTTTGTTTGTTTGAACGCGCTAATCTCTGGAACTACTGGTCCGATTTGAATGATTCTTTTAGTGTTGGGTAGTCCATTTATCGAGGAAGGCTATAGGCTATATTTTTTTTCAAAATTAGGGATCCGTAATAAAATTGCTATTTTGTAACACAATGTGTAAAATCGAAAACCTATTTTTGCGTGCGCTGCAAAAACTATTGACAAAAGAACAAAATGATGTACTACGGGTTTGTAGAGCCCATTAAGACCTACAAAAAAGTCCGCGAGAACATATATCTAGCTATCATGGTTTAATCACAATAACCGATTTTGTGTTCAAAATAATTATTAAATCGTCTCAAGAAAAAAAAACTACGTTAAATATGTATCGTAATATTAATCTTTATCGAAATTAAGCATTATGTTATCAAGAGTATTTATGAAGAAGTAAAATACTTTTTGTTTCATCTCAATCGGATATTTCGTTTAAAAGTTATCACGTGTGTAAGATGTTAAGAGTTGGTACCTATTAAGGAGTTATGGGCCATAGAGTTTTTTATCAACATAAAATCCTGTAATAATCTTTTTCGAAATATATTTGTTGATGATTGTAAGTATAAGATCTTTGAAGAGTATCTATATACTAATAATAAATTTGTTTGAACGCGATAATCTCTGGAACTACCGGTCAGATTTGAAAAAATCTTTTTGCATTTTATAGCCCAATTCTTGAGGAAGGCTATAGGCTATTTAATATCACGCTATGACCCTTAGGAGCCGAGCAAAAAGAAAAAAGTCAGAATGAACGCTAATCGAATACGTACTGTTGCGACGGGGTGGGGGTACAAGAAATTTCACGCGGACGAAGTCGCGGGCAGAAGCTAGTTAAATATAAAAGCTTAAGCAGGATACATACATACATATACATAATCAGCCTATAATGTTCCCACTGCTGGGACACAGGCCTCCTCTCGGTGAGAGGGAGCGGGCCGTAATCCGCCACGCGGGCCCAGTGCGGGTTGGCAGATGTCACATGTCTGATCTCGGTCTCAATCTGTCAAAAATACCTCTAATTTCGTAACATTTTTGACAAGTTTTTGACATTGATTGTCGCTGAAAGAGATTGCGACTAGATTTTGAACGTTTTCAATTACGGAATTTGAACTTCTGTTTTCAGTTCACGCGTTTAGGTATGTCCTAGGTTTATGTTCTTTTTTTATAGGTAGGTATATTCACTAAGAATATAGGTCAGTAATGGATACTCTGTGGCTAGCTAGCATTTGCACAAAGGTTCAGAATTCAAGTGTTCTTAAATGTAATTTTATACGAATAGGGATTAGAGTAGGGTGACCGAATGGAACGGATATTAAGGGATGTTTCGTTGTACTAATAATACAACGAGATAAAAATCCTCATTGTTAATTACAGCCTAGCAGGGGTAGCCAACCGGTCGATCGCGTCTATTAGTCCAGTCGATCGTGGCAAGGCAAAAAATATTTCCAACTACAAACCTGATTTTGCTAATCTAGCGAAAGATGCTCAAACGAAATGCTCACATTAATATAAATAAGTAGATAGTTTATAGACTAAGAATAATTTTCAGTTTTATATTTTCCCTCTTAATAAAATAAAAAATCTATACTAATATTATAAAGCTGCAGAGTTTGTTTGTTTGTTTGAACGCGCTAATCTCTGGAACTACTGGTCCGATTTGAATGATTATTTTAGTGTTGGGTAGTCCATTTATCGAGGAAGGCTATAGGCTATATAACATCACGCTACGACCCTTAGGAGCCGCGCAGCGTGTGACACCGCGGGGAACAGCTAGTACTACATAATTGTGTACTGAACTATGCTGTTTCTTAAAAGATGTAACAGTGTAGTTGCAGTGTTTGACGCACAGGGTGTCGTCAGTGAACAGTAGATCTTGGGTCTAGCCAAGTTGGCCACCCCTGGCCTGGTATCAGACATCATACTAATATTATAAAGGCGAAAGTTTGTGAGTGTGTGAGTGGGGGTGTGTTTATATGTTTGTTACTTCTTCACGCTCAAACAGCTGGACCAATTTTGATAAAATTTTGTATGGAAGTAGCTGACACCCTGGATTAACATATAGGCTACTTTTTATCCCGATATTACCACGGGATCGACATTTACGCGGATGAAACCGCGGGGTGCAGCTAGTTGTTTATAAATCATTATTTTTATGTTATCAAATTATATAGACAGTACTCTCTGTCGTCTCGCTTGTTAACCAACAAGGCAATCACTTGTTGAATAATATTTATCTTTACGGCCATCGCCTTGCAATTCGGCAATCAATTGAATCACCAAGGTTGTTATAAAAACTACCGTGGCCGAGACATTGTGAGACTGCCGACTAACAACAGAAATAACGCAAAATCGACGAGGTGTTATAAGTTTGACGTGTCTGTGTGTGTGTGTGTCTGTCTGTGGCATCGTAGCTCCCGAATGGATGAACCGATTTTGATTTTGTTTTTTTTTTGTTTGAAAGGTGAATTAGTCGGAAGTGTTCTTAGCTATGCTTGATGAAAAACGGTCCAAGATGGCCGCCGCCACAATTTGGCGGATTACATATTTTTCACAACTCCCTCAGTATGGGTATGAAATGAAAGGGCTTGACTAGTAGCACTTTTTTTATCTTGTTTTAGTCTTTTTACGTTCATACTATATTTTTATTTTGTATCGGGGGTTTTTTAAATTTTTAATTTAATATTTGTTTTGCAGTTGGGGCTGGTCATCACTTAGCTGCCTCGACTTATTTTTAATTATTTTATTTTTGGATTGTTGTTTTAGTACTATTTGTTGTACTCTGGACGCTTTTAACGCATACGTCTTGTTTATTTTTACATCGTTCTCACATTATTTAATTATAAATTCAAAATTATGTAAAATATAATTTAAAAAGAGTGTCCATGGAGTTTCTTGCCCGTTCTTCTCCATAGGTACACTACGCTTTGGAATGGGCAACTAGCTTCATATTTTTCTGACTGACCTACTTCTTGACAATTCAAAAGTGCCTGTAAATGGTTTAATTGAAATAAATGCTTTGAGTTTGAGTTTATCGACACTTCGAAGGCAAAATTGACTAAGCGATATAGGGCTAACTGTACAGGAGAACTGCACCCTAATTGACTAAGCGATATAGGGCTAACTGTACAGGAGAACTGCACCCTAATTGACTAAGCGATATAGGGCTAACTGTACAGGAGAACTGCACCCTAATTGACTAAGCGATATAGGGCTAACTGTACAGGAGAACTGTACCCTAATTGACTAAGCGATATAGGGCTAACTGTACAGGAGAACTGCACCCTAATTGACTAAGCGATATAGGGCTAACTGTACAGGAGAACTGCACCCTAATTGACTAAGCGATATAGGGCTAACTGTACAGGAGAACTGCACCCTAATTGCGTAACACACTATCAATCACAAATTGAAACATTTTAAAGGATACTAGCTTCTGCCCACGACTTCGTCCCACCCCGTCGTATCCCATCGCCCGCGCTATTACTTCGTTTTGGTTTAGCGTTCTTTCTGACTTTTTTTCTTTTTGCCCGGCTCTAAAAGGTCATAGCGTGATGTTAAATAGCCTATAGCCTTCCTCAAGAATTGGGCTATCAAATACAAAAAGTTTTTTTCAAATCCGACTGGTAGTTCCCGAGATTACCCTCTACATACAAACTTACAAATTTTACCTCTTTATAATATTAGTACAGTTAAAGATTACTAAAACATTGCTTCTTATGTTTGAAAAAAATGTCTGCTCATCAACGGACGGACGGACGGAGCCTTAGTAATATGGTCCTTAGTAATTGGCACCCTTCGGTACGGTACCCTAAATAAAACATAGATGGAATCTTTATTCCAAAAAATACTTTTCTAGTCTGGCCACCCTGAACTTGAATGTGTAAGTGAGCATGAAGCGTGGGATGCAGACCCTCATAGATAAAGCCCCTGAAAGATTGTCTATATAATGCTATAGCTTCTGCCTGTGACTTCGTTCGCGATGAACATACTAAACCGAACAACCACATCCATACTAATATTATAAATTCGAAAGTAACTCTGTCTGTCTGTATGTTACCTTTTCACGCCTAAAAAACTAAACGGATTTCGATAAAATTTGGCAGAGAGATAGTTTGCATCCCGGGGAAGGACATAGGATAGTTTTTATCCCGATATTCCCACGGGATCGACACATTATGCTGGTTTTTTATAAAACTTCTTCGGTCCTCGGTATCGCTCGCGCTATAACTTCGTTTTCGCTTACTTTATCTTCCTTTTCGTTTAGCGTTATTTCTGATTTGTTTCCTTTTTAACCCCCGACGCAAAAACGACGGGGTGTTATAAGTTTGACGTGTCTGTGTGTGTGTGTGTCTGTCTGTGGCATCGTAGCTCCCGAACGGATGAACCGATTTTGATTTTCTTTTTTTTGTTTGAAAGGTGTATAAGTCGGGAGTGTTCTTAGCTTGCATGTTTGATGAAAATCGGTCCAAGATGGCCGCCGCCACAAAATGGCGGATTACAAATTTTTTCACAACACCCTCAATATGGGTATCAAATGAAAGGGCTTGACTAGTAGAATGCTATACACTGTGATAAATTCATATGGAAGTCGGGGGACCGTTCTGTGGAACACCTTCTATTCTAAGAGGTCCCCCGACTTCCATATGAATTTCTATTTAAATAAAATTTTATTTCATGCTTTTTGTAGGGATACCTTCATTTTTTTATTATTTTGTGTCGGGGGTTTTTAAATTTTTATTGTTTGACTACCTACCTACCCCCATTCGGTAGTGTCGCTAATAAGGATCGAATTCTGGGAAATTATGACATACGGCAACGGGTGTAATAATACAGTGTTTTTTTTTTCAAAATCTACGGGTTCGATTCCTGACTAAAATTATTGATTTTTCAAAAATCCAATGATGCAGTTTTAGTTTTCATCAAATTCGGGCCCGAAACTCCTTCGAGTACTTTTAGCTATTCCTCATAGTTTCGGACTTGGCCATCCACGCGCACTTGAATAATTCATTCTGTATATATATATATACTTAGATAGATATCTATGTATAGTTGTATGTATGTATGTATCATAAATCTTTGTCTAGGAGAGCCTTGGGTCAGCGAAATATATTGGGTGAACGAGATTTGTTGATTTATGTATTTCTTCTTTGAGAGGGGCCCGTGGCTAAATAATAACAGCCGCACAGGTCGATCGATCAGGTTAAGCAACGCTTGCCACGGTTGGTCTGTGGATGGGTGACCATATTTACATACCGTGACCCTTCCGTGCCTCGGAAAGCAGGTTAAGTCGTTGGTTCCGGCTGTCATTCGTGGATCTTTGACAGTCGTTACGGGTAGTCAGAAGCCCGAAAGTCTGACATGACAACCAGCCCTACCAAGGGGCATCGTATTACGTAGTACGTCTTGATATGTAAAGATGGTCACCCATCCACGGACCAACCGCAGCAAGCGTAGCTTAACCTGATCAATCGACCTGTGCGGCTGTTATTACTTAGCCACAAGCCTCTGCTGCAAAATTAATTAATTATGCCAAATAAATATAATGTAATGATATTATGAAATAAACCACCAACCGATACAGTAACCAGGTCATAGGTATATAGAGGTGTTAGGTTACTGTGTTGCAAGATTTGCAAGTAACATTAAACTAATGGTTAACCGACTCCGACGACCACAAAGAGGTTATTGTTTGAAAGAATTGACTTACAGTTCGCGTCAAATAACTTTGCCTCTCTGAAGCTAGGCTTTTCGCTAACCGCGCATGCGCGCTGGTGTTCTATTCATAGGATTAACTACTGCGCAGTGGTTTGTTGCCTACTTCAGAGCGGCAAAGTTATTTGACGCGAACTGTACTTACATATGCTGTGTGACTTTTCCTGTAATTTAATGTTTTTTTCAAAATTGAAATATTTATTTATTTATTACTAGCTGCGCCCCGCGGTTTCACCCGCATACGTTTCGATCCCGTAGGAATATCGGGATAAAAAGTAGCTTATATGTTAATCCAGGGTGTCAGCTACCTCCATACCAATTTTTATCAAAATTGGTCCAGCCGTTTAAGCGTGAAGAAGTAACAAACATATTAACACACACACTCACATACTTTTGCCTTTATAATATTAGTGTGATATTTATTAGTGATCGATCGTGATAATTCAATGTCTTTGATCTTGCCCTCCGAACTTTGCCCACCCTTGTCAATCCGGTCAGGTCCGGATTTTTCTCCTTGAATGGTTAAAAAAAAAATCAATAGTTAAATATCCGAACTTTTTTGCAAAAGAACACTTGTCAGAACTTTCAAATTTCGAAATGGTAGGTAACCCTTTTTGCGGCAGAATTAATATGACTATCAACTTGACATACCCTGGATGCTTATGGTGTCCATATCATATCATAATCATTTGCAGGGTAATTTATTTTTTAAATGTTGCAGCATCATGCTGAGATAGGAACCTTTTGGCCTCGTCTTCGACTTTCTGTTTCATTTTCCTTTTGTTACTTTTTTTATACAAGGTGTTGATTTGCATCCTAGTCAAATTCAAGGACGTAATTATGCTAATGATGATTCTCGACCCAAATCAACAATAAAATGGGTAGTTTTTTTTTTCTTATTTACGGAAATCCGTAAGTGTGAACCAGCCGTATTTAAACGCGGCCCGTCTGTTACTAGCCTATAACCGCGCTTTCACACACAAACAAACGCCTTTTACTTTACTAAGTACTAAAATACAAGTACTAAAATGTCTTTTATGACAACCTCCTGAAATTTGACGAGGATGCAAATCAACACCTTTAAAAACTTGTATTTTTTTTATTTTACTGTGTTTAGTTTACCTTGTGATCTTCCTGTACGAGTCGCAATAAATACTTTTTCTTTCTTTCAAGTTAGCAAGTAACTGTAGACCGGCTTGTTGCCACAAATAAAAAAAAAAATACAAAAGTCTACAAACTTCTGGGTGGCCTAATTAAAATAACAATAAATCCTTTATTTCGGTTAGCTCTAGGCTACATTAATTATGTTATAACAATGTGTTGAAACCATGAAACTAATCTTTGCATGATATACGATTTTCCGGCTGGTTTAATGCCACCCGGCGCGGTCTAGTAACTTCAAGGCTGGGGTATGATTAATATAGGCAATTAAATTCTCGCTAAGTTAGGTATGATGACCAGGCCATTAGGACGTTTTTTTTTTTTAAGATTATCATCAAATGACCCCTCCCGCTCTGGGTGGAGCGGAAGGGAGTGTCAGACTCTTACTGACTAAAACCCACCCGTGTTCCTTCCCTAGCCCTTTATGTTCCGGGGTAGCGGTAACCCTTAAAATAAATAACCCTAAAAATCTTATGGAAGTCGGGGGACCTCAGAATAGAAGGTGTTCCACAGAATGGTCCCCCGACTTCCATAAGATTTTTTCAAATTTATTTCATGCTTTTTGTAGGGATTCCTTAATTTTATTTTTGTCGGGGGTTTTTTAAATTTTTAATTTAATTTTTTATTTCATGCTTTTTGTAGGGACTCCTTAATTTTTTGTATTTCATTTCTTTTATTTTCTTCCGTTTTATAAGATTCTGGTAATTTGGTGTTTAATCAGGTTTTTTATACGTCAAAAAATATTGATTAATTTATAGTTGAAGAATAATTTTTAGGACTAAACAGATTTTTTGTTTTATTATATTTTTCAAGTTTTTAGTTTTCATTTCGTTAGGTGTTTAATATTACTCATTCCCTTTCAATATAGTGTACATTATTCTACTTGTCAAGCCCTTGCATTTGATACCTATATTGAAGGAGTTGTTAAAAAAAATGTAATTCGCCATTTTGTGGTGGCGGCCATCTTAGATTTGAAATTTTTAATAGTGTATAGTATTCTACTAGTCAAGCCCTTTCATTTGATATCCATATTGAGGGAGTTGAGAAAAAAAAATGTAATTCGCCCCTTTGTTGTGGCGGCCATCTTGGATTTCAAATTTGTTATAGTGTACAGTATTCTACTATTGAAGCCCTTTCATTTGATACCCATATTGAGGGAATTGTGAAAAAATATGTTATCCGCCATTTTGTAGCGGCGGCCATCTTGGACCGATTTTCATCAAACATAGCTAAGAACACTCCCGACTAATACACCTTTCAAACAAAAAAAACTAAATCAAAATTGGTTCATCCGTTCGGGAGCTACGATGCCACAGACACACACACACACACACACACACACACACACACACACACCCCCACACACACACACACACACAGACACGTCAAACTTATAACACCCCGTCGTTTTTGCGTCGGGGGTTAAAAATAAATGCATTCTATTCTATTCTTCTATTCAAACTTTCACATTTCTAATAGTAGTAGGATTTTTGTTTCATGAATTGTTGCTATATTTAATAAACGTTAGGTATTCCTATTATTATCCTTTTTAACTACTTTTTTATTAAAAAAAAAGATAATATTTACATAATAAGCTAACAGACTTAAAATAATATTGATATTATGTACAGTGAACAAAGGAGTTAAGTATACAGGAGCGTCGGATATAGTTGAAGTTTACTAAGAAACCGATGGATGTTCTGGACTGAAATTTAATTTAATAAATGAGCTGTTTGTTTTCTATTAATAAACTAAAATTTTATTCGAGAATATCCATCGGTTTCTTAGTAAACTTCAACAATATCCGACGCTCCTGCATACTTAACTCCTTTGTTGACTGTACATGTGTATAAAAAAGGTTGACAAGAAATCATAGGGCATCAAAAAATTTGTCCGCATTGCTGTCAACAAGAAAAGTGCCCAAAACGCTGGCATTCATTATTTATGTTTTTTTTTTATAATTTTTTTTTATTAGGTATTTATGTATCATCATCTGTCTAGTCGGCTTCCAGTCTAACCGGATGAAGCTGTATACCAGTATTTTACATAAAGCGTCTGCCTATCTGACCTCCACAACCCAGTGACTGGGTAATACGATACCCTTGGTAAGACTGGTTGTCAGACTTTCGGGCTTCTGACGACCCGTAACGACTGTCAAAGATCTACGAATGACAGCCGAGACCAACGGCTTAACGTGCTTTCCGAGGCACGGAGGGTCTTGGTATGTAAAGATGGGCACCCATCCACGGATCAACCGCGGCAAGCGTAGCTTTACCTGATCGATCGACCTGTGCGGCTGTTATTACTTAGCCACGGGCCCCTCATTTTACCCTTATTTAACCCCTCATTATTTATGTATATTTAACTAATTAATATCTACGAAATGTCCTAAAAGTCTTATTAACATGGTTACCGCAAGATAATGTAATAATCTTCTCAATTAGTGTTTATGGTCTTCAATTATTTTAGTATACAACTTGAACGTACCAGTAATTACTAATTACTGAGAAATACATTCAATCCTAAGTATGCAGGTTAAGGTAAATAGCAGACAAAACGGTTTTTTTTAAACGGCATATCTTTTGAATTAATTGTCATTGAATCTAAACACTGGAAACAACGTTTTTTTTAAATCAATTTAGTTTTTATTTCGGAGTATAATATTTACATTATACAGGCTGTAATTTTAATGACCGTTATCCTTTTCACGGGTCATTGTACTCATCATCATGAATAACTTTTGAGGGACCAAATCTGAAATCGCGAAAAAAATTCCGCTGTTCCCTACATTTATGTTCGCATAACTCGTCAAAATGTAGGGAACAGCTGATTTTTTTTTCACAATATCAGGTTTGGCCCCATAGTAATAGTTGTTCATAATGACGAGTACAGTCACGAGCACTAATATGCCAACACTTGGCAACTTTCAATGTCGATTTTTTCGTGAAATAACGAATGCAACGTTGAAATATGACACTTTACACAAACCTATGGGTTCGAAAATACTTTGTTCGTAATAACATAAAATTTAATTCAAAACTCAAGGAGAAAATTTTCTTTGATTTATAGCTAAGTCTATACATACTTATTCTCGTGACTGTACAATGACCCCTTACGAGGATAACGGTGATTAAAATGACACCCTGTATAAGCTAACAGACTAAAAATAATATTAATAATAATAATATGTACAGTCGCGAACACTAATATGTCAACACTTGGCAACTTACAATTGCGATTTTTTCGTGAAATGACGAATGCAACGTTTAAATACGACACTTTACACAGACCTATGGGTTCGAAAATACTTTGTTCGTAATAACATAAAATTTCCTTCAAAACTAAAGGAGGATACATACTTTTGCTCGTGACTGTACATGTATATAAAAAAAGAGGGAAAAGCACCTGAACCCTAATTGCGTAACACACTATCAATCTCAATTTGAATAATTTTGAAGGATATTGCGAATCCATTTCTTCATATGTTTGAAAAACTTGTCTGCTAACAATGTAAATACCGCAATGAATGCTGTTGAACTGTCAAAATGAAACCTATTGCTACTGATAGTGTGTTACGCAATTACCCAGCTGGGCAATGCCGATTCCTTGGCCAACAAATAGGCCAGCTTTCTGGTCACGTGAAGAGTCGACGACCAACTGCTTGGCGCTGTCGAAAAACGACGTCCAAAAACCAAGTGAGTACTCGGACCCCAAGGTCCTAGTTTTTCGACTCCAAACGGCTCGAACATATTACATATATGTATATGTAGGTAGCCAAATTGTAAGGGCATGGTGGTTGTGGGCGTGGTTGGTGGTGGTGGTGGTGGGGGTGGTAATGTTGTTGGTTTTTGTTGTTGTTTGTTGGTTGTGTTGTGAGTGTTGTATTGTTGTTGTTGTATTGTGTGTGTTGTTGTTGTTGTTATGGTGTGTTTGTGTGTTGTTGTTGTTTGTTTGTATGACGTTTTTTAGTTAAATGTTATGTTGTTGGCTTGCAGCATGCAATTGTTATATAAATAAATAAATAAATAAGCAACCTCGTAATTTTGACGATACAGCGATAGGTTATGGTCGGATTTGCTGACGTCAATGTGTAAATAGTTGACCTAGATTTAGGCTAAAGCAATTTGTTTGTTAATTGAAAATAAAGATAAAGTTATACTTACAAGGCTTATTTGAAATAACTGAAAACGTGTTTAAGGGTCCCACGACTTCATACGCGTGAAATTTCATGTTTATTATCATGAGTCTGCGTATCACTGGTCAGTTTATTAAATTCGCCAGTTTCGTTGATTAGTCAGTTTCACTGATTCGTCAGTTTTACCGATTAGACAGTTGTTCCAGTGTTTGCCAGTTTTCGAGTGAATTATAAGTTCGGTTCAAACCTTTTGTTTTTAGATAAACCTCATTTGAATACGATTTAAAATACGGTCTTTTTTGGACATAAATTGATTGTTTTTTCGACTAAATATACAGACAAAAACATATTGTTTGTGTGTTTTTAAAATCTCTTTCGATTTTTGATCATTTAAATCAATTAAGGTAATCTATTATCATGGAGGCCAATTAATTAAAATAAATTAGAACTGACAGTGTGATAGATAATGCTGTTTCATTTATTTTTAAAATATCATATCATTATCAGACATAATTATTATGTCAAATAAGACTATCTAAAAGTACCTATCAACAGTAAAACAAACAAGTAATTTTAAAAACAGTTTTGTGGTTCAAGTAACTTACAATTTCATAAAAAGGGATCTTAATACTAAGACTCCACTGTCCGACTGTCTGCCTGTCTATCACCAGGCTGTATCTCAAGAACCGTGATAGCTAGAGAGTTGAAATTTTCACAGATAATCTATTTCTGTTGCCGCTATAACAAGAAATACTAAAAACCGAATAAAATAAATATTTAAGGGGGCTCCCATACAACAAACGTGATTTTTTCAGCGTTATTGTCTTGTGATACGGAACCCTTCGTGGGCGAGTCCGACTCGCACTTGGCCAGTTTTTAATGTATAATTAACCCTGTATAACCCACTAAATAAAAACTCAAACTAATAACATTATGTTTAATGTCAACGATGGAAATTTTTATACAATGAAGTCAGGATCGGTTGTAACTCAATTAATATTCTTGATTGATTACAGACGCATAGGATCTATAGTAATTACAATTCCTAAGAGCAATTAAAAATTACTTTGTATCAAGAAAACGGTTAAAAAATCATGACATTACACCATGATGCTATGTTCACATGCACGCCGTGCAGCCCGGCGGGCTGCCTGGCGGGCTGCGCGGCATGCAGCCCGCCCCAGGTCGGCGAACATTCAAGCTGTTCACACGCACGCCGTCGTGTCAGTCAGCACGCCCGGTTCGCGGCATTCACGTTCACAGGCGCGTTTACGGGCTCGGGCGTACCGTTTACACGCTCGTGAATGTGAATGTGCACGTTGAATGTCGATTTGAACGCGCGCGTGTGAACGTAGCATCAGGTTTTAATTACATAAAAATAGTTAATATTTTTTGCAATAAGTCTCTGACAGACCTATACAGGGTGAATTTTCAACACTAGAAATCTAAGGTGTCAATGTCTTTTTAGGGTTCCGTACCCAAAGGGTAAAAAAACCGGGACCCTATTACTAAGACTTCGCTGTCTGTCCGTCCGTCCGTATGTCTGTCACCAGGCTGTATCTCATGAACCGTGATAGCTAGACAGTTGAAATTTTCACATATGATGTATTTCTGTAGCCGCTATAACAACAAATACTAAAAACAAAACAAAATAAAATAAATATTTAATACAACAAACGTGTTTTTTTTTTTCGGCGTTTTTGCCTTGTGGTACGGGACCCTTCGTGTGCGAGTCCGACTCGCACTTGGCCAGTTTTTTAAATATTTCTTATTTCTCTAAATGTCAGAAAAAAAAATACAAATTAATTCAACAATGAATTACTTGTAAAAAACATCCACTTGTATAATTTCCTAAGGTAGTTTTCACTTGCTTATAAAGGGTTATTGGTAAAACATTAACAACCTCTTATGAGGTCATTGTACTCATCATTATGAACAACTTTAACTTTGGGACCAAACCTGAAATTACGAAAAAAAAAACAGCTGTTCCCTACATTTTGACGAGTTATACGAACATAGATGTAGGGAACAGCGGATTTTTCTTTCGCGATTTCAGGTTTGGTACTGTGTAAGTACTCATCAATATGAACAATGTTTGCTATATAACCAAGGATAAATAAAAAAATAGAGCTATACCTTAGGTATGACGTATCTATATACTTTAATAGTAGATTGTTTGCCAAGGAAGCAAACAACTATTTTGTAGGCGAGGGATTCAACGTCCGTCACTCGAGATTAAAATAGTGTTGCTCCCGAGGTTGACACTCTACTTTTTATCACCCTCTATGAGAAAATAAGTAAGTGCAACGTATGAATAAGAATAGTACGTTTATTTATTTATATACAATTACGTGAGGAAGACATACTCATTTTTTATAAAACTAAGTGAAATCCAAATTTGAGGGAACATTGACAAACGAAAGAGATTATTGAAGTTTTAGTCAGTAAGTGTCCGACACTCCCTTCCGCTCCAACCAGAGCGAGAGGGGTCATTTGATGCTTTCCCACCCCAAAAAAAAAAAAGTATTTTTAGTATTTTTTTACAAAACGCATTGTTTTGTAATTTATGTGTCCATTATTAAAAGGATGATGACCAAAAAGAAATTGAGATAAAAAAGTTACCCATAGTTATTATTTCGTACCAAATAAGGTAGGTACTTACTAAATAAGGGTATCTTAAAAACAATTTCAAACGACTTAAATTCGCATTAATGCTTATGGAGTGTTAGAATTATCAGATCTAAGTATAAAGAAAAATATAATTTTATTAAAATAAAAATATTTTCCGACACCATTAATAAATACATAAATCAGACGATAATAAATAAAGACTTTTTTTCGATGCCGTATTTAGAACAATGTCAACTCACATTCGTTCTACGTAGAATTAGAAAGATAATCCATAGAAAAACAGTACAGTAAAATGGTTAATTTAGGAAAGTATTTTACTTTTTAAAATATGTTTTATTTTTTAAACTAATCACTGTTTTATGGTTTGGTTATGGTTTGGAATTCTCTGATAAAAAGACGTATTGATAGATAAATACTGTGACGTAGTATCAATTAGTGTTAACTTAGGTAGCATAACTGCAATAACGCAACCTAAACTTCAATGTCACTACAAATGACTTCAGTTATTTCATTCATTAAAATGTAATCAAGTAAGTACGCTCAAGTTACCTTATTCAAATACCTACTTAAAGAATAAAACGTAATTATGAAAAACAAAGAAATAAAACTCACCGTTTCCGTTTTCGGTCTTCTTTTTGGCCATAATAACTCCGTTATTCTCAATAGTGGTAGAAACTCCGTTCAGCTCCCTCATTTTCACGAATTAAAAAGTTAAATTCAGAAACAAAAGAAAAGGACCGATTCGCGCGTTTTCAAACGTCACTTTGACACTTCGCTTTGGCGCCAACTGGTGGTACTGCGACTACGTGTTAACAGCCAAGGTAATATCGATCGACAAAAAAAGGAGAATGGTTTAATTGTTTTATTTTGTAAAAGGACTAGATTGTGAATTATTTAAAAGTTAAACGGAGCTGTTTATTGTACAGCGACGTATGAACAAATGATCGCTATGACTGTAAAGTTTCTTATATTTATACAAAAAATACGTAGTTTTCTGCTACAGTTAACATTGTGTAAGATTCGCTGTGTTAAGTCGGTGGTTTGTTGATATTAATATATTTTTTTTGTTACACAATATTTTTTTTTGATTGCGACATGTTTATCTTGTCTAATTAAAAGAGTAGCGGTAGAGATATATTTTATATTGTGGCCTTTGTGTCCAAGTGGTGACCGATAAACTGACCCACGCGGTGGTGTACAGCCACGAGCACTAATATGTCCAACACTTGGCAACTTTCAATTGCGATTTTTTCGTGAAATGACGAATGCAACGTTGAAATACGACACTTTGCTTAAACCTATGAGTTCAAAAATACTACTTATGTTCGTAATAACATAAAATTTCTTTAAAAAATAAAGGAGAAAATTGCCTTTGAATAAAGCCAAGTGTATACATACATATGCTCGTGACTATACGTGAACGTGATGGTCTTAAAATATATCGGTATCAAAAATAAGAAATTTTGGAGATAGCTTTAAACGATAGTAATAAAAAAAAAGGCGAAAAAAAATCAGCTGTCTACATTTATGTTCGTCTAACTCGTCAAAATGTAGAGAACAGCTGTTTTTTTTTTCACGATTTCAGGTTTTGTGCCATAGTAAAAGTTGTTCATAATGATGAGTAAAATCACTTGTTTAAGTATCGGTCACTAATTACCAGTCACCCTATATAATTGCCATCATTATGCCGAAAGTGATTAAAAGTGCGAGCAGGGATATAAGGTAAAGAAAGGTTATTTGGTGGGCTGAGGAAGGAACACGGGTGGGTTTTAGTCAGTAAGAGTCTGACACTCCCTTCCGCTCCACCTAGAGCGGGAGGAGTCATTTGATAAATCCGGAAAAAAATTAAAATATTTGGTGAGGGAGGCAATTTGGTGATAGACTCTTAAAAGTGTTCCAAAACGTTACCTATGCAAAGGATCAGTTAGGATCGTAACAGGTGGCGTTCTGGTGGTGGTTGTGGTTGAGAAGAAGGTGTTAGTTTATCTATGTATGGTACGTGTATTTATTAGATCATAGGTTCTCAACGTGGGTGATAACTTTTAAGATTTTCAGGGAGACAGTAGAAGACCCGGAGAAAATTATATAGGGTGACTGGTAATTAGTGACCGATACTTAAACACGTGATTTTACTCATCATTATGAACACCTTTTACTATGGGACCAAACCTGAAATCGCGAAAAAAACATCAGCTGCTCCCTACATTTTGACGGGTTAAGCGAACATAAATGTAGGGAACAGCTGTTTTTTTTTTGCGATTTCAGGTTTGGTCCCATAGTAAAAGTTGTTCATAATAATGAGTAAAATCACTTGTTTAAGTATCGGTCACTAATTACCAGTCACCCTATATATCCTATCTTATGACTATATAATATAATCGTGGTGAATAGCTGTTTGAAATTCGCGACAGATAGTATCTAAGTAAAAAAAAAACGGGTTCTAGAAAAAATTAAAAAATCTCAAAGTGGGCAAACATATTTTCAATATCTAATGCACAGGGCAATAGATATTGAAAACATGAGTCTGATAAGTTTGAAAACAAACTGTCGTTGTGGTGTAGGTATAACAACAAAACATTAACTAAGGAAGTTATATAATTCCATTTTACGGAAAATAAACAATTAGTTTATCGAAGTATTACATTCAGAGATAACCTTTTGTTGCTAACAAAACATTTTGTTGGATCGTGATTGTTCTTATATACGTAGTGTCGTTCATAGGTTAGCATAAGCATATTCAGCCTATAATGTTTCCACTGCTGGGACACGGGCCTCTTCTCAAATTCAAATTCATTTATTTCGTGAACACAGGGTAAATACAAAAGGTGTTATAAATACATAAGATCCGAGCTGTGCCCCGCCAAAAGGCATACAAAATATCAAAGGTTACATAATGTCATGTGATATATAAATAAAAAATTAATACAACAATAATCAAAATTATTTAGTATGTTATAATTGGATTTAGTTAACAAGTATAATTAAAATTTGTCATTTAAATATTCGTCAACAGAATAATACACCTTGCTATTTAACAATTTGAACAGATTTCTTTTAAATTCGTTAATGTTAATACTTGAGATAACTTGTCCTGGTAACTTATTATATAGTTTTTGAGCCATTGCATAAAAACTGTTACTATGAAATTGTGTTTTTGTTGCTAACACCTGCAATTTTTTTTAACGCCGTTTACTTTCTTTCTCCTCGAGATCCCAGTGTGCTATAATCTACCACGTGGGCCCAGTGCGGGTTGGTAGATGTCATATATCTTCAAATTTTTGGTTCTAGGACATGCTGGTTTCCTCACGATGTTTTCCTTCACAGTTTTTAGAGCAGTGGTGATGAAGTATTTACACAAAGTAAAGCACCTGTCTGGGTTCAAAACCACGAACTACAACTCAACCTACAATTTAAGTTCTAAGCTCTTACGTATATCTTCGGAATCACGTGTCATATATACCTATATATGATTCTAATATAAAAGACTCTCCTAATCAGTCATTACGTAAAAATGTTTTATATATGTTGACCTCTTCGTTGGGGAGCACATGGCCGGTCTGGTTTCTTTACTTATCACTAGAAGTTCAAGTAACGACATTGTTTTCAAGTGGTGGCTACAAGGAAGATTAGAAATATTTTTAATAAGGCCAACCAAATGTCGACTACTCGAGAAGTATGGAAGAAAAAGCCATGTTGCGCCGATCCTAAATACATTGGGATAAGGGTAAGTGAATGATGATGAAGATGGTGCTGAAGGAATGAAAGAATAATTATTACTATTTTAAATATTAGCATAGACTATATAAATATTATCATGTTAAGGATTTGAAATAAATACGACTCTAACCTATTATACAGGGTTATTGGTAAAACATTAACTACCTCTTAAGAGGTAATTGTACTCATCATTATGAACAACTTTTGCTATGTGACCAAACCTGAAATCGCGAAATACAATCAGCTGTTCCCTACATTTTGACGAGTTATACAAACATAAATGTAGGGAACAGCTGATTGTTTTTCGCGATTTCAGGTTTATTATACACCCAATTAAACACATCAGGGGGCCTAAAAAGGCCACTTTTGCAGAATCATAAAAGGAATTCATCAAATCATATTATAAATCATAATAGACAGTTATCTGTTAAGTTAATCGTATCAAATCCCATTGGTGAAGGATTTTTCAGTTATTTTTTTTTTGTCTGTGCTTAAATACCAATCCAAATCCAATCCCAATCTCTTGCAACGAAAAAAAGCAAAATACGTTTATGATTCTGCCAAAGTGGCCTTTTTAGGCCCCCTGATATTTATAATAATATTGAATTGCTTCTTAGCCCTTTTTCTCTCTCCTAGTTTTGCTGTGCCCGACAGGGGTCCATATTGATCTTTTACTTTGTTATAACATTTATGTAATACATATGGAATGCAATAAAGAATTGAGTATTGTAATGGCGCGAAGCTGTCGACTATTTGTGTTCTGCTCGTGATTAACTCTATTTTCATTATTATTTATTATTCGAGTTATCTTATCTTTTTGCATGCTCGTGTTTCTGCGACAAATAATTATATTTATCTTTCTTTCACGTTCACCGTCATCTTCATTCCAATCTAGTGTTGCTACCCTTCCCGTCTTTTTCACATCTCATCCCGGTTCTTTCATTTTTTAGGTTTAACTCCGAAGTTATTATATTTGGTCCAAAAATAAAATCATGCAGATATATAGATACATTTTTGAGTTATTAATTAGACATTATTTTAAATTGTAATTATTAGTGCTTATTCACTTGCAAAATGTTGAGCAATATTTTTAACTTTAATCAATTTGTGTACTACAATCGTTATCAATCATTCAACTCCTAACTAATTCGTTTTTAATAATAACGTGATTGCTTTTAGTTACGGCATTAATAAAGTCGTTAACAGCTTCATTTTCTGTTGATTTATGTCTTTTATTCGGCAGCTTTACATTACAATGAAACGTCTGAACTCAAAATTAATCAAAAGTGAAAAATTAATTAATTAGTGAACCAATCAAAAAATGTTGGATATCGCATATCTTTCACTCGTGCTCTGAAAATTTAACTATAATTTTGCTGGGACACAGGCCTCCTCTCTGTGATGGGCCATAATCCACCAGGCGGGCCACAGGTTGGTGGATGACACATGTCTTCGATTTTTTTTCTAGGACATTTTCTACTTACGAAAAATGTTTAAGCTCTAGAATCATGTGCTAAATTTATGCTAACCAGTTTCCGCGTAGATGTCTCCCTGTCACCCTGTATATGTCCTTCTACTCCACATTTGCCTTGTAAATACCCGTTTGTTAAGCGCCTTTCATTCATCCTCTCAATTTGACCAAACCATCTAAGCTACTCTTTTAAATTTTTACCCGACTGCGTCAGAAGGAGGGTTATGTTTTTCGAGTGTATGTATGTATATATATTTCTTTGCACGCTCTGTAGCCTAAACTGCTTAATCGATTTCAGCTTGAGAGGTGCCGTTAGATTTGTCTTAATTGTGAGACTAATTATCCGTCATCCGTCAGTCGTTCGGTGTGATCTGGTTTCCCAATAATCTCTTGTTGATTTCTTTAACTTGATTTGTGATGATTTTGTTCCTCTGATTGTAATTTTGCTATGGTTGATAATTGTTTTTATAATTCTTGTGATTAGCATTATTCTTCTATTCTTCAATTAAATAGAAGAATTATTTGATATCCTTTATGCTAATCACATGAATTATAAAAATAATTATCAACCATAGCAAAATTACAATCAGAGGAACAAAATCATCACAAATCAAATTAAAGAAATCAACAAGAGATTATTGGGAAACCAGATCACACCGAACGGACGGCTGACGGATGACGGATAGCGCTTCTGCATGCAACGCTGTCAGAAACCATAGACCGTCAAAGAAAGACCAGAGAGCCTGGCGTGCCGCCTGCGGCAGCCTCCTTTCAGTGACCGCGTCTGTCGCGCTCCTGGGCCGGGTAGTAGCATCTAACACGGCCATCCTGATCATGCGTCGTCCTCGACAGCATCATAAAGGTCCGGCAATGTTTGCATGGCTTCGTCAGCTGGACGGGAAGGCGCAGCGACTGGCTCTGCACCATGATGAGCAGAAGTGGTGTCTTCTGTGAAACCAATAAGAAAGACTACCGTCCCTCGGACAGCACACACATCTGCCTATTCTTTTGCTTGCAGTCAATTCGTCTTACGTGGCTTTTTTCTTTCATTCATCAGACACATAAATTGACTAGCTAAACAGTCTATGGGATACCAAGACGTCTTAAAGTTTCATTCATCACATAGAAACATCATAAAGCATGTCATTGACATTCATACATCATGCAAGACAGATGACAATGATGATGAAGATGATGATGATGTTCATTCATGGTCATGTAGGGCGTTTAGCGCCAAAAGGATCGTCTCGCAGTCCGTCCTCTACATGACCCGTTGTGTAGGGTGATTACCAAATCACCGAAAGGAACGTCTCGCAGTCCGTCTTCTACACAACTCATCGTGTAGGGTGATTACCAAATCACCGAAAGGAACGTCTCGCAGACCGTTCTCTACACGGCCTATCGTGTAGGGTGATTACCAAATCACCGTAAGGAACGTCTCGCAGTCCGTTCTCTACACGGCCTATCGTGTAGGGTGATTACCAAATCACCGTAAGGAACGTCTCGCAGTCCGTTCTCTACACGGCCTATCGTGTAGGGTGATTACCAAATCACCGTAAGGAACGTCTCGCAGTCCGTCCTCTACACGGCCTATCGTGTAGGGTGATTACCAAATCACCGTAAGGAACGTCTCGCAGTCCGTCCCCTACACGACAGCTGACAATGATGATGAAGATGATGATGATGTTCATTCATGGTCATGTAGGGCGTTTAGCGCCAAAAGGATCGTCTCGCAGTCCGTCCTCTACATGACCCGTTGTGTAGGGTGATTACCAAATCACCGAAAGGAACGTCTCGCAGTCCGTCCTCTACACAACTCATCGTGTAGGGTGATTACCAAATCACCGAAAGGAACGTCTCGCAGTCCGTCCTCTACACGGCCTATTGTTTAGGGTGAAACCGGTCAGGTACCTCGCACTTTACCTGACGTAGACGTCTCGCAGTCCGTCTACTGTCTAACCTCAAGATCTGCAGAACCCTCTATGGCAATGCAGACCTCTCACGACACGCAAGCACACTCACGCTCAAAGAATGCAGCGCAAGTCTCAGAAACTACTCGTCTTTCCAGAGTACCATGTACTGAGCAGCAGCTTGCGTCGTCTTGCCACAGGAGCCGGCCAACAAGCGCAGCTCACACCGCCCACTCGGCAGCGCGCGCGTGACCCTGTAAGGCCTGGTCAATTAAAAAATCACTGAATATATCAAAATTAAAAAAAAATATTTTTGAAGACTTAATACCTAATTTAAGTCTTCAAAAAAAATTTTTTTTATCAAAACCTATCGCGTGGGGTATCAAAATAAAGGGTGATTACAAAAATATATACAACTTATATTATATGGTTAAAAGTAATTCGAAGTGACAAATCGTAAAAAACACGTACCAAGAACTGAATCGTCTGCAAAAATCTTTCACATTTGTAAACTAAAAAGCTGAAAATAAAAAAAAATAAAAAACCCGACTGCGGTAAAAAACCTAAGTTAAAAAAACTGAAAAGCTAAAAACAAGCCCATTTTTATTATATTTACAATTAATTAAAATGGGTCCTTTTTTTGTCATAACTGAGGTGCAATATTTTCATTATTATTAAAAATACAGCTACAACCTCTTTAAACTATGTGGTTCATGTCATGTGCTGTGTAGTCAAATTCTTTGACATAGTTTCTCTGAGTATGTATTTTGTTTAAAAATAGTAATTAACTACGCAACAAAAATAATTAATTTAGCTTACATAGTGCGCATGTTTCTTTGTTGCATAATCACCCAATATTTTTTCCTCTGCTGGGACACAGGCCTCCTCTCTGAGATAAGAAGTGGGCCGTAATCCACCACGCAGGCCCAGTGCGGGTTGGTAAATGTCATATGTCTTCGAATTTTTTGGCTCTAGGACATGCCGGTTTCCTCACGATGTTTTCTTTCACCATTTTGAGAGCAGTGATGATGAAATTAACTACACAAAGTAAATTACCTGATTGGGTTCGAACTCACGACCTACAACTCTTACGTCGGAGACGATACCACTCTGCCACCGCTGCTCTTCTTTGCTGGTTATACTTAATGCTACTTTTGTTGACGGACAAAAATGCTTTTTCTATACTGATTATAAAAAGGTAAAATTTGTGAGTCTGTATCTAAGATCTTTGGAACGATTCCGAAAATGTGCTGATTATCATTTGTGAAGTTTCACTAGCTAATTTTATTTGACTAGACCATTATTTACACAAAGTAAAGCGCTTGTCTGGGTTCGAACCTACGACCTACAACTCGTAAGTCGCGGCCGTTACCACTTGGCCACCACTGCTCCAAATTATTTCATCACCACTGCTCTCAAAACGGTAAAGGAAAACATCGTGAGGAAACCGGCATGTCCTAGAACCAAAAATTCATAGACATGTGACATCTGCCAACCAGCACTGGGCCCACGTGGTGGATTACGGCCCACTCCCTCTCACCAAGAGGAGGCCTGTGTCCCAGCAGTGGGAACATTATAGGCTGATATGTATGTATGACCATTATTACACCTTTGCAAATTCTGTTCCCATAGTTTTATTAGTCTTCACACTGGAATGACTAGATTTTAAAGGAAATATAAATTATTCCTTGTGAAGTGACTATGACTAAGTTTTGTATCTGGAGGGAACTGTGAACTGTGAACATACAGAATTTATTTTCCACAAGATGAATCGAGTCGAAAATTTACTTCCCGTCTTTACAAATCAAAAAACCCATGATGAATCAACAGATCTGAGAATCCTCCTGAATGAAGCTGTATAGAGGTAAATGCTGTTGTATTTTCTCAGAAATAACAGGCTATGGACCAAAGGTTTACGAATTCGCGTTTCGATTTCTCGATGCTTATTAAGTTACTAGGTTTTCCCTGCGACTTTGCCTTTGTGGAGGTTGGAATTTATGACACTGGAACGTAGGTACTACCGGGATTAAAAGTATGTCCTAACCCAGGTTTGCGTGTCCATCTGTATGGCAAATTTCATTCCCGGAAAGCACGTTAAGCCGTTGGTCCCAGCCATAGAAATTTAAATATATAAAACTCAAAGGTGACTGACTGACTGACTGACATAATGATCTATCAACGCACAGCCCAAACCACTGGAGGGATCGGGCTGAAATTTGGCATGCAGGTAGATGTTATGACGTAGGCATCCGCTAAGAAAGTATTTTTCGAAATTCCACCCCTAAGAGAGTGAATGGGGGGAGGGTAAAATTTCACGTGGACGAAGTCGCGGGCGGAAGCTAGTGTAATATAATATCTATGGTCCCGGCTGTCATTCGTGGATCTTTGACAGTCGTTACGGGTCGTCAGAAGCCCGAAAGTCTGACAACCAGTCCAAAGACTACAATATAATGCTGTATAAAACCAGTCTTACCAAGGGGTATCGTATTACCCAGTAACTGGGTTGTGGTGGTCAGATAGGCAGTCACTCCATGTAAAATACTGGTATTCAACTGCATTCGGTTAGACTGGAAGCCGACCCCAACATAGTTGGGAAAAGGCTAGGCAGATGATGATAGTTTGTGATGACGAATGCTAAATATTATGACCAGGAAGGAAAATGAATTCTGAGATGAGGGTCAGTAGTAAGAAAAAGACGCGTTAAGCTGACTGATACCAAATAAATGGAGGTAAGGACTGACTAAAAACCTTTAAGGAAAATATGAGGAAAACTTTATGATTTAAAGTCGCCAAAACATCTTAGGTGGACGTGACGTAAAATGTTATACCAATATTAGTATTGTAATGGTCATTATAAGGAAGAGCGCAGATGTCTGAGATACAGATATTTTTATCTGGTTCAGACTTCACTATAAAACTAAGAAAATTTTAAATTGTCCTTCCTGTATATCTGTCTAAATGTAACATAATTTTTTGTGACAAATTATTATTATTTCGTTTATTTTTCTGTTATCTTATTCTATTACATTTTTAAATATTTCTTAAAATATAATAAATGTTATCTTTTTATGATTCTGCCAAAGTGGCCCTTTTAGGCCCCCAGGTTGTTTGTTAATATGTTAAAAACAATTACTCATAATACAAAACAGGTAATTAATATACACACATCAACACGGTCTAGGGATATTTTTAAAAAAGCGAATTACTATCAATGTGTTAATTATTTATATGACATGTATATATTTAAAAAATACGTTATTTAATATTCTACCATTTTTTAATAATGGTTAAGGTACTTAGATTAAAATTTCAGGATTTTATGGAAAAAAAATGAAGCATAGACGGAAATCGTATATGAATGAACTTTTAATTTGTGAGTAAAAACTGAAAAAAATAGAAAAATCATTTAATTTGTGTTTATAAACTTGAAGTTAGTAGTCTGAGAAAGCGCCCATGATGTTCATAACACATCGGCAACGATTCGGCATGCTCAGAACAAGGTTGTCAATGTCTTGCTGCGGAATATTGTCCCATGTCCTTCTGAGGTGCGCAAAAAGTTGATCTTCTGTAGCCAGATTTTCAGGAACTTCCTTCAGAGCTCTTCTTTGCAGCATATCCCACGCATGCTCAATGGGATTTAGATCTGGCGATTGAGCAGGCCAGTCTAAGGCCCTAACATTATGTGTATGTAACCAAGCTGCTACCGTTCTCGCCGTGTGTGCCCGGGCATTGTCGTGCATGAGCAGGAAATCTTGCCCCATTTGTGTTCTGTGGGGCAAGATTACGGGCCCCAGCACCTGTTGAACGTATCGTTCTGCCGTCATATTGCCCCGCACCCAAACGAGATCCGTCCGTCCTCCAAGACGAATTCCTGCCCAAACCATAATTGTTCCTCCTTGGTATGGGTGAACTTCCTGAGGGTTCTGGAGACGGCTCCATCGTCCAGGAACTCGCCAAACACGCGTCCTTCGTGAATCTGGATGGAAGCCGAACCTGGATTCATCCGTGAACAGCACATTGGACCATTGCTCACGGCCCCAGTCCACGTGGTTCCGAACCCATTCTAATCGTCGTCCACGATTGCCTCTCCGTAAAGGTGGGACCCGGAGTGGTCTACGAGAGCGTAGATTGCTTTCATGCAGTCGCCTTCTTACAGTTTGGTCACTCACAAGCACTTGGTGTTCCACTCGCAGCCTTTGGACCAATTGAGTCGCCGTTGCATTTGGTTGTGCTCGCGCAGTAATTTGCAAAAATCGGTCTTGTCTGGGGGTAGTGATGCGACTTGGCCCCCGGTGCCTCTCCGCTACTTCACCTGTGGCACGATAGCGTGTCCACAATCTTGAAATTACATTTTGATGGGTCCCTATGGCCTCAGCAACATTACGCTGAACAGATCCAGCTTCCAGCATTCCCACAGCTCGTAACATCTCCGCCCTCGTCAAATGTCGGCGTTGCATGGCTACAATACCTCAATTTTAACTTTATCTTTCGTTTAAAAATGAAAAAAAAACTGTAAGTAAACGTAATTCGTATTGTTTTCTAAATTTCGCACAAATGAAAATTCCCTCTCCTATACATCAAGACATTTTTTGCCACCGAAACAAAAGAATTTTCAAAAATTTAAATTTGGAATTAGTCTGAGATAAATTACAAACAAATCGGTGTATAAAAGATTCCAATGCGGCCAGTACTTTTCGAGTTATTTAATTGAGTATGAAATATCCCTAGACCGTGTTGATGTGTGTATTAGGGAAATATAATTTAAAAAATTATGACCATTACGGCGTTTTAGAGAAGGGAAATAACATCTAAAATAGGAAAACCGCAAGTGAATGATGTGTTCTACGTGACAATATTATTTAATTCAGTCTGACGTCTTCTTCTGGGATAAACTTAGGTTTCGGGATCTTATTGCAATGTAGGTACGTCAGTTTTATTCGTCACTAGCGCCCCCGCGCCGCTCCACACGGGGGCAATGTACTGAGGGCCTAAAAAGGCCACTTTGGCAGAATCATAAAAGGATAACGTAATGGATAGTTAACTGTTAAGTTAATCGTATCAAATCCCATTGGTAAAGGATTTTTCAGTATTTTTTTTTTGGCTGTGCTAAAATACCAATCAATCCAATCCAAATCCAATCCCAATCTCTTTGATTACCTACGTAGTGCAGCGAAAAAAAGAAAAACACGGACTGTCTTCGCCTTATTATAATTCATGTTGTTATCCTTTTATGATTCTCCAAAGTGGCCTTTTTAGGCGCCCTGATGTGACGACATATCAAAACATTTCGTGTTTTAACTAAGTTAAATTTACATAACCTGAAATAGCGAAAAAAAAAATCAGCTGTTCCCTACATTTATGTTCGTATAACTCACCAAAATGTAGGGAACAGCTGATTTATGTTCGTATAACTCACCAAAATGTAGGGAACAGCTGATTTTTTTTTCGCGATTTCAGGTTTGATCCCATAGTTAAAGTTGTTCATAATGATGAGTACAATGACCTCTTAGGAGGTTGTTAATGTTTTACCAATAACCCTATAAATGTGTGTTAAATTAATGTCGCCATTAAAGCGGCACGCTGTAACACGTTCTCTACAAATGTAAATCACAATACATAAAAAAAAAAATAATGAGCTGAGCTAAATTTCACAAATAGGCATCTTTAGATAATAAAGTCAACAAAAAATAAAACAACTTCAATGTAATAATCTTCTCTTATCTCCACTTATTTAATTATTACCTAATTTGTTGAAACACAAAATAATAATTCAATACTTAAGTCTTTGTGATGGGTATAATTATTTATCTTAATAACTGAAGTATTAATTATAATTAATAATAATGGTAGGTTATCAATAAGCAATAGTCAGTAGGTACCTATGTATTTTACAGTTTTAAAATATAGTGGTGGATATAGTGAGGTTAGGTCTTACAGCCCGATTCAAACTTTTTATCGGCTTGGAACATGAGGCGAGTCCCTGCGCAGTATCATATTCACGTGTCAGCGCGGGTGAGGGGTGAGGTACTGCGCAGCGAGGCGCGTAGTTCAGAGCCACCATAAAGTTTGAATCAGGCCGTACCTAACCCCCGGTGGGTAGCATTGTCGAGGCGGGGGTCTCAGTAGTCGTGGCTTGGTCACCCACGGTGAAGCGAAGAGGAACCCGAGGAGGGGCCGCTCGTCAGGGCTTTTGCATGTAAGCCGACGATGTAGCGGCCAACAAGTAGGTTGCGGTGCCGCTTGGGCGACATCGCAACTGAGGCGGGCAGCGATATCGTATAGGAGGCATCGCGGCTGAGGGTTGGAGGCCGCAACGAGAGAGGAGTGTTGGTATGACGTTGGCCGCTCTCCCTATCCTCTGCGGCCGAAAATTGGCAGGCGGCGCGGGGCCAATGACTTGACCCGTCGGGGTGCCCAGACGCGGGGTCGTCTGGCGACCATGTGCTGGTTTGGTCCCTGGGGTGGTCACGGCGTTCTGGTGCGCCGGTGATGGGGGTACTCCCCAGAGGAGGTCCGGTGACGGACAGCCGCGGCGGGATCACGGATGAGTGCTAACGCGTGCCCGGGTTCCCGCCGTAAGCGGCAGAGGAGGACACCGTGGAGTAAGTAAGATTTCTACCATTAACAATTTTCCATAAGGGATTGGTGGTTGGTGGTAGAAATCTTACTTAGAAAGATATAGGTAATGATTCTACTGATTATAATTCTCTAAATATGTACCTGTTACTGTCGCGAATCATATTTTGATTAAAATACAACCTGACACTGACCTGCAAATTGCAAAAAACGCAAGAAAATTTGAATTTCGCGTTGACCGCGTTCAAAATCGACCGTCACGTTCATTATGTTACGTTTTGTTTGGCAAACTCGCCCTCTGTCGGCGCGACGACGCGTTCCGAATCGCCGAACGAGACGTATAAACGCGATGATCACTTTCGTTAAAGACGCGGGGTCTGTCTAGAAACTAAAGTTATCAAAACAATACTATTACACTTGAAGTTATGGACACAAAACCACCTTCAAGGCGGACACAGCCTTCGGATGAATCATTCAACAAATATTTTTATCACAGATAGACCAAAGGGTTTTTTGCGGCGTTCAGTGGTCATGCTTATACGGTTGATAGATTATGTTTACAATACCGTAACAGAAGAGGTTATAAAAGTTCGGAATACTCCAGAATCTTTGGCGACTACATGACCTAAGGCGCGGTCTTTGTCGGACTGCATAGAAAAGAAAGAGAAGCGCGATGACACAACGCTGGTAATTTATTGCAAAATATGAAGGGATTATCTATTTGCAAAAAAATCTATTGTTTAGACAAAAAAATTAAAACACTAGTACTTTAGTATGTTGTATAATAATCTGACAAAAAATCAGAATGATTGTAGGTTTATTAATATGGTTTTTATTGTAAAAAGAAAGTTTTTAGAGGTATATTCATGATTTTTTTTATCGTATCAAATTAGTTGTATTATGTTTTCAACACATTATCGACCTAGCATATATCCTGAAGAATATCATATATTTTTCTAATTTTGTTTACTGTAGTCGATAATATACTTTTATTGTTTCTAAAACTTGCGTTTAGGTCCTGTAAGTCCCTTAAAGGTGCTGTGATCCGTAAAATTCTGTTAGTGTTGTCCATCATAATCAGCCTATAATGGTTTCACTTCTTGGATACAGGCGTCCTCTCTGTGATAGGGGGAGTGTGGCCGTAATCCACCACGCGGGCCAAGGAGGTTGGTAGACGTCACATGTCTTCGAATTTTTGGTTCTAGGACAGGCCGGTTTCTCACGATGTTTTCCTTCACTATTTGTAATATGCAAGCATTTAAAAAAGGTTTTAAAAATGCCACTTTTACAAGCTACTGCTACTTTTTGATTTTAAGCCTCTGCAACCTCTAAATAGGAAGTTGGGGACACTCCCTTCCGCTCCACCCAGAGCGGGAGGGGTCATTTGATGATTTCATATACGCAAAAAAAAAAGGGGCAATGGAGAGGGCTATATGCTTGGAGTTTCCCTGTGTGATCTAATCAGGAATGAGTAGATCCCGAAGAATTGCCAAACTTAAGTGGAAGTGGGCAGGGCACATTTGCTCGCAGAACAGATGGCCGATGGGGCCGAAAGGTTCTAAAGTGGCGACCGCGTACCGGAAGACGTAGCCTTGGAAGGCCTCCCACAAGGTGGTCTGACGACCTTGTGAAGGCCGCAGGAACCCGTTGGATGCCAGAAGCACAGAACCGGTCGAAGTGGAGGTTCTTGGGGGCGGCCTATGTCCAGCAGTGGACGTCTTTCGGCTGAAATGATGATGATGAGGCTTCTACTCGGTTCACCTTTTATACCATGTTCTTGTTCAGACGGTAAAAAACCTCAGCCGGTTATGAAATGAAATGAAATGATTTTATTTTGTAAGTAGGTTTGTACAAACACTTTTACACGTCAATCATGTTTTTTTTTTAAACTAGATGAAGTCGGCTTTTCCTATCTGACTATTCTGAGAAGAAAGGCCGAAACAAACTCAGGTCACAGTCTCTTTTAAAGTCCAGACATAATCTTGGTCAGGTTATATGAAGACCATGTAGATCGATGTCTGAGGTGGTCTTTTGAGGAAAGAACCACACAGATTGAGAGGACCTGTCCAGTCAGTGCACGCATTTGTCAAAAATCGTGCAGCTCAACTCAAGACTTAAGGAGCTCAACGATTCGACGAACAATACCAAAGAAAGGACATTTGGGTAGGCCACATAAATTACTCAAACTTCCAGTACACTTACAACGGTCTTCACACAATCCATCCATTGTTTCGTAGGTCAAACTATTACGAACCTACTTTCTGGGTGAAGGCTGTCAATTATGCTTTCACTGAAATGATTACAAAAGAGGAAAATTGGTACCTTCCGTTTTCATTGAGAAATCTATACTCTATACAAATAAATAAAGTTGAAATGTCTGTTTGTAATGTCAAAATAATAGTTTTTAACTAAAGTGCATAATAATATGAAAGTATAAAGGTACGTGTAGAAAAAACAATTTTTTTTGTCTGTTTGTCTGTCTGTGTCGGCTCTCCGAAACGGCTGGACAGATTTTGACAAGACTTACACTGGCAGATAGCTAATATTATAAGCAATAATTCAGGCTTTTGTTTTCAAAAAAAAATTAGGGTTCCGCGCAAAAAAATAAAACCCATGAAATCCAAAAAGTATATCTTTTCACGCCTAAACCACTGAATGGATTTCGATAAAATTTGGCAAGGAGACAGATGGCATACTGGGGAATAACATAGGCTACTTTTTGTTCCGGTAGCACTTTCCCGTGGGATAATTTCCGAAATCCACGCGGGCGAAGACGCGGCCAGAAGCTAGTTCTTCATAAAATTATAGGGAAATCTTGTAATTTTTAATTAACAGTTACTCAGTTTTCCTTAACGAGAGTAGAACAGCTGTCAACGATGGTATTGGAGAAGTGAATAATTATATTGTTGTAGCGGTATCTACACCGCCACATGCGAACAACGCGTCATACTACGGTACGCAAATCCTACATCGCGCAAGCAAAGTTTACCGCGCAATTAGCATAGATACAACGGCCCCGACATGAATCGTTGGGCAGTTGCCCGCCAGATATAACACCCGTCTGGTCGGAGGTTCCTCCCTTTTCTATGGAGGTTGAGTGAACTTTACACCCTGTTCCTCATACTTCTATATTGTTATTGACACGATACCCGTTGGTAAGACTGATTGCTGACAACCAGTTTTACCAACGGGTATCGTGTGACAGTCGTTACGGGTAGTCAGGAGCCCAAAAGTCTGAACTTTTGGGCTCCTGATTACCCGTAACAACTGCCTATTGTTCCCCTGCTATTATTCCCGCGGTCGGTTCTTGGATGGGTTCTATTAATTATCGAGACCCCTCCGTGCTTTGGAAAACACGTTAAGCCGTTGGTCCCGGCTGTCATTCGTGGATCCTTGACAGTCGTTACGGGTAGTCAGAAGCCCAAAAGTCTGACAGCCAGTCTTACCAAGGGGTATCGTATTATTCAGTAACTGGGTTTTAGAGGTCGGATAGGCAGTCGCACCATGTAAAATACTGGTATTCAGCTGCATCCGGTTAGACTGGAAGCCGACCACAATATAGTTGGGAAAAAGCTAGGCAGATGATGATGATGTATAACTGATGACCTTGATAGCACAGTTAGTTACAGACTCTTAGTAATGTTCCCGGATTACCACTACCTCATTTCAGACATGGCAAGTGGCTTTTTCTTCGCACAAAGCGATCCCTTAGCTTAAACCGAAACATTGAGCTTGACCGACATTTTTTTACAATATAGTTTTTTTACAATCACTTTTTACCAGCGTTATGTTTTCACGGCCGATTATATAATAGCCGGTCTGTTGACCCATTGAGGCATGCAATCTAAGGCCATAGACCATTATGCCATTGTTCTTGAAATATTCTCAGAAAAATGTAATAACATCGTTTTCTTCGGCCTTTTTTCTTTGTTTTTCTAAGTGCTTAAGACGATCAGTGACATGTACTCAAGGTATGGAATCTTCATAAGTAGATAGATTAATAAAAAAAGTAAAAAAAAATTAAATCGACTTCAAAAAGAAATTAACTCGAAATTATGAAATAACTTTAATTTCGGAAATTATTTCATAATTTTGAGTTAATTTCTTTTTGAAGTCGACACACTAACATGTATTAGTCCATATCTTGAAAATTGCTGAATCGATTTTGATGAAACTTGCACTGTTCCGTAAGTTGAAGTAAATGTGAGCCAATAAAAAAAAATGGTCACGGTCCGATTAATAGTTGCGGAGAAATGCGTGGACAAACATACATACATACATAAATCTATAAAATTTTGTATATTTGTTTGGAAGCCCTAATAGATTGTCATTATGTGAATATAATGCAGTGCCAATAATATTACATAGGTACATACCTGTCGAATTGATAACGTCCTTTTTTTTGAAGTCAGTAAAAACGTAATTAAAACTTTAAATATTGCCTCGTTTACGCATCTGGTAGCGTCGTGTGACGGGTCGTTGAGCTCCCTAAAATAGAGTTGAGCTGCACGATGACTGAAGATGCATGCATGCCGTCCGCTGGGACAGGTCAACTCAAAGCTCCAATGGCTCTTTCTTCAAAAGGCCCTTCCAGACATGGCCCTGCATTGTTAGACTTTCATACAATCCTAAAATATAATGTTTCTCGAATAAAATTTAATTTTATTAATAGAAAACAAACAGCTTATTTATCAAATAAAATTTCAGTCGACAACATCCATCGGTTTCTTACTAAACTTCAACTATATCCGACGATCCTGCATACTTCTCTTTTGTTGACTGTACTGTAGCGGTATCAACAACGCGTCATACCGACGTCACGCCAAATCCTGCATCGCGCAAGCAGAGTTTACCGCGCAACTAGCATAGATACAACAGCCCGACATGAATCATCGGGCAGTTGCCCGCCAGACACAACACCCGTCTGGACGGAGGATCCTCCCTTTCCTATAGAGTATGAGTGAACTTTACACCCTGTTCCTCATACCTCTATAATCTGATCTCTTTGATCTATAAACTAAAAAAAAATTACCCGAATATATCTAAAAATTGGCCCGAATACTTCGTTTATCTAAATAAATGAATAAACATACATTTTCGAAATTTTTAGAGGATAGTACGAATTTTTCGCGGATTCGTCGTCGCGGGCAGAAGCTAGTATGTACTATATCTATGGTCAACACCATGTCTTGTCTATCATCAAAGTCAGTCTTAATGTTTGACTGCCATAGTGTCAGTGTCACTTTTTGTAGTATTTTGCAAGAGGATAATGTATTTTTATTTTATATTTCTATGATAATTTATATGGTTACTATTTATATAAAAAATGTTCACCGATGACACAGACTGCCTGTCCTGCTCTGACTGTAAATTGGAATTCATCGAGAAAAGATGGACAGATATTCTACTAAATTGGGTAATCTTTTTCTTCTCTGATATCAGCACAAACCATAAATAAGGTTACGTACGCACTGACTTGGCTTGCTTAGTGCCTAGAGCCCAGTGACTTAACATCTTAACAAACGCTAGGTGACTAGCGAAGACACCAAGCGCGCAGTGGTGCCGGTTGCCAAGATTCTAGAGCGTTCGTTACACTTCTCTACTCGCAAGGCGCTAAGCAAGGCACTTGTCAGTGCGTACGTAGCCTAAAGGGTCAAGTGTAAGGCCTCGGTCTCGAAGTCAGCGATTGCGGGGCGACGACGGTGGCGCGGGGAGCGGTATGGCAACGCAGACCTGGCCGCGAAGCCAGCGGGCAGATCGCGCGTCCCTAGAGCGGCGTAGTGTTGTGTTATGAGGAATTAGTGTCTTTGTTCGCGAACGAAATGTCTAAACAGCGACATCTTTCGTCGGTCGTTAAAAAGCAAAAAATATAAAATGCACAACACGACGGCAATGCAGACGCGCGGGCACCGCTAGACTGGTGCAGATTGCTCGCACGCCGCTCCCCGCGCCGCTGACATCGAGGCCAGTTCCATATAAATCTATGCTTTGAAATGCGCCGCTCCCCGCCCCGCTGCCGTCGCCGCACCGCGCCCGCTGTCTTCGTGTCCGTAGCCTAAAGACGGTTCAGTAAAGGTGGGAATGAGCCTTTTTTTTAACGTGGAGACATAATGTTTCCACTTCTACAGGATTGCAAATGTGGAAACATAGGCTGATTAGAGAAGGTCTGTGACCCAAAACAGGCCTTGTAAAGAGAAGGAATAAAAAATTCGAAGACATGTGACATCTGCACTGAGGCCGCGTGGTTGATTACACCCCATTCCCTCGCGAAGAGTGGAGACCTGTGTTCCAGCAGTAGGAACATTAAAGACTGATTATGCTATTGCCGTCAATAACCTAGACTCCAACTGCTACTGAGAAACCCAATAAAAGTTTTCTCGGCCTGGGAATCGAACCCAGGACCCCGTGGTCAGCGGTAGCGCTTGCGACCCCTAGACCAAAGAGGCAGACAGGGCCTGCGAGGAATTTGAAAACTAGGTATTTGAAGAAACTATTGCCGTCGCCTTACCTCAAGTCTTCCCCCGTAGTGTGTGATAGGGACAACTGCAGCTCAGACCGAAATTATCACAAAATTTTTGACGAGATCGACGTTTCGTATTCCCCTTTTTTCTCCTCGAAAATTGAGCCGATTCAATAATTTTTTACATTAACAATTTGAGAAAGAGTATGTTTAGGTTCCTATCATTTTTTTATGTTAAAAACTTTTCTAATTTGTCTGGACAGTAGTCCTCTAATCACGGCGGTAAAAATAGGGCATTTTTGTAATTTTTAGAGGGTCATATTTTCTTTACTATTTAGTTGCTGAAAAAAAGGAAAATGACAGGGACGTGTTTACAGCGGGTCCCATATGTTGTTTCGAACGCCGCTGTTGCGACACACGCTGTTGCGAATTATTTTTCCACTGCCTCACAGGTTCGAAAGCTCATGGACTCGAATGAAGTATTCGCGAAAGACGCTGTTTCGAAAAACATTTTCACTGCCTCATACGCTCGAATGCTTGTGATTTCGATTTATTTAGTCATAAAGTGTACAGAAAAATATTTAGGCAGTAATTAAATAACTAAATAAATCTGATCACTGATCAAAGGAACTGTCAGAATTTTAGCAGATTACCGCCTAAGGCCCACTTGCGCCAAAAGTTGAGTTAAATTGGGTAACTCCGAGTTTAGTAACTCTGGGTTAAAGTGTAAAAATTTTAACTCTAACATTGTATTGCGCCAGGGGAAATTAACCTTAGGTTAACTAACCTTTTGGTTTTTTATTTTACGCTGGTATCATTACAGAGTATTCATTCTATTATATTATCCGGCAAAATATGAATGAGCGAATGATGACCGAAACATGTATACTTGTCTCTTTTGCGCTACAGTATTTTGTATATAATTATCTCCTTACTTGAACTTGACACCGACTTTTCATTTTGATCATTTGTTATTTAAAATTAATCATTGTCATTTTCACGTTGCGCGTTAGAAAGATAACCTAAACGAATTCTTTTATCACAACTGTTTATTTTCTTCCTTCAGAGCACGGATTTCACGCCGTGTAAACGCGTAGTATTACATATTTTATTAGTCCGTGTTTTGGAGAGTGATTTAATTGTAATATTTCTTTCTCTAGTCGAAATCTTCTATGAAAAGCTTTGTCTCTTTGTATGTTAAAATAATCAGACCGTTCTGCAATTGTTCTATTAAAAGAGTCCGATTTCTTCGTCATCATCAGAAAACATTTCATTTATCATAATTGTAATCTTGTTTTAATAAAACTTCCAACCGCTACGAGTAGTCTCTATAGTTTGTTGTTACAAACGAACATAACCTCAAAGAAATAATTTTGACATTACTAACCCGGAATTAGTGACGTAACCCTCCAACATTGCTGGGTTAAAAATTTAACTTTGAGTTACCGACTAACTCTGAGTGGCGCAAGACGAAATTATAATTTAACTCTAGCGTGGACGCTAACTCTGAGTTAATTAATATAACCCAGCCTGGCGCAAGTGGGCCTAAGTCAGTAATTCATTTGTCATTATGTACGAGATTACCATTCTATGCCATTTCTTTCAATGGAGTGTCAGTGGTTGACCATTGGAAAGTCATAATGACGTCATTATATTAGTAGGTTACCAAACTTGTCAAAATCAACAATTATGAAATCAATGATGGACCATTCTGACACTATTGTAATAGCAGACTTGAGGCCCTGTTCCCTCTTACGAAAATACCATTGTTTTACAGCTAAATAACTGTGTGCATCCGAAAGCTCCTATAAAAGAGCTAAACCTATGGAGTTTGGCGAAACTGTTAAAAAAATACAGAGAGGACATATTATTATGTCCGGATGAGATTGACGGTGTCATACTGTGTTCTGACGTTGAGGAATTTGTCAGGTATAAGTACCCGCTACTGCGACTAAGGTTGGTGGAAGACAGGTTCTTTTTAACACGCTTTTATTAACTTCACTTGTAACTAACTAACAAACAATGTGATAAAATCTTAGAAGTCAATTTTAACTTACTTTTAACTGTCGCATTGAAATAAAATTTTGTACGTACATGCAATTCGGATGACAAAACTATAATTTGGTATTTTGGAGCTGATCTGATGATGGAGCCAGGAGTTAGATAGTGGAACTTTTTAGCGGCTACTAGTAAACCCCTCGAGTTTGAGGTTTTTCCAATATTTTATATAAATAATACTCAAAACCTTTAGGGTAGTTCCCGTGGACCTAGAATCATGTTTGGCAAGAAGCAATGTCGTGTAGTAAAGGTAAAAATCCGAAAACCGTAAATTTGTAGTTACATTACATTGTTTTTTTCCCCGTGATTAACTATTTATATACCTACTTTGTACGGATCCCTCGGTGCGCAAGACCGATTCGCGCCGGTTTTTTCTCTTTGCTCGGCTTGTAAGAGTCCTAGCGCAATGTCAAAACGCCTATAGTTTTCCTCAAGAATTGTGCTATCAAATGCAAAAATATTTTTTCGCTATAATCCGCTGGCAGTTCCAGAGGTTAGCGCATTCAAACATACAAGCAAACGCGTCAGCTTTATTATCAGTATTAGTATAGATATTCGAATTCGCAGCACTGGATAGGGATAAGTGGAAGGAGGGAAGGGAGGCCTTTGCCCTGCAGTAGGACAGAAATGGCTGATAATAAATAAATAATTCGAATTCGGGTATTTGGTGGTAGCTATGTGTTAATTCCGGGACATGTTATCAATCAATCAATCAACTCAGCCTATCGCAGTCCACTGCTGGACATAGGCCTCTCCCAGACTGCGCCACAGCACCCTGTCCTCCACCTTCCTCATCTAGTCTACCTCAGGCACCTTCTTTAGGTCGTCCGTCCATCTGGCTGGGGGGCGTCCCACACTACGCTTGCCGATACGCGGTCTCCACTCTAGTACTCGTCTGCTCCACCGGCCATCGGTCCTTCGACAGACATGGCCAGCCCACTGCCACTTCAGGACTTGTTATATATAATATACATATACCGATATATGTAGAATTAGAGATAATTTATTTCTGTGCTTTCCAGATACTTTGACTTAAAACAAGAACAAAAGAAGATGTATCTAATGACCTCGATATTGCTGTTCCATTGTTGTGTTAGTGCTATAACCGGAACAGTGGATGGAGACATTTGCGCCTTTTTGAACAAAAATGATCAGGAACTGATTCTCAAGTTCTGTGAGAAATTAATGGAGATGGAAGTTACATGTCATAACATTGAGTTAGCTGTTAAAGGTTAGAATTTTAATTCTGTATCTCCTAAAACCGATATCGCAGTCATGGCTGAGACTATGGAGGACCTCAGTACAATGCTCCGAAAGAGTGGGTCTTAAAATGAACATGGACAAAACAAAGGTCATGTCAAATGCCCATGTAACACCCACTCTCATAAAAATTGGAGACGCTACACTTGAAGTCGTGGGCGAGTATGTTTACCTGGGATAAACTGTCCAGTTAGGTAGGTCTAACTTCGAGAAAGAGGTCAATCGTCGAATCCGACTCGGCTGGGCAGCGTTCGGGAAGCTACGCAATATCTTCTCGTCTCACATACCGCAGTGTCTCAAGACGAAAGTCTTTGACCAGTGGGATGCCAGTGATGACTTATGGCACTGAAACGTGGTCGCTCACGACCACGGTGGTTTATTTTTCGATCATTTGGATCAATCAACCCAAATCAACATCGTTGGATCGGTTCACTAATGAATTTATTTTTCACTTTTGATTTTTATTTTTTGTTCAGACGTTTCACTTCGTGTAAAGGTTCCGAATAAAAGACATAAATCAGCAAACAATGAAGCTTTTAATATCACAACATATGGGGCTCACACCGCTCACAGGACCTAAACGCAAAAAACGCAAGTTTCAGAAGCAATAAAAGTATATGATCGACTACAGTAAACAAAATCAGAAAAATATATGATATTCTTCAGGATATGCTAGGTAGATAGTGTGTTGAAAACATAATACAACTAATTTGATACGATAAAAAAAATCATGAAGATACCTCTAAAAACTTTCTTTTTACAATAAAAACCATACTAATATACAATAATTCTGATTTTTTGTCAGATTGTTCTACAAGCAAAATACTAAAGCACTAGTGTTTTAATTTTTTAGTCCGAACAATAGATTTTTTGTAAATTGTTAATTGTTTCATATTTTGCAATAAATTACCACGGTTGTGCCATCGCGCTTCTCTTTCTTTTCTATGCAGTCCGACAGTGACCGCGCTTTAGGTCATGTAGTCCCCTTAATTGTTCAGCACTTATCTTGACATATATGTCAAGTCAAGAAAAACATATTTTTATTGGAACGAATTTATTTATCGCGGCATGCGGTAGGAGTAAACGGGTAAAAATCATCACGCAACGAAAAAGCGTTATGCGTCCTCTCTATGCGACTTTCTCTCTCTCTCTGCCTCGTGTCTCGTGTGTTCTCTACTGTCTGTGCAAGTAAGTAAGGCACTTCATTCCTGACGGCGGACGCCGTGTTTTTTAAACATACAATTTATCAGATATAATTTGTCTTTTTTTTTTTTTTTTTTTAATTCTTTATTATTTTTGGGATTTTTATCCACAAGGATACGTCAATCCCATTGTATCTTATATTATTTGCACTATACTAAAACGAGAATATAAAAAAAAAAAAAAAATTAAATCTAGGACAATTCGGGATTCAGTAATGCTAAACGACAAAATTGTTTTGCTAGATCCGATTTAGGGCGTGACAAAATCGTCTGAACTAAACCTATATCGAATCTGTTCAATGCATGCTCTCTTTCCAATTCTTCTCTTTCTTTCTTGTTTTTTACACAATCCATCAGCAAATGTTGTACGTCCTCAATTGTGTTACAAGCAATACAGTTTGGCGAGTCGACTTTTTTCATCAAGAACGCAAACTTTGCCGATGGATAGTGTCCAGATCGAAGTCTTAAGGCTAGCTTAACATATTTTCTATTTAATTTGTCATCATCAAACCAAAGGTAACGAGGAGGCTGATGCTGAATGGTTTTATACCAAATACCTTTTGTTTCTGATTTTTCATTATAGTAATTATTCCAAACCTCATAACATTTAATTTTGAATTTAGGAATCAAATCTGAGTAGTCCGGTAAAAAATCGGTCTCATTTATAATTTGTCTTAGTTATCTTCAATTAAATCAATACACCAGAAACCTTTTAACATTGCAGAAGCCTTCGATTCAGTAAAACAAGATCCTAAACTCTACAGAGCAACCGATCACAGCCAGAAACCTTCAAAAATTAAATCGGAGCCGTCGGAGTCTTGTTACTCACCGACTGAAAGCATGAAGAAGAAATCTAATGCTTTGAAGTACAAATCGGCAGAGTCTGAGTCATTTGAACCATGCTCAACATCCGACGTGCCCTTGTCATCACTAAACTCCATGACTACAGACGCAGCACCAACAGAAACAATTGATGCTACATACCAGTCACTTGAGTTCGATTCTTTTGAACAAGCCGCGTTGCCCGAACTGATTCCCTTTTTGGGTTCTGACAAATCACCGACAGGCAGTATGAAGAAAAAGTTTACAACAACGTTCAAATCGGTGGAGTACGAATCTTATGTACCGTGCTCATCGACGGATGGGTCTTCATATATTCCCAAAGTCCGAAGCAAATCTCCAACAGGCAGCTTGAAGCAAAAATTTAATGCCACTATCAAAACGTTTGAATACGAATCTTATATACCATGCCCAGAACCTGATAAATCCTATAACTCGAAGGCTTTAGGAAGATCGCCAAAAGGAGCCAAGAAGCAAGGATTGAATGCTAAATCCAAATTTAAGGAAGGATCTTACGAATCATGCTCATCCATCGAAACAACTTCTAACCACACGAAATCTTTAGACAAATCACCCACAGGGAGCCTGGAGCCAAGAAAAAGTGCCAGATCCAAAGCTATACCTATGTTCAAATCATACGAATCATACACATCGCGAGACAGATCTCACAGTAACTCCGAGGCTGTGGACAAAACACCAACAGAAAGCCGCAAGAAGAAAAATTCTAAGGCCAAAGCGGCTAAATATAGATCTAAATCAGGTGCAAGGCCTGGAATTACTTCCGTGATCTCCATCATGACTACTGGAAAATCACCAGCGGAGCCAAAATTTAACTCTTTGAAGTTTAAATCGTCAGTCACATTGTTACCGTCAGTGGTCACAACTGATGCATCATATTCGGAGAATGATTATGTAGTAAACTATGACTCCAAGTCTGATACGGAGGAAAAGTCGTCTTTTATTGCACATTCAAAGGCTAACCTTAATGTTGCCCATTACGTTGACATAATGCAAACTGTAGAGTCTGGTAAGCTTGATGAGATTATTTTTAAACATCCATACCATCCATCATCCATCTACCTAGCCTTTTCCCAACTATGTTGGGGTCGCCTTCCAGTCTAACCGGATGCAGCTGAGTGCCAGTATTATAAATGGAGCGACTGCCTATCTGACCTCCACATCCCAGTTACTGGGTAATATGAAACCCCTTGGTAAGACATTTTGTCAGACTTTCGGGCTTCTGACGACCCGTAACGACTGTCAAAGATCCACGAATGACAGCCGGGACCAACAGCTTAACGTGCTATCCGAGGCACGGAGGAGTCTTGGTATGTAAAGATGGTCACGCGAAGCGTAGCTTAACCTGACCGATCGGCTCGTGTGGCTGTTATTATTTAGCCACAAGCCCCTCTTAAATAAAAAAATTAAACATCCATACATGAACTCATGTTTTCCTTCCATGAGAGTAGGCAGAAGCTACAGAACGCCACCTGTTACGATTTTGGGCTGTTAATTTATTACGTAAGACGATTTGAGGGGGAAGGGGGTCGCAGGAGACGCCCTGGGCGTCGGGAATCGATAACCGATTCCCGGCCACCGTAGTAGGCGCAGGCTTGCGGACGGCGAGCAATGGGCAGCTCGCCGTCCGGTAAGGACCAGGCCCGGGTCGACGGCGCGTTGTGTTCCACGCGCGCCTCAAAGAGATGTCAGCACTAGCTGACGGGGTCCGCTAGCGGCGCTGCCTGCCAGGGTCGCGGGTTGTTCGAAAGAGATACAGTGGCCCCTGGGCACAGGCAACTGAAGGAACACGGGTAGGTTTTAGTCAGTAAGTTTTTTTTTTTTTTTTTGCGGATGGGAAATCATCAAATGACCCCTCCCGCTCTGGGTGGAGTGGAAGGGAGTGTCAGACTCTTTATACATCTGGGGCATTCACTCTAGCCGCTTACAAATACTATGCACCTGACCAGAAGAACATCACCATCTACCAAAGTTCCAGTATTGTGCACTAGCTTCTCGGCACTCGTCAAAAAAAAAAATGTATGAATGAATTCAATTAGCGTTCTTTTTTATCTTTCGCTCGGCTCCTAAGGGTCATAGCGTGATATTAAACAGCCTATAACCTACCTCAAAAATTGGGCTATCAAATGTAAAAAGAATTTTTCAAATCTAACTAGCAGTTCCGGAGATTAACCCCTAAATACATACTTACAAACAATAAAAAAAATCACCTCTTTACAAGAGTATTGACAAAGATTAATAAAGAATATCTTTTCTCTGATATCGTCAGAACATCGGTGCTTGTCAAACTGTGCCTGCAGCAGGTGCAGCCCCACCGGCCCAGCCTGTGGGGATCCAGGAAATTCCATAGACGATTGTAATGCAGACATGGGCACAACAGTGGATTCTTTGTCGGATGTATATTATGAACAATCTGTGCCTGGGCCTGAGAAACCAGAACCGACATCGAAACTGAAACCAAAACGGAAAAAGAAAACAAATTTTCCGTAAGTTGTAAAGAACCCTAAATCCATACTAATATTATGAATTCGAAAGTAACTGTGTCTGTGTGTCTGTCTGTCTGGCGCCTAAACCACTGAACGGATTTCGATAAAATTTTGCAGAGAGATAGATTGCATCCCGGGGAAGGACATAGGCTAGTTTTTATCCCGATATTCCTACGGGATCGACACTTAGGCGGGTGAAACCACGGGGCGGGGAAAAACTATAACTTTGGTTGAGCTTCTTTACATTGAGGGAGGGCCCCATCCCTTGAATTTGCCACGGGCCCCAAACGGTATAGGTACTCCAATGTGGGTGTGGGGCAGCGCCAACAGCATCCTGTCTCGTTTGTGAACCACTGCTGCAAGGTTTCGGCTGGACCTGTCAACTTGCAGCAGTGATGTCACAATCTGTTTTTGGTTTAGTTTTTGTCTTTGCAAGTGTATTACTAACATAGTTTGTAAGTAGGTATATTGTTAACAACACTAGGAGTCTTGCTCGAATTAAAAAGGGATAAAAAGTAGCCTATATGTTAATCCAGGGTGTCAGCTACCTCCATACAAAATGTTATCAAAATTGATCCAGCCGTTTCAGCGTCAAGAAGTAACAAACATACACACACAAAGTTTTGCCTTGATTTCAGGTCTATAAAACCTCAGTGTAGCAAAAGGTGTAAACTTGTCACGGTGGTGGTGATATTGTTGACAATCATAGGGTTACTGGCATTCCTACTAAAGTTTAGAAATAGTTCTTTATTAGATCGACTATCCACTGACGATAAAGTGGAAAGAATGAGTGCCAATCAAGAAGCCAGGTAATATAATTAAACTTTTCCTTTACCTGACTAATAAACGCATGTATAGCGTCTGTATAGTTACATAACGCTTTGTCTTCTTCTTTCGAAAGTCAAACTACTAACGACTGAAAGAGAGAAATCGGTGTGTAACTATTCATCTTATCTATATTATATCTATATAAAATGGTAAACTGACTGACTGATTGTTGATATATCAACGCACAGTCTAAACCGCTGCTCCTAGAGACATGAAATTTGGAGGGTGTGTTCTTTGTGAAGATAACTAAGAAAGGGTTTTTCGAAATTCCACTCCTAAGCGGGTAAATTTGACGCGGACGAAGTCGCGGGCAGAAGCTAGTCTGATATAATACGTTTATTAGTTAGGGGGTAATAATACAATACAGCTGATATAGTACCCTTGTCCTCTTCTAATTTTATGTATTTTTCTCTTTTTACGTACTTTCTGTGTAAATAAATAAACTACACACATCAAAAGTGTCTAGGGATCAAGCATTTTTATGCGGATTTCTTGAGATTGAGATGTGGCTTTGTAATAAATTTATGATTTTATAAATTTATATGGATCCTTTTTGGTGCATTTCATAATTTGAATCAGGAACTGTGAATCAAATTCGAGTAAAAGATGAAAATCAGCTGTCAATATTTTCCCTATAAAAACATACAACGCATTGAAGACATTATTAGTGCTACTGTTTCCCTACTACTGATTAAAACCAACGTTATTATGGAGCGGCGACGTCATTTAAGCAGGGAAGAAATGCTCAGAGCCGTGGGAATGATAGAAGCTGGTTCCCGGCAACGTACTGTGGCTTTAGCTCTGAATACAAGTCAGAGTGTTATCAGTCGACTTTGGACACGTTACCGAAGCACTGGTACCGTGGCTGAGCGCCATGGAGGACGGTATCGCTGCACCACACGGAGACAAGACCGATACATTCAAATCTTAACTCGAAGAGCTCCAACAATAACCGCCATGATGTTAGCCGTGAGGCTTCATCACTCTTCAGGGAACTTAATTAGCGACCAAACAGTCAGAAACCGCTTGCATGAAGTGAACCTTCATTCCCGAAGACCGCTACGGGTACCACCTATAGCAATGCACAATCGTAGGATTCGATATCAATGGGCTCTTGAACACAGAAATTGGGCAGAAGAACAATGGCGTTTCGTGTGCTTTTCTGATGAGTCTCGTTTTGGTATGAGACCGGATACAAGACGTATACGACACTGGAGAACCCCTGGACGCCAACAGCGATTAAAATCCTGCCAGGAAGTCCATCCTTATAGTGGTGGAACCATCATGGTATGGGCGGGTATTTGGATCGGCGGAAGAACTGAGTTGATTTGGATCAGAGGCAACCTCAACGCTCAAATTTATGCTGAGACGATTGTATCAGACGTCATCGTTCCTCTACAAGTGCAAATCGGTCCCTTATTTCAGTTAATGCATGATAATGCACGACCGCACACCGCAAGAGTTGTAAGACAGACTCTCGCCGCAGCTAACATCAATGTCCTGCCCTGGCCTGCTCAGTCGCCAGACTTGAACCCGATTGAGCATGCATGGGATATGCTACAGAGAAGAGCTCTGCCGAATATGGAGGGTATCCAGTCGCAAGAAGACCTTTTTTTGTTGTTGCAACGAACATGGGCGGCCATTCCACAGCGTGATTTGGATGAACTCATTTTGAGTGTGCCAAACCGATGTTCTTGTGTTGTTAGTGTTCGCGGTAGAAACACGGATTATTAATTGTTTAAGTTACCCAATAAAATTTTAAAGAAAACTGTTATTTCAGTCTTTTTTTCGAACTTTTGTGTTAGTGGTTCAAATTCAAATGTCAAAAATCCCTTTATTAGGAAAATGGCAAATTTCTTTATTAATGCAAAGGTGACTTGGTTTATCGTTACTGTGACAAACGAAAACACTTTATTTGATGAATCCTTAAAGAAAATTTTAATTAATATCAATCAGGAGAAAAGTTATTGCAAAAATATATGTTGATCCCTAGACACTTTTGATGTGTGTAGTTTCTGCCCGTGACTTCGTCCACGTGAAATTTCTTGCCCGCTTAATTTTCACTCTCTTGAAGCTGTGAAATCAAACTTCTAAGTTAACGTAAAAAAAAAGATACGGCCGTTATATGCCACATATTTCGACACTCTCAAGGGAATCAAAATTTACAGAGTACTTCGCGTTGACCTAGAATTAGAAATTTGGCAAGGTCATGTAGCACAATTAAAGGAAAAAATCCGAAAACCGTAAATGTGTAGTTATCTACATTAAATAAATAAAAAATCCCATGATAAACTATTTACATACCTACTACGGAACCTCGGTGCGCGAGTCCGACTCGCACGCGACCAGTTTTTTTAATAATCTGCTCTCATTTCTTTTCACATACCTAATATAGTTTTCTCAGGATATTCCAGCTGAATTCCTACATCTGCAAGCAAGGGCTCTGTCAGAAGGTTTACGAACCAACATCAGAAAACATCTATTCATCGCTAAGTAGATGCGTATTACTTTGCATGGGTCCACAACTGTGGCCACACCCTATAGGTTACACCTACTACAGCAACAAGGTTGTAGTCCTCGCAACAAACAGGCTTGAATACAAATTACAATCAGTACCTTCGGAAGCAGTCCACATGTTCCTGGCAGAAGCATTCAAACTCTTTCTCGGAGATCTGGCGAAACTAGAAAGGTACACCCAAGATGCTAGAAGAATGAACATATCAAGGGATTCGATGATCAAAAAGATGTACATACAAATGGATGTAGAAACTGACCCTGATCCTCGAATCAGGCTGGATACAGAAGAATCGTACACGATAAAGGTCGAGACTGTAACGAACCAAGTGGTCATAAAGCTGCTGTCAGCGTCATTCTGTGGTATCAGACATGCGCTTGAGACTCTTAGCCAATTGATCTTACTGGACCAGACTACTGGGAACCTCATAACCTTATCACAGATTATTATCAAAGACGCTCCCAGCTACAAATACCGGGGCTTAATGATAGACACTGGAAGGAACTACATCCCAGTCCCAGATATCATGAGGACTATAGACGCAATGGCCTCAGTGAAGCTCAACACTTTTCACTGGAGAATTTCTGACGTCACCAGTTTTCCTCTACATCTGCCGGCAGTTCCTCAGCTTTTTGAATATGGATCATATGCTAGAGATCTCGTTTACACCAAGGACGATGTCAAAGCAGTTGTGAGGAGAGCTGGGATCCGTGGTATAAGAGTTCTATTGGAAGTAGCGGCTCCAGGGCCTGTTGGAAGGGCCTGGTCTTGGATACCAGAAGCCACTTGCCCTGCGAAGAGCAAGAATTTCACTTGCAACAACGTTCTTTGTCTAACATTAGGAATCCACGAGACGGTTTTTGATATACTTCAGATTATATATTCTGAGATCTTGGAGATGACGAAGGTTGACGATGTATTTCATTTGAGTGATAGCGTTTTTTCTATTGCTAATTGTATTTCTTTGATGGAGGAGAGGGGAGGGTTTCTTGACAAGGCTTTGGAAAGACTGAAACTGGCGAACAAAGGCTTCTTGCCGAAATTACCGATTATTTGGTATACGACGCATTTAACGAAGGATTTGGAAGCCAGGACTTGGGACAGGTAATGTGATATTCATTTAACCGACTTCAAAAACAGAGGTTCTGTATTCGACCCGTATGTATGTATGTATGTCCGCGATTTTCTCAAAAACGAATGAACCAATCTATCTATATATATAAAATGGTAAACTGACTGACTGACTGATTGTTGATATATCAACGCACAGTCTAAACCGCTGCTCCTAGAGACATGAAATTTGGAGGGTGTGTTCTTTGTGAAGAGTAGGTATCCACTAAGAAAGGGTTTTTCGAAATTCCACCCCTAAGAGGGTGAAATTTCACGCGGACGAAGTCGCGGGCAGAAGCTAGTTAAGTATAAACGTTGCTTAAAGTTAAGAGACTTTTGTTTGAATGACGAAAAATCTTTTGGCTAATCAGACGTTAATCATAACTTTAAGCTGCGTTTGTAAATGGAAGGGCTTAATAGCATAAATGAAAATATTTGGAGGATTAAAAAATAAGGGCATTGATTATGACGCAGAATTGTTAATTTTTAAAGTCCTTCGTGCATTTATAGAGGAAAATTCAAGTTAAATACTTATCAAAGGATTTACAGAAAACTGGAAAAAATATTAGTTTCTAATTCATTTTCATGTATTTCTAGATTTGGAGTGCAACTAACAGAATGGCAGCCAAACCCCTCAGATCAGTTTCTTAGCAGATTCAAGGCGATTCATTCCAGCAAATGGGATCTATCCTGTGAGATTAAAAAGCAAAGGTGTAAGAAATACAGGTGAGAAAAGTTTTAGTCAAAATCAAAAGTCATTTATTCAAATTAGGCTCAAAATCAGCACTTTTCGAACGTCAAAATTACATAAGACTGTAGGTGTAACTACGCATCATACTGATGTCTCACTCACTCTCGTTTATGTCGGTGTCACCAGTAGAGAGGTATGAGGAACAAGGATCTCTAGAAGGATCCTCCGCCGAAACGGACATCACACACACCCCCCCACACACACACACACATTCTCATTTTCACATTTTTTTTTCACATTTCTTGACATTTGCACGTCACATCGTATGGCAAACATGCCTGTACCTAATGTTGTTACCATCTTGCATGCATGAATTTTATTGTATGTTTTTCACACATGTTTATGCAAATAAATGTTATCTTATCTTATCTTGTCTTAACGGGAGTCGTGTCTGGCGGGCAACTGCCCGATAATTGATGTCGGGACGTTGAATTTTTCAGGGTGAATTTTCCAAGTGGGCGTGGATGCCCAAATCCTAAACTATGAGGAATAGCGAAAAGTATTCGAAGGAGTCGCGGGCTCGATTTTGATGAAAACTAAAACTGTATCATTGGATTTTTGAAAAATCAATATTTCTAGCCAGGAATCGAACCCTCTGATTTTGAAAAATAAAAACACTCGTCTTCTTTTTATTAAATTAGTATGAGATACGTGTGAATTAAGATGGACTATTTTATGTCACAAGTTTAGTATCGTAATGTACTATTTCGATACGATAGACGGCCGTATGGTTGTGAATAGCAATGCTGGATTTCTCGCACTTTTGATCCAATTTCAAACGGACTTCTGATTAGATTACTAATAAGTCATTTTTAATTTTAATATTTTGACCCTGACCTTGGTTAGATTAGGATCGTTTTGGTGTGACGTCATCGTTATGCTGATTTGTTCCGGCAATTATAGTTCGTGAAACTAGTTTGAAATACAGGCTTTGTTTGCTAGTTTTTGAGAGGATATATTTAATTATGTTTAATTAAAAAAAAATACAATAATTCTTGTTTTAATGACAATATAAAATTGTACCTACTTAATTGAAAAAAACGTCGTAATTGAGGTAATAATAAAAAATAACGTCAATTCTGAAAAGAAAAGCATCTTTATGGTGATTTAAAATGGTAATCAAATCAAATACTTAATTCAATTTGTGTTTTTCCATTCGTACGTTTAGTGTAAACGGCTGTTTAGTGAAAATGTAAACAAATGGTGTTTACAGTTTTGGAACAGAGTATAGTCGCCTTTATGTAACTAATACATCGATCACAATTTTTTTATTAGTAAAAATAACAAAATGATTGCTTACTTGTACAAATGGACATGTAAGTCTTTACTAGTACATAGTAATATGTAACACATAAATAATAATAGTTTGCAAGGTGAACCAGTTGTGTTCTACGTGTTGATCCATAGATAACAATTGTGCAGAAGACGTCAGAGTCTGTTGCCTTAGGAAATAATTGTTGGTAGCCGTAAATAAATTAATCGTTTAAAAAACATTAGAAAAACACGCTTTTATAAATGCACGTAAAAAAAAAGGAAACCTCATCGTGTTCAAAGTCCATTACGTGGCCTTTCTCACAAGTGCAAACACGACTATGATACGATATTCTATCATCTTCATCATCAGACCTTGAAACCTAATCGTGGTCAAAGTTCATTACAAGACTTTTCTAAGAAATCCAAAACAGCTATAATACGATTTTCCATCATGAAGTTCCAGTTCATATCTTCCGGCTCCATCATCAGATCAGTTCGACAGTACCATATTATTGTATTGTCATCAGAACTACATACAGCTGCCAATTTTCATTACGCTACGACCCATGGAAGATGGTTAAATTAGTTACCTTAGATTCCATTACATAGTTAGTCATATCTTCCGGCTCCGTCATCAGATCAATTCGACAGCACCATATTATTGTATTGTCATCAGAACTACATACAGCTGCCAATTTTCATTACGCTACGACCCTTGGAAGATGGTTAAATTAGTTACCTTAGAGTCCATTACATAGTTAGTTACATACAGGTCGACCTAATAAAAGCGTGTTAAAAATACAGCGTTCAGAAATGCATGGTCATATTTAAGGGTGTATCTGTCGCAGCCAACTGGTTTAATTAGCCGTTTAGTTAACGGCCTAGCCTTTTAACTAAACGGCGGCCGTTCAACTAACGGCCTGAATGATATTCAATGTTATAGTTTAGGTTGGAACTTTAACCAATCACGTGAGAGCCGAATCGGTCGCAGTAAAAATCTCACCATGAAAACTTAGGTGAAGTGAGCGTGGAGTGAGCTGTCAATAGTGTCAACTCCTACCAAAAACAAACTCACTTCACTTATGTTTTCACGGTGAGATTTTTACAGAATCGACCGGCACATCTTATTCCTACTTCTCATTAGTTTTCATTGTCAGGACTTGGCAAGACATGTATTCCTGGAAGTCTTGGCGGAATCTTGAGGTGTTCACCGTTGAGGGGGGCGAAGCTATCCTATGGACTGACCTTGTTGATACGGGTAATTTTATTAATCTTACTAAATCATCATTCATTTTTTTTTTTTTGTAAGTAAACCTTTATTATTTATTTTATTTAACATCATACACAGCAGTTTTCTACCAACTATAAGGTCAAGGTTTACTAAGCCTCCAACGATATTTACCAAGACAAAATCAAGAAGACATCCATCTACACAACATATAATTATGTTACGGCTAATGACCGAAGTGCGGCTACACCTAGTTTTAGCCGGCCGAAGTGCGGCTACACCTAGTTTTAGCCCGCCGAAGTGCGGCTACACCTAGTTTTCACCAAACCTAACCTCGCGGTAGGTACCTTTCGCTCGCTCTTGCATCATACGTCGCCTCCCGAAATACACACGAACCGCATGTGGCCTGCTAAAACTAGGTGTAGCCGCACTTCGGCTATTAGCCGTGACATATACATACAAATAAATTAAATTTAAGTGTCTATTTGTAATGTCAAAATAACAGCATTTTACTAAATGCATATGAATGTTTAAACGGTAAGTATCTACCGTTTAAACACAACAAAAAAAAACTATTATTACATTATCAAAAAACCAATTTTTGAAATTTTTATCTGTCTGTTTGTTCCGGCTAATCTCCGAAACGGCTGGGCCGATTTAGATGAAATTGGTATGGGGATACTTTTAAACCTGGGGAAGGACATAGGCATTTTATCAACATACCACGCGAGCGAAGCCGCTTGCAGAAGCTAGTTACCAATAAGTTTAAAACTTTGAATACCACACATATTATTACAGGCACAGATATAGATAGACCTAGATAACGCAAGTATCACGAACTGTATGAAAACCAAGCTTGCCATTTTTTGACTACCTACTATGACGTCACAAGCTCGCGCTCTCGCTCCCGCTTACCCAGCCAGCAGTACACAGGACTGAGCGCGAAAGTGGCGGCTTAGGGTCAGTTCACACCGAGACGCGACGCGACGCGCAGTTTTCAAGATAGAAATACAATTACAGACCTTATCTACTACACTAAAAGGTACACAATTCAGTGTCTACTAGCTACGTCGAGCTACGCAGCGCGGCGTAGCTCACTGAATCGTGTACCTTTTTGTGTAGTAGATAAGGTCTGTAATTGTATTTCTATCTTGAAAACTGCGCGTCGCGTCGCGTCTCGGTGTGAACTGACCCTTACGATTTCTTATCGTAAGCTGGTGCGATTTTTGGCACGCGAAGTAGTTGTCTTGTGTTATCTAGGTGTATCTATATCTATGATTACAGGTAATCTGGATTACCACTTATGGCCACGAGCGGCAGCGGTAGCGGAGCGGCTGTGGTCTGATGTCGCTCTCAATAGCACTGTCACCGGTCAAGTCTATGTCCGACTGGACAGCCAGAGGTAACAATACAATAATATAAAAATTACTTACTTTACTACTTCCATGTGATGAATAATAATATACAAGAGCGCCATCTATTGGTTCATTGTTAATTATTATTAACCGCGTCACCGTTCCTGACTCGGTAGTTCACTGTATCACCGCCCTTTAAGAATGGCGCTAGGATATCGGAGAAATAGTGGGCGTGGCTAAAAAGACCGAAACATCGGAACTCAATTTCGGGTGACAGCCCCATAAGAGGAAACAGCAGGGTAATTGCGTAACACACTATCAGTAGCAATGGGTTTCATTTGAACAACATCCATTGCGTTATTTACGTTGTTGAGCAGACACATTTTTCGAACATATGAAGCAATAGATTAGCAATATGCTTCAAAATGATTCAAATTGATAGTAACAGTGTGTTACGCAATTAGGGTGGGTGCAGGGCGTGCGATTCTCCATACAAATGTATTCCTTTTTTTTTATCCCTGAATAATGCCTCTAGAACAATTTTTTTTTTCATAAGTCCAAGGTCTGCTGTAAACACGTCCCTGGTCATTTTCTTTTTTTCAGCAACTAATCAGAAAAAAAAAAATGACCCTTTAGAAAGTACAAAAAATGCCCTATTTTTACCGCCGTGATTTGAGGACTACCAGACAAATAAGAAAGGTTTTTAACATAAAAAAAAAAATGTTAGGAACCTAAACTATACTCTTTCTTAAAATGTTAACGAAAAAAAATTATTGAATTGGCTCAGTTTTAGAGAAGAAAAAAGGGGAATACAAAACATCGATCTCGTCAAAATTTTTGTGATAATTTCGGTCTGAGAGGCAGCTGTGGGATATCACACACTACGGGTAGACTTGAGGTAAGGCGACGGCAATAGTTTCTTCAAATTCCTCGCAGGCTTGTTAACCCGTTGTCCTAGGTGAGCGACGGACGCGACACGTAGCGAGCGACGCGACGCGACACTTAAGCCGCAATTATATTTAGCCCGCGCCGCGTGTCGCCACGCGTGGGTAAGCTATCGGTTACATACATTTAGTGCGTGGCGACACGCGGCGCGGGCTAAATATAATTGCGGCTTTAGTGACGCGTCACGGGTCACGGGTGAAACCGCGGGGCGCTGCTAGTCTTTATAATAATTATTTATCCCTACAGATGGCGTATGGTGCTAAAATCCGTGCAGGTGCAACCAATATGGCCGTTGTATTGCAGTTTTAGTCCAGGAGTGTGTTTAGAAAAAATAAAATACAAATAAAACTGTTTTGTTGAATTTTATTTTCATTAAAACAATTAATTCATTATTCATTCGAGTGAGATCTTCTTAGCGTATCAATATCAATGGCAAAAAGTTTACACATCTTTGGCCCAAAATTCAGCTAGGTACGCGAAGTCCTCTCACTGGCGCAGTCGTAAGATCATAAGTGGGACATTGTCTGTGGGGAGGTCGGAACCTCCCCACAGACACTGGTCGCAGTGAGATAGAAATGAAGATAATAGATACTATACTATCTCACTGCGACCAGTGTCTGTGGGGAGGTTCCGACCTCCCTACAGACAATGTTCTAACTAAAATCACTGTCCTTTTTAATAGCATTATAGAAGTATGAGGAACAGGGTGTAAAGTTCACTCATCGTCGATAGAAAAGGGAGGATCCTCCGACCAGACGGGTGTCGTGTGTGGTGGGCAACTGCCTGACGATTGATGTCAGGACGTTGTATCTATACATGCTAGTCACGCGGTAAACTCTGCTTGCGCGATGCAGGATTTTATGAAGCAATGGTTTAGCAATATGTTTCAGATTGAGATTGATAGTGTGTTACGCAAATAGGGTGCTGTTACGTTTCAATACGAGTGCTTTTTGCTCCTCCAAAAAATGTCTGGATTATCAATAATTGTCTTCGAAGATGTTTCCCTTATCAATTCAACAATATTGTAATAACTTCCAGCAACAACCAAGAAGAATCCCAGTGACATCATAGAAATACATGAAATCAGTCTCCATTTATATCTACCTAAGCCCTGATGCTCCCAGTTCACAAGGAGATCAATAAAAGGAGGATATATGAAGACTGCTGGAATTGTACTGAACGCTCCAAACTGAAAGAACAATAAAATTTATGTAAATTGTAGATACGCCATAAAAACTACTTAACTTACCAAAAAAATAATCAAACACTACAAAACATAGGTACAATGGCGGCCATATTGCTTTCTGCGATCTCTTCCAGGCAAGGAAAAGAACTTTGAAAAGACAGTGATTTCCCTGGACATTAAATGGATTGCTGTTGGTGCAAATCTATAACTAAATAAAAATCTATGTTTGTATATTTGTCCTCTATGCGTTCCGAAACCATTGGTCAGATTGTGATGAAACTGTGGTAGGTGTTCTGGGGACGCCCGTGAATTCCTAATTATTAAAACATGGGAACAAAAAACCATTAAAAAAAATTAAGCCATTCGAGGTCAGCTAGTAAATAGATAATACATATTTTGTTCAGTATTCAAATCGGTAAAATATTTACATAGTCTTAGAAATAATTTACAAAGGTATAATAATTTTAGATAAACCTGTATCACAGGCGGCATGACTAGATATTACTTTATGGTTATTGCAAGACAATAATATTCTTAACAATATTAATTAACATTACAAGTCTTGAAATGATGACAAAATTTTAATACTTAATTATTATTTTATTTTTTTTAAAAACGTTGCCCCACCCTAGGAATTACTCCTGTATCGTGGGTGCGTTTACAAACATTTAAATTCACATACACAAACAGCCAGACCCGGAACAACTACCTGTAGACAATACAAATATTTGTTCCGTGCGGGAATCGAACCCGCGACACGCAGCGCAGCAGTCAATCGCTTAACCACTGCGCCAACCGTGCCGTCAATTATTTAATAAGTACCTAGTTTACTTAAATACTATTCACCTTAAATATCAAAATAACACAAAAGTCTTTTAAAAACATGATTAATTAGTTTGCGTAAAATAGTTTCTTGATTTTTATAACCTACTAGATGACCCCGGAGAACTTCGTACCTACCGCTTCAGAATTTTCTTTCGTGAATTTTCCCCATGTTTTAATAGTTATTCTGCTATTCGGGGCGGAAACAACCTGGGTTCAATTCCCGGGTCGGGCAAAGTGTTATTGAGTATTCCATTAGGAATTTCTTAGTAACAGCCCGGAGTTTGGAAGTTGTCGGTGTGATACCCCCGTGCCTCGGAAAGCACGTTAAGCCGTTGGTCCTGCGCCTGATCTCTCTCCGGTCGTGTCGGATTGCCGTCCCATCGGGCTATGAGAGTGAGGGAAGAGGGAGTGCACCTGAGTCTGCGCACACACTTGTACACTATAATATCTCCCGCGCTAAAGGCTAGTCTCCGTTGAGATTGGCCGCCGTGGCCGAAATACGGTCTGGAGGACTTGAATCTCCAAAGGGGCATCTCCCTGCATCCCAGTACACATTTGTGGTCCACTCGAACAGTCTCCGGACACAAGTGGGAAGATCACAGATATAGATAAACCTAGATAACGCAAGTATCACGACTGTATGACATGAAAACCATGCGTGCCATTTTTTTGACTACCTACTATGACGTCACAAGAACTATTTGGTGATGGGAAAATCAAATCGATTCAAAGACGAAAGAACGAAAGACGAAGACGGGTGCCGCCGGCACCCGTCTTGCCCCACCCCCGGGGCCTAGCGCCAGCGCTCACGCTCACCCAGCCAGCAGTACTACAGGACGAAAGTGCGAAAGTGGCGGCTGACGATTTTTGTACGCAAGCTGGTGCAATTTTTGGCACGCGGTTGCTCTTGCGTTATCTAGGTGTACTTATATCTATGGAGAAGATCATGAGTGATACGTGATAGGTGCAAACACTTACGATTCCCATCATCCTTGTGACATTAGGTAGAGCATAAGCCATAGGAATGAGAGCAACCACATGAAACGCTCTATATACCCTCTCCCAGAACCAGTAATTTGACAGCTTATGGTGTCGCCTTAGGTAATGCCATTCTATGTCAAAAGCCAGATAGAAATACAAGGCAAATACTACGTATTGTGTTATGCATACGAAAACTTTTACTATTACTGCAAAGCTGAAAAGAATAAAAAATATCAATTTTAGTAAAATATCGCGAGTAAAATAGCAAATAGCGGTTGGTCTGTGGATGGATCTTCACCAAGACCCCTCCGTGCCTCAGAAGCACGTTAAGCCGTTGGTCCCGGCTGTCATTCGTGGATCTTTAACAGTCGTTACGGGTAGTCAAAAGCCCGAAAGTCTGACAACCAGTCTTACCAAGGGGTATCGTATTACCCAGTAACTGGGTTGTGGAGGTCAGATACGCAGCTGCTCCTTGTAAAATACTGGTTTTCAGCTGCATCCGGTTAGAGTGGATGCTGACCCGATAGTTGAGAAAAAGCTAGGCAGATAATGGCAGATGAATAGGAATTTTTTAGGACAGCCTCGGGGTCAGGGGGTCAAACGACGTCCATAGCTTCGGGCGTTTCCAACTCCGTATCACTAATGGTCAATGGACATACGATTGGTTCGGTTTCTGAACTAAAAATGAATGACAACACGATTTGACATTTGACAGTTAATCCTACGCCCGCGCCGCTACACGATGTGTTTTTGACCGTTGGAAAAATTGAATTTGACACTTGTATTGCCGGATCACCTACTTTTGGACGGGCCCTGTCAAGAAAGGTTACGTACACACTGACGGATAAGCCATCTGTCAGTTAGCTTAGAGTCTTTTAGCGACTTGCGAAGGCGCTAAGCGCGCAGTGCTGTTTGCAAATATTCTGGAACGTTCGTTTCACTTCGCTACTCGCAAGGTGACTCGGTAGGTTCTAGGCGCTAAGCAAGCCATGTGTCAGCGCGTACGTAGCCTTAGAAGGTTGACCCCTTGGACTTGCCTGGTTGTTGGCAAGAACCTCGTCCTCTATTTCAAGAGACTTATAAACAAAACTGTCGAAATATGGGTGTACTATAGATACACCTGTTCCTCATTCGGGAAGTATTGCCGTAATATTTTTTTTGTAGCTAGAAGGAAATGTCAATATTTATGTAAGTGCCACTGAATTGGTATAATATATGATACTAGCTGCGCCCCGCGGTTTCACCCGCGCCTTATCACCTAGGGTTATAAAAATAGCGTACGATCTACATATTTTCAGACATACCAAATATACACAAAAAAAATTATTAAAATTGGTCAAGCCGTTTCGGAGGAGTTCGATAACAAGCATTGTGACACGAGATTTTTATATATGAGAAGATATACTTACGGTGAAAATGGAAAGTGTATTGTGATGGGAGCTACAGAATATTCTCCATAACTCCAGTAGCCAAGGACGCCTACTGTCATCATCGCTACGGTATATATTGGCATGGCTAGAAAAGAGAAAACGCTATTGAAATGCACCATCAGAGTCATCGCCATCATCATCAACTTCAGCCCGACATCGCCCACTGCTGGGCACTCCTGTGCCAGTCTCAACCAGGTTCTACCCGCAATGGTAACAATTTCTTACGCCCATATTTAAGCTGGATGACCGACACTTCGTGTTCGATGCGTACATACCAAGTTTCAAACGTCGTGAAAGGTTTACGACATCGGAAAATCGAGTTAAGAAACTGGTCAGGACATCTGGGAAGGCGCAGTGATGATTGTTGGAGTAAGGCAGTGACCGAGTGGCGTCCAGTCCAAGGACTGGAAGGCCAACAGAATACCCGACCGTAAATATGAGTATAAGGTATAAGTGACAAAGACGGCACTCGAAAGGCGAATTTTACGTGAAAGTTGATGCTGAAAGTTTAAGTTCCTTTCTCCCGTCAATCTTCTCGATATCATTCACTCCCTTATCATTCATAAATTATCCCTTTTCATACAAAATCCATACATCTTATCCTTGGTCTCCACCTGACACCTCTATCTATTTTATCTAATATAATCTAACTAGCCTGTATTGTCCCACTGCACTCCTCCTCCCTCTCCTTTTTTCTCATAATTCTGTCTTTAGCTACCGCCAGTCCTTTCGGTAGGAGTCAAGCTCGTCTCGTCACTATTTTATCACAGCCTTGCAAAAACATTCTCATCAAAATATTGACAATTGTGCATCGCACTTTTGGTAACCAAATGAGTTTTAATAGGTCCTGCAAGAACCCAGTTAGCTTAAACACATCATCCAAGAAAAACAAGAAAAACCCTTACCAGCCAGAACAACCATATGAAATTTCTTCGGCTGTTTCATGTTATTCTCAATCGGGAAGGCGTAACAGATTGGTTCGAGCACGAATGTGCAAACGCAGGTAAATTCCACCAATCCAGTCACACCCTTGTAGGGTGATCGATCCATCGGACTGTCTTTATTATCATGTAAGCTGTACCATAGTATAACTAGAATAAGGGCCACTGAAAGTCAAGGAAATTCGATGTTTAGCAAAACTATTGTTAGTAGTATTATAGAGGTATGAGGAACCGGGTGTAAAGTTCACTCATCTTAAATAGAAAAGGAAGGATCCTCCGACCAGACCGGATCCTCCAGGTGTCGTGTCTGGTAGGCAACTGCCCAACGATTGAAGTCGGGACGTTGTACTCATATGCTATGCGAAGTGGAGATTGCGACGCCCCCGAAAGGGAAGCAGCAGAAGGCTCGGTCATTTGGTTTGCTTCCATAATGGGTGAGGGTAATTTGAGCGCGCGTTACCTACGCGCGCTCATGCGAGTGGTTGCTTGTTGTATTCTGTAGGCGCACCACGAGCTGATTCATATCGCCGCTTTCGTCACGACACCTTGGCGGTCTGTCTTTGTCAGGTGAGACCTCCAGTTTCCTGGGGGAAGCCCGGCGAGAGACGACCAGCGACAGAAGTGCCGACTCTACGCTCGTACAGAGTATGGGTGAGTTGCTCCCGTCCGCCCCGCTTCCAGAGTTAGCTGTTCGCGGTCCTGGCTATGGAGCAGTCGTGTGTTTGTGAGCGGTATTGTGTTGTGTAACATCGCTCAGTGTCTACGTGAATCGCAGCCCGCGCTGCGCATCATGTGAGTACTTAATCTAGTTGCGCGGTAAACTCTGTTTGCGCGATGCAGGATTTTGCGTGACACACAGTATCATAGATTTAGTATATTATATTAGCGTAAATCTATGTTTAGTATATTAAAATCAAAACAGTTATTTTATGACAGTTGTACGAAGTCAGCGGTCTGGTGTCAACTGATGACTGTTGTCATCAGTTTCTCGGATAATATTTATGGCTGGCCCATTACCATCCAAAAAGGCAGGTATTTAGTCGATCTCACGAAATAACTCTCGCAGACGCTGCGCTACAGTCTACGACGGAATGTTGCTCAATCTACTCAGTCTATCACAGTCCGCTGCTAGACATAAACCTTTTCCAGCCTGGGCCACAACACCGTGTCCTCCGCCTTCCGCATCCAGTCTGTCCCAGCTACTTTCTTAAGGTCGCCGGTCCATCTACCTGGGGGGTGTCCAACTCTACGCTTACCGATACACGATCTTCACTTTGGACTTGCCTGTTCCACCGGCCATCGGTCCTTCGACAACCATGGCCAGCCCCCTGCCACTTCAGCTTGCTTACTCTAAATGTTGCATGGCTTTTGTGTCATATTAATAACAAAAATTACGTACCACCAAACAGGTCACAGATCAACGCAAATGGTGCAAGGCTCTTCATATCTGTAACCATGCAGATAATGGCACAAGGTACCATCAGTGAAAGAATAACCATCTTGATGGATGGATTGCCTCCATCGCTGATTGTACTCTCTCTGGTTATCAGCTCCTGCAGATTCCGAGCTATCATGATAACCAAAACGAAGCAGGAACCGTAGAGGTGGCACAGTAACGTTGCCTCCACCAGACATCTGGAAGCATAATCATTAATCAGCCTATAATGTTCCCACTACTGGGACACAAACACTTGGCCCCTAGTACCCGGCGGCCCGCCTACCCTTGACTACGGACCGACGACGTTGTGAAGGCCGTATGAACCCGTTGGATGCGAGAAGCACAGAACCGGTCGAAGTGGAGGTGCTTGGGGAAGGCCTATGCCCAGCAGTGGACGTCTTTCGGCTGAAATGATGATGATGACTGGGACACAAGCCTCCTCTCGGTGAGAGGGAGTGGGCCGTAATCCACCACGCGGACCCATTTAGTATATGTCACATGTCTTCGAAGTATTCGGTTCTGGGACATGTCGGTTTTATTACAATGTTTTCTTTCACCAGTTTGAGAGCCGTGGTTATGAAATAATTAACACAAAGTAAAGCGCCTTTCTGGGTTCGAACCTACGACCACGACGTTAGTCTCGGCCGTTACCACTTGGCCATCACTGTTCCTACTCCTGATATCTGGAAGACGACCGAATAAATCACAGTTATATTTTTTCCTGATATTTTTTAAAGCTGCAAGTCGACTTGCCTGGTTCAAGGAAACTTCAGAACACGGAGACACCCCGGTGACCGTTGCTAGAGATAGCATCGCCAACCCTGTTTTTTTTGGGTGCTATATATTCAAATTACGTCTCCTGCTCTGGGCGGAGCGGGTGTCAGACTTTTACTGACTAAAACCCACCCGTGTTCCTTCAGTTGCCTATGCCAGGGCCACGGTAACTCTTTCGAACAACCCGCGACCCTGGCAAGATCGTCAACACTTTCTCTACCAAACCAATCTTGTCACCGTTTACTCACACCATGTATCTTAAGAAAACTCACGGAAATACCTTAACCTCTAGTCTACTCATGACATTATCATTAGCTGAAAGAAATTGACTGCTGGACATGGGCCTCCATAAAGTATTGCCACAACGTCTGGTTCTGCGCTTCTTACATCCAGTGGATTTCCACGTCCTTCCCTAGATCATCAGTGTATCTTATCTATACAAATATTATAAAGCTGAAGAGTTTGTTTGAACGCGCTAATCTCAGGAACTGCTGGATTGAATTGAAAAATTATTTTTGAGTTGGATAGTCTATTTATCGAGCAAGGCTATATAACATCACGCTACGACCCTTAGGAGCCGCGCAGCGTGTGACACCGCGGGGAACAGCTAGTTAATGATAATTCTGGGGTTATTTCTTCTACTTATTCTGCATACCTGGAGCCTGCTTAGTTGGTCTTGTGGAGTTCTGGGTTTGATTCCCGGTGTGTCCCAAAGTGTTTATAGGTTTTTCCATTAGGAATTTCATAGTAGCAGCACGGAATTTGGATGTTGGTGTTGTGAGACCTCTGTGTCTCAGACAGCGAGTAAAGTCGTTAGTACTGCGCCTGATCTCTCCCCGGTCGCGTTGGATTGCCGTCCCATCGGATTATAAGATTATAGGAACAGAGAGTGCACCTGTGTCTGCGCAGACACTATAAGCCTCATGCGTACTTGGCTAACCTCAAAAATAAAATTCGGTCAGTTGGGAGGATATTATTTTTTACCCGACTGGCCCAGAATGTGGGTCATCATCATCATCATCATTTCAGCCGAAAGACGTCCACTGCTGGACATAGGCCTCCCCTAAGCACCTCCACTTCGACCGGTTCTGCGCTTCTCGCATCCAACGGGCTATGCTTGGAGTTTCCCTGCGTGATCGAATCAGGAATGAGGAGATCCGCAGGAGAACCAAGGTAACCGCGACATAGCGTGAAGAATTGCCAAACTTAAGTGGCAGTGGGCAGGGCACATTGCTCGCAGAACAGATGGCCGATGGGGCCGAAAGGTTCTGGAGTGGCGACCGCGTACGGGAAGAATGTGGGTATTTTTTTAAAATTATTATTACCTGAAGCCTCTAGCCGCTTTCCGAAGCTTTGGCCAGGGTGACAGAAGCATTGCAGTCTCCATTACAGCAGGGTAGGTTAATTCGTGCGTCTCCACACGACCGTACAACTTCTGGGCTGACCATACAAGAATCTGTGACGTAGGAATTATAATTAGAACTCTTTTTATCCGACTACCCGACAGCAAAGACAGGGCTATGTTTTTCACGCATATGTACCTGCCGCAGTAAGCGAAAAGGACGAATATCGGCCAAAAATTTAAAGGAAAATAAACCTTACTAAACAAATAAGGCACATTCATTAAGGCTCATTTTTCTCTATTCCCTTTCCTCATATGCGCCCCTTTTACTTACGGCGGCAGGTATGTAAAATGAGTTCTCGTGTCGATCTGTGTGACCATGTTGTTTTTCCAAACTACTATAATTTTCACCATCATTTAGAGAATTCATTTCGGAAGGTTTATGTGTATTTATGCAATTAATATTAAACTTAGATATACATCTTCTAGCGCCCGCGACTTCGTCCGCGTGAAATTTCACCCTCCCCCCATTCACCCTCATAAGAGTGGAATTTCGAAAAACCCTTTCTTAGTGGACACTACCTATACTCTTCACAAAGAACACACCCTCCAAATTTCTTGTTTTTAGGACCAGCGGTTTAGGCTGTCCGTTGATATATCAGTCAGTCAGGACTTTGAATGATAAATACATGTTTATAGATATGAAATCTCGATATTTTGTCAAGTCGCAAAAATCGTGCGATGAACGCGGGTCGCTAGTAGGTACATAAATAAATAAAACTCACACAGACGCAGTAGCTGACAATGGCAGAAAGAAGAATATTCATGGCCATCGCAGCAAATAGTCCACATTCCATGTAGGCCACATGGACTACTACTAGGCCACTGCCTAAACCACACATCAGCATGTGTATTACGGACTCTATTAAACTGGAAAACGAAAAACTATTGACGCAATTCGAGTCCACGCCGTTTGTTTTCATGAAAACGTTTGGTTACAGCTGTAACCTAACCTACCTTAGTAAGAGGAGTTCATTTAGGCGGTTCTAACACTTTTACAGCAAGCTTGCTCTGTCCCAAATAATTAGAGGTGGAGACATTTACATCAAGCTAATCTGACCTAAAGATGGTATTCCCTAACTTAGCGAACAAAGTTTCATGACGAACGAGCAAAGCGAGCCCACAGTAGGTAGACACCAGAGCGCGCTTATTCAAGTAATAACCGAGTGAAGCGAGCTCCTCCACAAGACAAGCGAGTGGAATACACAAGACCATTTACAACGTGCGAGTGAAGTGAGCCTTGAGTGGCATACGCTCACTCTCGAGACGAGTGAGCGAAGCGAACCCGCGAACCCACGTAGGTACGCCGCGAGTGAGCAGAGCGTGATTAACTGATTACTAACAACCAAAAAGTTGGAAGGGAATCGTTTGTCTTAGTATGTGATAATAATAATAGGTATTGAGAGTAATTGGGTTATACGTACTTGTTTGGCCTAGTCAAATATGATCTTTTGCTACAATAATCATAGTTTTCTGCATCGACTTGGTTATTTTTTGGTGCGAACTTGGCTTTTGCATCGTTTACACTAACGCTACTGCTAGGTATCTATTGAAAAAGAAAGAGAACGCTTAGATTATCTGGAGAACTGGCTACCACCGCCAGTGCCCACAACTTCACGTCACCACGGCGTCATACTAGAGAATCTGATAAATAGTAACCCGCATACTAACTTTAAATCACCTAAAGTGATTACACACATTTGTCTTGCCGTGAAAAACAACGGTTTTTTTGCCGTGTTTAAGCACGATCATCAGTGTTGTATGGATCACTATAGAAGCTTGTTGAGCAAACATTGCAGATGCACTGCAAAAACGTGGCAGTCGCAACAGTCCCCTAAGTCTCGTCGTTGTTGTTGTTGTTGCATTGGTTAATACTTACAGTTGGATCCATGATATCCATTTATAAGCTGGAAGCAATTAGATAATAGTCCCTGCACTGGCCAGTACCATTGATCGTGCAATAGTTTGCAATAAAAGCAAGAAATACCATTGAGAAGTAACTGATCATATTCAGTCTATCAAAAACACAAAAAGTACTCTGTGCTGATCACTGACAAGTTATCCTATTGTCAACACTGACGAGTAGGTTTTATTTTTTACCGACTTCAAAAAAAGGAGGTTATCAATTCGATACGTATGTACACACATCAAAAGTGTCTAGGGATCAAGCATTTTTATGCGGATTTCTTGAGATTGAGATGTGGCTTTGTAATAAATTTATGATTTTATAAATTTATATGGATCCTTTTTGGTGCATTTCATAATTTGAATCAGGAACTGTGAATCAAATTCGAGTAAAAGATGAAAATCAGCTGTCAATATTTTCCCTATAAAAACATACAACGCATTGAAGACATTATTAGTGCTACTGTTTCCCTACTACTGATTAAAACCAACGTTATTATGGAGCGGCGACGTCATTTAAGCAGGGAAGAAATGCTCAGAGCCGTGGGAATGATAGAAGCTGGTTCCCGGCAACGTACTGTGGCTTTAGCTCTGAATACAAGTCAGAGTGTTATCAGTCGACTTTGGACACGTTACCGAAGCACTGGTACCGTGGCTGAGCGCCATGGAGGACGGTATCGCTGCACCACACGGAGACAAGACCGATACATTCAAATCTTAACTCGAAGAGCTCCAACAATAACCGCCATGATGTTAGCCGTGAGGCTTCATCACTCTTCAGGGAACTTAATTAGCGACCAAACAGTCAGAAACCGCTTGCATGAAGTGTACCTTCATTCCCGAAGACCGCTACGGGTACCACCTATAGCAATGCACAATCGTAGGATTCGATATCAATGGGCTCTTGAACACAGAAATTGGGCAGAAGAACAATGGCGTTTCGTGTGCTTTTCTGATGAGTCTCGTTTTGGTATGAGACCGGATACAAGACGTATACGACACTGGAGAACCCCTGGACGCCAACAGCGATTAAAATCCTGCCAGGAAGTCCATCCTTATAGTGGTGGAACCATCATGGTATGGGCGGGTATTTGGATCAGCGGAAGAACTGAGTTGATTTGGATCAGAGGCAACCTCAACGCTCAAATTTATGCTGAGACGATTGTATCAGACGTCATCGTTCCTCTACAAGTGCAAATCGGTCCCTTATTTCAGTTAATGCATGATAATGCACGACCGCACACCGCAAGAGTTGTAAGACAGACTCTCGCCGCAGCTAACATCAATGTCCTGCCCTGGCCTGCTCAGTCGCCAGACTTGAACCCGATTGAGCATGCATGGGATATGCTACAGAGAAGAGCTCTGGCGAATATGGAGGGTATCCAGTCGCAAGAAGACCTTTTTTTGTTGTTGCAACGAACATGGGCGGCCATTCCACAGCGTGATTTGGATGAACTCATTTTGAGTATGCCAAACCGATGTTCTTGTGTTGTTAGTGTTCGCGGTAGAAACACGGATTATTAATTGTTTAAGTTACCCAATAAAATTTTAAAGAAAACTGTTATTTCAGTCTTTTTTTCGAACTTTTGTGTTAGTGGTTCAAATGTCAAAAATCCCTTTATTAGGAAAATGGCAAATTTCTTTATTAATGCAAAGGTGACTTGGTTTATCGTTACTGTGACAAACGAAAACACTTTATTTGATGAATCCTTAAAGAAAATTTTAATTAATATCAATCAGGAGAAAAGTTATTGCAAAAATATATGTTGATCCCTAGACACTTTTGATGTGTGTATGTAATATTATTGGAATTGCATTATATTCACATATGATGATCTATTAGGGCTTCCAAACAAATATACAAAATTTCATAGACGTATGTATGTATGTATGTATGTTTGTCCACGCATATCTCCGGAACTATTAATCGGATCGTGACCATTTTTTTTTATTGGCTTACATTTTCTTCAACTTAGGGAACAGTGCAAGTTTCATCAAGATCGATTCAGTCATTTTCAAGATATGGACTAATACGTGTAAGTGTGACGGCCTGGCTTATTGATAAGAGCTACGGGTGTAGTGTCAAAGGGAAAACATCTCAAAACCTTGGTCAAATACTAGTGCAAAAACTAAAAATTACGAAATAAAAATAATTTAAAAAAATTAAACCGACTTCAAAAAGAAATTAACTCAAAATTATGAAATAACTTTAATTTCGGAAGTCGGTGTCTTGGGATCTGTATTTTAGTTTTATGCCACCGACTTCCGAAATTAAAGTTATTTCATAATTTTGAGTTAATTTCTTTTTGAAGTCGGTTTAATTTTTTTAAATTATTTTTTTAATATTAGGTATAAGTATTTTATTGTCAATGATTTCAGTGAATGATTATGATGGTACGGACGCCAGCACATCAAGTTACTACAATCTGTCAGATTTCTTTAATAGATTTTCGACTTTATTGCTAAAGCATAAGGTTCAAGGTTGATTGGGAAAATCTGACAGTTTCGGGTAGGTTGACCTGCTGGCGTCTGTACATACTAATTCCATGTGATGAGTTATAGTGTCCAAACAAACTATGCCGAAGGTACGCGACCGAAATTCCGCGGCTGATTTTACGTTCCGACGTATTCGGCTGATATGCCGAATTTACGCGGCAGAAATTCAGTTGCGCAACTTTGTGTGTATTCAGTGTCTCGAGCGCTGTTGTGGCTTTGTGTCGTGTTATCTAAACAGCCGGACAGACAGACGCAAAACCAAGTGATCCTCTTAGGGTTCCGTTATTACTTTTGAGGTGCGAAACCCGAAAAATGGACCTATTTTACAGTAATAACAACGAAGGCTTTAGAAGAATCGAACCGAACTTCGGTCGCGTATAATGTGTGCTCTACAGAACGTTGCCGCCAAATTGCCGCTGAAGTTACGCCGGTTGAAGTTCGGCTTTACGCTATAACGCAACGTAATTTCAGCATAATGTGTCATGTCAGTAATGCAAATAGAGGCGTAATCATGCCGAAATTCGGTCGCGTACCTTCGGCATAGTGTATTTAGACACTTTATGTCTATGGTTAGCAGAGCTTCATGTTGCAATTTATAGGGCTTTGAAGGTCCATGGCATACCTACATTCTGCCATTTTGTTTTTTTTTCAAAATGGCGGCCACGCATGAAATTTATGTAAATCGATAGCTGACAAATTATTCAAATTCATGTTTCCAATTGATGTTATTTCAAGTTAAACAAATATCAACTTTATTATAGTGAGAATTAAGTTGATTTCAAAGTACTATTGACAAAAATTGTAGCGTAAACTGAACTTTTTTATGTAGGTACCTATTAAAGTAATTTTTCCATTAGGTAACTCATTATCTACTATATAAAAATAAGTCGGGTTTTCCTTCCTGACGCTATAACTCCAGAACGCACGAACCGATTTCCACGGTTTTGCATTCGTTGGAAAGGACTCGGGCTCCGTGAGGTTTATAGGTAGGAGTTGGGTAGGAGTAGTGTAGGAGTAGGGTAGGAGTTGGGTAGGAGTAGTGTAGAAGTAGGGTAGGAGTAGGTTAGGAGTAGGGTAGAAGTAGGGTAGGAGTAGGGTAGGAGTAGGGTAGGAGTAGGGTAGGAGTAGGGTAGAAGTAGGGTAGGAGTAGGGTAGGAGTAGGGTAGGAGTAGGGTAGGAGTAGGGTAGGAGTAGTGTAGGAGTAGGGTAGGAGTAGGGTAGGAGTAGTGTAGGAGTAGGGTAGGAGTAGGGTAGGAGTAGTGTAGGAGTAGGGTAGGGGTAGGGTAGGACACCACGCGAACGATAGCGCCGGGCAGCTAGAAATAATTTATATGGCAAAACAACGTTTGCCTGGTCAGCTCAGTTTGTTTATATATTTGGAAACTAAAACGCGAACGCAGATTATGCATACTATTTTTATTTTAAAGGTTGTTTACGGTAACAAAAAATGAAACAATCGGTTTAATTATATTTACAAACATTAATCATTTATTCATTAAAGAAAAAATATATCACCCTCTTTCAGTTTTAATATAAAGAAGGCACAGTAGTTTACGTGAACATATATTTTACAATACATTGATTTATTGTATCGATAAAACGTCTAATCGATAAAGTTTTATCGATTATTGTACTTGATTTTTAAATATCGATTTTGGGTCGAAATACCAGATTGTTAAATTCTGTTGTTTGAGTCAGCTATGATTTAATTGAACTCTAAAATAGAGACAATTATTTATAGGGTATGATGGACCCTTAATCAAACTGGTTTTTCGACTCCGTTGACTGACAGTAAAAAAAATACGAAGATTTTTTCCGATTTCGAAACGTTTCTAAAACATTGGAAATACAGCGTAGGACGGGACGAAATCGAAAAATATTTTTTCGTAGGTATTTTTTTTTTGCTGTAATATTTCGAAATTAATTCTATTTCACTGGGTTTCCTTTAAAAATTACGTTTAAAAATGTTTGTTTAAAAAATTCAAATAATCGCCTTTTTCGCTAGGTCAATGGACGATAAATATCGATTAATAAAATTAACAATTTTAGCTGCAAAAAAAATTACGTTTTATTTGTAATTTTTATTCTTCCCATAATCTACTTCTACTGGTACTTGATCACTAATTATTAAAAACCTTGCTGCTGTAATACAAAGTAAGACTAGTATGTAATATGTTTTCACTAATATTTTAAGTTATAATGGAAGAATGCAATATTCTAATATTTGTAAAGAACTAAGCACCGTTGTATGGAACTATTGTATTATTGTAATAAATTACAGGCACGTTTTTATTAAAATCTACATTTATAACTGGTAATATAATTCTTATTATTATTTCGATTAACACTTTGAACGCGTCTACGACAAAAAAGAAAAGAAAATATATTTAAATTGGTAAGCACAGTTTTAAAAATAATAATACACAGTTCGGCACAGTTTTTAAAATAAACACAGTTGCATTTATTAAAAGTTTTATGAAAGGATGTGCATTTTTCATCGTGTTTATGAAAAGCTGTGTTTTTTTCTAAATGTATGTAAGTTAAATAGAATTTACTAAAAAAAATTGACACCTAAATAAATGATTGTGTTAACTGTGTGAATTAAAAGGAATATATTTAGAACTTGTGCGTTCAAAGGTATTATGGCAGCTAACTTGACTTGTAAATATTAGTCACTATTTATTTTATTAAAACTATCGATAAGTTTAGCTGTACGAAGATTCCTGATACACAAAGATGAGAAAATTACTGAAAAAAGGACATTTTAAAGGATGTTATACATAAATTATTAAAATAAGTTGACGGTTGCAGTTCCCAGCAAATCAATTTTTAGAATTGTCAGTTGTCACCAATCTATATCAAAAGACAAAGATACCTAAAAAAAATTTTTTTTAGGTTTGTTAAGCCAAACTTATCTCTAGACACTATTATCATTTTAAACTATTATTATTGTACTTTTTTAACCATTTACATAGAAAGCGTTAGCATTTTAAAATAGTGTGTGACCGTCTTTAACAATATCATCAAAAAGCGATTGGTACTTTAAACCTACAAATTAAATATTTTTTTTAATAATTAATAAGCATTTAATTAATTGTAATACATATTTAACATAAGCTTACATATATCTAATGTGATCTTAATTACACTTTGGTAATATTTACCTATTAAAAAACTATATTAATGTGAGAAAAATCGACTAATTAATTAATAAACTAAAAGAAACTATAGCAGACTAAAAGATATACTAAATCCTTTAAAAGTGCAGATTTCTTTTCCAAATTTAGGGAAATAAAAATACTAAAAGGGAACGTCATTTCGTAAAAGATACAGTGATTAGTACTAAATTCACTGTTTTATTAAAATTATAATGAATTTTAATAATAAATATTTACATTACTAAAACTGGTTCGAAGAGCTGTCATTTTTCAAAAACAATTTTCTTAATTAAAATAAAAGCTGTGTATTTCATAAAATGCTGCGATACAATTTGGAAGAAAAAGTACAGATTTTCGAACAGGAAAGATTTCGAAATCCGTTTTTTAGTCGAAGATTGCTTTTTTTTTATTTTTGTGCCGAAAATTATCAAATTTTAAGTATCTTCGCTTTACATAAGTTTCAAAATTTTCACTTACGCTAAAATAAAAATTAATTTCCTTACCATTTATTCTGTACAATAATATATAATGAAAACTCATGGAACGGAGACAAAACAAACAAGAAAAACTGTGTTCAATTCAATATTTATGATATGACCAAAACAAAAATTACTATTACAAAGAAAAAAAAACAAAAAATTTAAAGAAAAAAAAATTCTTTTTTTTTCAAAATTTTTGTTAAACGAGGAGAAAATTTTGAAGCGTTTAATAATTTTAACAGCATAGCTACATCGTTTTGTCTCGGATAAACATCGAATACTTCTGATAACAATAAATAAGTTATGCTAGTGAGTTTAAAGCATTCGGACAAGGAGGTACATGAGGATTGTCGATAGCGCGGTGTATACTGGTCGAATGGAATGCGCAGCATTTTCACGATACACTGAAAAAAAGGAAAAAAAATACAAATTATTACGTGTTATTACAGTTATTCTCCTAAATTATTACTGAACACATTATTTTTATTATTTATTATAAAAAAAATAAATAAATCAAAACAAAAATCACGAAAATTACCTGAAGCAGTCTGGATATACAGCGACTGAGGATCTTCTAAATAAAACAGAAGAAAAAGCCAAATAAAACATGATAGTCAACACAAAACATAAAATTAAAACAGCAAAAAAAAAAAATTAAAACATTTAGTTAAAACAGAAAAGAAATCGAGAAAAAATCCTTGTCATAAGGAGTTAAAATTTGAGTAAAAAGGTGTAATAAAAACATTATAATTAGATTTTAGTTATGTTTGGTTAAATCCATTGTTAAATGACACTCGTTCAGGTCCATCATATCATTTAATTTGAACGCCATATCTGCGAACCGGATGCAGCTGAATACCAGTATTTGACATGAAGCGACTGTCTATCTGAGCGCCACAACCCAGTTACTGGGTAAACCATACCCCTTGATAAGACTGATTGTGACAACTTGGGCTTACGACTACCCTTAATGACTGTCAAAGATCTACAAACAGTGCCGGATTAAGACTACTTGATGCCCTAAGCAATCCACGCCTGTAGACCCTTCTATCCAGTAGTCACCTCGTATTTTTTCAAAAAATCGACGAGCGATTTGTAAAGATTGGCGCACATCTCTAGAGTGACTTTCGGGTCTTGTAATATCTTGCTGATAAACAGCCTTGCCTTTCATGTGCTAACTTTCGGTGCTGTTTCTGCCATATGGTGCCCCCCCGAGACGTGATGCCCTATGCAATTGCTTAATTTGCTTGGGCTAATCCGGCAATGACATGGATGGACATGGCTGTCATTCGTAGATCTTTGACCGCGAATCATATTTAGATCAATATACAATCTTAACTACTATTAATTTTTTTTTTCGTAATTATGTTTTTGTTACGTTAATTTTTGTTTTGTCATAGCGCTTTTAAGGTAGCGGTAACCACTTCCCATTACATGGACAATTGGCCAATACATGATCTGCCTAGCCTTTTCCCAACTATGTTGGGGTCGGCTTCTTTGGCCACTTGCCAAACCTTTTACACAAAAAAAAAAAGTTTCCAGAAACTTACGGATTTTAACAAGAGCCGCTTCGGTACCTCCCCAACTCTTGGTGTTCCTGACTTTCACAGCGGCCATGTATTCACCAGGCTGCAGCTGTTTGTCTTCAAGGGTATAGCTGATGTCGTACTTATTGTGCTTGCCAGCTGGGACTGGTACACTGAGCGTCGTCCATTCGCCGTCCTAGAGAAGAAATTTGAGAAATTAATTAAAAATAATGGGTGTTGTACGAAACTCGATTGTTCGATTTTCATCACTCTTACTGCGATGAATGTATGTTGGTATATGAAATGGTTGTGATGTGGTCTTTACACAGGCGATGATAGCCGATCGATTTTCGTCACACGGCGAAAATCGACTGCTTAAATGGCCATTCGGCTAGGCCGCAGGTGATTAAAATCCAATAGTGTCTAACCCTAGCATCAGGTGGCCTAAAAAGGCCACTTTGGCAGAATCTTATAAGGATAACATAATTGATTTTATATATTTTATTTTATTTTAATTTATCTGATTTTATTTGATTGTATATATATACGTGTACCATTAATGGGTGTTATTTACCTGAAATAAAATGAATTTATTATTATTTATTATAATGGACAGTTAACCGTTAAGTTAATCGTATCAAATCCCATTGGTGAACGATTTTTCAGTTTTTTTTTTTGTATGTGCTAAAATACCAATCAATCCAATCCCAATCTCTTTGATTATACCTACGTAGTGCAGCGAAAAAAAGAAAAACACAGACGGTCTTCACCATAATATTATGATTCATAATGTTATCCTTTTATGATTCTCCAAAGTGGCCTTTTTAGGCCCCCAAGGTGAAGTGACAGCTCACTTCAAGCTCATTCCGACCTAAGTTTTCACTGTGAAATTTAAACAGAATAGATCAGCTGGATTTTAGTCGCTACACTTACTATATGAGCGCTACGTAACTCCACGATTTTATTCATCTGCACAAACCCTAACCAAAAGAAAACCACCCCACGAAATTGATCAAAGAGAAACAAAATCAAAAAATTATAGCTTACCTCATTGTTAGACTTAAGCTGAACTTCCATCTCCTCAACCGGCTGATGTGAGTGCACAGTCCAGGTCATCCTGGGTCCGTCCACATCCAGGTCTTCAACCACAGGGCTCTGGACCAGCTCGATAGAACGATTGTGGGTGCCGTAGCCATTTTCAGCCTGGAAATGAATAAAAACATATTGCATACAGACATGTGTATACAGACCTCCAAGTTACCAGAATCTATCGGTGTTTGATTCTGTAATGGAAGATGTGTTAAAGAAACTTAGTACTAGTAGTAAGTCAATAATAGTATGTGGAGATTTTAATATTAATTTATTGGAAAATAACTCGAATACTGTCAGATTGTTAAGTCTTTTTAGGTCATTTGATTTGTCAAATGTTTTTATTGAACCAACCCGAGTGACAGCTTCTTCTGCCACTTGTATTGATAATGTTTTTTGTAATTGTGATTACTTACACAAAGAAATTGTAAATAAGTTGCCATCTGATCACAGTGGACAAAAAATAACATTTAGCTCCTACATGCCTTTACAAAAAATTCAAATAAGGTTTAGGACAATTACATGTAAAAAGTTAGAGAAATTAAATAATTCTTTGGCCAGTAAGTTATGTGATCAGAATTTTAATAATATAGGTGACCCAAATGAATTCTACGCCGAGTTCTTTTCAATATTAAACGCGCAGTTTAATGACACTTTTCCACTAAAAACTAAAAATATTCACACAAAGTTTTTATTTAGTGACTGGGCGACTCCAGGTATTCGTAAAAGCAGGGAAAAACTTTTTGAACTCTATGGCTTAAAGCAACATATGAATAATACAAACTTTCATCAGTATGTTGCAAAATATTCAAAAACTTTTAAAAGTGTGTGCCAAAAAGCTAAAGCTCTTTATATTAGCAATAAAATAAAATCAGCTGATGATAAAATAAAAACTACCTGGCAAATAATAAATAATGAAACAGGTAGGAAAAAACAGCCTAACACTGAATTTAATTTAGAGACTGCACATGGCCCCATCAACTCAGATGTAGAAATAGCTCAGGAATTTGAAAACTTTTTTTCAAATATTCCCCTTAAAACTACTGAAGCTTTAAATTCATCCCCCACGCTTTCTGCTGCCTTACTTAAAAAGAATGTAAAGGCATGCCCTTTGGAGTTTAGGTTTCAGCATACAAGCCCCCAGGCTGTTATAAAAGCTTTTAGAGATCTTAACATTAAATCAACAGAAGATCTCTGGGGAATGTCTGTAAAAGTATGTAGATCTTTTATCGAAACTATTGCGCCCTATTTAGCTTTCATATTTAACACCAGTGTTGACCAAGGAGTCTTTCCGGATCTTATGAAACATAGTAAAGTAGTACCATTGTTCAAATCCGGTGATAGTAAAGATCCTAACAATTATAGACCTGTGTCAATTCTACCAGTTCTCAGTAAGGTGTTTGAAAAGTTGATGCTCAATCAAATGTTACGTCACTTTAATAAAAATTCCATCTTTCATGAACACCAGTACGGTTTCACCAAAGGGCGTTGCACTACTGACGCCGGTGTTACCCTAATAAAGAACATTTTTAACGCCTGGGAAGAAGCACAAGATGCCATTGGAATCTTTTGCGACCTCTCTAAGGCGTTCGATTGCGTAAACCACGAGACACTTCTGATGAAACTGGAGCACTATGGAATTAGAAAAGCAGCACTTGACTTGCTAAGATCATACCTGAAAGATAGAAAGGTTAAAGTTCAAGTAAACGGCGTAAACTCATTAGGGTCTGAAATGACAATGGGTGTTCCTCAAGGTTCGATATTGGGTCCATTCCTCTTTTTAGTTTACATTAATGATTTACCCCAATTACTTCAAAATCAACCGAAGATGGTGTTATTTGCAGATGACACATCGTTAATCTTTAAAATAGACCGACGGTCACAAAATCTTGACGACGTGAATAACTCTATTCTTCAGGTCCAAGATTGGTTTACGGTAAATAATTTAGTACTTAATGAAAAAAAAACCAAATGCATTAGATTTAAATTACCGAATGTTAGAAGTAGCGAATGTGAAATCATATTGAATGGCCAAAAACTAGAATTTATTGATCAGACAGTTTTCCTAGGAATCACGCTAGACGAGAAATTACAATGGGGACCTCATATAACATCTATTGCGGGGCGGCTAAGCTCCGCCGCTTATGCTGTTAGAAAGATAAGACAGTTAACAGATGTAGAAACCGCGCGTTTGGTCTATTTTAGTTACTTCCACAGTATTATGTCATATGGCATTTTACTATGGGGTCGGGCTGCTGACATTGAATCCATTTTTATTTTACAAAAGAGAGCTGTCAGAGCCATTTACAATCTACGTCGTCGCGAATCTCTTAGGGAACTATTTAAAAAGGTTAATATCATGACGGTACCTTGCCAATTCATTTATGAAAATATTATGTATGTAAGAAAAAATCAACATCTTTTTAATAAAATAAGTGATAGGCATAATTTTAATACTAGAAATAAAGATAAATTAGATCAACCTTTTTTTAGATTATCTAAAGTACATACATCTTTTATGGGGTACTGTGTTAAATGCTACAACAAAATACCTTGTGACATATTGCAATTAAATGAAAGAAAATTTAAAACTCATATTAAAAGTACACTTTGTAAACAAGGATATTACAAATTAGAGGATTATATCCAAGATAAGAATGTTTGGAAACATGCTGGTCCTGCTCCATAGGACAATCTAAAAGTCTAGACAAAATCAAACTTGTTCCTAATTTAATTTATATATATATTTTTAAATATGACATCTTATTCTAATTCATTTTTACAATCTGCGACTACAGTGGCTCACACACTTGTTAAAGTTCAACTACTTTTGCATTTTTTTTTTTTAAATAACTTGTAAATATGTGAGCACCATGTATCTATCACTTATTTGATTTACCTGTCATTGCTTAATTTTTAATTCTTTTTACCTTTTGTGGTAGACTAATTTTATTATGGGTGCATCGTGTTCACATATAATTTTTATTATGTATACAAGACCTTGTAAAACATTTTTAAAAGAGTAACGGTGGAGTTTCTTGCCCATTCTTCTCCATACGAAAACTACCTTTTCGAATGGGCGACTAGAATCATTTCTATTTAGTTTTTTTTTTTGACGTTCAAAAGTGCCTTTAATGTGCCTATTTGAAATAAATGATTTGACTTTGACTTTGACTTTGACATATCAGTATTGGGTTGATCGATGAAAAGCGGAACATTGTTCGGTGGTGACGTTGTAAAGCACCATTTACATGTTAAACTACTTGATGTATTGTAGGCGAAATATCGTGACGCAGTGGTGGCCCAGTGGAAACGACCTCGACTTACGAGTTGTAGGTCGTAAGTTCGAGCCCTGACAGGCGCTTTACTTTGTGTAAATTATATTTCATCGCCACTGCTCTCAAAACGGTGAAGGAAAACATCGTGGGGAAACATGTCAAGCATATCCTAGAACCAAAATTTCGAAGACATGTGACATCTATCAAACCGCAGTGGGCCCGCGCGGTGGATTACGGCCCACTGCCTCACTATCGATCTCCCTAGGCCTGTGTCCCAGCAGTGGGAACATTATAAGTTGATTATGTACTGGCCATTCACTGGCCCTTCGCGTGTTTTAAATTAATGTCGCCATTGTTCCGGCACGTTGTATATTTTTTCGTGTTATATATGCCATCGACGCTAAGACCACGAATGCCAATCACCACTTTACCTCTACCAAAAAGGATAGTCTATCTGATGCCTCTTACCTCACACGTGAAGGTACCGAAGTCAGCGTCAGCACTAGGAGACACAGTCAAGTTCGAGTGTGATCCCCGGGTGCTGATGTCGTACTGAGTGGCGCTGTCTTCGATCAGCACACCATCTTTGTACCAGCGGAAGTGTGGCCTGAAATCAAGTAGAAAAACTGTGAGAATAGTGCTAACGTCCTAAAAACTGCCTTTTTTATTCGTTTAGAGATAATGCTTTGACGGAGTTTGAGGCTTCTCTAATATATTATATTGTAGAAGATGAGAAGACCAGGGGAGGGGGAAGACCTTTATAAGGCGGTGCAGTGTTGGCACCGGCCCTTTTTCACTTCGAGACATCGTGGGAGTAAGACTGTTAGTTAGGACGTGACTCCGTTGGTTGTTTTTTTATTATAACGTAATTATTTGTGCCATTATTGTTACTTTGTGTGTTCGCCATTTTTGTTATTGGATTTCTACTTAATTTACTTCTTGTAGGTATTTGCATAATTATTAAAAAAAAACTCACTTCTGATTTAATTTCCAAAATTTTTTTTTTTTTAAGTTTTTGTCGATTAACATCTTCACAATGCTATTATGACTTGACCGCGATCTCTTTAATAGAGATGCCGTTTTTCTCCTCACCATAGCGTGGAAGTCGTGAACACGCGTCTGAATGACGGCAGCCTCAAAAGCATTCTAAAACTATTCTTAGATGGCGAAAAATTCGATATAAGTCAGATGTTTGTAGGCAGCACACAAAACAATAATACATTTCTATGGTAAATGGAATTTGAACTTTGTCTCCTGTGATATACAGTTTGTTTTTCCAAAATGGAAAATATCTCCAAGTTTTGTCGTTTACCTGGCATCTCCATGAGCGGCGCATTGCAGAACTGCTTCGATCTGGATGTCAGAGTTCACAACGCTCTTCGGCACATGAACTTGAGGTTTGCCTGTAGTCAAAACACACAAAATTAATATAGTAATGTGAAAACATGTATACACGCACACCGGTTTTCGCGCGAATGACTGGCACAGTTGGTTATTAGGTACCTACAACTTTTCACCAGCTATTTTAAATTCCCATGTAATATTTCCACTGTTCCGTATTATTTTTTAATTAAATTTTATACAACACTAGCGGCCCGCCGCAGCTTCGCCTTATCAGGTGGCAATACCGAACACAAAAAAAAAAAGAATTACACAATTTGGTGCAGTCATTGACATTTCGGCGACTTTGTTTTATACTATGTATTTATGGATAAATATTGCCGCAGGAACCCATTGGATGCGAGAAGCACAGAACCGGTCGAAGTGGAGGTGCTTGGGGGAGGCCTATGTCCAGCAGTGGACGTCTTTCGGCTGAAATAATGGTGATGACTACCGTGCATCCGCGATTTATTTGCCAAAAATGTAAACAAGTGTGAATTAATGGAAAAATAACTTTAATTCCTACTCAATAAAGTTCAGTTCACGCTACAACTTCAAACATTTTTCTGAAACTTTGAAATCAACTTAGTTATCATTGAAATAAAGTTGAAGTTTGTTGAACTTGAAATAGGGTAGGGGTGTGCAACAATGCGCACTTTTACTTTTATGTTCTTACCGTTGACCACCACACTGGTTTCCGCCTGGTCACTTTCAAGCTTGTTGATGGCATAACAGTAATACTGTCCAGAATTTTCTCTCTTGACATTCTTGATATGAATAGAGTAGAGGTTGCCTTCGACGTGGAACTCGGCGTCCTTCTCTGTTAGACGCTCGTTCTGTAAAAGAGAAAGAGACGGTTTTAGTTTTGTGTAGTGTGCTTTGAAAATGGCATATGTGGTGAAAAGGAGGAGGAGAAAAGTTGTTTGTTGCGCCACTTCTTCCCAGCTTAAGCACTAGGAAGCGGTGATGGTGGGGCGTTTTAGGGGCTTGACTTATGTCATTTTAACGTTCAAAAAGTGCTCATTCTCAACCGAGAATCAGCACTTTTTGAACGTTAAAATTAATTAATTAATGAGATTCAAACTAGGCTTATGTTTGAATTCCATTTTGATTTATGGAAAAGACTTTACAACTTTATGATTGTAACGGTCTAAAATATTGGCGCCGATTCTGTTGTTCACAAACTAAACTTAATTTTTCTTCCTAATTCATTAAGAAAAGGACGGAAGATAAATATTAGTTTAGTCCTGTTAAATTAGTAAGCTGCTGACGTAAATTGACGTATTTTTAATAGTATTTTTTTTATCTCGTCTAAAGTGGTCTATGGAGTATCTTAATTTGACAGGACTAAACTAATATTTATCTTTTGTCCTTTTCTTAATGAAATAGAAAGAAAAAGATGCATAAACTTAAATTTAGTTTAGTTTGTGAACAACAGAATCGGCGCCATTATAATGCTTAAATCTTCCACATTCGGTAATTAATTCACAGTTAATTTCATACACAGTTCAAATAGGACATCTCTAAAATGCACACGACACACGAAATAATAAAACACCAGTTTCTCAGAAAGCAGTCGCCGCGGTCTAAACTTAGTGTTATTTTGTTTTGTATGACAAGTAACGGAAGTGGAAGGTTTAATAATAAATGTAATGGCTGGAAACTACCGTCGTCTCTTGCTGAATATTCTTGTATAATCGTTGGATATTTTGTGGTTGATATTTCTTGGTAACAACACATCGGATTACAGCTACGGAACCCGAATACCGAACATAATACAGCATTTCATTTAGTAAACACACCTTCCAATATATACATAAAAGGAAAATTAACGTTTTATTGAAATCCTGAACAGCTTCTCCCGGTGTCCACCAAAGGAAAAGCTGTTCTCCTTTGGTGGACACCAAAGGAAAGGCTGTTCTAAGGATTTTATGGTTTTATGTAAACGGGTACTCCCTTTATGCCTGGAGGCTTCTATTTACGTTTATATTATTTATTTCTGCTGGATATAGTTTTCAATGTTTTTGTATATTAGTAGTATTGTAGGTATTGCACTTTCTATGAAACAGCAAATATTTTTTTGTGCTATCTGACGGAAATCTTCTTCACTGATTTCATGGTTACAGTTAGCGCGTCCCAGCCACTATATATTCTAATATAGATAACAGAAACATTAAGTAAGTAGCGGTATCTACAACGCCACATGAGAACAACGCGTCAACTGACGTCACGCAAAATCCTGCATCTCGCAAGCAGAGTTTACCGCGCAACTAGCTTAAATACAACGGCCCGACATGAATCATTGGGCAGTTGCCCGCCAGACACAACACCCGTCTGGTCGGAGGATCCTCCCCTTTCTATGGAGGTTGAGTGAACTTTAGACCCTGTTCCTCATACCTCTATAAATATTAACATACCTATACCTACAAAAACCTTTTTGACCGGAAAACTCTTAACCGGAACAGACTACTTGTAGGCGCGATAAAATGGAACACTTACTTGATCCTTCTTGGTCACCGACCACAGTACAGTGGGCACCGGAGATGCGGTAATGTAGCACGTTACTGTCAGGTCAGCACCCACTCCCAAAATACCACCGTTGGAGGCCGTCATGTCTGGAAAATAAGTAGTTTTTGTTAACCATAGGATTACTAAGCTGTCGTAGCAATTACGACGACAAAATCACGATTTCTAGAATAATCTAAATTCGCTCCTTTCCCGCGATCCCCGCTTCACTGTACGTCTGTACCTTCCTAGTTCCTACTTCGTTCGATCAGTGTGCCACGCGCTGTCATTGTGGTCGGGTGTTCTGTGTACCTCAAGATCCACTGACTTCTCAATATAAACCCCGAAAACTGCATAAAGGAGACATCATCTGCCTAGGCTTTTCCCAACTAGTACGGGTCGGCTTCCAGTCTCACTAGATGCAGCTAAATCAGTCTGAGGCAGTCGCTCCATGTAAAACACAACCCAGTTACTGGGTAATACGATACCCCTTGGTAAGACTGGCTGTCAGACTTTCGGGCTTCTGTCGACCCGTAACGACTGTTTTGACCCTTTGGTCCTGGCTGTCATTTGTCTTCTTTGGAAGACAAATGACAGCCGGGACCAAAGGTTTAACGTGCTTGAGAAGCACGGAGGGGTCTTGGTATGTAAACATGGTAACCTACCAACAGACCAACCGCGGCAAGTGCAACTTAACCAGATATATCGACCCATGTGGCTGTTATGACTTAGCCACAAGCCCCTCAAAACTGCATAAAGGAAACATAACATTAAAATCTACTTACTTATAATCTTGGGTTTCTGCAGAACTAGAAGCGTATGGTTGATAGCCACGGGTGCCTTCTGCACCGTCTCACATCTGAAGACTCCGCTGTCATCTGCTTCAACATTCTTTATTATCAGGTCCTTGGAATCTTCCGCTCTGGAAATGGAGACATGGAGAATCAGGCTTGGTTGCATGAGTGTCATTTTTGCTTTTTATTATGAGAATCGTATTCTTTTAACTTAAGTTTTTTAATGCAGTCGGGTTTTTTATTTCTTACCGACTTCAAAAAAAAAGGAGGTTATCAATTCGATACGTATGTATGTAATATTATTGGAATTGCATTATATTCACATATGACAATCTATTAGGGCTTCCAAACAAATATACAAAATTTTGTAGACGTATGTATGTATGTATGTTTGTCCACGCATATCTCCGGAACTATTGATCGGATCGTGACGATTTTTTTTATTGGCTTACATTTACTTCAACTTAGGGAACAGTGCAAGTTTCATCAAGATCGATTCAGTAATTTTCAAGATATGGATTAATACGTGTAAGTGTGACGGCCTGGCTTATTGATACGAGCTACGGGTGTAGTGTCAAAGGGAAAACATCTCAAAACCTTGGTCAAATTCTAGTGCAAAAACTAAAAATTACGAAATAAAAATAATTTAAAAAAATTAAACCGACTTCAAAAAGAAATAACTCAAAATTATGAAATAACTTTAATTTCGGAAGTCGGTGGCATAAAACTTAAACTAGAATACAGATCCCAAGACACCGACTTCCGAAATTAAAGTTATTTCATAATTTTGAGTTATTTCTTTTTGAAGTCGGTTTAATTTTTTTAAATTATTTTTTTTAATAACTTTTTTATTAGTGATGGGAAAATCAAATCGATTCAAAGACGCCACCGCGTGCGGCACCCGTCTCTCCCTACCCCCGGGGCCTAGCACCAGCGCTCACGCTCACCCAGCCAGCAGTACACAGGACTGAGCGCGAAAGTGGCGGCTTACGATTTTTGTACGTAAGCTAGGCACGCGAAGTAGTTGCGTTATCTAGGTGTAGGTATATCTGTGGTCGTAGCATTATGCTGAGCGATGGCCGTTTTGCGTGGTCCTCGCGCCGCAGACACGACTGTCTCTTCGTCGCCCGCAAATTCTCACAATTACTAATATTCGCAAACCGGTTGGCGAATCGGTCTCAGAAGAACGGTTGCGGACTCGTTGCGGTGCGGTTCCGGGCCGTTACTGCGCTGGAGCGGTGCGGTTTTAATGAGTGATGACCTTAAGACTGAAAACAGCTAAAAAAACTTTGATGTGTCAGTCAGTGCGATTTAATTTTAAACTTACATGGAATATCTGACATCGGTGTGGAGGTTTATGTTTCCCATGAAGTACTGTTGGTTGTTCTTGTGCCACGCCACCACGGTACCCTCTGTGAAGAAGAACAAAGAAAAAATATTTAAAGAAGATTCAAAGGGTCTTTGCGTAGTTATGTTTATAATTTCGAAGTGTTAAGTAAAATAGTAGAATACTAGCTGCGCCCCGCAGCTTTCCGCATAAGTTTAGATCCTGTGGAGATATCGGGATAAAAAGTATCCTATGTGTTAATCCTAGTTATAAACTATCTGTGTGCCAACTTTCATCCAAATCCGTACTGTCGTTTTTGCGTCAATAATTATTATCACAAATCATAAATGAATAATTTGATTCCAAGATGTCTGCCACAAATAAACCCGCACCCTAATTGCGTAACACACTATCAATGGGAATCTGAATCATTTTGAAGCAAATTGCTAATCCATTGCTTCATAAGTTCGAAAAGTTTGTCTGCTCAACACGTAAAAACGCAATGAATGTTGTTGAACTGTCAAAATGAAACCGATTCCAATTGACAATGTGTTACGCAATTGCCCCGCTGGTTTCCTTACTGGTAAAAGCAATAAAATATAACTAACATTGTGACAGACACACCGACATTACCATTTACGATTGCACTTAATTACAAAGATAGCCAAATCCGTCCGTTAACCGTCTGACAGTTAGCCGGAACTTGCGCACGCGCTTTGGCGCCAACCGGAAGCCCCACCATTTTGTTTTTAACATTTTTTATTGCGCAATGAATCATGGCTGATATTTTTTTGAGTTTGGAACGGGAAAGGAAATGTTTTGATGTGTATTTTGGGAAGGAGGACGCGTTTTCATGTAGCCTGAGCGAATTTGAATATCTTTTTGCATAGATGACCGTTGCTTCGTGTGTGGCCCGTATCTTCCTGTTAGGTACCTAAAGTAAGTCTAGAATTGTTATGGCTGCGTATGGCTGCGTGTGCACTGACAGGTGGCTTGTTTAGTGCCTACATCCTTACATACAGCGAAGGCGCCAAGCGCGTAGTGCGTCCGTTTGCGAAAATTCTAGAGCGTTCATTTCACTCGCAATGTGACTCCAATGCTCTCTTATATAATGTAACCTTGGTTAATGATAAGGATGAATATACTCACTCTCAGGAGTAACCTTGCACTCCAGTCGCACGTCTGCTCCAGCGTCCACTTCATACTGAGTTGGAGTCGTTTCTATGATGGCTGGGGCCTTCTCTGGCTGGGGTTCTGAAATAGAATCGGTCGGTTATATTCAAGTGCATAATTCAATAAAAATAAAGTGGGATGTTTGTAGTGTGTGATATCGACGCATAAACTCATCATCTGGCTAGCCTTTTTCCAACTATGTTGGGTTCGGCTTCCAGTCTAACCGGATGCAGCTGAATACCAGTATTTTACATGGAGCGACTGTCTATCTGACCTCCACAACCCAGTTACTGGGTTATACGATACCCTTTTGTGACGTTGTATCGCAAGATCCTAGTGGGAACAGACCAACATAAATATGTTTTACGAAACGAAGAAAGATTGTAGGTCCCGTGTAAAGGCCTGCGCAGACGACAGACTTTTGCCCGCGGACTTTTTTGTCCGCTAAAATAGATCGCTCACAACTGTATCGAGTAACGCAAACGAGGAATTAAAAGTACCGCGTATGTACAAAGCGATCTATTTTAAGTTCGCGGACAAAAGTCCGTCGTCTGCGCAGGCCTTAAGCGATCTATTTTAAGTCCGCGGACAAAAGTCCGTCGTCTGCTCGGGCCTTAAGGGGGTCGCGGGCGTACAGAGTAGGGACTTTTTCCGCCCACCAAGTAACCCAGGTAAGACGGTGGCACAGTGGTCACGTGCTGCCATGCATAGCGAGGCTCAGGGGAGTCCCCTTTACAGTCTCCCCAGGGATGTGCCTTACAGGCGTTGCACGGGGGGGGTTCCTGAATTGGTCTTTTAAGAGGAACCGGGACCATCCCTATGTGCCGATGGTGATCACCGGGGTAGTTTTAGCGAGGTAAAAATCCCACACTCCCCGACCTCCCTCCCCGGAGGTCGTGTACCTTTTGAAGGTTTCCGCCCGACAAAAAAAGAGGTCTCGTGTAAGTTTAAGGGATACATGTATATTAGTAGTTGATCGTTACACGATAGTTTTTTGTGCATAAGCCAAAGTTGACAACCCTAGCGCGACCGCCGAGCGTAGGTATGAAAAGTGAAGTACATACATGTGATTGCCTTCTGTACTATCTGTATTTTGTGTTTTTAGCAGCGAGATCTGCTCGCTTTTCATTAATCACCGGCGGCGGTGGTGGTACAGGAGTCTTAGTGAAGGTGATGAGAATGTTATCATTAAGATTTGATCTTATTTACCTGATTGTTCCGTATCGTTCATTGCTTCATCGTCAGAGGCTTCATCTCCGAGTTGAGGATCATCGTAGTTGACGTCATCCACCGCTTGCCGCCGGTGCCTCGAGTAGGCTTCTATAACAATAGAGAAAGTTTATTATTAATTGGAGTTTTTAACACATGACCTTTCGTGGTCCACTTGGGACTCCCTGAACCGTCTCTGGATACAAGTGGGAAGATGTAACTCCAACCTGGTAAAGTGGGGCTGCCTCGACGGCACGGATGTTATATGGATATGGAGCTGTGTCGCAAACTATGCTCCAGCTTCTATTCTGCGCTGTGTGTTCCAAAACATGCAGTCAAAGTGACCTCTGCGCTGCCACCGACAACCAACCAACAAGATTAGAAATACAGCCGCGCCAGCGACATGAAGAAGAAGAAGAATACATGACCGTTGGGGTAAACATGTTCTTGAGTGGAGACCGCGAATCGCCAAACGTCATTGCGGACCCACCATACCACTGGCCTTACCACTTTTTTTTTTTTTTTTTGAGTGGTTGGTCGAGCGGAATGTAGTGTCAGACTACTACTGACTAAAACCCACCCGTGTTCCTTCCTTCGCCCTTTATGTTCCGAGGCAGCGGTAAGGCAGGCTTCGGCCCTAACGGGCCCCTTCATTGATGCTGACATTTCTTTGAGGCGCGCGTGGAACACGTACGCGCCGTCCGGCACGGGCCTGGTCCTGATCGGACGGTGAGCTACCCATTACTCACCGTCCGCAGGCCCGCGCCTACGGTGGCCGGGAGTCGTCACGCGGCTCCCGAAGCTGGGAGCGTCTCCATACCTCCCTGGTGGTATGGTGGGTCTAAAACTACACCACTGAGAAAATAGTGTTGTGGACTACAAGAGCATAAAATATTCAGGAGCTACCTATACTTAGGAATGTCTACTTATTTACTTTACCGAAAAGAAACTAGTTAAGTATATAATTTTATTTATGCGCTGATTAATTTGACAAGACTAAACTAAAATATATATTCTGTCCTGTTCTTAATGAAATAGAAAGAAAAAGATGCACTGAACTTAGTTTAGTTTGTGAACAAGTGAATCGGCACCAATGTGTATCAAAATAATTATCTAGCAGTAAAAGAAAAACAAATGAAAGGTTTAAAACAACGTGGTAGCCCCTATGATTCAGTGCTAAGTAAAACCTATTTTAGTTAACTTGCTGTAGGTATTTATTTGAAACCAGTATCGGTAAATAGGTTGGTTATGGTCTAAGTTAGGAGTGTGTAGCGTTAGAATCGAAGAGCAGATTGTGTATGGGAAACGACTTTTCAGGAACTAGCAATTTCTGATGAATAATCTGCTGGGTAATGGCGTAACGCACCGTCTTTTATTTTGACAATTCGACAGCATTCATTGCGTTATTTACGTTGTCGAGCAGGCGAATTTGTCAAACTTAAGTCGCAACGGTTACGAATCGATAGCTGGTATCAAATGTTTCAGTCAAATATCAATTAGAACCGTAACGTTACAAATCGATTACGATTTCTCTTCAATAGAAACATCCCCAAAAAACAATTTCAACGTGAACGCAAAATATTTTTTTTTTTTAATTATTGTTCTGTCAAAGTCAAATTATTTATTTCAAGTAGGCCACTTATGAACGTGAAACACAAGCAAATAGAGTTCATTCTAGGCTCCTTTCAAAAGGCAGTTTCGTATAAAGAAGAATGGGCAAGAACCTCCACCGTTACTGTTTTAAAATGTTTAACAATATTTCTAAGTCGCCCACAACTTCAAACTTGAACCCAAAATACCTCGTATTTAACCAGTAATAGCTCTAAACATCTAAAATTGTATTCCAATTGAATTCTGTTTACTTTACCATTTAGGAAGCAACATTTTACAATGGACGGGCACAGACATGGCCCATAAGTCTGTAGCCTGTATGGACTGGTGACATGTGCCGGCAGCACAGACCTTATCTTCGGAATTGCAGACATATTTTAGCATTATTTTAGCCTAACTTTATACGGAATAAATACGGATTTATTGAAGTTTACGGATTTATTGAACTGTTTTGGTTATTGCAGAATTATCATTAAGGTAAGCTTTTGCAAGCTTTGTTCTCAATTAATAGATACCTATTGAGGATATCAAACCAATAAGTCCAAATTCCGATGACCGATGGCATATGGCCGGTGGAGCAGACAATTTCTGGAGTGGAGACTGCGTATCGACAAGCGTAGTGTGGGACGCCCCCCAGCTAGATGGACCGACGACCTCAAAAAGGTGTCTGGGGCAGACTGGATGCGGAAGGCGGAGGACAGGGTGCTGTGGCGCAGTCTGGGAGTCATATGCCCAGTGAACTGTAATAGGCTGAGTTGATTGATGGAAGTCTAAGTTTCACAAGATCAGTCTCGGAAATTAACTACCTAAGTAAGTAAAGTAAGTATGAAGTAAATTGATGAAACCACATTGGAAATTTGCCAGGTTCTAAACGAAACTCCAGAACCAAGTCTTCATCTCCTAGTTGTCATTTCTTTCGTTTTCATTTTTGTAATGTATATTTATTTTATCTCTTATTTTGATTGTTGTTTTCGTATGCTGCACTGGCTGACATCATCACGTCAACGCCGTCTGTCGCTGAAAACCAGCGCTTGTGCTGTCTAGTATAGGTTCTTAGCATTATGCTGAGCGATGGCCGTTTTGCGTAGATGTGACGCATGGTTTTTTGTTTTTGTTTTTTTTTGATGCGTCATGTTTGCCACAAATAAACGGAAGTATTTTCTTTCTGTTTTCATTTATTTCATTTCCCCCCACAATTGTCACTCAATTAAACTTAAACAAATGGACCCACAGCCATTCTCCTAACATTTCCCTAACCAGTATAACCGCATAATGTAAGGAAGCGCTCTCGGTGTAATTACGGACGAAACCGGGGCATATCAATTAGTCTTATTAACGGACGGACGGACAGTTTTGTGGTAGTTTGGATTATAGGTCAGTTAAGCTTGTACATCTGTTTTATTAGCCTATTTTTGACCGACTGTAGGCATTAAAGAGGATAAAGATAGCGGGCGCTAAACATATTATATTCAGAGGCTTTTTTTTTTTATTAACGTTGAGTAATGCTCATGCATTTTGCACTACCACGGGGAGATAGTGCAGTTATGTGGGACTCTAACCCACTAAAACTCCACGGTGTCCTCCTCTGCCGCTTACGGCGGGAACACGGGCACGCGTTAGCACTCATCCGTGAACCCGCCACGGCCGTCCGTCACCGGACCCTCCTCTGGGGAGTACTCCCCTTCACCGGCGCACCAGAACACATAGCACGCCGTGACCACCCCAGGGACCAAATCAGCACATGGGCGCCAGACGACCCCGTGTCTGGGCACCCTTGATCCCCCTTCGACGGGTCAGATCATTGGCCCCGCCGCCTGCCAATTTTTGGCCGCAGAGGATAGGGAGAGCGGCCAACGTCATACCAGAGTGTTGGTATGACGTTGGCCGCTCTCCCTATCCCCTGCGGCCCCACCGCGTCCGCCATCAGACGGTGGCGACCCCGTCAAGGCCGCGGAAGGTAGGGAGAGCGGCGCACCGTAATACCGGCACTCCTCTCCCGCCGCGGCCCTCTACCCTCAGCCGCGATGTCTCCCATACGACATCGCGGCCCGCCTCAGTTGCGATGTCGCCCAAGCGGCACCGCAACCTACATGTTGGCCGCTACGTCGTTGGCTTGTCGGCAAAAGCCCTGACGAGCGGCCCCTCCTCGGGTTCCTCTTCGCTTCACCGTGGGTGACCAAGCCACGGCTACTGAGCCACCCCGCCTTGCTTGTGGACAATCGGCTTTATAGTAACTTACTATCATATAAAGCCGATCGCCAGCCTCTCCCATGACGGCACCCAGTGCCGTCGCACCGCTCGCACCGCCCTAGGGCCGCTACTGCCATGTCATGACATTACATGTCATCACAACACATTACATCACAACACAATACATAAATGCATAAATGATGGTAGGTATGTACCAAAAAAATATTAAGGTATTGATTGATTCAAATTAATATTAGAATTTTTTAAAGTTCTAGTTTATTTGTATGTCCTTTGCATATTATCAAAACCAGGAACTAGTCACATCATGTATAAAGGAAACGGTCGTGTTCTAATGTGCGCATGAGCAGGTTATAAACAAGCGGATCCCGTCAATAGAGTTGCGCAAGTACGGTTGTAATAAAATTAACTATTTCCATACTGATTGAGTTAAAGAGAATGAGGGGAATACAGAAATATTTTTTTTTCTAGCTTTTGCCAGCGACTTTGCCCGCAAGGAGGTCGAAATAAAAAGTATCCTATATGTAAATCCATGCTATAAAACTATCTGTGTGCCAAATTTCATTCAAATCCTTGCAGCTGTAGTGACACAGAGCCAGTCACTTACCTCCAGCACCAGAACCAACCCATACCTACCCTACGTTGTTTGACAAATTAGTTAAAGAAACAGAGAAGAAGAACGCGAGTGTTTGAGCAACAAACATCCAAATATTTAAATTTAGGTAAGAAGTAGACGGATAGTTTATAATATTATTAGGATAGTAAGGTACCTACTAGGATTGGTCTGAAATTCAAATTGAAGAGTTAGATTTAAAAGTTTTTTTGATTGTTTATTATATTTTATTGGAACCCACTGCAGGTCAAAAGCCTTTTCTCTAAATATGCGCATCTTTTGAAGAGTATGAATTTTTTTATTATTTTTAACTATATTTTTGTCATTAATTTTTCTAATTTTAGCACAGCGGTTTCATAAACGGTATCGTCTAGCCTTCGAACGTATCTCATGGAAAGCCAAATGATCGTTTAATTTTCTTAGGTACGGTCAGCAACAAAAGTCGATTAACACTTCAGTTTTATTAATCTCAGTTATTGAGCAAAATATTTGTTCAAAATTGCATTTTACTTCTGCTGCAATTTTGAACAAATATTTTGCTCAATAACTGAGATTAAAAAAACTGAAGTGTTAATCGACTTTTGTTGCTGACTGTACCTATATCTAATTGACATTATAAAGTACCTACCTACCTCAACTTCTAAGGAAAACAAGTACTACAAGGTTATGAACTATCATAATTTTCACAGTTACTCCAACAATTACCACGGTACCATCAATATGCCATGTCTGACTTCGACACGCTGTCTTGGCTACCATAATAAACCCATTGGTATGCACCACGGAACCCGCAGGCACGACAGGAGTAAGCTCTTTGTATATAAATGTCACTTGTTGGTTTAGCGGTGCGGTGGTAGCTTTTGAAGATATTGTGTTATACAAATAGGGAAAAGTTGGCTGTTTCAAACTTACCTACATAATTCGCTGACTGAATTCGATAGTGGCACAAGACAAAATTCAACAATTTGAGAAAACGTACAATAAATATTCGAAGACTAGTGCGTGATTACAAATTTGCTACAAATTCGACTTGTGCCACTAATGTATTCAGTCAGCGAATTTACGCTCAGAATTCGTTATCCATACTATACTAATATTACAAATGCGAAAGTGTGTCTGTCTGTCTGTCTGAACCTCTTCACGCTTAAACCGCTGAACCGATTTAGATGAAATTTGGTATAGAGATAGTTTGAGTCCCGGGAAAGGATATAGGATAGTTTTTTTTATCCCGATATTCCCACAGGAGGTGGTCCGACGACCTAGTGAAGGCCGCAGGAACCCGTTGGATGCGAGAAGCGCAGAACCGGTCGAAGTGGAGGTGCTTGGGGGAGGCCTATGTCCAGCAGTGGACGTCTTTCGGCTGAAATGATGATGATGATGAATCCCACAGGATCGAGACATATTATGCGGAAGAAACCGCGGGGCGCTGCTAGTAAAAATATGAATGTATGATGTAAAAAATAACCTAGAAAAGTATGACTATAATGTCTAATATTTACTAGCTGTACCCGCGACTTCGTTCGCGTGGGTGTCGGGTACAAGTAACGTGCCGCTTAGAAAAGGTGTAGCTACCACTCCTCCATTGAAAAGGAAGAATATTTTTTTTGTCTTATAAAAATATTTCTCTTAAAATGTCGCAAAAATGTAACCTACTAGTTTCTAACTAAAAATGAACTAAGTATGTAGGTATAAGTCTGTTCATGCCATACAATTAAACATGACCTTAGAAGATAAATCATCTAAAAAAACAAAAACACATCATCTAATCTGAACCACAGTATCTAAACGTTGCAAATTAATTGCAACTAATAATGAAAAAGGTCACTCTGACGAATTCGTGAGTCCATGACCCAATTACCATAGACTACGAAGCATAGACGAATTAGCCCATAGAGCGTAGAGCGGCCACATAAATATGGCATTATTTATGGCGGATTATCACGGCAACGTCGCATTTATTTGTCGCTGGTTGATATATTAAGAATATAGTCGGATACTAGGAAATATTCGCCTTACAGGTCAGTTGTGGTTGGTGATTTGAAGTCCTGATATTATAATTGGGTTAATTGGTATTGGAAAACTCATTTTTATCACAATCTGCGTTTGTAATTGGTCAAGTTAATCTAAAGTTACTGCTGAATTATTTTTTCTGGAATCATTTATTATTATTATTTTTTTTAATATCCTAAAATCACAATTGGTGACGTATGTAACAAAAAACCAAGGCCACATTAAATTATCAACATCTTCACCTTTTTTTATTTTCACTTTAATTTTGTTAACAATTTTTTTGTGTTTCTAAGAGTGTGTTACTTTAGTTTGTGATCTTCCTGGGCGAGGCCCAATAAATACTTTTTCTTTCTTTCTAACATTAACCACAGATTTTTTTTTTTTATATATATTTTTTTTTGCTAGGCAGATGGTGATGACCTACGTTCTTCATTGAAACTTTCTCTGGATTACGTTATCTACCAAAATCATCCATAATCATACCAATACTTAATCTTTGTTTTACATGTAAAACGGGAAGCTGAAGGAATTATAAAAGTACTAGCTGCGCCCCGCGGTTTCACCCGCGTAAATTTCGATTTCGAGGGAATATCGGGATAAAAAGTAGCCTATATGTTAATCCAGGGTGTCAGCTACCTCCATACAAAATTTTATCAAAATCGGTCCAGCCGTTTGAGCGTGAAGAAGTAACAAACATATAAACACACACACTCACAAACTTTCACCTTTATAATATTAGTGTGATTATGTAAAGCCACGAAATATCTTCAAAAGGCCAATAAACCTGTTCGTAGGATATCGTTTATTGCATCATTATAAGTTCCAAACAGACAATAGAGCATAGTAAGATCTAAGATATTGTATATAAACTTGTTAAAGGTTTTGTATGGATCAGCACGATCCTTAGTTAGTTAAAAGGGGTCAAAATTGTATTTGAAATACTAGAAATTAATGTTTTGTACAGCACTTGTTAGTAATATTTGTCCTTATGTATCTGTATCTAATCTTTTTATCATCTATCAATTTATTTTTGAGACGACTTCCTGTCTTGCCACTGCTAAATCTAGACTCAGTGATGACAGTTTCAGACGATTATCCAGACTGGTGGTAAACAACATTATTTTTAGAATATTGTATGCGAAACTCGAAACACGTGTTTTTATGTAAAGAATCTATGTACAAAATTTCAAAACTGTATCATGAAAAATCACAAAGTTATAAGCTTGTTAAGTTACCTGTTTGTCCGTACAAAAACATGTTCACCCGCGCCGCTCGCGCCGCGCCATTTTGCGCTCATTGATAATAGTACCTAGGTACCTAACCGTTCGGCGCGGAGATTGGATAACCTACTTATTGTCGCTCGGTGTCCAACTTTTAACCTTTTTTAAATTATCCCGAACAAACTATATTCAGGTTTCGCATATACTAAAAAAAACGTTGTTTATTAGATAAAAAACCAACATTATTATGTGTAAATCTGAGACTGAAAAGCTACGTTTTTGAACTCACAACCTATCCATTTAATGTCTCAAAAACAGACTAACAAAATCTAGTTTTCCCTCCAGTTCAGTAAAGTCTAAATATAACGCCATGTCAAAACGGAGCCGGGCAGTGAAAGTGGGCGTGCAGTCGGTGGCAATAATATCTAATAATAGACAAGAAATTATTTAAACAGCTGCGTAAGCGCATGATTCATGGATTATGTAAATAAGTGGTAATAAGGGTAGATGATCTCTTTACGTGTGTAAGCCCTTTTGATTTGGTTGTATATTCGTAAATAAACAATTTGATAAGAAAGTATAAGATTATAGGAACTGATTTTTTTTAAAGATAATGTTTCAATTTGGGCCTGAACAGAATGGGTATTCGAATCCAAGACTTAGAGGAAATTTTAATAAATTTAAATGGAGCAATAAAGAAACGTGTGTCATTTTTCTAGTTTTGTTCGGATACCCAACTTCACAACAATAAGAAATATCGAAGTATACAAATAAAAATTAACCCCCTTACTAATACACGTTGTATAGCGTCTCTATAGTTACACAACGCTTTGTCTTCTTCTTTCGAAAGTCAAATTACTGACGACTGAAAGAGAGAAATGGGTGTGTAACTATTCATCTGATATAATACGTTTATGGGATAAACTATATAAAATATTTACACGCATCATTTGGTTTAAAAAATATCACTCATTTCAATTGTTGTTTAAATTCACCTGCCTTAAGGATGCAGGGTTATCAATGTTCGTGTTTTCTCTGTGTGTTTTTGCCTTGCAGTGGGAGATAATTAGGCTGGTATTATTACTCTCATTTGGCAGTTATAACAATTTAATTTAAGAGGTTATCAAAGGATCAAATCCTAGGATTAAATATTATATCGCAAACCAAGACAACCACAAAATCAAAAACAATATACCACCAACCAACCAACATTTCTTCACAAGGAACGTCACACTAATAAAAATCCTAAAAACACGTCCACGTCTCAACACATTAGTGCACGTCCTTACTCATATAAATCTCCTTTAAGAAGTGAAAAAAATCCAAACAGTTAACCAAGACCTCCCCTGCTTCCCTTCACATGAAGATTTAAAGGGAATTCAGGGAATAATCTGGTGTTGTACAAAGGTCTACGAGAAATGGTCGCTAGCAAACGCGGGAACTTTTGACATGGTAATAAATTGGGGTTGAAAGGAGCTCTGTGGTTTTCGAAATAGGCGATAGAAATGTCAGGACTGTGGGTTAGTTTATTTGTGGTAGAAAGTTAAGATCTTGTGACTTTTAGATAAGTACTTGAAAGAATTGAACTATCAGGGAGTTTTTTTTTTGCAGGTTTCCTTATTTGCATTTTAGTGGCATCACTCTTTTTCCGAAACGGAAAACGAAACTGTGAAGGAATACATCGTGAGGAAACCTAAAAAGAATGTTCTAGAACCAAAAATTCGAAGACATGTGACATCTACCAACCCCCGCACTGGGCTCGCGTGGCGGTTTATGGCCCACTCCCTGTCCCTGAGAGGAGGCCTGTGTCCCAGCAATGGGAACATTATAGGCTGATTATGAAACTATTTTTCCAAATACATGTATCGTGATGAATTGATTTGAACTTTAAGATTTTTTTTTCCATGTTATTTCATATAATATTTACATAATCTATGCTAATATTTATAATAATAATAATAGAGTAATACTTGAAGTTAATTTAATCTTAACTTAATCTTATATCTTCATGTGAACCTTTCATATTATATAGTTATCAAGAAAACAATGAATTTCCTTCGACAAAGCGAAATCTAAAAGATGGTATAGCTAGAAAGGAAGTGAACATTGAGATGATGGCTGATCCTCGGAAGAAGTAGACCTGCTGCTGACCACAAAATAATTGGAATAAAAGCAGGAGAAAGCAGAAAGCGAACTCCAAAAATAGATAAAATACTTTGGGAAAAACATTACGTTACGCATTCTATAACAGGCTTCGTCGAAATCCCAAAAACCCACACCATTATCGAAACCCCACCTCCATTATCGAAACGAAATGTAATTCGCTATCGAATCTCTCTAGCACCTTACAAGCGCCAAGTTCAACAAACCGACTCCTGCGCACGTCATTGCTATAATCTCGTTCCTTTATCGTACTCACAGACTTGTAGACTATTGTATATGCGTGTGATATTGTTCTTTAGTTAATACCTTGAGCTAGCTTTACTTGGCAGTTTTTGGTGTTGTGATTTCGAAGGCTAATAGAAATAGTTTGTTCAAAATTTATTTTTGGTCAGATCTGTCTAGACTTTCAATAATGTTCTCTCCCATTACTTAGGTTTTTGGTTGAATCTTGGACCGTGTGATAAAATCGAGATGAAATTAGAAGATATTGCCTTTTAATTGTAAAGTAGTAGACAAAGGCGATCGTGAGGAAACTGCCATGTCTATAGAATCAAAAATTCGAAGGCATGTGACATCTATCAACCCGCACTGGACCCGCGTGGTGGATTACGGCCCACTCCCTCTCACCGAGAGGAGTCCTGGGTCCCAGCAGTGGGAACATTATAGGCTGATTATGTTATGTAGGCAAAGGTCCTTAAACCAGGTCGTCTAACTGCTCATTCTAATCTGAAACTGCCATCCTACGTCAATTTGCCGTGTTATAAGTCATTTCATACAAATTTCAAAGAATGACAGTTGTGTTTTGAATCTAACTCAAACTCAAAGCATTTATTTCCATTAAACCTTGTACACTTTTGAAATTGTCAAAATTAAATAGTCTGTCAGTTAGTCAGATAGTTGAAGCTAGTTACCCATTCCAAAACGTAGATCTATATGGAGAAGAACGGGCAAGAAACTCCATGGACACTCTTTTAAATCAAGATATTACAAAATCCTGGGTGCATTATTCTTGTTGCTTCTATATTTGAGAAAAATGTAAAAAAAGACAAATGAAGAAACAATTCAAAATATAAGATTAAATTAATTAGCCTTGGCAGTTAAGAGATGACCAGTCTCAACCGGAAAACCGGACTTTACATAGGCACTCGATATACTAGCTGATGCAACTATTGATCCCTATACGTGTTTATCAATACAAAGTGGGTACATAAGTACACAATATTAATTCAAGTGAAACCCTTGAGTTAAGTTCTACTGTGTTCTATAAATAACTTAGCCGATAGTGATACAGGAAGTTATTAAGTATGTTGAACATAATATGTTGTAATTATACATGTAATTGTGTCGATTTTATTTTTAAGAAGTGATTTGAATTTTCCAAGATGAAACTAGCTATTTCTTTTGCTAGGTATTAAGCTACTTCTCTGCCAAAATTCACTAAAATCGGCTCAGTAATTTTGCGACAAAAGCTTACTAAAACAGACCAAAAACAAATGAAGCATTACTTTAATCATGCTGTCTTACTATTTGCAGTGAAGCAGAAGAAACTCCTTTCAATCAGCTTATAGAGGTATGAGGAACAGGGTGTAAAGTTCACTCATACTCTATAGAAAAGGGAGGATCCTCCGACCAGACGGGTGTTGTGTCTGGCGGGCAACTGCCCGATGATTCATGTCGGGCCGTGGTATCTATGCTAGTTGCGCGGTAAACTCTGCTTGCGCGATGCAGGATTTTGCGTGACGTCAGTATGACGCGTTGTTCTCATGTGGCGTTGTAGATACCGCAACAAGCTTATTCACATTCCCAAAGAAAATAGGTTACCTACCGTACCATTACAAAATCCTAAAATATTTCTGCATCTATTACCATTATCTTACGAAACTGCATTCCGTGCTATTTACCTGTTTGCCTGCCTAACCTTCACCGAAAACTGATCGAGGTACAGACCGTTCAAATAAAACGCACCGTCGAAACGACAGACCGACCAAACCAAACAGAACGGATTCGTTCTTTCACTGATTTTCGATAACACCTATAGCGTTTGATGGCAAATATTTGTCTATGACTGTGTGATGGGAGGTCAGGAAAGCAGCGGTTTTGGTCAATAAAAATTAATGGGCTTTGAAATGCTTGAGTTGCTCTGAACATTATTTGTACTGCGGTGCAGAAATGCAAACGTTTTAGACGCTGTCAGTTAACGTTTTGGTATAAATGGAAAGGAAATTATCCGGAAAAGAACCGGAGTTACCGACATAGCTTGCAAAATAAGCAAGCTGAAGTGGCAGTGGGCTGGCCATATTCGTCGAAGGACATGACTGGATGCGGAAGGCGGAGGACAGGGTGTTGTGGCACAGCTTGGGAAAGGCCTCTATGTCCAGGAGAGGACTGCGATAAGCTAAGGAGTTGATTGATTGCATACTATTGTTCTGTTTCCCTAGCGTGTGTATAGTTCTTGCTCTTGTGGTTTCGTGAATTAGCTGTAGAAGTCACTTCCTCTACTAGGTAATCTTGTACCCAATTTGATGTGTCAAACAGGTGACTATCGTCCAAATAGATGGAGGCTCACTATGATAGTTTGCTTACCTATACTTGAGACATTCATGGAGAGGGGTCCATGGCTAAATAATAAAACCCGCACAGGTCGATCGATCGGGTTAAGCGACGCTTGCCGCGGTTGGTCTGTGGATGGGTGACCATCTTTACATACCGAGACCCCTCCGTGCCTCGGAAAGTACGTTAAGCCCATATCCGTGGCTAAGCCGTTGGTCCCGGCCATAGATATCCGCTCCCGGCTGTCATTCGTGGATCTTTGACAGTCGTGACGGGTAGTTAGAAGGCCGAAAATTGAACTTGGACTGAAAAGGGAATTCCTGCAGATTTTCAATGAGAAATTCCTACCAATTAAAATATCCAAGTGTTGTTTGCTAATGCATCTGCATTGTAATAAACAGCTGATTCATTGAAGTAACAATAAAAAATGTAAGTGCTCCTTAATCAAGAGCAGTTGTATAATTCTGATGTCATGAAACGCAATAGATTGAAGTTCAGTTGGCTTTTGGTAATAATTAATTTCACAAGAAGGTTTCGAATCGGTTGAATTTCTGAGGCCCTTTCATACCTACTAAGGAAAATCTGGACTGGATAACTAGGGACTGAAATTGTACCGAAACTTATGTCAAAGTCAAGTAATTAGGCCACTTTTACAAGAAAATAGAATTGATTCTAGACATACATACCTATTATATAATCAGCCAATACTGTTCCCACTGCTGGGACACAGGCCTACTTTCTTCGAGAAGGAGTGGGCTATAATCTGCCACGCGGGCCCAATGCGGGTTGGTACCTAGATGTCACATGTCTTGGAAATATTGGTTTTAGGACATGCCGGTTTCCTAACGATGTTTTCCTTCACCGTTTTGAGAGCAGTGGTGATGCAATTATTTGGTAAATAATTTAATCACCGATTCTATTCGCCCCTTCCAAAATTAATATAGTTTCGTATGGAGAAGAATGGGCAAGAAACTCCATAGCTACTCTTTTAAAATGTTTACAATATTTTGTACATTAATTAGAATAATATATTTGTTTTTTCCTATTTTTACAAGCTTTTATTTAGCTTGTTGTGGTTAGTTTAATTTGTCCATTGCGAATATCATTAAAAACATTATCTTCCTTTGTTTTATTGATGGACGTAGAATAAAATGACTATAAGTACTCAATAGATTACCCCCTTACTAATAAACGTATTATATCAGATGAATAGTTACACACCGATTTCTCTCTTTCAGTCGTCAGTAATTTGACTTTCGAAAGAAGAAGACAAAGCGTTGTGTAACTATACAGACGCTATACAACGTTTATTAGTAAGGCGGTACGACTGATAACTTTTACGATGGGTAACAATATGGGAACCGGTAACTACTAACTACCAACCCATACCGCCAAAATTGATGGACCCATTCAAAGCCTGTAACACCATTTCATAGAAAACGCCTAAATGGTGGCGTATAACATAAACTTTTATGCGTTATAGTAAAAAGGTCGTAAATAGCCCGCCGATATAAGGAAGTGTCCTATATTCGGACACATGTAGGACGAATTTGTTCATGGTACAGTTCATGGAGAGATTTTGGGAAGTGAAGATGATTTGTACTTTGGATTAAGGGGAAGTGATGATGGATGGTATGTTGAGTAATTTGTGTGTCTGCACAGGTCGATCGATCAGGTTAAGCTACGCTTGCCGCGGTTAGTCGGTGGATGGGTGACCATCTTTACATACCGAGATCCCTCCGTGCCTCGGAAATCACGTTACGCCGTCGTTACGGGTAGTCAGAAGCCCAAAAGTCTGACAACCAGTCTTACCAAAGGGTGTCGTATTACCCAGTAACTGGGTTGTGGAGGTCAGATAGGCAGTCGTTTCATGTAAAATACTGGTATTCAGTTGCAACCGGATAGACTGGAAGCCGACCACAACATACTTGGTAAAAGGCTAGGCAGATTATGAATTATTTTGGATTAACATATAATTATATTGTTTGTTAGCCTTCTCCTTCGTGTCGTTGGCACGACTTCAGACCTTGTTGGTCTAAAACTTCGCCATTTCGACGGCGCGGTCGTCGGTGTCAGCGCAGAGGTCACTTTGACTGCATGTTTTGGAACACAGATATCAGGAAAGGATGTGGAGCATAGTTTACGACATATATCTTAGTCGGTTATTAAAAAATATCATCATCATCATTTCAACAGAATAAAATAAATATTTAAGGGGGGCTCCCATACAACAAACGTGTTTTTTTTCGGCGTTTTTGCCTTGTGGTACGGAGCCCTTCGTGTGAGAGTCCAACTCGCACTTGGCCAGTTTTCTCTTTCATTCTCCTGTGTCAAAAACTTACAACAACTTACAGTATACAATCTATGCATAGTGTTCTTAATCCCTTATCTTAACTTTCTACCCTCCATAATATGTATTTAGATGCATCATACTCATATCAGTTTACTAATCAGGTACTACAAGTTCAACTAGCCTTTGTATTCTGACTAATTGGCGGCTAATGACGAGATGTTTCATACAATAGTTTATCTCCAGTCTAAACAGGAAGTTCTAGGAATGTTATCCGTTATCCGTCATTATAATTAGGTAGGTAGGTGTCTGAGTCATCAGTAAGAGCTGGGATAAACAAGATTGCTAATCACACTAATATTATAAAGGCGAAAGTTTGCGAGTGTGTGTGTTTATATGTTTGTTACTTCTTCACGCTCAAACGGCTGGACCAATTTAGATAAAATTTTGTATGGAGGTAGCTGACACCCTAGATTAACATATAGGCTACTTTTTATCCCGATATTACCACGAAATCGACATTCACGCGGGTGAAACCGCGGGTGCAGCTAGCGAGTACATATTAATAAGAGGAAGTCTGAAAGTGGCTCCGGTAACTGAAAAGTTATATGGAAATCGGTTGTCATCTTATGGACATGTGTTACGCAGTAGGAATGAGGAATCAAAATTGGTCCAGCCGTTTGAGCGTGAAGAAGTAACAAACATATTAACACACCCCCACACTCACAAACATTCGCCTTCATAATATCAGTGTGATTTCTTATTTTATCCATTCGTGTAACACCACACATCCCTCTTAGCATTCTCATAGTTGACCCATTATCAATAATTATTTCATTGCTACTTTAAGTTGCTTAGAAATATGAATATATAGAAAGAATTCTCTTTATTATCTACACCATAAAAACACGAAGAAACCTATCGACTGCCGCGTACCAGTTCACGTAAGACACTTTTGCTAAACCCTTAAAAAAACTCTATGTAAACTAAGCTCATTACATATTCTCACAGTCAAGCATAGACTAAACAAAATTCTCGTCACTTCCTCAGTGATGTCACCGCCATCCCATAGAGAAACTAATTATAAACAGTAATAATATTTAGATGGCAATGTCAGCTTTTATGATCGACACTTCCTACTGGTTTATCTCAACGACGAACTTTGGTGGCTATTTGAAATTAGAATCATCTTGCTATCTGAGTGGATTCAGGCAAAGACTTTTGCACATTGTCGTCACTTCCAATGTCGTGAAAAACGTTTGGTAAATTATTTGTTAAAAAAATTCTGTTGACTTTTTCTGTCGCTTCAACTATCGTCACTTCCAAGGGTGTCGTGAAAAACCGTTCAGTAAATTATTTGTTAACAAATTTGTGTTGGCTTTTTCTGTTGCTTCAACTTATGGTGTACATAATCATATGGTGCATATGGTGCATATGGTGCCTATAATGTTTCCACTGCTGGGGAAGAGAGAGGGAGTGGGCTGTAAATGCTGTAATCCAAGCGAGCCCAGTACGGGTTGGTAGATGTCACATGTCTTAGAATTTTTGGTTCTAGGTCATGCCGGTTTCCTCACGATGTTTTCCTTCACCCGACCGTGTAAATAAGGCTTTAGTTTCGACCAAGAACTCAGCCACTTTGACAGCGTTAGCAAAGGTTTTTTATATTAGTTTTGCAGCAACTTTTCTGACCGACTTATATTTCGACCATTTAGTTCAGTGCTATATTTAGTTGATACTAAAGAAGATTATTATAGAATCCTCGGATCATGCAATGGGCACCAATGTGTGATTTGACGTCACATCTATTATTAGAAAATTAATAATCCAAAATGATGCCTCTGTGTCACGGAAATAAAATTGACGATGGAAGTGACGATCTGACAAGTTTGAATACAAAATTAGCACTTCCGTAGATTTGAATATGTACGTGACATCATATTTACATACTCTTTCTTCACGTTATATTTTGTGAGTGTACTCGTACAGACGCCAGCACATCAAGCTACTACAACCTGTCAAATTTCTTTAATTGATTTCCAACTTTATCGCTAAAGCATAAGGTTCAAAGTTGATTGGGAAAATTTGACAGTTTCGGGTAGCTTGATGTGCTGGTGTCTGTATATTGTAAATATGTCACGATTGTATTGCTCAAAAAGTAGGCACATTTCGTCGGTTATAAATCTTATGTAAATTGAGGGCAAAACTATTGACATTGTCTAGGTACGAATTCAGACTCGGGGATCCTTTGCCTGGCCTGAGCATTGAACCGAGAACTGCGAGGTATATGACCTTTCCCGGGACTCAAACTATCACTATACCAAATTTCATCCAATTGGTTCAGCGGTTTAAGCGTAAAGAGGTAACAGACAGACACTTTTGCATTTATAATATTAGTATGGTTGTATGTAACTGACGTATAATAAAAAAAACACTCGATGTTTTGGTCAAGTCAAAAAAAAAAACAGTGGCACTCCAGGAGTGCTGACAGAAGTGAAAACTTGAAAAATCATAGCAATTTTATAAATATGTTTGAAGGTCGTTCTTCCCAAAGAAAATGTACCGCGCGTTGATGTCTTTATAATGGCCAAAACTTAAAACAGAGGTGTCGATTACGGTAACAGTGTCGCGAGTTCAATGGTTTTTCCCATTTCAAAAAATGCCCAACGCAATGATATTACAAGTGTGAATTATAAAATCATTGGCCTAACGCGCCTAAAGAAGATTTCACTTCAAAAATCGCGCGAAGAATTTTTTTTTTTTTTTTTTAAGAACTTTGCCCCACAATAGGAATTTCTCCTGTATCGTGGGTGCGTTTACAAACATTTAAAGTCACATACGCAAACAGCCAGACCCGGAACAACTACTTGTAGGTCATACAAATATTTGTTCCAAAGTCAAAGTCAAAGTATTTATTAGTGCGATTTTTGGTGATATAACAGGTCTTACAGATATTTTATAGAATCTCAAAAATCTACCCTTTAGGGGGGCATACACTATTAATTTAACAATATTAGAAATTAATTTCCGTGCGGGAATTGAACCCGCGACATGCAGCGCAGCAGTCAACACGCCGTCAATTCGGTAGTCCTATAAGCTTTGTGAGCAAAATATTCCACTCCCCATAGTACCTATCGCTTCTCCTAATTTATTGCCATTTATACTTTATGCGAAATACATTAATTGGTGTCATAAAATTCTTTTTTCCATCAACTCGGTCCATTGGCACAATTTCCTACTAGCCTCGACCTATTTCTATTAAGGCGCGTTTGCATTCTATGAGTATAAGCTCTCTAGTAAACGGTATGGGAAAGTGACAAGCGATTTCATTCTTTTACTTAATAGGTAATAGGTAATACGAGCTGGTGTCCGCAACTCCACGTCAATGCGCGTATTTTGCATACATTCTTTTACCTTATATACCTACTTTATTTTATTTTTTTAAACGTTGCCCCTCACTAGGAATTTCTCCTGTATTGTGGGTGCGTTTACAAACATTTAAACTCACATACACAAACAGCCAGACCCGGAACAACTACTTGTAGGTCATACAAATATTTGTTCCGTGCGGGAATCGAACCCGCGACACGCAGCGCAGCAGTCAATCGCTTACCCACTGCGCTAACCGTGCCGTCTATACCTATTGCGGTATAGTGATTTTATTATAGGTGCATCGTCTTTACACACAACTAGCTGACCAGGCAAACGTTGTTTTGCCATATAAATTATTTCTAGCTGCCCGGCGCTATCGTTCGCGTGGTGTCCTACCCTACCCCTACCCTACTCCTACCCTACTCCTACACTACTCCTACCCTACTCCTACCCTACTCCTACTCTACTCCTACCCTACTCCTACCCTACTTCTACCCTACTCCTAACCTACTCCTACCCTCCTCCTACACTACTCCTACCCAACTCCTACCCTACTCCTACACTACTCCTACCCAACTCCTACCTATAAACCTCACGGAGCCCGAGACCTTTCCAACGAATGCAAAACCGTGGAAATCGGTTCGTGCGTTCTGGAGTTATAGCGTCAGGAAGGAAAACCCGACTTATTTTTATATAGTAGATTACAGGCATTGACATATATATTACTAGCGTAAGGACCGGGCTAACGGCGCGACTAAATGGCACCAACGCGTTGGCCCTAAAATGACTGTTTTAGGGCCAACGCGACTCAGTTGACAGTGGTGCGCGCGAACTTCGAAATTCGAACGAAGAACTTCTATGTAAAATGTTCAGACGGGCGTATCCTTACTTTTGAAATCATTGATTACAGGTATAATAAAATTAAAGTAAACAAAATAATTATTGTAAAACATTTTAAAAGAGTAACGATGGAGTTTCTTAAACTGCTACATACATCGTTACTTTTGTAACTACATTTTTATATCACACTCTACCAACTTACTTGACCAATACTTGACTATTTACTTGACCAAAAGTAAATAAAGCACTCGCCCGGGAATATTAGTGCTGCACCAAATATTAATTTACATAGTGATGAGACAATATTATTTGCATAATCGACTAAAAGTTGATGGAATTAGTCAAGAGTGATGTATGATTTGATAATTATTTAGTCGATTTTAATTAGTTTTTAGCGTGTATGGTTATTTCGCTAATCTAGCACCTAACTACATATAGGTAAAGGTCGTTTTGTATTTCATTAGACTGAGTATAATATTACTCAGGAACGTAATGTAACAACATTAGGTACGTTAGTGAATATAATTGTGATGTCATGGTAAGATTCGGAGGGGTCTCAATATGTAGGTAATGGATGCCCACCCATCCATGAACCGACCGTGCCACGGGTAGCTGAACCTTCGATTTTGCTACGACCCCTAATTTCATACCTAGACATAGTAAACATACTGTGAGGGGCCCGTGGCTAAATAATAACAGCCGCTCAAGTCGATCGATCAGGTTAAGCTACGCTTGCCGTGGTTGGTCTGTGGATGGGTGACCATCTTTACATACCGTGACCCCTCAGTGGCTCGGAAAGCACATTAAGCCGTTGGTCCCGGCTGTCATTCGTGGATCTTTGACAGTCGTAACGGGTAGTCAGAAGCCCGAAAGTCTGACAACCAGTCTTACCGAGGGGTATCGCATTACCCAGTAACTGGATTGTGGAGGCCAGATAGGCAGTCGCTCCATGTAAAACACTGGTATTCAGCTGCATCCGGTTAGACTGGAAGCCGACCCCAACATAGCTGGGAAAAGGCTAGGCAGATGATGACATAGTATAGGTACATACTAAATACTTTGCTAGCTATAGTATTGTATACAATCAAGTAAGTATTTTCTAACTGAACAGACGGCTGTGCTGCTGGGGAGTTTGTTGCGCCACTTCTTGTCCCCAGCGAAAGCACTAGGAAGTGGTGAAGGGCGGGCGTTTTGGGGGACTGTCTTTTGTAATTTTGACGTTCGGAAAGTGCTGATTCTGCCTAGTTTGAATGGCTTTTGATTTTGAAATTACTATCACTCACATAACATATAGTAGCCCACAGTGGGTGTCTTTGGGGCAAAACGCCACGGGCCCCCAGCCAGAGGGGGCCCCCCAGCCCGAGAGGGCCATGAGCACAGGAGGATCCTAACATAAGGACAGAAGCAGTCAGGTGTTAAATTTTGTAGGGGAAAATGTGAAATGTACGCAGAAGAAATCGCGGGAGAAATGCTAATAAAAAAATAAGTAATGTTGGTTGAGCTTCTTTACATTGAGGGAGGGATCTATCCCTTGAATTTGCCAAGGGCCCCAAACGGTACAGTTACGCAACTGGTAGCCCATAATGTTCTTACTAATGGGACACAGGCCTCCTCTCTTCAAGAGAGTAATCTACCACGCGAGCCAAGTGCATGTTGGTAGGTGTCACATGACTTCGAATTTCTGGTTCTAGGACATGCCGGTTTCCTCACGATGTTTTCCTTCACCGTTTTGGATTGTGTGAGGAATGATATGAAAGAGAAGGGAGTGAATGATAGCGTGACGGTTGACAGGGGCGAATGGAAGAAGAAAACGTGTTGCGCCGACCCCAAGTAAACATGGGATAAGGGCAGGAAGATGATGATGATGATGATGTTTTCCTTCACCGTTTTGAGAGCAGTGGCGATGAAATAATTTACACAAAATAAAGCACCTGTTTGGGTTCGTACCTACGAACCTACAATTCGTAAGTCACGGCCGTTACCACTGGGTCACTAGTAATTACTATCATTATCAGTTGATAGCTAGATACTGCCCTCCTTTAACACACACCCACTAATTCCCATGACCTAAAAAAAATTAACTAATCCGACCTATTTTGAATCTAGCACTCACTTTCTCCCACTCTATAAAGCGCGCACTTTCTTGTTTAAACAGTCATGTGTACCTTGCTTAAGCTATGACGTCACATTCCATAATGGCGGCCGTGGAATAATCCCGTTGAGTACTGTCCTTCATTTTGTTTAATGATGGTGACGAATAATTTTCTCTGAACTGATATTACATGGTATTTCCATTTTTAAAATGTTTTGTCTGGGTTCTTGTGGAGCAAAAATATTTTTATTGGACTTAATCTTATCGCGGAGTTTTAGGTAAGTAGAAATATTTTAAGAGCTATTTATTTATTTTATGAATTATTAGCTACTAGAAGCTCGCGACTTCGTCCGAGTAGAAGTCAGCTATAGGTCCAAACATAGCACAGTATACCTTTCTATCAGCGAAAGAATTTTTGTAATGGTATCAGTATTTTCAGAAATGACTTACCTCTTACATGGTGAAATTTTTGTTTAGCCCCTAGTGTGTTAGGCAAGCTTATTAAGTTCGATAACAATAGAAAAACTAATGTCTCATTAGTAGACATTTCATTAGTGACAGTTGAGCTCGTAGGTTATTAACTGAAAACAAACTAACAGTTTTCCGAAATGAACAAGTTTTGAATGGTTTAACAAAAAATAAAATGCTAATATATTTTTTAATATAATATTTATAATTATATTAAATAATAATATAATAATATATTATATGTTATTATTATAAATTATTACTTTTATTATATTATATTGTTATTATTATTGAGCAGTGGTGGCCAAGTGGTAACGGCCGCGACTTACGAGTTGTAGGTCGTAGGTTCGAACCCAGACAGGCGCTTTACTTTGTATAAATTATTTCATCACCACTGCTCTCAAAACGGTGAAGGAAAACATCGTGAGGAAACCGGCATGTCCTAGAACCAAAAATTCGAAGACATGTGACATCTGCCAAACCGCACTGGGCCCGCGTGGTGGATTACGGCCCACTCCCTCTCACCGAGAGGAGGCCTGTGTCCCAGCAGTGGGAACATTATAGGCTGATTATGGTATATTGTTATTATATTTATAATATTATGCCTATATTAATTAATAATAATAATGAGTATTAATTCCATTCATTTTTCACTAGCCATAGACAATACCTTTAAGTAGATCGAGAAGAAAACTGCTGCCTAATGATTATTTCTATAATAATATTTCCAACACTCAACAAGACATCAAAGCGTACAAAAACAATGATGATCTTACTCTTGGACCATAAAAGAACTAAAGACTCCTTTCAGGGTCATCAAACAAATAAATAAATAATCAAAACCCTGGAACACATGGCTCCATTTTACAGCCGAGCCCTGTAAGAAAACTTTAATAGATTTTATTGCCCCATTCATTGTACGATGCTGGTTTTATACGAATTTTATTGGCATTAGGTATTTTTGAGACGGTCGTGTATATCGTAAAGACAGTTTTGGTAGATTTATTTGTTTTTTATAGCAACAATGAGGTGTGAATTGGGTTAAGGCGAGATGTGACGGTTCTATTTGATGATATAATTATTATGGGTTTCTAATTAGTTGTTAGAGTACAGTCACGAGCATAAGTATGTATACACTTGGCTTTATTCAAAGGCGAATTTCTCCTTTACTTTTGAATGAAATTTTATATTATTAGGAACAGTATTTTCGAATCCATAGGTTTATGTAAAGTGTCGTATTTCAACGTTGCATTCGTTATTTCGTGAAAAAATCGCAATTTAACGTTGCCAAGTGTTGACATATTAGTGCTCGTAACTGTACCTGACTTGATGTTTCTTGTTTTAATTTAGAAATTTAAATGTAAATAATTTTGATTTAAGTACCTTTAATTTTTTGTAACACATAAAATGATGATGTTTATAAAAATTCTGAACATTGGTACCCTATATCAACAAAAGTCGTATTTAACTATTACGTACTTTTAATTTAATATTTTACGTCATATTGCCGAGAATTTTCTTTTATGCGCAACTTTATCCAAACTATTAATATAAAGAGAAAAGATTTGATTTTTTGTATGTTTGTTAGTTACGCATTCACGCTAAAACGGCTGGACGGATTTGGATGAAATTTGACACATAGGTAGACTCATGACCTAGAGAAGAACATAGGCTACTTTTCATCCTGGATCGCAGAAGTCGCGGGCAACATCTAGTTATGAATACATTTCTTTCCTAACCCCTTTATTAAAATCAGCTATTACAGACATTATCATATAGTTAAAGGTAATTATTTTTATCGTTCAATTGAAACGTCAGAATCTGTATTTAATCGAGAAAGATGAATCGATAAAAATATTAGGTAAATCAGAACTATATATTTTCATTTCTCTAATTAGTAGGTACTACCTACAACCGTGGGAACTTTAAAAACGATTAATTTTATTTCACATCATAATCGTATAATTACAAGTAAAATAAGCGCCTATATTTTATACGTTAAGTGAGTTTAATTCAAATAATCGACTATAATTTTTCATTTTCTTTCATACTTTTGTTAATAATTTTTTTTAATAAGTTCTCGCACGTATAGATCGAAGTTTGAAGTTTATCGATTTATTATTATTATTTATGTATTTTTACTTTTTGATGAATAAAACTTATTAAATTATATTATTTACGATCGGTTAACATCTGACAATCAGTCTTACCAAGGGGTATCGCATTACCCAGTAACTGGGTTGTGGAGGTCAGATAGGCATTCGCTCTATGTGAAATACTGGTATTCAGCTGCATCCGGTTAGACTGGAAGCCGACTCCAACATAGTTGGGAAAAGGCTAGGCAGATGAGATGGTGATGACCATAAATCCAACTTCAAAACAGGAGGTCGTTCTGAATTTGTCTTTATATATTTTTCAGAAGCTCACTTTACGGAGGGTATGTTAATAAAAGTTTATAATGCAGTCTGAAACAACTGCTGCACTGACCTAGTACCATAATATTAAATAAAGTCCAACCCACTAACATTAACCCAGAGCTTTATGGGACACTTTCCACCCCATTATGTACTTCGCACTTCACAGCTTGAAGCAGTGACGTCACTTGCAAGTGTGCAAACATTACTTAAGTACAGTCGGCAAAAGAGTTAGATAGACAGGCAAAAAAAAAGTCATGTATGATGAGTAACCAAAATGTGTCCAGCACGCCACAGTTCGAGTACATGACAGAATTTGACGCCGAGGGCACGTTTTTGATTTTTTGTCGTGTGGCGGTCAAAAGATAGTAACGTTTATGAATAAACCCCATAATCTACACAAAGGCATAGCCAGCATGAAAGCCTGCCGGGACAGCGGGATTGTCTGAAAGGGTTACCGCTGGCCCGGAACATAAAGGGCTAAGGAAGGAACACGGGTAGGTTTTAGTCAGTAAGAGTCTGATACTCCCTTCCGCTCCGCCCAGAGCGGGAGGGGTCATTTGATGATTTCCCACCCAAAAAAAAAAGGCAGCCAATATTATTTTTTTATAACAGCGCAATCTTTTTATTTGTAAGTTAGCTGCCTGATTACTTGCTCCTTAACTTGACTGTACCTACATGAAAAACCCATTTGTTTGATAACCATGACCTGATTTTGCCATGTGCAGTCCATGTGGATGGCATTTGGCTGGATTTGGCATGGTTTCTGGATAATTTTAGTGCACTAAAATTCTGTGTAAATATTTGAATTAGGTGAGTCAGGCATGGAGTGATGAATTGATGACGTAATTGTAGGCCATGTGTAAAATTACATGGATAGTAAAAATATGGAAGAATTGGATACATAAAGGAAATCTGCAAAATACAACTTTCATAGGCAGGAACCCGTTGGATGCGAGAAGCACAGAACCGGTCGAAGTGGAAGTGCTTGGGGGAGGCCTATGTCCAGCAGTGGACGTCTTTTGGCTGAAATGATGATGATGATAGGTAGGAACTAATTTTGCAGAAAATCTTTATCATTCTCCTGATCTTATCCCAATTTATTTGGGGTCGGCGCAACATGTCTTTTTCTTCCATAATTTTACAGAAAATATCTACAAGAACTGACTAAATACTAAAGAAAGTCACGCGAATCCAGAATCCATCCGTACTATAAATCACACTAATATTATAAAAGCGAAGTTTTGTGAGTGTGTGTGTTTTTATTGTTACTTCTTCACGCTCAAACGGCTGGACCAATTTTGATAAAATGTCGTATGGAGGTAGCTGCCGCATGGCAATCAGGTTAAGCTTCGCTTGCCGCGGCTAGTCCGTAGATGGGCGACCATCTATACATGCCAAGACCCCTCCGTGCCTCAGAAAGCACGTTAAGCCGTTGGTCCCGGCTGTCATTCATGGATCTTTGACAGTCATTACACTCATCAGAAGCCCGAAAGTCTGACAACCAGTCTTACCAAGGGGTATCGTATTACCCAGTCACTGGGTCGTGGAGGTTAGATAGGCAGTTGCTCCATGTAAAATACTGGTATTCAGCTGTATCCGGTTAGACTGGAAGCCGACCCCAAAATAGTTAGGTAAATGTTAAGCAGCTGATGATGATGAGACCGGCTGAAATACCAGAGACAAAGCTGAAAAGGCTCATGTGCCTGTAATGATACTGGCACTCATGCCAGTTTTTATGATTAACTAGCTGCACCCCGTGGTTTCACCCGCGTAAAGGTCGATCCAGTGGGAATATCGGGATAAAAAGTAGCCTATATGTTAATCCAGGGTGTCAGCTACCTCCATACAAAATTTTATCAAAATTAGTTCAGCCGTTTGAGCGTGAAGAAGTAACAAACATATAAACACACATTCACAAACTTTCGCCTTTGTATTATTAGTGTGATTATAACCTAGGCCATATACAAAGCCTAATGGCTCCCTACTGGTTTCAGCTAGATGGCATATCTATACCTACATATTATAAATGAAAGTCGTTTTTCATGCCTGGCTGTGTGACCGCGTTTTTATTCTAGGAAGGTTTATGTGTAATAATCACACTAATATTATAGAGGCGAAAGTTCGTGAGTTCGTTTGTTACTTCTTCACGCTCAAACGGCTGGACCAATTTTGATAAAATTTCGCATGGAGGCAGCTGACACCCTGGATTAAAGTATAGGCTACTTTTTATCTCAATATTCCCACGGGATCGACAATTAAGGCCTGCGCAGACGACAGACTTTTGTCCGCGGACTTAAAATAGATCGCTTGCATTTTACGCGGTACTTTTAATCCCTCGTTTGCGTTACTCGATACAGTTGTAAGCGATCTATTTTAGCGGACAAAAAGTCCGCGGACAAAAGTATACGAAAAATTTCAAGGCAGGGGGGTGTCCCTACCACCCTGTATACCTACTACAGAAATGTCGATGTTTTCTCAAGTCGTAAAAACCGTGCGAAGTACTATGAGTAATAAATAAACTCCGCCCTAAACCATACTTAGGTCATCCGACATTCGAGCAGTTAGGTCGCTAGGGCATGATGTCATTTTGTTTAATATGCTATGGTGGACACAGCGGGAAGCTATAATAATGTATAATAATTCTATGTTATATTATTATATTACTAGCTTCTGCCCACGACTTCGTCCGCGTGAAATTTCTTATTCTCCGTCCCAGCCTCTAATGTTCCCACTGCTCTGGGACACAGGCCTCCTCTCTGTGAGAGGGAGTGGGCCGTAATCCACCACACAGACCCTGTGCGGGTTGGTAGATGTCACATGTCTTCGAAAACTTGTTCTAGGACATGCCAGTTTTCTCACGATGTTTTCGTTCACCGTTGATGAAATAATTTTACACAAAGTAAAGCGCCTGTCTGGGTTCGAACCCACGACCTACACTCGTAAGTCGCGGCCGTTACCACTAGGCCTTGGTGTTCCGCCAAATATTTAATTAATTGGAGGGGAAATCACACTAATATATAAAGGCGAAAGTTTGTGAGGGTGTGGGGGTGTGTTTATATGTTTGTTACTTCTTCACGCTCAAACGACTGGCCTAATTTTGACAACATTTTGTATGGAGGTAGCTGACACCCTGGATTAACGCATAAACATCCCCAAACCTACCTACATCACTAATTTCATTCCCCCACTGTCAAAATATTTTGCCAGCCCAAGGCTCCTAATAAAATTGGGCTCTGTTACATCTTGCCCTCATTACATGACACCAAGCAAATTTGTTCAAGCACTATTAACTTTGGGTCAGTATAGCAGGGCCGCTTGACCTCTCCTGCCCTAGTTCTGGTGCAAATAATTGTCTTGTCTAGTACATATTCTGGTGTATTTGGTACTGGAAATAAGTATAGTAAAGGCACCTACCTCTGAGTTTTACGTTTTGTACCTAGCTATAATATATGCGCTTTAGATACCACTAACTTTGGACACATGAAAAGGGCCAATTCTAGCTAGATACTAAGCACCAATTATTAGGGAAAATGAGACGAAAAGTTTTTTTTTTTACGACTTGCGCCCCGCGGTTTCGCCCGCATAAGTGTCGATCCCGTGTGAATATCGGGATAAAAACGATCCTATGTCCTTTGCGGGAATCAAACTATCTCTATACCAAATTTCACCTTAATCGGTTCAGCCGTTTTAGCGTGAAGGTAATAGACAGACAGACACACTTTTGCTCTGATTTACTCTGTGTATTTTCTTTCAGTCAATCACGGGAGTCACGGGTTTTAGGTGTAGGTACAACGCTCCAAGAATCTTTTGGCGCGTAGGCAAACACCGCCATCTTGCTTTTTCAATACAATTTGTGTGACAATTTCACTGATGTTTACCAACAACGACCCCCATGTCAATGTCATTCGACAATGACGAAAAAAGAACCTTGTGGCCGTAGACAGAGTAATCTATAGAATCATGTTATCCGTGTCACCGAAAGGGACAAAAAATCCGGCAATCTTCATCATATAAGTATATCTCATATATATATAATATCATCATATCATTTTTACAGCTTATTACACTGCACCTTACCATTTTCACAGTTGCGCAAATTTACTATTATTGAATTATGCACGAAAAAGATCTTATTTTCCGTTTAATCGCGGTGTAGTTTTTATTATTTCATTCATAAACGTCAAACTTGTTGTGCACATTGATGTGCTTGGCCGACACGCAGTAAGGAACAGGCATATTCTTACTCTGTCTCTTTTCTTTGCTAATGACGTTAATATATTTCTCTTTTTCTTGTGCGAATGAAAAAGAAGATATGCAGCAGTCTATAGTTTACTCTGTCTACGCTTGTGGCACTCTACATTATTATGTATTTATTTATTGTATAATCTGTATGATAATCATATATTCACACGCTATATCAAACCAGTATAATAATATGGGTTAGCACAAGGGTATAATACAGCTAAATCATCACGCGGGACACAGCAGGGAGTCGGCAGATGATTGGGTCAAACCGTACATTGTATATATTTCTTCCATAGACAACCAATTGACTTTTATTTGTCGGCGGTATGAGATGAATTATGGTATTTAGGGTTCCTTGACGAAATACTGGATGAGAAATCCTTAAAAAAAAATTTTGTTTATAGTTTTATATCTATATGTTTTTAGTTAGTTATAAAAACCTTTTTGAAGTCAATTTTCTCCATAGTTAGTGCTGTTCCTTTTTTAGTGGTTTGTGTGAATTACCTGTAACAAAGAAAAAATAATCATAAGTAAATACATGAACTCACACCTTCCCTTAGGTGGCACTCGATATTTTATTCTTCTATTCTTCCGAAATTTGTATGGATAAAATCTTTTTTTTTTTTTTTTTAGAAAAAACTTTGCCCTACTCTAGGATTTTCTCCTGTATTGTGGGTGCGTTCACAAACATTTAAACTCACATACACAAACAGCCAGACCCGGAACAACTACTTGTAGGTCATACAAATATTTGTTCCGTGCGGGAATCGAACCCGCGACACGCATCCATGGACAAATCATCTAGAGATATTTTATCCATACAAATTTCGGGAGGGTATTACTCCACTGTTTGATATTGTGCAGAACGCCAGCACATCAAGCTACTACAATCTGCCAAATTTCTTTAATACATTTTCAACTTTATCGCTAAATTATAAGGTTCAAAGTTGATTGGGAAAATTTGACAAGTTTCGGGTGATGTGCTGGCGTCTCAGCTTGACTGGCAAAGTTATTTTGGTTTGTAGAAACGTTCTCTCATTTATAGTAGACTACCTTCTGCCCGCGACTTCAACTGCGTTGACTTTCTTGTTTAGACATAAAAAGTATCCTATGACTCGGCAATACTGTAACTTCCCAATAGTGAAAAATTTTGTAGTTCCGAAGATTATCCCATACATACTTAATAAGATTTTTTACCTCTTTATAATATTATAATAGCTAGTTATTTTGTGTAAAACTTAATGGAATCACAAAGTACTATGAGTGATCAACAATAGATGATTTTTATTTATTTTTATCTGTTACTCACTAAAAATACAGTCTTAACCAAAGAGAACACATTACCTACGCCTATAAACCTTGTGTTCACCAACATTTAAATCAACTGATTAAATATTTAATCAGTTCTATAATTAAAATGTCCTTAGGAAATTTGACATAAACCAACTGTTTAAATACCTAACCGGTGGTAAACTCAGGCCTAAGTTTCGCCTATTTTCCATAGACAATAAGCCACAACCAAAACAACACATAGACAATACGACTATTAAATAGGCACGAAATCATGCCTAGGCATTACAGCGCTCTAAAAGTCTAGATAAGTTAGGAATAGTCACGAATCTTGACTGAATAGACATGTATTTATGGATTGTATGTCTAAATATGGAAGTGAGCCTTTGTGACAAGATTGATAGCTGTAGTTAGAGAGGATTTTGTCATGCCTAGTCAGACCAAGTCATCAACTTGGTACCTACTTATACGAAAACACTAGCTGCGTTCCGCGGTTTCACCCGCGTAAATGTCGATCCCGTGGGCATATCGGGTAAAAAGTATTCTATGTGTTAACCCTGGTTATAAACTATCTGTGTGCCAATACGTCTACTAGTTAGATTTCTACCACCAACCACTAATCTCTAAAGGAAAGAAAGATATATTAATGATTCTAATGATTATAATTCTCTAAATATGTAAGTACCTGTTATTGTCGCGAATCATATGTTGATCAAGATACACATTGCAAAAAACCGTAAGAAAATTTGAATTTCGCAGTCACAACTACCCATTCAACCTTAATTAATATCACTAGACACGCACTTGCAGCTAAATCATGTCGGAGTCAGACTAATGATTGCACTAAACATGTTTAAATCTTGAGATAACTACAGCTTTATAGCCTCATATATTTTTCAACTTACGAAATATTATCTGTGATATAATAGGCTATTTGACTGGTTTCTGATAAACATCTCAGATTATTTAATGGTGTCTAACGAGCCCACAAAAACCTATTACTTCAAATTGCATAATGTATTTCTTTTAAAAAATAGTAAATAAAAATGTACTGTTTAAATAAGCCGCCAAAACGCTATCTTTAACAATATGGCGTCGTGACGTCACGATTCACGTAAACAAACGTTGAAACGGTCGAGATACTAGACAAAAGTCATCTGTTCTGTCAACGATAGACAGAAATTTACTAAATCATGACGTCATCTTAAGTTCAGCCAATCCAGACCGTTTTCGATTACGTGGCGCGCCAGATTTAAAAAGATGAAGTTTTTTCGGGATTTTTTTTATAAATAATACATTGTTTTGTAGTAAAATTAATGCAAATCGATTTTAAAAGCGATAATCTATACGAGTGTCAATAGTTATGACCTTATTTTTTACATTGTCAAATAGCCTATTATGACAGCTGCAATAAATACTGTCTGACATACTGGTAATTATAACAAATACGACACGCCTTTGTTTTGTCTAATATAAGTTAATGCTCATATAACAAGACATGTGTTTTTTCAATAACTCACTAGGTATCCAATTTCACAAAAGTATGAACATCAACGCATAAAATATAACCATAAATTCAGCACATGATAGAACGAGTTTTCCTAGAAGATGCCTGTTCACTCTTGCTCGGAAAACTGACGGGTTATAGGGAACAAAATGAAATGAAATTATAAGTTATACTTTTCGACCTTTACTTCTTCAACAAAATGCCCTTTGCTTAGCACGAGCCGAATTAAAAAAAAAAATATTTACCCTTTAAAAATTTAATAAGTACATTTGCTTCAGCAGAATAGCATTTTTAAACCACTAAAATCCGCCAGGGTCGCGGGTTGTTCGAAAGAGATACCGTGGCCCCTGGCACAGGCAAGTGAAGGAACACGGGTGGGTTTTAGTCAGTAAGAGTCTGACACTCCCTTCCGCTCCGCCCAGAGCGGGAGGGGTCATTTGATGATTTCCCAACCAAAAAAAAAAAAAAAAAGGTTTGTACTTAAAGCTACATGTAATGCTACATCGTAGTAAAAACAAAATCAAGGTAAACAATAAATACAACATAAGGCAACCGGCAACCGGCAACCGCTCGGTAGAGAAGGCTATTCGCCGGAATTCCAGCGGCGCCGCGGGCATCCGCGCGACTCGTTCGAGTTTCTCATGCGATAATAAGTATTATAGTAATGAAAATAAAGTTAAAATTCATATGACACTGAAACTGCGCTTCGCTTCGCTGCGCTTCGACGCTCTTTTGGTGTGAGTTGAGCCTAATATCCTATTTCGAAATTTGGTAACTTCATCTCAGTTGATGTATGCTAGTTACTACGTAAGCTGCATTTTACGTTGAGCATTCAATGTGTTGTAGTGGGACTTAATATTTTAACTTAATTACATTCCCCTAGCTTGCAATTTTTGTCCTAAGTCCCAGAATTATATTCAACTTATACATTGCAACTTTTGTCCTCCGTGTTTCTATGTGCCATCAATCTTACTATACCCTTATTATTTTAATCATTTTTATCCTTTCTCTGCAAACGTACTGACATCATAATGATACATGATCTTTAATCACACAATTATGCGATTACAAGAACTCGCTAATTGTCGGTTTTACATAAAACAATTGCCTAACGCGTCTTAACGACTGTCACAATTTATACCAATTATCTAGTTGTCGGCAACCTTTGCCCAGCTGTGGGCATAACTCACTGTCTCCTATCTCAAGTACTAACTGTAATTTATAAGTGTCGATGCATTTTTATTCGAGCAATTTAAGTTAGAATTGTAACGCGTGAGTGAGTTGGGGTTGAGTGGGTTTGACAAGCTTATAGCGGATTGATGACATTGATTTTTTTAATTAATAATTGAGATAGGATAATAGCCCAAAAAACTAAGGATATTTTTTCTCCCTCTCTTTCTTCTTCATCTGGAATCGGCTTTCTCAACCATCAGCTAATATTAGAAATGCGAAAATGTGTTTGTTACGCTTTCACGCTAAAACGGCTGATCGGATTTCGATGAAATTTGGCACATGGGTAGACAATAACTTGGGTAAGGACATGAGCTACTTCCAAAACTACTGCTACTTTCATAATATATGTATTATGTATCTGATTACTAGCTGTTGCCCGCGACAATGTCTGTGATTCAGGATGGGTAATCAGATAATCTGGTGAAATTGAATAATTTCGTGAGAGGTATCCTACTGAATACCTACTCTCCCTATCTTCAAAAAAGTAGTTTCTAATCTCACTGATCTATTTTATTTTAATAAGGATATGACCACAATTATTTCAATAAATTATCCACAGCATGGCAACGACCTCTTCTTGCACAAGACAGTAATGAACCTTGATCTTCAATTCGTGATACTTGCTCACGTTCGATTTCAAAAAGTTTAAGTGAACTCTAAATATTTTTCGCTATCGTTAATTTGAGGTTTCTACACAACACGGCACGATAATATACTAGGACATTTATTCTAGCTGGGCGATGAATGACATGATTGATTCTTTAATCCGCATTTCCATGAGAATCACGGCATAACAATCGTAGTATACTCCAATATTTATGAGATTTGAACAGATCACGAGATTTAATACCTAAACTTGACGTTTACTAAGATCAAGAACTCAAGAGCGTCTCTTTCAACCGTACCCTACAACACGCTTGGCAGGCGGGTTGGCGATCGCAGTATGGTATGGTGGTGGAATGCATAGAGAACGCTGCTCCCCATTCTCCGGTACAGTATGGGGTAAACTGATATTCAAAATATTAATCCAACACGTGTCAATCTCAACGCTTGCACCCCACAACAAGTCATCGGCGACTCAGTCCGTCAAACGTGGTTGGTTCAGCTTTTCAATTGAGTCCCATCATCTCGTGAGTCAAACGCATGCGTCATTCATGAGGTATGCTCCTCTTGGGACCGTTTTTTTTTTGCAGATGGGAAATCATCAAATGACCCCTCCCGCTCTGGGTGGAGCGGAAGGGAGTGTCAGACTCTTACCGACTAAAACCCACCCGTGTTCCTTCCTTAGCCCTTTATGTTCCGGGCCAGCGGTAACCCTTTCGGACAATCCCGCTGACTTCCTCTTGGGACCTGACAATGTAATGTGCATCAGTAATGATAATATAGTAACAGTTATCAGCAAAGGTCATCATGCGAGCATTTTCTTCAATAGGACCATGGTATAAGTTTTGGACCTTAACGGAAGATCAACTTAACAAAAACTAAAACATATGTTGAAGGAAAACATCGTGAGGAAACCGGCATGTCTTAGAACCAAAAATTCAAAATATGACATCTACAAAACTGGCCCCGCGTGGTTATTACGGCTCACTTCTCCTCAAAGAGAGGAAGTTCTTCCTTGTCGTCTCGTAATTTAATCAGCCCATCATCGTTTAATTCTGTCTGATCATCTCATGAGTCAGTTCTATGTGTCATTTCTATGCTATGCTCCTCATAAAGAATTTTAAAGACGTTGTGAAGTGCATAGTGCATCGATAATAGATGACTTTGCATTATTTAACAAGATGACTAATAAAAAACACATTTGTTTTTGTTACTAAGACATCAATATCTATAAATCTATTTAATCCTTGGTCTGTCACATATCACCTGTTTGGTAATAAATTGTGATTGACATCATGCCTTCACAATATGGACATAAATGTACTTCAGGAGCAACCTGGGCAATCAACCTCTCTACCAGCCTTGGTGACTGGCTAACATTTTTATCACGACATGCAAGTTCATGCAGACACAATTGAAAAAGGTAAAACCAAGATTTTGGTTCCACCTTTTCCTACTATTTTAGTACAATTTAAACTAAATCTGGTAAGTTTGGAATCCCACGAGAAATTTCAAGAACGATAACTTGAAAATCAGATTTCATCAGGGGGCCTAATAACAAAAAAAAAACCGACTTCCAAAAAAAACACTACAAACTGAAAAATAACTTTAATTTCGGAAGTCGGTGTCTTAGGGATCAGTATTTTAGTTTTTGCCACCGACTTCCGAAATTAAAGTTATTTTTCAGTTTGTAGTGTTTTTTTTGGAAGTCGGTTTTTTTTTTGTTAAAAAGTTTTTATTTCTCGCTTTTTACTGGGTCTATTTATAATTTATCTAAGTTACAATAGCCTAATGTCAACTTGCCCATCGCCTTTTTATAAAATATTCCTTTTCTCGATGCAGGGACGTTAATTGTTGAGGAGTTCTCCTTTTATTAGTTTTTAGATTAGATGCTGATAATCCTGGCTGCAGCATCAGGCCAGACTTATGTCAACATTGCATTGAACTTAAAATTAGTCCTGTTTAAAATGAGCCCAAACACGACTACGGTGCTATAATTTAAAGGTTTGTACTTTTTCTGATGCTCCTGGCTTCAGCATCAGGTCTTCGGTGTTCCTCAGTAACAGTACGTTTATCCACACATCGAGCCCTTTTCAATGAGCCTAAACACGATATATCTGCTGTTAGTTGTCGAGGAGTTAGGTACTCTGCAGACTATCCTGACTGCAGCATCAGGTCATGACCAAATGTGGCAAATGCCCTATCAAACATCAAAACAATTTACTAAAACAGTCCTTGCCTGTTCGAGTAACTTCTTACTGTTAAGGAGTTGTACCTTCCATCATCAGCCCAGCTACCTGAGATGGTGACAACCATACACAAATACACAAGATACTTCATAAAATATGCGAAAAACAATTAGTGAGCCTATAAAATTTGAGGGTTGCCCTCGATTTCTCTAAGATCCCATCATCAGATCCTAACTTGGTGACAATGGGACCACCTCAGAACTATCTACTTTCTAACAAAAAAAGAATTTTGAAAATCCGTCGACAATTGGCGGCGTATTCGATGAACAAACATACAAAAAAAAAAAAAAAAAAAAAACATACAAACACCCGAACATAGTACCTCCTCCTTTTTGTAAAGTCGGTAAAAATGCCACTTTGGCAGAATCATAAAAGGATGACATTATGAATCATAATATAGCGAAGACAGTCCGTGTTTTTCTTTTTTTCGCTGCACTACGTAGGTATAATCAAAGAGATTGGGATTGCATTGATAGGTATTTTAGCACAGACAATAAAAAAATAACTGAAAAATCATTCACCAATGGTACCTATTAGATACGATTAACCTAACAGTTAACTGTCCATTATGTATCATAATGTTATCCTTTTATGATTCTGCCAAACTGGCCTTTTTAGGCCCCCTGATCTTTATCATCTTAATGCTTTTAGCCCAATTTATTATTAAGCGTAGCGCAGGTAGAGATATGTATGAAACTTCTACCAGCTTTAATCTCAGTTTTCTACCCTTTTTCTTGCCATAATATATTCTTTCACACAAACTATTCAGCAGAATAGAAAACAAATGGCGTAAAAATTGGTTATTTTCCATACAAAATCTTTCAAAAATTGGGCGTAACACCGAACACCGAAGTCCAAAGCAGAACGCAACAACAAGTAACAATAAATTCATTGTCATAATATCAAATCTGTTAAGATCTGTAGTGACATGCACTCTGACGCACACGCGATACTAAACTATAATTATAGTAATATGTACTGTCATGGTGATGTTCTGTAGAGGATGCGTTTTGATGGTATGTGCTTCTTACTAGTATGTCTTTGGTTTTAGAGTTTTTAAGACAGAATCCAGCATAGCTGTTCAACAACCATTCGACAGTTTGTCGAATCAAAAATGACACATTTTCAACAAAAAATTTGCCTTACCACCGAACGCAAACAGCTGAATATAAAGCTGTAGGAAGAATGGCGGTTGTCCATTTGGAAATTTTCGGGTTTTAGATTTATGAACAGCCTTTAGAGAGGATTCTTTTGAAAACATTGAATGGGGTTTACATGACCTAAATCGCGGTCACTGTCACACTGCATAGAAAAGATAGAGACGCGCGATGACACAACGCTGGTAATTTATTGCAAAATATGAAGCAATTATTTAATTACAAAAAATCTATTGTTTGGACTAAAAAACTAGTATTTTAGTATGTTGCTTGTAGAATAATCTGACAAAAAAAAAATAGAATGATTGTATGTATGATTGTAGGTTTTTATTGTAAAAATAAAGTTTTTAGAGGTGTGTTCATGCATTTTTTTTTCTATCGTATCAAATTAGTTGTATTATTTTTTCAACACACTATCTACCTAGCATATATCCTGAAGAATATCATATTTTTCTGATTTTGTTTACTGTAATCGATCATATACTTTTAATGCTTCTAAAACTTGCGTTTTTTGCGTTTAGGTTCCCTTACTGTTCTATTCAGCACGGAACGCCCGGTTAGACTGAAAGCCGACCCCAACCTAGTAAGGAATAGGCTAGGCATATGAGATTAGAAAGATTGGGATTACGAGTTGATTCGGGGACTTGAGTTATTCCGGTCTGATCCCCTGAACCCCCTCCCCCCTCCTCGATCCCCGGCTAGTTCTTCCTCTGTTTCTACCAATTTTGTATCACCAATCAACCAACTGACTTATACCGTTTAGCTTCGTATTCTATCTTCACCCATTGATTTTTTTAAAACATGAAAAATTGCATTTAGTCACACTCAATTTCTCCCAGACCGGTCAGTTGACAACCGCAATTGTTCTGTACAACTAGGTTAATCAAATGTTATAAATAGACACTATGAAACATTTCTATTGGTCTTAAAAATATCGTATACATGAGTACTTCAGTATAACCTAGTTTTAAGACTATATCTTCAAGTAATGGTTAGTTTTCATTAACCGGTGAGGAATGGATTGGACCTATTGGCAATGTTACTTAACAAAATATTTGTAAATATCTATTGTTCATCATCTGCCTAGCCTTTTCCCAACTATGTTGGGGTCGGCTTCCAGTCTAATCGGATGCAGCTGAGTACCAGTATTTTTCATGGAGCGACTGCCTATCTGACCCCCACAACCCAGTTACTGGGTAATATGATACCCCTTGGTAAGACTGGTTGTCAGACTTTTGGGCTTCTGATGTAACGACTGTCAAAGATCCACGAATGACAGCCAGGACCAACGGCTTAACGTGCTTTCCGAGGCACGGTATGTAAAGATGGTCACCCATCCACAGATCAACCGCGGCAAGCGTAGCTTAACCTGATCGATCGACCTGTGCGGCTGTTATTACTTAGCCACAAGCCTCTGCCTATATAAAATCTTGATATGATCACTAAAAAACTGGCCAAGTGCGAGTCGGACTCGCACACGAAGGGTTTCGGGTTTAGAACTAATGTTCTTAGTAGGTCTAGCCTAAATAGACTAATAAGCAATTTAACTCTAACTTAATATTTTACGAGATAGATTATGTTATAACTAAGAATAGTGTCAATTTGCACTTTTTTAAAAGTTGTAGAGAATTTTATGAGCTTTCATTTGGTATAAGAAAATTTCTCCCTACGACGCACCGTTTTTAGGGTTCCGTACCCAAAGGGTAAAAACGGAACCCTATTGTGTAGAAATAGTACCATTTTGTAAAACTGTATTTTTTTTGTGTTCTACAACCTTATGTCTTGAGTAAAAATAAATAAATAAATATTACTAAGACTTCGCTGTCCGTCCGTCCGTCCGTCCGTCCGTCCGTCCGTCCGTCTGTCTGTCACCAGGCTGTATCTCAAGAACCGCGGTAGCTAGACAGTTGAAATTTTCACAGATGATGTATTTCTGTTGCCGCTATAACAACAAATACTAAAAACAAAATAAAATAAATATTTAAGGGGGGCTCCCATACAACAAACGTGTTTTTTTCGGCGTTTTTGCCTTGTGGTACGGAACCCTTCGTGTGCGAGTCCGACTCGCACTTGGTCAGTTTTTTTACATATATGCGAAAAACCCAAAAGTGGGAACATTGTGCGTGCTCCGGCTTACCTCCTAGACGTCAAGACTAGTAGGTATGTTCACTCCCTAAGCACCCTGAACAAGTGCTCACGCACTCTACAACTCCTCTATTGACTGGACTATTAATATTTCTTATCAATTCGATTGTTTCTGGAATAGTTAGCCCTTTTCCAACTTTCAACACAACACCTCGAATTAAAAAAAAACTGGCCAAGTGCGAGTCGGACTCGCACACGAAGGGTTCCGTACCACAAGGCAAAAACGCCGAAAAAAACACGTTTGTTGTATGGGAGCCCCCCTTAAATATTTATTTTATTTTGTTTTTAGTATTTGTTGTTATAGCGGCAACAGAAATACATCATCTGTGAAAATTTCAACTGTCTAGCTACCGCGGTTCTTGAGATACAGCCTGGTGACAGACAGACGGACGGACGGACAGCGAAGTCTTAGTAATAGGGTTCCGTTTTTACCCTTTGGGTACGGAACCCTAAAAATGATAAAAACCAACCAATGTAAAGTACACTCGACACGATAAAAGAATGGAGTAACATTTTTTTCCACACAAGTGTTCCACAGTGATATCTAAAGTATGTTTACTAAAGCATTGTATACGTTTTAAAAAATCGTGAGGATTTTATGGTCATTTCATCAAGATAACGTTTCATAAGAGATAAAGTGCGTTTTTTGGGCCTCTCCAACGTATTTTGTGATATTCTTATGAGGAATCGTAATATAACGTTTATATGGATGTGAATTCTTATTAATTTTACAGTTGTTTTTAAATGTTAAAAATTCTGAGAAAGTGGAAAAAAAATTACACCTTGTAAAGATAATAGTGATCTGTTAAAATTAAAAGTGAGAGTTTGTCGTAAAATAAAGTGCTTAGTGGTAATTTCATATTATTATGCATTTCTGGGCCTGCTTGGTGGATTTTATAGCAATTACCTATCTATTTACTCTTAAATAAGGTTGAGTACCTACTGCAAATAGAAATACAACCAAGTTCTGCATTTCATTAATTAGTTTTACCAACGTTCATTTTTCGTTTCGTATAAGTATCTAGTACTTACAGATATTTCAGACGGAAAGTCAAGCTTAGTTTACCGTATCGTTTATCTCCTGGAAAGGACCTAGCTCTTACAAATAGGTGTGTTCAAATGAACATAATACATTTCTTCCGCTGCGCTTTCAGAAACTAAATAGATTTGGCAAAAAAAAACAAGTCTATTTTTGGAGTTTGGCTCTTGTCCGCGCCTTAAGGTGGCACTAGTCGGTATTACAGTAAAATACATAATCAGCCTATAATGTTCCCACTGCTGGGACACAGGCCTCCTCTCTTCGAGAGGGATATTAAAATATCAAGCCTTAAAAAGTTATGAGCTAACAAAGATTCGTTTTTCTTGCTATTGTCCCAGCAATGGGAACATTATAGACTATGTTTATGCATGCACTTTAAGACATCATTACAGGTACATTTTCCTACATGATTAGGAAAAATCATGCAGCTGTCCTATCTGACCTTCACAACAGTTACTGGGTAATACGTTACCCCTTGGTAAGACTGGTTGTCAGACTTTCGAACGACTCTCAAATATCTACAAATGACAGCCAGCAACAACACCCCTACCACCCCCTACCCACCTATTGTCCAGTAACTATAATGCTGTGGATTTCACACTGTAGATGGAGCTTTATATATTGTAATGCAATATGCAGCCGCTTTTCAACCAAGAAAGTTCAATCGACCAACATTACAATGCATATCAGAGATAGTTCATTCAAATTAAAGTGTGACCCACTTTAAGTGGCAACGTTATCAAATAAGTGTTGAGCTGTTGAGTTAGAGAGCTCATAAGAATAGCTTCTTATGCTCAACTGCAATATGAAGTATTTATCGGGAGTCGTGATCGTCAGCTTGTAACAAGAAAAGAGGTGTTTTTTTTTTAATGTTTGGATAACATTTTAAGTTTATTGTTTAATTTATTTAAACAGATAATATTTACATAATCTACGCTTATATTTAAAACAATAATATTATGTACATTTATATGAAAAAATAAGCAAAATGATCATAGGGCATCAAAAAATTCATCCGCATCGCTGTCAACAGGAACAGTGCCCAAAAGGCTGGCAGCGTTGCCACGTTGTATGGAAATGCTTATTCTTTGGCCAAGAAATATGCCAGCCCTCTGGTCACGCGAAGAGTCGACTAACCGCTTGGCGATATCTCGAAAAACCAAGTGAGCACTCGGACCCCATGGCCCTAGTGTTTCAACCCCAAACGGCTCGAACATATACCTAACTATTATTAAACGTATTTTTTTTTATCTCTTATTCCAACTAGGATCTTCAACCTCAAGACCCAGTGGTTTGAAATTACATACCCGCCATTATCAGCAGTATCTCGCTAATTGAATTTTGAAGTGAGGTCATAGAGTAGGTAACACTAGCCATAATACGTAATTAATATTAGTATAAACTCAGACATTTTTCTCGCGTCAAGAGTAGGTAAAGGCTTGGGAAAATTTTTCAGGAAGAAGAAATGATTCGGTAATTCCCCAGACTCTTTTTAAGGAACCCAAATGGATGGCATGCCGTCAAAATATTAGGCCGAATCAGGGGGAAACCCCAGACCGAATGAAAATAATCGTTACATACATAAGATTGTAAATATATAGTAACTAGCAGCGCCCCACGGTTTCACCCGCATAAGTCTTGTTCTTGTGGGAATTATCGGGATAAAAACTATTCTATGTCCTTTCCCGCGACTCAAACTATCTCTATACCAAATTTCATCTAAATCGGTTCAGCGGTTTAAGCGTGAAGAAGTAACAGACAGACAGACACAATTTCGCATTTTATAATATTATTACTATGGATTTTAAAACGGATAATTGAAATACTTTTTTTTTTTTGCCAAGTTGTACAGTATTATCCAGTAACTGGGTTGTGTAGGTCAGTTAGGCAGTCGCTCCATATAAAAACTGATATTGAGCTGCATCCGGTAAGACTGGAAGCCGACTTCAACATAGTTGGGACAAGACTAAGCAGATGATGTCGAACTGAAATACTTGTTGAGAACTTTTACATTACAAAGCTTGCTTTGTATTTCCGAGCCATTGGCGTTTCACAGCTATTGTTGGATAAGCTTCTCCTTTGTTGAAAATAGGAGTAAATTTTATATTATCTAGGAATAAACCAGAATACAAATCTAGGTAGGTAGCCTGAAATCTGGATCTATGAGCTACAATAGAACCCTTGCGTAGGTTGAAACCAGTCTGTTCCTAAAACGGACACTTGTATAGCTTTTATTAGGTTTCAGAAATAGGCTTTGTAAGGAATCTAAAATCATTTGAAAACCTTTCTTAAAGTGGTTGGCAGTAATCCAACACCTACCATTGCATCCGCCATTTACAGCTTTTGTCTAACGACAATTTATAAACTCTAAAATCTCAAAAAAATTTTTTTTTTTTTGCGGATGGGAAATCATCAAATGACCCCTCCCGCTCTGGGTGGAGCGGAAGGGACTGTCAGACTCTTACTGACTAAAACCCACCCGTGTTTCTTCCTTAGCCCTTTATGTTCCGGGGTAGCGGTAACCCTTTCGGACAATCCCGCTGACCCGGATAAAATCTCTACTTGATGATCGAAAACTAGATGCTAACAACAATTCACACTTGACGGTAACTGGTAATTAGAAACGTTCAAAATCTAGTCGCGATCTCATCTCAGCGACAATCAATGTCAAAAACTTGTCAAAAAAAGTAGAGAAATTAGAAGTATTTTTTGACAGATTGAGACTGAGATGGGGCCTAAAAAGGCCACTTTGGCAGAATCATAAAAGGATAACATAATGGACAGTTAACCGTTAAGTTAATCGTATCAAATCCCATTGGTGAAGCATTTTTCAGTTTTTTTTTTGTCTGTGCTAAAATACCAATCATTCCGACCCAAATCCAATCGCAATCTCTTTGATTATACCTACTAGATGTAGTGCAGCGAATAAAAAAACACGGACTGTCTTCACGTGACTGTCGTCACGGACTGTCCTTATTAAGATTCATAATGTTATCGGACCGGAATGCTAATGGTGATCTGTGTGCTAGTGAAATGTGTAAACAAACAGTGACAGACAATGACTCGGAATGGCAGGTAGTGAGAAACAGGTCATCAAAGCGTTATTATAAGCTTATTGGGCAGAGAGGCTGTGCTTCTACTGCGCCCGATGGTAAATTTAGAGCGGCCGATATAAAAGTTCCCTTATTCATTTCAAACGTAAATAAAGAAACAACTGAAAATGATATTATTGGTTATATTATGGATAAAACAAACGATGCTGTATCTCTAAAAATGATAAATATGAAGCAGGATAGGAAGTACAACGCTTACAAAGTGTATGTTTCTAAGTGTAAGTTGAAGTTATTTTTAAATGATGAGTTTTGGCCTAATGGTATAACGTTTAGACGATTTGTGCATTTTAGGTACAAAACTAAATCGAAGCATGAAGCAAGTTAATTTAAATTGTCATTATGGATTTAAACAGTACTAAATACTTTAATTTGATTAGCTTTAATTGTAAATCGGCTAAGCGATCTATAGACAATATAAGAGACATATGTGAAATGTCTGACTTAGTAGCACTCCAGGAGACCTGGTTGCTTCCCCATGACATACCACTATTGGGAACTATTTCTAACAATTTCGAATATACAGGTAAGTCCGCTGTAGATACGTCTGTGGGTTTGCTGAAGGGAAGACCGTATGGGGGGGTAGCCATACTCTGGAGAAAAGGTATGTTTGAAAGTGTTACTGTGTTGCATTGTACCAGCACCCGAGTAACAGCTATACGGGCTGTTGTTGACGGTCGCACTATTATCGTATTCTCTGTGTATATGCCGACTGACTCACCGGACAACTTACCAATTATGACAGAGGTTCTAGGTGAAATAAGTGCAATAGTAGCTAGTGAGGATGTTGAGAATGTATATATATTAGGTGATTTCAATGCACACCCCCATGAATTATTTTATAATGAACTGATAAATTTTTGCTCGGATCAGTCTTGGACTTGTGCCGACTTAGAAAAATTGGGATCACAGGATACCTATACCTTTATTAGCGAGGCTCATGGGTGCAGACGATGGCTGGACCATTGTGTAGTGTCGTTGTCGGCCTGGAGAACTGTTGTCGAGGTTCGAGTTATAGAGGATGTTTTTATATCCGATCACTTGCCTTTACTTGTCAAATGTGATATTAGTTTTGTAAGGCCTAAGCTGTTGACAAGCGACTGGAAGCGTAGCTCAGTTGTTTGGGGTATGAGGGATGAATCTCAAGTGAGTAATTATAATAAAATATGTAACGAGGGACTTCGCGGCATTGATTTTCCCAGTGAGTTCACGGTTTGCAGTCGTGGGTCTTGCAGCTTGGAAGACCACAAAAATGTATTAAATGAATTGTATGAGAATGTTGTGCGAATTCTAAGTAACGCCGCTGTTAGGTCCAGCGGGAAGCGTGGCAATAAGCGAAATAAGGGCGGGCACTTATGCGGCTGGAATAAACTTGTTCGTGAAGCTCATCATGCGGCCAGGCTTAAATTCAAATTGTGGGTAGCATGTAAGCGGCCTAATGCCGGCATCATTTATGATGAAATGCTTGGGTCACGCAGAGTTTTCAAAAGTCGTTTGAAGTGGTGCCAAAACAATCAGGAACAGCTTAGAATGGACATTTTGGCTAAACACAGATCGGCAAATGACTTTGGCAAGTTCTGGAAGGCTACTGGTAAGCATGGTATTGGGCCTGGCCTCCCGGTGAGCGTGGATGGGAAAAGCGAACCGGGGCATGTCGCTAATATGTTTAGGGAACATTTCAAGGTGCGCTCCCCGCTGGGCCCTTCAGTGTCGTCTACTATTTTGGAGACCGGATGGGAGGGGGATGACTCGTCTGTATATTTTACAGCTAGTCAGGTAAGAGCCGTTTTAGGGAAAATGACAGGTGGTAAGTCCCCCGGTCATGATGGGCTTAGTGTTGAGCACTTGCGGTATGCAGGGGTTCACCTTCCGAGAGTCCTGGCCATGTTCTTCACAATGTGCATGAATCACTCCTATTTACCACATGATTTAATGAAAACGATCGTAGTGCCCATTGTGAAGAATAGGACTGGTGATATCTCGGATAAGGGGAACTACCGCCCCATATCTCTGGCAACTGCGATTGCTAAGGTGCTGGACGGTTTGCTTGATTCCAAATTGGATAAATATATAAAACTACATGACGCTCAGTTCGGGTTTCGGCCCGGGCTATCCACTGAAAGCGCAATCCTAAGTCTCAAGCATACTGTCCAGTACTATACTGACCGTAAGACACCGGTATATGCCTGTTTCCTTGACCTCTCCAAGGCTTTTGATCTCGTGTCGTACGATGTGCTTTGGAGAAAGTTGAGGAATTGGGGTGTACCGGTGGCTGTGCTCAACATTTTGAAATATTGGTATGGAAACCAAACCAATTTTGTGAGGTGGGCTAATACACTCTCGGAAGCATACAGGCTGGAGAGCGGGGTAAGACAGGGAGGACTGACCTCTCCCAAGCTCTTCAACATGTACGTTAACGAACTCATTGTCGAGCTCAGTAGCAAGCGCGTCGGTTGCTCGGTAGATGGCGTTTGCATCAACAATATAAGCTACGCGGATGATATGGTGCTGCTGAGCCCGACGGCGGGGGGTCTCGGAGAGTTATTAAAGGTGTGTGAGGCCTATGCTGGTGAACATGGCCTTTTATATAATGTACTGAAGAGTGAATACATGGTCTTTAGGGCCGCCGGTGGATGTTCTGATCACTCTCACAATATTACCCTAAATGGCTTGAGCATAAATCGTGTCGTGAAGTTTAAATATCTGGGACATTTCCTTACCGACGGCCTTCAGGACGATGTAGACATTGAGAGGGAGCGTAGGGCTCTGGCGGTCAGAGGTAATATGCTGGCCCGCAGATTCTCCCGTTGTTCTGAACAAGTAAAAATTACGCTTTTTAAGGCATATTGTCAGAGCTTCTACACTGGAAGTCTGTGGGTCTGTCACACCAAAAGATCACTAGATGCCCTTCGCGTCCAGTATAATAATATCTTCAGGATGATGTTGGGGCTGCCACGTTTCTGTAGTGCATCGGGGATGTTCGCGTTGTTTCGCACTGATGGCTTCCATGCCATCATTCGCAAGAGGACGGTATCCTTGATCTGCAGAATGCGTGGCAGCCGCAACATAATCTTGAAGACTGTGGCTGACAGGGTTTCATCTCCGCTGTGGAGGTCCCTTATTAAATCGGTCATTTAATTACAATTTTAATTTTAATTTGCATTTAATTTTTGTTATTGATTTTAATTTTGATTTTAATTTTGACTCTTATTCATTTTAATCATTTTAATCCTCATTTTAATTGTAAGTTATTGTCATTTATGTAATATTGTTATTTATAATGTACCTACCTATGGATCTTTGATATCTGAATTAAAAAAATATTTTATTTTATTTTATTTTATTTTATTTATCCTTTTATGATTCTCCAAAGTGGCCTTTTTAGGCCCGAATCGTTCATAAGTCATTCAATAAACAAAAACACATCAGCAAAGAATTTAAAAACGAAACCAGGCTACTGTGTAACTCATTCAACGTAATCAAAGAATCTATGAATGAAATATATTTGCCATATACGTATGTTACAAACCATCTCCTGATACAGGGTGTAGGCAAAAACAAGGATTGTGTGCCAATTGAGCCGGGTAACCGGTTCGCTATCCTGGAGAGCCAGGGATGGGAAATGTATCGATAGTTTTTTGGGTTATCGATAGCGTAATATCGACTGTGGATGGTAAAGTGACATTGTATGTCACGGGATATCGTCTAGAATTACATAACATAATATCACGCCTTGTTCCCCTGAAGTGTTGGACAGAGGTCAAAAAAAACCCAATATTTTTTTTTTTATAAAACTTTGCCCAACTTAGATATCAAACCCAAGTCCTCATGTGCAGTAGTCTGGAATTGAAAGACGTTTTATACTTTTCAGTTGCAACATAATAATGAGGTGTTGAATATTTAATTATATTAGCTAATAATTATGTTACTTAACAAATTATGACAGTAGGCGGTGTTTTCATTGTTCCTACGTAGATGTCATCGCAATCCAAGATCTCAGAGAGGAGATAACTAATTAATAACACTCTCTCTTATAGGTATACATCGGGGTAATTGCGTAACACACTATCAGTAGCAATGGATTTCATTGTGACAGTTCAACAGCATTCATTGCGTTATTTACGTTGTTGAGCAGACAAACTTTTCGCACATATTATGAAGCAATGGATTAGCAATATCCTTCAAATGATTCAGTGATCTAGTTATGAGAGCAGCGCTTCACAAAACAGCTTTTTGTACACCTTTTATACTTTGTAAGTAAGTATCTCACATACTACAGAACCTTTACGTGCCTAAGAGCTGATTTTACCATAGTTATGAGTCAGTTATCTTTTATCTGTGGAATAAAATTTACGTCTGACAGTTCTAGTATGGAAAAACTGTCAAAATATCAAAATTTTGTCTCAGGATAAGACTTTTTCCAGGTATAAAAGTCTGGTGGAATTCGCCCTTAATAAATTTTATAACTATATTATTTAACTACATTTTAAGCAGATACCTTTGCTTAAAATATGTAGTTCTCAAAAGTCAAGGTAGTGTCATACACCATAGTTCAGATGCTTCTTTCCTTGTTAAAAGAATATGAGTTTGTCTTTGCATTTAGCCCATAATGTAGTTGCAAAAAACCTGAAACATTACACTAAATCCAACTGAGAAAATAAACTTTTACTACTTTAACAAACACAAAGGCCATGACATTTTCCTGACATTTCTTTTCATGTTTATCTCTGGAAAACTAACGAATTACCAAACTACTCGTTCTACGTCTCGCTCAAAGTCAAACACCAAATGTCACTTTGACATAATTTGCAAATCTAGTGACATTTCTTGTTATTTTCCTTTCAAACACCATTAGCATATAGTACACTTTGTACTTTAACAGGTATTAGTCCCTTCGGAGTCACAAGTCGTGACGAATACTGCTTACAACACAACACGGCTTAACCGATTGAATATTCAATCTGCGATTAACGGAACGGACTTCCTAACTACTCGATTAATAGAGATGTCGGTTTGATTTGTGAATTATCGTAGATATTTGTAATTTTTTTAAAACGACTAGGAATGACATGTACATTTACTGTATAAAGTATTATATGATTTTAATTATTGTGAATGTGAGGACTATGTGGGTAATTTTTTGTTTTTTCTCTCTTCGTTTTAATCATGATCTGGCAGTTTGAGTAGTTTATGCGGCCTACCCAAATGTCCTGTCTTTGGTATTGTTCGTCGAATCGTTGAGCTCCTTAAGTTCTGAGTTGAGCTGCACGGTTACTGACAAATGCGTGCACTGACTGGACAGGTCCGCTCAATCTGTGTGGTTCTTTCCTCAAAAGACCATTTCAGACACTAATCTACATGGTCCTCAAAGATTATGTCCGGATTTTTTATATACACATTGACATTGATGAATTTTATTTAGACATTGACATGAATATTTACTTTGTAAGTAATTTTTATTATTTTTTTTTTATTTAATTATTGTGAATGTGAGGACTATGTGGGTCATTTCTTTTTTCCTTCTTAGTTTTAATTATGATCTGGCAGTTTGAGTAGTTTATGCGGCCTACCCAAATGTCCTGTCTTTGGTATTGTTCGTCGAATCGTTGAGCTCCTCAAGTTCTGAGTTGAGCTGCACGATTTTTGACAAATGCGTGCACTGATTGGACAGGTCCGCTCAATCTGTGTGGTTCTTTCCTCAAAAGACCATTTCAGACACCAATCTACATGGTCTTCACACGATCTGACCAAGATTTTGTCTGGACTTTAAAAGAGACTGTGACTTCTGAGTTTGTTTCGGCCTTTCTTCTCAGAATAGTCAGTTAGGAAACGCCGACCTCATCTAGTTTAAAAAAAAATATGATTGACGTGTAAAAGTGTTTGTACAAACCTACTTACAGAAATAAAATCATTTATCATTTATCATTTATCATTTATCATTAAAAGATTTATGCTGGCTATTGGCATCCTCTAATTGGCCTATAGAAGTCCACTGCTGGACATGCCTCTCCAATGTCGTTAAACTTGATCCGTGACTACAGACATCCAGCTGTCATTGGCCAGCTCATCATTGACCTTGCAAACCTCTTTCATCCTTATAGCCAGAGAGGTTCAAATTGGACCTGACTGAACCAGTTTATTCATCTAGATATGATCTAATTTCACCAAGGAGTTAGTCTACTCATTTCGATTATACATTTGATGATTCTGTATTTTAATAGCTAAACGAATATTGAAGTATTGATTGACTAAGAATGTTCCTCAAAATAAAGAAATAAGAACATTGTTTGACCTATTTCTGCTCATACTTGATGATCACGAAAAACAAGAGCTATGCTTCGATAAAACTGGTCAGGTGTGGTCCTTTGTAAGATATTTAGAACAACAAATCAATACAAAATATCGATAGAAGTAACAGCACTATTGCAGAATGCGGTGCAGTGACTCTATGTGAATGAACACTACAGTTTGTCTCGAGTTTATAATACCAATCCTCCATCCCATTCATACGCCCACGACTCCAACAAGAGCGAAAGAGACAGTACAAGTCACGTAAGGATTATAAAGCCGTAACTCGAACAAGGTACAAGCATTTCGGGATTAAAAAACAACAATGAGACTGTAGTTTTGTTTTCTTATTTGTTACCTCGTTTCAGTTACAAAAAAAAAACAAAGAGTTGAAAAACAAAACAGTAGCAGTATTCGGTTACTGTATTTTTTTACACTGTGACAAAAAAATTTAGCATTTCGACTTACTTCCCGATCACATTTCAATCATCATTTTCCTGACTTTATACCAATTTATTTGGGGTAGGCACAACATGTTTTTTTCTTCCATACTTCTCTATTAGTCGGCATCTCGGTAGTCACCCCCTTTCTAACCATATCATCATTCACACAGTCTATCCATTCAATGTCAAAAAATTATTAGAGTGTAATAAAAGTATACACACATAAAATCATCACCTGCCTAGCCTTTTCCCAACTATGTTGGGGTCGGCTTCCAGTCTAACCGGATTATACCAGTATTTTACTTGGAGCGACTGACTATCTGACCTCCACAACCCAGTTACTGGGTAATACGATACCCGTTGGTAAGACTGGTTGTCAGACTTTCGGGCTTCTGACTACCCGTAATGACTGTCAAAGATCCACGAATGACAGCCGGGACCAACGGCTTAACGTGCTTTCCGAGGCACGGAGGGGTCACGGTATGAAAAAATGGTCACCCATCCACAGACCAGCCGCGGCAAGCGTAGCTTAACCTGATCGATTGACCTGTGCGGCTGTTAATATTTAGTGGCTAAATAATAACAGCCGCACACACATAATCAGCCTATGATATTCCCACTGCTGGGACACAGGCCTCCTCTCCGTAAGAGAAAGTGGGCCGTAATCTACCACGCGGGCCCAGTGCGGGTTGATAGATGTCATATGTCTTCGAATTTTTGGTTCGAGGACATGCTGGTTTCCTCACGATGTTTTCCTTCACCGTTTTGAGAGCAGTGGTGTTGAAATAATTTACACAAAGTAAAGCGCTTGTCCGGGTTCGAACCTACGACCTACAACTCGTAAGACGCGGCCGTCACCACTGGGCCACCACTAGGTAATAAAAGTATGATATTACTATCTGCGCCCGCGGTTTTACCCGCGTAAGTTCCGATTCCGTGGGAATATCGGGATAAAAACTATGTCCTTTCCCGGGACTCAAACTATCTCTATACCAAATTTCATCTAAATCTGTTCAACGGGTTACGCGTGATTGGGTAACAAACATCTAAACATCTTCAGAAACTTTCACATTTATAATATTAAAGTAGGATTGGATAAAGGATAACAAAACGCAGATTAACCTCAGGATACCAGTACACCAACTAATTGGGTTGCGGTCAGACATTTGCTTGAGTAAAATACTGGTACTCGACCACATCTGGTTATACTGGAAGCTGAGGTGGATAGTTAATCATGCTGTGACGTTAGGCTGTGGTTACGTAACATTGCGTCTTGACTGTGACTCGTATACACAATATTCGCAAGAAACGCATTTCATTTTGCATGTAAATATCGTAGCAAGCGGCTCATTTTTTTAAATACACGCCACCTAGTGGTCTATTCTTGTAAACGTATGGAAGTACTCGCTTACGTCTGTGTGTGTAAATGTAAATATTCAATGGCAGATTTTATTTGGGGATTATGTGTCGAATTGGGTGGATTTTGAGGCAATGTTATGAAAAAATTCAATAAAGAGTAATGTCCGATAACCGCGTCTACTACTCCTACGACATATTAATGTGCCAATTACACATAAAACCAAATAAACTAAAAATGTTGACATGAGCGCCATCTAGCGGGAAAATGGCCGAGAGCAGATCGTATCATCCTCCTTAAGGTATAATCAGGAAGGGAATATCGCCGGTTATATCGTGCTTTGCAAACAGATTGATGATCGGTGGCGATTTGACGGATAAACAGCGCAATTGGCACGGTTTCCCTGGTATTTTAGCAGTCTTATACACTGCGATCCAAAACGAAGATCACGAATGTTTCCCAGAAAGCTGCCAAGCTTGAGTGGGACTGGGCCGGACATGTCTGCCGCATGTCAGATGAGAAATGGGCTGTAAGAACCACCCATGTTGGGTCCCATTAAACGTATTTGACAACAACGTGACAGGTTAAGGCGAAGATGGCGGGACGTCATTGACTCCTACCAATAAAAAATTAAATTAAAAATTTAAAAAACCCCCGACAAAAATAAAATTAAGGAATCCCTACAAAAAGCATGAAATAAAAAAATAAATTTGAAAAAATCTTATGGAAGTCGGGGGACCGTTCTGTGGAACACCTATTCTGCTTCTGAGGTCCCCCGACTTCCATAAGATTTTTTCAAATTTATTTTTTTATTTCATGCTTTTTGTAGGGATTCCTTAATTTTATTTTTGTCGGGGGTTTTTTAAATTTTTAATTTAATTTTTTATTTCATGCTTTTTGTAGGGACTCCTTAATTTTTGTATTTCATTTCTTTTATTATCTTCCGTTTTAAGATTCTGGTAATTTGGTGTTTAATCAGATTTTTTATCCGTCAAAAAATATTGATTAATTTATAGTTGAAGAATAATTTTTAAGACTAAACAGATTTTTTTGTTTTATTATATTTTTCAAGTTTTTAGTTTTCATTTCGTTAGGTAGTTAATATTCCTCATTCCCTTTCAATATAGTGTAAATTATTCTACTTGTCAAGCCCTTGCATTTGATACCTATATTGAAGGAGTTGTGAAAAAAAATGTAATTCGCCATTTTGTGGTGGCGGCCATCTTGGATTTGAAATTTTTAATAGTGTATAGTATTCTACTAGTCAAGCCCTTTCATTTGATACCCATATTGAGGGAGTTGAGAAAAAAAAATGTAATTCGCCACTTTGTTGGGGCGGCCATCTTGGATTCAAAATTTGTTTTAGTGTATAGTATTCTACTATTGAAGCCCTTTCATTTGATACCCATATTGAGGGAATTGTGAAAAAATATGTTATCCGCCATTTTGTAGCGGCGGCCATCTTGGACCGATTTTCATCAAACATAGCTAAGAACACTCCCGACTAATACACCTTTCAAACAAAAAAAACTAAATCAAAATCGGTTCATCCCTTCGGGAGCTACGATGCCACAGACAGACACACACACACACACACACACACACACACACACACACACACACACACACACACACACAGACACGTCAAACTTATAACACCCCGTCGTTTTTGCGTCGGGGGTTAAAAAGACTAGCAACAGACAGAATTGTGTGAATTGTGTAACGGCCGAGACTTACGAGTTGTAGGTCGTAGGTTCGAACCCAGTCAGGCGCTTTACTTTGTGTAAATTATTTCATCACCGCTGCTCTCAAAACGGTGAAGGAAAACATCGTGTGGTAGCCGGCATGCTACAACCAATAATTCGAAGACATGTGACATCTCCCGCACTGGGCCCGCGTGGTGGATTACGGCCCAATCCCTCTCATTGAGAGCAGCACCCTAATTGCGTAACACACTATCAATCAGAATCTGAATCATTTTGAAGCAAATTGCTAATCCATTGCTTCATAAGTTCGAAATATTTGTCTGCTCAACATGTAAATAACGCAATGAATATTGTTGAATTGTCAACCGATTCCGATTGATAATGTGTTACGCAATTGCCCTGCTGGCCTGTGTCCCAACAGTGGGAACATTATAGGCTGATTATATTATAGATATTAAAAGTGGGCCCATAGTCAGCGGTAACTGATTCTACTCTTGTTGAATACAACATTATTTTTAGTATATGCGAAACCCGAAACACGTGTCTAGTAATTTTATGTAAAGAATTTCTAAACTGTGACATGAAAAATCACAAAGTTATAAGCTTGTTAAGTTACCTGTTTGTCCGTACAAAAACATGCTCACCCGCGCCGTCTTGCGCTCATTGATAATAGTACCTAGGTACCTAACCGTTCGGCACGGAGATTGGATAACCTACTTAGTGTCGCTCGGTGTCCAACTTTTAACATTTTTAAATATTTTTGGGGTAAAAATTATTGGAATCGATTCAGTTACTTATTCTGAACAAACTATATTCAGGTTTCGCATATACTAACAATAACGTTGTATATGCCAGAAACATAATTATGAACGATTGGTGGTTGAATGCATTCCCAGGATATACCGAATCGTTTTTCGTGAAGACTCCTTTCATGTACTCCATTTGGTAAAACTATATTAAGTGTATAGGTGCCATATTTCCCCCCCTCTTGCTTACCATCGGGAGCCTAATGCCAGTAGTCGATCGTTGACCGAGTTTCTCAACAATTTACTACGTTGAGCTTTTCCGCGTAAGGAATTATGAAATAACATTCATGATATAATTTATGACACTTCCCGTGACTCAAGGGCTGGCTTTTACCTTGGCTAGAGGCTAAGCATCGCCATACAACGTGGTAATGCCGCCAGTCTCTTGGGTACATTACCAGTCAACAGCGATGCGGATGAATTTTTTGACGCTCTAATTATTTTAGTTTGTGAATAGTTTTAGTTAAATTACTGTAGGATATCATTTTGTTATTTTTATTAATTAACTAACTGCGCCCCGCGGTTTCATCCGCATAAATGTCGATCCCGTAGGAATATCGGGTTAAAAAGTGTCCTATGTGTTAGTCCTGATTATAAATTATCTGCGTGCTAAATTCCATCCAAATCCGTTCAGTAGTTTTTGCGTGAAAGAGTAACAAACGTACAAACACACTCACAAAGTTTCGCCTTTATATAATATTTTGTGATTATGTATTAGTTGTTATTTTACATATTATTTAAAATCTGAATAAAAAACAAAACGGACTAGGATGAACTGAAGGTACCTACGTGGTAAAGGCGTAAGTGCATTGTGTTTCTGCAAATCACTTTAAAACAACATGCAAAATTTCAGCCATCTTACAATATTAGTCACATCTTTCAGCACTTACAGGAAGTAACGTGGAGGTCCGTGTTACCACACAGAGTTCAAATCACATGTTGGGTTTACTCCTATTAAAATTGCGTAATTAATAACCCTTTTTAATAATACTGTTCTTTTACCAACAAATGTATCGCAGATGTCTGTAACTGGGCTGATTTAGGCACATGTCCCATTCGACGAGGAAGCGATTAGCTATCGACTTATTTGCTCGCTCAAGAAATTTACAATAAATGTATCTAGGTCCCGTGTCAGTTAAGAGATCCATATGTTAACACTTGATCGCTGACTGTTCAAATTGCCAGCGAGAACTGTCTCTTCGGTAGTTTGTCACAGCGACAAGAGCTAACAAAGAAAATACTCGCTCAACGACTCTCCTTTGGCAGGTAGACTTCTCGCTGAGAGACTCTCGCTTGGTACATACTACACCTGAATGCCTGATCTCACTCCGGTCGTGTCGGATTGCCTTCCCATCAGACTATGAGAGTGAGGGAAGAGAGAGTGCACCTGTAACTGCACACACACTAGTGCACTTGTAGCGGTATCTACAACCCTACATGCGAACAACGCGTCATACTGACGTCACGCAAAATCCTGTATCTCGCAAGCAGCCGAAGGCTAGTCTTCGTTGAGATCCGAATTACACACTCGCTGCTCATTGCTCGCCGACTCGCTTCTAGTTACTAGCTCTACTCGGTTCTCGCTAATGCGTGCCTTATGGACGCTAATTTCATAGTCTGGTAACCATGATAAGTTTTTTCGGCTAGTTTAGGCTTTAGGCTATAAATATGGTAATAAAGAGTTCATTCAGGAGTCAAGGTTGCGGCTAAGACATGTAATTTTGCCGTTTCGAGTCTTTTATTGGCAGATGTTTTTCAGGGAATGAAATAAAATCTTTCAAGGACTTTATTAATGTTTTATGCCTGAAATGAATCAATCCATAGATACTATAATATTATAAATGCGAAAGAGTGTCGTGTGTGTTTTTCGAAAACACTTTGTATCCTGCTTATGCGTATGAAGTTTCATTAAAATCGGTTCATTCATTTGGAAAAACAAGGGCTTGAAAGTTTGTATGAAATGCCGTACGGCGAAAACGCTCTTTTAATTGAAATCATACATTCATTCATTCACTTACAGGCTGGGTCCAGCCGGTCGATTCTGTAAAAATCTCACCGTGAAAACTTAGGTGAAATGAGTTTGTTTTTGCTAGGAATTGACACTATTGACAGCTCACTCCACGCTCACTTCACCTAAGTTTTCACGGTGAGATTTTTACAGAATAGCACCGCAGTAGCTTCAAATGTTGCACAAGAGTGTCACCGAAAATTAGCACTAAGGAAGGATTTTTGAAAATTCTTCCCTTAATTGAGTTAAATAAAGGACGATTTTTACCAATGGGAAAACCCACACGACTTGAAAATTATTATAAAATCAGGACTTCAGGAGGAATGAGAATCCATAGACAATTCCTAATTAGTTTTAAAAATCACGTTTATAGTTCAGTCATTTTTTTTTTCTATCAAATCCCAGGCCAATGTAAACAAAACAACTCTTCAACATTTCTTTAAACAAAATATTTGTACCTACTACTAACACATTACACAATGACAGTTAAATTAAGAATAATTTCAACTAACAAAACTGCATATTCATCGCATGCAACACTACACAGTTTATTCTAATGACACTGTTTCATTTGTGGAATTAACTTTATGATTTGCGTGGGGCGAAACACTTATGACTGCCATGCTGTCTGGCATACCAGAAAAACATTCGTTTTCTTTTGACTGAATGTAAGTTGTACACTCATTTATGCTAGAGCTAGACTATTAGAGTAGGTCAGACGTACGGGGACACGACGACTAAAATCTTAAATCCTAGAATATCTAAAACATCTGTGTATTTTTTGTATAAAAACACAGATTTTAAGATAATCTGAAATCTAAACTGCTCTATCCTATAAATATTTTCACATAAAGCAAGGCTAGAAAATAAATTGATTTATTTTTTTAATCAAAAAGTTCGCTCACGCAAACAAAACAAACTTTCTCTTTTCAAAACAAAGAATATTTACAAAGCATGCTACGACTGCACCATTTAAACATAACTAAACAGAATGCAAAATGCAACCAACTCGTTTGAGTAGCGTTCCCCGTGAACGGGACGCGCGAACCCAGGTCAATAACCCCAAGATGGCGTCAAAATAGAACGAAAGAATGCCCGCCATTTCTAACCTCGAAAATTATTGTAAATGTGTAAACAGTTCACACGTAGCGTAATGATGACGTTAGACTTTTGTTATTTCAGCCCACCCGGCTGTTACAAGTACAAAAGAAATGGTTCACTTTGAAAGATTGGCTACTTATCACTTGAGTTTAAGAGACACTTGAAGTTATAATATCTGGCGTGTGTAATAAATTAATTTTAAGCACACATAGATTGGATGGTGTATATTTATATGAAGTAACATAGGATGCTGAGGACTGAGGACGAACGAAATGAAGCAGTGAAATCTTCGAAAATATTTTTGAATTCCTTGAATGACATTTAGGCCTGATTTTTCAATAGTCAGATATTTTTTTATCTGAGCAATAAATACTGCGGTTTGACAGCTTTTGTATAGAAAATATGTCAATCTGTCAAAATTATTCTTCAGTTTTAAGTAATCTGACTATTGAAAAATCGGCCCGTAATAACATTCATTTACATTAGGTCTAGAAACATTCAACACAAAAAACCGACTTCAAAAAAAAACACTACAAACTGAAAAAAAAACCACTACAAACTGAAAAATAACTTTAATTTCGGAAGTCGGTGTCTTAGGGATCAGTATTTTAGTTTTTGCCACCGACTTCCGAAATTAAAGTTATTTTTCAGTTTGTAGTGTTTTTTTTTGAAGTCGGTTTTTTTTTTGTTAAAAAGTTTTTATTTCTCGCTTTTTAGTGGGTCTATTTATAATTTATCTAAGTTACAATAGCCTAATGTCAACTTGTCCATCGCCTTTTTATAAAATATTCCTTTTCTCGATGCAGGGACGTTAATTGTTGAGGAGTTCTCCTTTTATTAGTTTTTAGATTAGATACTGATAATCCTGGCTGCAGCATCAGGGCAGACTTATGTCAACATTGCATTGAACTTCAAATTAGTCCTGTTTAAAATGAGCCCAAACACGACTACGGTGCTGTAATTTAAAGGTTTGTACTTTTTCTGATGCTCCTGGCTTCAGCATCAGGTCTTCGGTGTTCCTCAGTAACAGTACGTTTATCCACACATCGAGCCCTTTTCAATGAGCCTAAACACGATATATCTGCTGTTAGTTGTCGAGGAGTTAGGTACTCTGCAGACTATCCTGACTGCAGCATCAGGTCATGACTTGATGATCATGAGACCAAATGTGGCAAATACCCTATCAAACATCAAAACAATTTACTAAAACAGTCCTTGCCTGTTCGAGTAACTTCTTACTGTTAAGGAGTTGTACCTTCCATCATCAGCCCAGCTACCTGAGATGGTGACAACCATACACAAATACACAAGATACTTCATAAAATATGCGAAAAACAATAAGTGAGCCTATAAAATTTGAGGGTTGCCCTCGATTTCTCTAAGATCCCAACATCAGATCCTAACTTGGTGACAATGGGACCACCTCAGAACTATCTACTTTCGAACAAAAAAAGAATTTTGAAAATCCGTCGACAATTGGCGACGTATTCGATGAACAAACATACAAAAAAAAAAAAAAAAAAAAACATACAAACACCCGAACATAGTACCTCCTCCTTTTTGTAAAGTCGGTAAAAATATTCAATGTTGGAACAATATTTACGGCAGCCAGCCAGTTTCATAAGTAGTAAAAATATCGAACGTTTAATTTTAAATTCCCACCCGAACACTATTTTTTTTTTCGTTCCTCTCAACAAGCAATGACAACCACTCATTCTTCCGATAACAATATCGAATCGATAAATCGTAATCGATGTTTGATCTCGATTGACACGATTAAAACTTCATCCCTTTTTGTGTATTGAGGTCAAAAAACTCATTCAATTGGTGTAATGAAAGTATTCGAAAGCATGCGGGCTCGCAATGGTAAAGTCAAATTTTTAATGAAATGAAATTGATTTGAATCTCGAGATTACGTGTTAGAAGTTGTCATAGACAATGAGCGTAGGGAGGGGACGTCTTAAATGTTAAGAAGTCATTAGTTCTATGATGCTGTCAAGTGGTTACTATAAGTCACTTATGTATGCATTTGGTGCCAACTGTGCCAAGATGACTTACTGTTTATTTTATAAATACACGATCTTTCGCCCACGACTTCGTCCGCGTGGATCTCCGCGATTAATGTTTCAGACAAACGTACAAAAAAATATAGGTACTATCGGCATCACATGTTCCCAAACATACTTAGACTAAAGGTAAACAATTAAAAAAAAAACTTTTTCGGCATCAGACATTTAATACCTAGCAATTGCAATTTTTTTTTTCTAAAATATTCAATGTATAATTTTGACGTCGTTGCTATTTTAATAAATGTATAGATTAATACCTACATTTTAAACAATTTTACGAAGTAGATTTTATCAATCTTTTCTATTAAGATTACTTACTTAAAAAGATTAGTAGATAAATTAAAGATAGCTAATTAGCCTACAAATGACCAATTACCATGCTTGAATAAGTTGCTATGTTTATATCAACTGACTTTAAGTTGACAGAAGAAATAAGACTTAGGTACTACATTTTATTACTAATTAATTCCAAGATTATATTAAAACCTCAAACGGCGAAAATATTCCAACCTGATTGGGAGTTATATGTTCGAGCCGTTTGGGGTTGAAACACTAGGGCCATGGGGTCCGAGTGCCCACTTGGTTTTTCGAGATATCGCCAAGCGGTTAGTCGACTCTTCACGTGACCAGAGGGCTGGCCTATTTCTTGGCCAAAGAATTAGCATTGCCATACAACGTGGCAATGGTGCCAGCCTTTTGGGCACTGTTCCTGTTGACAGCGATGCGGACGAATTTTTTGATGCCCTATGATCATTTTGCTTATTTTTTTCATATAAATGTACATATTATTATTATTTTAAATAGATTATATTCAGATAATTTTGTTGAACACATCGTCATCCTGCTGATCTCATTTTATATAAATATTATGGCTATTCTCGAAATGTCACGCATTCCTATGGCCCTACGTTTCCCTGAAGCTGTTTAGGTTATAAATATCAGAGACAATATTCAGAGGTTTATTTCAAATAGGGCTTTCCGTAAAGACTGTCGTAAAAAGTATCTTTATAATGTGAATTTTAAACTTAAATTGTATTTTCAACAATATAGTCATTTATTTATTACTTAAGTTATCTCACCTACAAGAATTTATTTTGATAGCAAAACATGGCAGTCCGAAATTCAATGGTTAGTAAGCTCTCCAGTCGGGCTTTTATAAATATCACCGCGATTAGGTGAGATAACATTTCACCTGATGACACCAGCTTGACACTTGACAGCTCATTTGCAGCTCACTTCACCTAAGTTTTAACTTAGAGTGATGAAATAATTTACACAAAGTAAAGCGCCTGTCTAGGTTCGAACCTATGACCTACAACTCGTAAGTCGCGGCCGTTACCACTTGGCCATAACTGCTCTCCGACTTGGCCACCACTGCTCCATCTTCAATAAATTCTATCTTTCAAAATGGAAATGTCAAAAATTCAAATTAACAACAAAATAATTCACAAAAATATGACGTGAAGAAATCAAATAAAATTCCTTCGCCCTTTGAAGTACTTAAGAACAATTGACAGATTTATATCAGCTGTCAAATAATAATGTTAATTATGAAAACGTAAACAAAGTTCTGTCAACGATTAATAAAGATTACGAAAGGTCTATTGTCTATTTTTGTAAACATTTTGTCTGTTCACAGTTACGTAGTATGTCTGTCAGGAAGAAGGGTTCTAGCACCTTGGGTAATTTATTTCTTTTACTAATTACTTTTGGAGAGAATTGCTTATTAATCAGATTTTTTATGATCATGTTTTGGAAATTCAAGTAAGTATACATATATCAAGATACAAGTTTAGGGTGTAATAAATGTCGAAGGATACTAGAAATGGGTTTTCGATATCTCTTTTGACGTGACAACGTCTTAAATTAGGTTGCGGCTGGGAGTCACTTATGAAAAAGTGTAACGCTCGGTAACGTTACGATGAGTCACCGAACGAGAGAGAGAAAGACGTTGTCACGTAAAATCTTCGCCCGTAAAACCGACTTTACAGACAACCATTTTTTTTTTTTTAACTATGACCTCTAGGGAGGGGAAAAGGTTAGCCGAAAAAAGATCGATAAAAAGATCTCTCTCTTTTTCATTGTGTGTCACGTAGGTGTTGATTTGAAACACCAAGTAAATTAATTCAGTTGCTTATTTCGTTATCATTGTAATTGTTGCACAAGCTCATGGTTCAAGTAACCTAAAACTTTTTTTAGGTTAATATCAAACAATTGTTTCTTCACGCTCCGCTTATTTAGATTAAAATTAGAATTGTTTAACACATTAACACCACTTACGTGGCATTTTGATAGTGGAATTGACCTAGAAGTGTATACATGGGCTTTTTAATTTTGACGGAAATATAGTGAGGTACCATAGTCTTTTTGGTAAATCGACGTGGGAAGCATAATTAACGTCCCATTAGAAATTATTAATTATACTTTTAGACTTTTAAGAGTAAATAGCAACTGTTTGTACAGTCGAATTATTCATAGGCTTGGTAAATGCAAGTTAATTTATTCAGTTTTTTATTTCCTAATAGAATAGAATACTCTTTATTATGTACACCATAAAAATTACAGACATAAATATAAAAACTGAACTGATACGCATTCGTTTTTATTAAGAGTCTGAGACAAGAAGTTGTTTTTAAAAAGAAAACTGTTCCAACTAACAATTCTTCAGGTGCCTAATAAGAAAATCTAACATCTCACGTTATAGAAACAATTTAATCCGGTCCAAACATCCAGAATCAAAGTTTCATTCATGAAAAGTACACGTAGGCGAAGATTCTTCCCCAGAAGATGTCGCTAATAAAACTGGTCTAGTCACATTCAAAGATACCAAAACGAAAAGGAATTGAACACCCACGTGCGCCTGCGATCCAAATGATAAAATGGAAGCGTTGGGTTACCCTACACTTTCTATTTTATATTTGAAAGGAATTCGGTTAAATTTTGTAAAAGCTTGGTTAGATTCGGAGTTTTGGTAAAAGGCTATTTTATTAAGATGCACAGGTTTTAAAATAACTAAATAATTAATTAATTAACCGTTCGTATTGAACGTGGAGAACGCGAGACACGATGGATGTTTAATGGTTTCTGTAAATACGGCATTCAATCCGTTAACGAATAATTAAAAAGCATAATCAAAAGAAGTAAAACAGTCGATAATCCTTGTAAATAGTAATTACATCACTATCAATAACTTTATGCCTCTTTAAAACACAATTTTCCAATAGGAATAATTTTATAATGACATCTCTCATCTTTTAACAAGAATTAAATTAGAAAATCAACTAATTTGACGGCATGATGCCATGATGGGGCAAGAATAATAAAACCTTCACTGCCAAGCCTCCGTATAATTAATAAATTAGTAATTAATGAATACCTGTAAAATGGAGGATGTCCAATTAAGAACCAATGTATCGTTTCTTAGAAATCAAATAGTTAAAATAGAATGGGAGTCCGTCTTATACAATTACATTAATTAAAGGGGTTAATTAACTGGTATCCAATTTAGTATAAAAGCATCAATTTGTCTATGCCTCATCGCAGAAAAAAAAAGTTCGAATTTTATTAATGGAATTATTGGTGTTCGGTTTTTTAAATCTTATAGGGTGGGGGCGACACAACAAGAATAGGTATTTCAAACAAATTCTATGTGACCAAATAAATTTTCAAATTAATTCGATTAATTTTTAGAAAGGCAATTACTATAGAAAAGTTAGTAAGGTATAGTTTTCCAACTAGCGTATATTGTATAACAATATTAGTACCTAATAGCCTACTTAAGATAGGAATGCTAGATGCCTGGGGCATTTGGCAATAAAACTATCAGGTATGCAGGAAAATGTTTCTAGAAATCACTAAATGGTAAGAAATACTTTACAGATGTTTGTTAACGTTAATAAGGAAGTCTAGAAATCATTAGAATTCTACCTAATGATTAAATTAAGGGATAGTTTGTCATGTATAAATTACAGGGCCAACATGACCAAAGATCGCACAAGACGAGGAGGTTTGGAAGGAAAAAGGGGAGGTCCGGGAGGAGGGGGCTCAATAATATAGCCCAAAAATAAGAGTAAGGGTATTTTTTCATAAAATTCAAATATCATTCAGTGTTAACTTAATAGCCCAATCATTCTGTTGACTAAAACACCTTTTTTTTTCTCTCACTATAGGTACCGCTTCTGTAAAACGGTGGCATTCCACCAAATTCCCGAGCCCATATTGTTTTAGTTAGAGGGTTATTAACCCAGCTAGGGCGCGCCTGTTCGCTCCTACGCACAATCGATACTATTTATGTTTTTTTCTCCTCACTATTTTTGTTTATGTTTGTGCTGTTCTTTTGTTCAAATTTTTTTTTTATTGCACATGGTAATTATAATGATTTATACTTTATGCGATCCGAATAACCTAAAATTATGTATTTCTAATATTTCTTAAGTATTTTATGTTTTGTTTTTGGTGTTGTATTAAATGTAGACGGCAAATCTAGAACACATATGGAATACAACACATATTTATATGGTGTACATAATAAAGATTATTATATTCTATTCTAGAACATTCTACAGTCTTTTTTGGGTTTATTAGCTGCTTATTTTGTCCAGAAATAGCTATTCCTAACACCTTATGTCGCACTGTAGAACATAAAAGTTCACGGTTGCCATTTCTATAGGTATTTTTCTGGCACGTTGCCTTGCCTTGTAACTAATGATAATTCTAAACTTCCGATGAAAAACAACGTTTGACAAATACGAAGGCAGGAAGAAATATTTCTTAAACAAAATATAATTAGAAGAACTTCCCGTGGGACTCGTGTAAGCATATAATTCTTTGATTTATTAAAATGTTATTTAAAGTTATTAACCATGAAAACGTTCAAAGAAATTCATCGTAAAAACAGAAAAACAATATTATTGGTTAGATAGGTAGGGCTAAATGTATGTAGGTAGATACTTACACTGAAAAAGAATCAGTATAATTTCGTCAAGACGTTTATTGCTATTCATACATGTAGTTAGCTATCCTTGTTTTGAGTTCCTATAAGATAATTTCATACGTTTTTAAATTAGATCTTAGTAGGAAGGCAAAGTAAGATGAAAGAAAATACTGAAGCATTGAACAAACGTTTACTGCCAGTTCTCCAATGTCCAGTCAATCCTCCCTTTAAGAACAGAGGAACCCAAGTAGGTACACACACAACCGGATACCCAGTGTAACTATAAAAAGATTACCGTAATAAGAAACATAGCAACCTCAAAAGACCGATAGATTTGTTTCGATACATCCATTCAGAATTATTTTTAGCTACAACACTACTAACAAAAGAAAGGGAGCTTACTCTATGCTACAACGATCTTTTTTCAAACCTTAACTAACAAAAACTTTGTAGCTGGCCAGATAGAGTTGAAAATCGACTCGTTGTAAAAGTAGCTGTAAAAACTAATTTTGTCTATGGGTTTACGCGGGAAACACCGAAATCACATTGTCAATCGTCGCGCCAAAGGAAGCCGTGTTATTTTTAGTCGATTCAATTATTTTAATTGATTTCACAGATGCTCGACGCTTTCGATTCTGGGAATAGATTTTGTGCTGAGTCATCGTACTATTTTGTTGGGATCGTTAAGAATTTAACGGTTTTTTGTTCAATTATGGGTGAGAAAAATCAGCATTGTCGATTTTTCTATTGTTGAAGAATGCTTCTTCGTTGATGTAAACCAACAAACGTTGATTGACGGAGTGATGACAAGAAGGGTCGGTGATTTAGGTAATCTCCAGTTTAACATACTGGATAGGCAGCCAGAAGAAGAAATGTTTCCGTATCAAAAGAGTTAAAGCCGAATTGAACAAAACCTAAAACTTTCGAATGACCGGCATGTCCTAGAACCAAGAATTCGAAGACATGTGACCTTTACCAACCCGCACTGGGCCCGTGTGGTAGATTACAGTCCACTACTTCTCACAGTCCCACGTTTCAGCGGCACTGAAACGTGGTCCCTTATAAGAAGGCTAAATGTCACCCAAAGGGCAATGGAGAGGGCTATGCTTGGAGTTTCCCTGCGTGATCGAATCAGAAATGAGGAGATCTGCAGGAAAACCAAGGTGACCGACATAGCCCGAAGAATTGCCAAACTTAAGTGGCACTGGGCAGGGCACATTGCTCGCAGAACAGATGGTCGATGGGGCCGAAAGGTTCTGGAGTGGTGACCGCGTACCGGAAGACGTAGCGTTGGAAGGCCTCCCATAAGTTGGTCCGACGACCTTGTGAAGGCTGCAGGAACCCGTTGGATGCGAGAAGCACAGAACCGGTCAAAGTGGAGGTGCTTGGGGGAGGCCTATGTCCCGACGTCTTTCGGCTGAAATGATGACCTCTCACCTCTCTCCTCTCTTTTTTTTTTTGACGTTCAAAAGTGCCTTTTATGTGCCTATTTGAAATAAATGATTTGACTTTGACTTTGACTTTGAAAGGTGGCCTGTGTTTCAGCAGTGGGAACATTACAGGCTGATTATGCTTATGCTCAGAAGATGACCTTCATCGCACAGGTCATTAGCCGTCTCGTCTCATAAAGGAATAGGAATAGATGACTCTTCACTAATATATCTGTCTAAATGCATTTCGCTACCAACCTTGTCCCCATTGGCAAGTGCACAAGCTATTAATTTATTTAAACCAGAATACAGCACTTATTTATTTTACTGGACTCATATAGAGCAACCGTCATCTCTAGTACGTCACGGGATTACACGGTTCTAATATTAAAAACGCTTTTGTTTTGTTTTCTAAAACAGTTTTTGGTAGGTAGTGTCCATTTGAATAAGAACTTTCATATGAAGTACACACGACGATATATAAAGCTATAGATTTCCAGTATAAGCCGACTTCTCAATGTACGAAAAGCCTGTACAATGGAGGTCAGCTAAAACTGGAAATGTATAGCTTGATGTGACGTCGTGTGTATGTACCAGTGGGAAAAATAGTCCATGATAGAAACCAGCACCCTAACTGCGTAACAAACCAAATCATTCAACCAAACATACGAATAATTTTGAACGATATTGTTAATCCATTGCTTCATAATGTTCGAAAAATGTGACTGCTGAACAACGTAAATAACGCAATGAATGTTGTTGAACTGTCAAAATTAAACCCATTGCTACTGAGAGTGTGTTACGCTGTTGCGTTGCTGATTTGATTTATTTTAAGCAAAGATTAACAGCCTTCCTTCTAAAAATAATCGTATACCTAACTGTTTCTCTTCATAAATGCTATAGAGAACCTTTTCATTCATCCATTATTAAAAAAAAACCGACAACATTAGTATTAAATCGAATTTTAAATGTAATAAAAACCATATAGACACAAATTCATTTGTCGATAAAAACAAATTCGACTAAAAACTTGCCCCTCACTATTAAGGGGACTACAGGACCTAAAGGCAAAAAACGCAAGTTTAATAATGCCTAAAAGTATATGATCGACTACAGTAAACAAAATCAGAAAAATATATGATATTCTTCAGGATATAATGCTAGTTAGATAGTGTGTTGAAAACATACAACTAATTTGACACGATAGAAAAAAATTATGAAGATCCCTCTAAAAACTTTATTTTTACAATAAAAACCATACTAATATACATTCTGATTTTATGTCAGATTATTCTACAAGCAACATACTAAAGCACTAGTGTTTTAATTTTTTAAGTCCAAACAATAGATTTTTTGAAAATAGTTATCTGCTTCATATTTTGCAATAACCAGCGTTGTGTCATCGCGCTTCTCTTTCTTTTCTATGCAGTCCGACAGTGACCGCGCTTTAGGTCATGTAGTCCTCTTAACCCACGATACTATTGCACTATGGTAGGTGGCCTAAACCAATTCCTGGTCACACTGTAGCCTCTTTGTCTACCTGCAATCTAACAAAGATACAACTTCTCTTTATCTAATTAAAACCTTAGTCATGCTATATCGATAGTTTTTTCCGACTACCCTCTTGAATATTAATCAATAATATTATAATCATAGGCTTACTATCATTTAGTAACCACTGTATTTACACCTGCGGTAGATGTCTATCTATGTAAATGATTAACCAGCGAAAGTAGATCTATGTTGTCGTAATATTAATTTGCTACCAGAGGTCTTGGTAGAATGGTTGAACTGGTATAACAAGACCTCTGTTGTTGAGTAATTGTATTGGAAATATGGGTCTAATAAATCTGGCTATGTAATTAATAACTTTGATTCAATACTCGACAAATATAAGCTGATCTGTAGTGTACAACAAAATGTTAGATAAGAAAGGTCAAATTTATCTGGAAATGGTAATTTTCGACGCTTACAGAATGATGATGCAAGCTAGTCATTGATAAAATATACTGTTTATTATTCATCATGTGGGATCTTCGTTGGGAAATGTAGTTGCTATGATGAATTAGATATGAATACACTAAGGTATTTAGGGGCATGGAGTGGGTAGTAAATGAAGACATCCCTCGTGGAGAAAATGATTAAAGAGTGCCGAACAAGAGCGCATAATGAGGGCTTCGCAGTCTGTGATAGTTTCAGAATAGAGTAGGTATGACATAATTTGTAGCAATATTCCTCTTCTTAGCGTGTCGACGGCAATCTAAACGGCCCAGAAGGGCTTTGGATTGCCATCGTGGTGAAAGGATAAGCCAATCAGAGTAGAAAACATGCTGATTACCCAAGGTGCGCTGGACGTATAGAAGCAGTACTACAGATTATATTTAGACGACCATTTATAAAATGTTGGCTTGATTAACTTCGGCCAATTAAATGATTCAGTAAGTTAGACGTCGAGAGCAAGAGAGTATAATAATCAATTCGACATTTGTGTTGTGGGATACCAGGTTGGACCGAAGTTTTTTTTGCTTTCGCTTTTGTCACTACACGCTCAATATGTTACACTTTTTCGACCTAGCTCTCATTCTCCCAGTGTGCAGTGTATAACGAACGAAAAAGAACTTTGTTTCAGCAAGTCGGTCTCGGGAAAATCACCGCCGTTGCTATTATACCAGGGTGTTTGGAAACTGAATTCAAAGCTTTAAGGGAGTGTTAGATGACACCATTTACAGCATTTCCAGCCATACATGTCTTAGACGAAGTATCTAACAGCAATAAAAAAAAGAATATCAGATATTTCCCACCGATCCCAATTGTCATTCCATTTGCTCATTACTCTGTGGCAGGCGATCGTGGAGTTAGGCATTTCCTGGTTCCTTTATTGAATAGCGTGATGATATAATCTTGATGCTAATAGCCTATTAGTTTTAACAGTCTTTTAATTGTATTTAATGTCGGTAAATAAGTACCTACTTACTGAGAAGACATGGTAAGCAGCTTGGCTATTAATTTTAGATTTGGTGTGTAGGTAGCTCCACTAAGTGTTTTTGAAGTAGTTAATTTGGTAATTAGTATTATAATTTATTATGCACTTTTTTTTTAACGTTGCCTTACACTAGGAATGTCTCCTGTATTGTGGGTGCGTTTACAAACATTTAAACTCACATACACAAACAGCCAGACCCGGAACAACTACTTGTCGGTCATACAAATATTTGTTCCGTACAGGAATCGAACCCGCGACACGCAGCGCAGAAGTCAATCGCTTAACCACTGCGCCAACCGTGCCGAAAAATACGTCAAACGTGCTCTAAGACATTGTTCTTGCTCGGTTACGGGTTTATTATTTACTAGCTGCCCCCCGCGGTTTCACCCGCATAATTGTCGATTCCGTGAGATTATCGGGATAAAAAGTAGCCTATATGTTAATCCAGGGTGTCAGCTACCTCCATACAAAATTTTATCAAAATTGGTCCAGCCGTTTGAGCGCGAATAAGTAACAAACTATATGTTTGTTACTTATTCGCGCTCAAACGGCTGACACACCCCCACACACTCACACACTCACAAACTTTCGCCTTTATAATATTATAGTGTGATGTGATGTATGTATTTTATCATAGATCTATGGATAACTTACGATTGTAGAGATGCAGAGGGATTCGAAAGGAAATGTGTTGTTACCTGTAAAGAGAAAAATACACAATTTAGTCCTGATATTAATATTCATCAACACACCAGGGGGTCTAAAAAGGCCACTTTGACAGAGTCATGCGAGGATGACTTTATGAATCATAATATGGCGAAGACAGTCCGTGTTTTTGTTTTTTTCGCTGCACTACGTAAATACATAGCATAGCATAATGGGCCTATAATGTTCCCACTGCTGGGACACAGGCCTCCTCTCTGTGAGAGGGAGTGGGCCGTAATCCACCACGCTGGCCCAGTGCGGGTTGGTAGATGTCACATGTCTTTGAATTTTTGGTTCTAGAACATGCCGGTTTCCTCACGATGTTTTCCTTCACCGTTTTGAGAGCAGTGGTGATGAAATAATTTACACAAAGTAAAGCGCCTTTCTGGGTTCGAACCTACGACCTACAACACGTAAGTCGCGGCAGTTTACCACTGGGCCACCACTGCTCTAAATACATACATTGTATAATCAAAGAGATTGGGATTGGATTTGGATTGGATTGATTATAATTTTAGCACAGACAAAAAAAAAACTGAAAAATCATAACATACAGACTCAGATATCTATGAGACAGACAGACAGAGTTACTTTCGAATTTATAATATCAGTATGGATTCGAAAGTAACTCTGTCTGTCTGTCTGTCTGTAAGTATGTTACCTTTTCACGCCTAAACCACTGAACAGATTTCGATAATATTTGGCCGACTTGCAGCCCGACATTGCCTCTAAAGTTTCGACCTTCTGATTTCATTAATGGCGTCACTACTAAAAAGATTACCCCATGATTCTGTTTGCAGTTCTCACGAGGCAAATATTTGGTGTACTTCGTGTACACAAGTAGGTACTAGGTACGTGGGCGACAGGGTTTGCTGTGTACTCGGATTTCGATAATGCAAACTTACGTAATCTAGGGGTTACTGTTACGTGTGAATTCTACTGTTGTCCGTAGATTAAGGGGCTTACATGACCTAAAGCGCGGTCACTGTCGGACTGCATAGAAAAGAAAGAGAAGCGCGATGACACAACGCTGGTAATTTATTGCAAAATATGAAGCAATTATCTATTTACAAAAAATCTGTTGTTAAGACCAAAAAATTAAAACACTAGAGCTTTAGGTAGAATAAACTGACAAAAAATCAGAATGATTCTATGTTTAGAGGTATCTTCACGATTTTTCGCGCTTAAACCGCTGAACCGATTTAGATGAAATTTTGTACAGAGATAGTTTGAGTCCCGGGAAAGGACATAGGATAGTTTTTATCCCGATATTCCCAGGGGATCGACACTTATGCGAGTGAAACCGCGGGGCGCTGCTAGTTCTTCTTCTTCTTCGTGTCGCTGGCACGACTGTATTTTAAATCTTGTTTTCCCAAAACTTTGCCACTTCCACGGCGTTGTTGGTGGCAGCGTAGAGGTCCCTTTGTCTGCATGTTTTGGGACACAGAGGGCAGGATAGGAGGTGCTAGTTAATAATGAATCAAGAAAGTAGCTCCGAAAGCCAAAGTTCAAACCAAGCATACAAACTTCTTCCTATAGGTACCTATTTCGATACAATTAATAATCTACTAAAGCACTTTGCTTGAACAGATATGATATATTAATTTTCTGCGTGCATATCCACATTACCCACTGACTGGCTAACAGACTGGTTTCTTAGCTACCTTTCAGCTTAGCGTAACTTGCGTAACTTAAGGCACGTTTACACGAGAAGATTTTCTCGCCAAGCTCTTCTCGAGCTCATGACTGTGTCTAACAAAATCTCTACGTACTATAATTTTATCATACGAGTGTGACAAGTTAGTCAGTTACCTGATTAGTCTCGGAAATCTATTCTCGAACTCGGAAATTCCCGGAAATCTATTCTCGAACTCGGAAATTCCGACTCATACAGAAACTTCTAATTATTATTTTAAGAGGAGTAAGTAGCTATCATTGCCTTTAGATGCCTCTAAACATGCGACTATCCTATCAAACGTACAGTTTACATGAATCGACTTTTTTATCTGCTTCCGATACACAAGGCGAGAAACTCTCATTGTGAACTAGCCTTTAGCCGATATTATGTTTTATAACTTGACACCTACTACGTTCATAAGTCAAAGCTATGATTTCAATGGAAAAGCAATCTTAGGCTATTGAGTAATCAAATGAAGTTTTGATATATTGGTGTAGCAATTTGCAATAAACGATCCTGTAAAGTGCATAACAGTCACGCTTCGTAGCAGAAACACATCTGATGGTAGTTCTTGCTTGGAAGATTTTGTCGCAAGAATCTCCACTTTCTATTTGGAAGTATTTGTATAACAACAAAGCCGACACGATGCAATTCCTACACATATTTGACTTTCATTCAGTCCGTGGTCCGTGCCGATCGGCAAACTGCGTTCGGAATCTAACCTCCCTTAATCACGTTCAGGTCGGCTCGCCAAAATTCGAGCCAAGCGGAACGGTTTTTCCCGAATATATAAAATCTAAATAAATGTTCGATTTTGCTGACCGGTTGTGCCGAATCATGCCGTGCTCAACGTGAATGTAGTACACCTTAGATGATAGAGAAGTAGGTACCCTAATTCTAGGCCTGACTGACATTTACTACAGAATGAATTAAGAACAAAGACTACAGAAGTCTGAAGGCCAAAGCTTGTTCTTTGTCAGAAATGAAACAAACATGAGCATTTGAACAATAAAACCATTGAGCTGATCGGATTACAAGCTGGTCACCATAAATTATATTGATTTACTATGTTAAAGAGCTTTCCAGCCACATAGTTGAATTTAAGCTTCAAAAAATGGTGAAATTGGAGTGTTAAGAAACTATAAAAGTGTTACGATTAAATAAAACATCTTGACTAATCCTCGAATTATTGGTTTGAAATCACCAACACGCGGTGAGCAGGTGTGGTGATGTTCGTTCTTTCACTGTTTGAGAGGCCTTAGCTTTGTCCATCTACAGCTGTGCAGTCCACTGCTGGACATAGGCCTTTCCAATTGCACGCCATTTTTTTTGCGGATGGAAAATCATCAAATGACCGGTCTGGGCGGAGCGGAACAATCCCACTGAAATTTGCACGCCATTCTACTCGATTCTCGGCAACTCTGCTACAAGCCACCCTGCGAAGATCGTCGCTCCACCTAGCCCAAAGGGCGATCTTTCCCCACCTTGATGATGATAATGGGACTCCCTTTTCCGCACTTAGACTCCCATTCGCTCCGTTGTGCGTGGGGATTCTGGCTAACAGGGCCAGCGTTGCTCCGCCCAAAAGCACAGAAGCTTCCTGGGAGCTTCACAGGCTTCGCGGAGCGACCTCATTGTTCCGAGGATTTCTGCACGTTGAGAAGCCACTGTCTCGCATTCGAGAATGACGTGGGCGGCTGATACCTCGGCGGTAAGGCAGCCACTGCACCTTTTCCTACCTTACATTTGCTCATTCACGGTCTCCACGACGCTCTAAAAATCCGAACTTTTTCAAAGACTCGATGTGCCAAATAGACACGACCGAGTTCTGACTTCTGACTGTATCTCCATCCAATTTATTTGGAGTCGCCCCAGCATGTCTTCATCTTTCATCATCATCATCATTTCAGCCGAAAGACGTCCACTGCTGGACATAGGCCTCCCCCAAGCACCTCCACTTCGACCGGTTCTGTGCTTCTCGCATCCAACGGGTTGCTGCGGCCTTCACAAGGTCATCGGTCCACCTTGTGGGAGGCCTTTCAACGCTACGTCTTCCGGTACACGGTCGCCACTCCAGAACCTTTCGGCCCCATCGGCATCTGTTCTGCGAGCAATGTGCCCTGCCCACTGCCACTTCAGTTTGGCAATTCTTCGGGCTATATCGGTTACCTTGGTTCTCCTGCGGATCTCCTCATTCCTGATTCGATCACGCAGGGAAACTCCAAGCATAGCCCTCTCCATTGCCCTTTGGATGACTTTTAGCCTTTTCATACTTCTCTATTAGTCGTCATCTCGGTAGTCACCCCTTTTCTAACCATATCATCATTCACACATTCCATACATCGTTTCTTTGGTCTTCCCCTACTCTTATAGCCATCGACATTCATATTCAAAACTTTCCTCACGACAAGAGTTATGAGATAATAGAGCTGCACAAACTAAATCATCTTTATCGAAAAACTGCATCCTGTCTTTGACCCAAATAACTACAACACTGAAAAACTGAACATTCTCACTGGCTCTGTAAACAAGTATTACATAGTGTGCAACTCATTCACAGAGCTAAATAGGACAGCGGAAGTATAAACTAAACGGTTACTCAAGCTGCTAGATACGCGATAGTGAGGCTAGAAAATAGATGAGTTTATAGAGGTATGAGGAACAGGGTGTAAAGTTCACTTCACCTCCATAGAAAAGGGAGGATCCTCCGACCAGACGGGTGTTGTGTCTAGCGGGCAACTGCCCGATGATTCATGTCGGGCTGTTGTATCTATGTAGCTAGTTTCGCTGTAAACTCTGCTTGCGCGATGCAGGATTTTGCGTGACGACAGTATGACGCGTTGTTCGCATGTGGCATTGTAGATACTGCTACAAGTTTATTGCCGACTTATGACTTGTAGGTCGTGGGTTCGAACCCAGGCGCTTTACGATATGCTCATTCTTAATTTCCAATCTTTATGTAAAACTTTACAAAATATTTACCTAAAATAATGCCATGCCAACCTCATCATCTGTCTACCCTTTTCCCAAGTATGTTGGGGTCGGCTTCCAGTCTAAACGGATGCAGCTGAATACCAGTATTTTACATGGAGTGACTGCTTATCTGACCTCCACAACCCAGTTACTGGGTAATACGATACCCCTTCCCTTGGTAAGACTGGTTGTCAGACTTTCAGACTTCTGACTACCCGTAACGACTGTCAAATATCCACGAATAACAGCTGGGACCCTGTCCGAGACACGGAGGGGTCTCGGTAAGTAAAGATGGTTACCCATCCACAGACCAACCGCGGCAAGCGTAGCTTAACCTGATCGATCGACTTGTGCGGCTATTATTATTTAGTCACGGGCCCCTCAATGCCATACGAACCTGTCGTACTAAAATTACAAATTAAACTACAATCACTATTTCGTGACTTCACCAACAGACCAACATACACATCGTTTCACCCCAAAAACCTAGTTTCCTGGCGAAATGTAAACTCAATGAAAATAGCCTAAACCAAACACCAGCCCAACTTGACCTCTCCTTTTCTACATTCCCATCTAGTCTGTAGCTCAAATTAAACTGGGCGATTTAGTCATACAAGACAAGAAAAACCAGTTTAACTTGGTCTTCGATTATGTGTATATTGAACCATTTCACAGTTCAAGTTATGTCAGTTTCTAGTACAAGACTCATCCGTTTTGTGGATAGTACAGACAGATTGTTTGTATTTTAAATATAGATTTGTGTAATCATAGAATTGGGTCGAAATTTCGCTGTTTTTAGGGTTCCGTACCTCAAGAGGAAAAACGGAACCCTTATAAGATCACTTTGTTGTCTGTCACTCTGTCAAGACTCTTTTTCTCAGGAACGTGTGGAGTTATCAAGTTGAAATTAATTTCAAATACTCAGGGCTGCAATCCCTTTGAATCAGTGAAAAAATCAAACTTCTAAGTCAATGCAATCAAAAGATATGGGCGTTTATGTTCCGAAATAAAAACCTATAGGGTAACCAAACCCGTTGACATAGAATCATGAAAGACAAGAAGCAATGTCATGTAGCACAAGTAAAAGAAAAAATCCGAAAGCCGTAAATTTTTAGTTGCATAAGTACCTACAATTTTTTACGGAACCCTCTGTGCGCGAGTACGACTCGCACTGGACCGGTTTTTAGGGTTCCGTACCCAAAGGGTAAAAACGGAACCCTATTACTAAGACTTCGCTGTCCGTCCGTCCGTCCGTCTGTCTGTCACCAGGCTGTATCTCAAGAACCGCGATAGCTAGACAGTTGAAATTTTCACAAATTATGTATTTCTGTTGCCGCTATAACAACAAATACTAAAAACAAAATAAAATAAATATTCAAGGGGGGCTCCCATACAACAAACGTGTTTTTTTCGGCGTGTTTGCCTTGTGGTACGGAACCCTTCGTGTGCGAGTCCGACTCGCATTTGGCCAGTTTTTTTATATTATTTGTTTTTAATTCTGTATTGGAAATGGGTGAGATTAGGAAAATTGTAAGTATGGATGGATTTATTGCAGGTTTGTTTTGGGTAATGAAGATTTTGGAGTAAGTCTTGGTCTGTTAGAATGGCACTCGTGTAAATAGGTAATTCATTCGTCTCGTGATCACGAAAGTAATCACACTAATATTATAAAGGCGAAAGCTTGTAAGTGTGTGTGTTTATATGTTTGTTACTTCTTCACGCTCAAACGGCTGGCCCAATTTCAATAAAATTTCGTATGGAGGTAGCTGACACCCTGGATTAACATACAGGCTACTTTTATCCCGATATTCCCACGGGTTTGACATTTACGCGGGTGAAACCGCGGGGCGCTGGCACTCCGTGAGTAACTTTAGTCAATGTCATTTTATGATCTGCAAAAATCATAAAAATCAACATTTGAAAATCTTGTACAAACAAATCGTGTGTTTTGTAACGGCATAAATCATACACATGTGCGAAAACATAAGATGAAGAGAGACAGAAGGAGAACTTTTGTTTCGCACGGTTCTAATCTGAGTTCGCGATTCATTTGCCAAATTTGTAAACAAATATGAATTAATGGAAAAATAACTTTAAAGGTCACAGCTCATTAGAGCCACCCGGCACCCACTCCGCACTGCCTCGCCTCCTGCGGCTAGTATTCTTTATATGGACTTGTATGGGTATGCACGATGATGCTGCAGATGAACTTGCGAAGAGAGGCTCTGATATGAGGGTGTTAGGCCCGTACCCACTTCTCCCTTTGCCTTTCTCACAATTTCGTGCGTGGATTCGCCAAAGTTCGACCGAACTCCATAACAACAGATGGTCACGGGCAGCGGACTGTAGACAGTCAAAATTGGCTTTACCAATGATTCACCCGCGACTAACCAAAAAACTTCTCAGCCTAAGCAGAAATAACCTTAGAATAATAATAGGTTCAATTACGGGCCATAACCTCCTTAACAAACATCTCTTCAACATAGGTGCCACAGACAGCCCCCTTTGCAGGGGTTGCCTTGACGCCGAGGAATCAGCCGCCCACGTCATCCTGGAATGCGAGGCCGTGGCTTCTCAACGTGCAGAAATCCTCGGAACAATGAGGTCGCTCCGCGAAGCCTGCGAAGCTCCCAGGAAGCTTCTGTGCTTTTGGGCGGAGCTAGGCTGGCTCTGTTAGCCAGAATCCCCACGCACAACGGACCGAATGAGAGTCTAGGTGCGGAAAAGGGAGTCCCATCATCATCATCATCATCATGGGTATGCACGACATTCCAAACATTCATCAAAATCTCTTGTGAAATTAAATTAAATAAAATGGTATTTATTTCTGTAAAAAGATCTTCTAAGACACTTAAAGTAAATTTTAGTACAGAAGCCAGCACATCAACCTACCCGAAACTGACAAATTTACCCAATTAACTTTGAACCTTATGCTTCAGCGATAAAGTTGAAAATCTATTAAAGAAATTTGACAGATTGTAGTAGCTTGATTGTGCTGGCGTCTGTACATATTTTAAAATTAGATATTTATCTATTTACTAGTGACTGATCCCTGAAAAGAAATGCCGGATCAAACTCAGTCTTTTACAAAAATTATATTATTAAGATGTCATGCGAATCAAACAAAGCAGGAAGGGCCTTTTAAAGAAAGATCCATTGCAGCTTTGTCTACATGTGTGAACTTTTCACTTCCATTTGTCTGAAAATGACACTTCTGTCCTCACAATTTTCATGTGCCAAATCGTGTTCAGATGTTTCTCACAACGTATCAGTTGCGTCACCTTTCTAACTTAGCTCTGATGTCATCTGTCACTCCGTCACTATTAATAGGTATGTGAGTGTGGCAGTTAAAGGGTTATTGCATTTTGTAAGTGTGTAAGTACCCTCAAGTCTTGGTCACGGAGCTTTAGAGAATTAGTGTTTTTTTTATTATTTTGCAGCAGATTTAGAGACTGCCCAAAAATGGCGACCTCTTCAATATAGTATCTACCTACATGTTTTTATAATAAGTATTATATTTGTGTCAATTTGTACATAATATTGTCTGTGTGGTGCCGGACTTAAAGAATAGCACCACCCCATACTTCCCGTGGGTGTCGTAAAAGGCGACTAAGGGTCGTACCGGGGAATGGGCAGCAGCGTTCTCTATGCATTCCACCACCATACCATACTGCGATCGCCAACCCGCCTACCAAGCGTGGCGATTATTGCAAATCCCCCCCTTTGGGGGAGGCCTATGTCCAGCAGTGGACGTCTTTCGGCTGAAATGATGATGATGATGTACATAATATACAGGAATATCAAGTACAAGAGTACATAAGAGGAAGTTTGAAAGTGGCACCGGTAACTGAAAAGTTGTGTGGGAATCGGTTGTCATGGTATGGGCATGTGTTACGAAGAAATGATGAAAATGTCGTGAGGAGAGTTTTGAGTATGGATGTCGATGGCTATAAGAGTAGGGGAAGACTAAAGAAACGATGGATGGAATGTGTGAATGATGATATGGTTAGAAAGGGGGTGACTACCGAGATGACGACTAATAGAGAAGTATGGAAGAAAAAGACATGTTGCGCCGACCCCTAAATAAATTGGGATAAAGGCAGGAGAATGATGATGATACAGGAATATCAAAAATCTGCAGTTTTATTTTGTTTTCTGATCATTTTGGGAAGATCCATCTCCCTTTCTTTATACACCTAGATTCACTATCTTAAGATTTTAGACAAAATTTTGTCTGGCGAATTGTGACATATGGCGAAACAAGATGTCTATAAACGCAATGGTACTATTCGGCTCCACACCGAAAAAGAAACATCTAAACACATCCTATCTAAGAGAGCCGGGTTTGTAACTTAGGGCCCTACCACCTCAGACAACTTTCTCTAATTAAGATTGTGCCTTTTATTAAATAAATAATCTCTAAGCCCAAAATATATGAGTACAAATTATGTTTATTCGCAAGCAAACACCACAGATTATACTAGTCAACAGTGTCAATATGATTAAGGACACAAGTGACCTCGCACATCGAATAGCAACTTAGTGCTTCGTAATCGAGTAAACATTTCAGAAAAACAAACATCAAATTGTGTCATGGCGGATTGAGAAAAACACATAATATCATAATGACACTTCGATATTTACGGAGATTAGTATGATGTAATCATCTATGGTTTCTGTGTTTTTTTATAGATTTTGTCTACGAAAAAGGGCCTATTAGATAATGCGTTGGATTCCAATTTGGAGGTCAATTTCAATAACCTAACTGACTACCAAGATGGTGATTTATTCTTTTACATTTAATAATAGCAGTAATTTAGTGTGACACTATCAAATTTACTCTTGCTGGAGTGTCATAAGTGCCCGTTCACTTGCACCTTGGATGACCTAAAGAATTCCACAGATGCCACAATCAACGGCCACCTGCTGGGCTCAATCAATATAAAAACAACGAAGACGACTACCAACGACATGAAGAATAAGAAGACTTTTCAGATATCAACAACAACAAACAACAACTACATTGTCAAAATTTTTTAAGCTTGAGTACGAGGCTTTTGACTACGTTGTGTGTGTATATTTTGTCTTTTTTTTATTTGCAATGTGCGTTTTGTTTGTGCAGAATAAACCGTTTTTCTTTCTTCTTTTCTTTCTTTTCTATATTTAAAAAAATCTTAAGAAAATATGCAGTAACAATATGGAGGTCGAGGTTTCTTTGCTGATTGGTTTTATGTCTGTGATTTATATGGTGTACATAATAAAGAGTATTCTATTCTATTCTATTGGTCGCTTATGATAAATTGACAAACATTTAATCATGCAAATTATTGAAGTATTTTATTGATGCTATAATCCATTCAAAATTGAAATCAACTCATGCGCTTCCATATAAATTATAGATTACTATCAACCCCGTATTTGCCGCCCCATTGGTTTTGACGGTCCAGGTGCAAAAACACATAAATAACTCACTGTTAGCAATTTAGGGTTACGTGGCAAAATTCATTCATTTTCGCACGTTAGTAATATTGCCAATTATGAGTGTATTCAGGGGGTTATTTTTTGTGACAGATGAATCAACAAACGTGTGTGGTTTTGTAAGTAGAAATGATGAATCAGTTTTGTTTGCACGTCTTTGATGCAATGGGGAATAATGTTGATATTTAAACTTTCAAGGCAATATGATTATAATTTATGATTAATTCGCAAATAATAAATAAATATTTATTAATTAAGTTTAGTTTAATTTCTAACCATGAAAATTACTATCATTCATTTAAATTTAAATTTTCATAACTAAAAACTGAAAAGATTGTTTCAAAAATACCTCAGATATAAAATAAACAAGAATAGTTTTCTGCATTCGCGGTTTATTTGCCAAAGATGTAAACAACTATGAGTTTATGGAAACATAACTTTAAATCCTACACAATAAAGTTCAGTTTACGCTACAACTTCAAACATTTTTATAAGTTTTTCAATAGTAATAGTCACTCAGAAATCAACATAATTACCTACCATTAAAATAAAGTTGAAATTTGTTTAACTTGAAATAATAGATAATAATTTGAAACAAGTTTGAATAGAATTTAGGTGGCCTCACTTAGCCAGATAGACAGACGACCTGAGGAAGTCAGGAACCAATAGGCAGGAAGATAGATCAGTATTGTGTTGTGACCTATTGACTTTACCTAGGAAATACCTACATCCGGCGGAGTAGGTACTACAATCACTACTACCGGTCGATTCTGTAAAAATCTCACCGTGAAAACTTCGGTGAAGTGAGTTTGTTTTTGCTAGGAATTGACACTATTGACAGCTCACTCTACGCTCACTTCACCTAAGTTTTCACGGTGAGATTTTTACAGAATAGCACCGCTGCACGCTGTTAGTAGTGTCATTCAGTAAAATTTTACCGTAAAAACTCTTACAAAGAGAGCATTATACTGATGTGTCATTAATTTCAGTCCCGAGCATCAGAAGATCAATCCCCTTATTTAAAAACGTTCAAAATCTAGTCGCAATCTCATCTCAGCGACAATTAATGTCGTCAAAAACTTGTCAAAAATCTAGGGAAATTAGAGGTACTTTTGACAGATTGAGACAGTCTGATACCGGACTGTGAACGTTATTAAAATTACGATTTGCGCCTTTGGTGGGATGACAGCTCACCTCACTAAGTTTTTCACGGCGAGTTTTTTTTAATAGACCTGGGGCCCAAGTCTGCTATTTTTATAAATTCGTCATTCCAACACGATCCCATTGTCATTTTGCTAAAAGTTCGTAATCTGCTAAATTCATAATGGTCGATCATTGGTCGGTCAATGGCACAGAACATTATACGATACTCGTAACGATTTAAAATCAATGACTGCACAATGAAGTTCTAATGGTAGGTTACTGATCAAAGGAACTGTCAAAATTTTAGCAGATTAAAGCCCGTCAGTCATTCATTTGTCTTTATGTACGAGATTACCATTCTATGCCATTTCTTTCAACGGAGTGTCAGTGGTTGACCATTGGAAAGTCACAATGATGCCATTATATTAGTAGATTACCAAACTTGCCAAAATCAACAATTATGAAATCAATGATAGACCATTCTGTCACTATTGTAATAGCAGACTTGAGGGCCAGATGACAGTTCACTTCAAACTCACTTCACCTAGGTGAGATTTTTACAAAACAAGCCGATGATATAACGTCGATTGATAGATTATTAACTCATCTAATACCCACACACATCGGTACATCACATATTAATTTTATTACATGACTCAATGAATGATGTATCAATAATAAAGTTATAAAATCGCCCACAATCACCATAAAATAAAGATAAATGACATGTATATTTGGTAAATAGGTGATTTAATATATTTTTTTTTCTATTAAATACAACAATAGCATATTTTAAAGATTTAAGTACCTAGTAAAGTTTGAATGAGAAAGAGATAGCTTTCCTCACATAAAAATATAACATCACAAATTAGACAAGATAAGATATTATCTATTTATTTTTACTGTCAGAGCATAATATTGAAAAATCAAGTGTACAAGACGACCAATCGTGATGCCCAGGCTATGCGAAGAATAACTTGTCATTTTTGTTCCATTTTTTTCTAGGACATTCGTAGATTGAAATCGATGTGTTGTTACAGGAAATTGATGACTAAAATCGTGTAAATACTTCCCAAAAGCACACGAAACCAAACAGATAGAATCTGAAAAAAAGTATTTCAAAGTATTTTACATAACCCTTTTAAGTCCATCAAACACGCGTAAAAACGTCTCCTCTTAACTCACAGGTTGACAAAAACCATAGACAATCAAGAAATACAAGCCGAATCTATTTCCATAGACAACCGATGTCCGCGTTGGCCCACAGCCAACATTCTATCTAGTCTACGGCCGGAAAGCATTGCATTCTATAAATACCATAGACTTTGATGTGTTTCGATCTTGTTGTCTGTGATTCTGGAAACTTGATTCTTGAGGATGTGGATTTAATTTCCAGTTTAAAGTTTTTTTTTTTTTTGTAAAAAAAATAAATCACAAAGTTCTAGAAGAAGTCATCTATGTATCCGTCTGTCAATGATACCTTATCTATTATTTTTTGTTTTATTTTTTTGTCGATGTAACGAATGTTAACTATAATCAAAGGTTAGCTCTGCTGTCTAAAAGCTTTGTTTTGTACGCCAGGATAAAGCTGAGTGCTATTTATTGAAACCTTGCCAACTAGTCGCATCTTTACATACTGCAAAATGAATGAAACTACTATATTGTTGAAAAAACAGAAAGATAAGAGAGATTACTTACTTTCTTTTAGTACAGTTTAATCTTTGTAACATTATCTACTTAAAAACGTGCTAAACTCACCAAAATTTTTTATAAATTCCTAAATTACAATATGTCATATAATGACATATTTATATTGTTAAATTTGTTTACTTATAGTCTGTTCGAAAAATATCTGATGAAAATGACAACAAATGAAGACGTACTGTGAATGTAAAGTTTTAGTGCCACTTACAAACTCTAGGGCCATGGGGCCCGAGTGCCCACTTAGTATTTCAAGACATCGCCAAGCAGTTGGTCGACTCTTCACGTGACCAGAGGGCTGGCTTATTTTTTGGCCAAAGAATCAGCATTGCCATACAAGGTATCCTTTTATCATTCTGACAAAGTGGCCTTTTTAGGCCACCAGATAGGTAGTCCATGTAAAGTACTGGTATTCATCTGCATCCTGTTAGACTGGAAATCGACCCCGATATAGTTAGGAAAAGGCTATGATGACAGGTCGAATCTGTCACACACAGAGAGGCCGTGAAAAATTCATTGTACCTATTCAATAATAATCAAATTCTGCGAAACATTGCACTGACCTGAAACTGTTACAGTTTTTCATAAACTGTGTCACTTATTTCAGGAGGTGAACGTATGTGTTAAAATTAAATGCTGTGGGTATCCATTGTTGTGTCCGTTACGGTATATCTGTAACGAATCAGTGTGACTGACTGACAGTTGTCTGTATATTTTTATGTAATTTTTTTGTAATGTGCGTTTTACTGATTTATTCCGGTCTGATCCCCTGAACCCCTCCCCCCACCCATCAACCTCCCCAAATATTTTTTATGAAAGATACTGAGGAAGAATTGGGAAGATGAAACGCGAGATCACGTGAGGTGGTAAAAAATGGAGGGACGCCTTTGCCCAAAATAAAGAGGGACAGCATCGTTATCAGCTGAAGGACGTCCACTGCTGGACATAGGCCTCCCCCAAGCACCTCCACTTCGACCGGTTCTGTGCTTCTTTCATCCAACGGACAGCATTCGGGGCAGCTTAAGGCTAACAAAAAGAGTTGCAATGAAAACACGCATATCGCATGATACTATGAAAATGAAAAACAAACGTAAAAAAGAAATGATATTTACAATCTCACACGTGTAGGTACCCACATCTCACACATTTTTACGATTTTCATCATGAGTCAGGTATTACTCATCACTACGCTTATAAAATGTCTGTTTGTTCGTTTGTTTGTTCTAGGGTTGCTTCCTAAAAAAAACGTTTTTACAAAAAAAAAACAACCGACTTCCAAAAAAGACACTGCAAAGTGAAAACTAACTTTAATTTCGGAAGTCGGTGTCGATGGGTTCGCATTTATTTTCGTTGTTTGCCACCGTCTCCGCGCGGTAACAAAATATACGCCGTACGGCATTTCATACAAACTTTCAAGCCCTTGTTTTTTGAAATGAATGAACCGATTTTAATGAAACGTCATACGCATGCAGGATACAAAGGTCTAAAAAGTTACTTAAGAACATTTTCGAAAAATAGTGTTACAGCCAAATTAGACCGATTTTCCCATAGAAACAGAGATTTCCAGATACCTATTTTAAAATAAGACATTTCGAAAATGGTATAATTTAAATGTTTGTAAACGCACCCACAATACAGGAGAAATTTCTAGTGTGTAGTAAGGTTTAAAAAAAACTATCAAGGCGCACTGGGCCCGCGTGGTAGATTACAGCTCCCTCTCGAAGAGAGGAGGCCTATGTCCCAGCAGTGGGAACATTATAGGCTGGGCTGTTTATCACACTAATATTATAAAGGCGAAAGTTTGTGAGGGGGTGAGTGTGTGTGTGTGTGTGTGTGGGGTGTGTTTATATGTTTGTTACTTCTTGACGCTCAAACGGCTCGACCAATTTTGATAAAATTTTGTATAGAGGTAGCTGACACCCTGGATTAACATATAGGCTATTTTTTATCCCGATATTCCCACGGGATGGACATTTATGCGGGTGAAACCGCGGGGCGCAGCTAGTGCTTTATAAAGTAATTATTTACACTTTAATGTAACAACTTATATGACACTTTAAATCAACATACAGATGGAGACATCGTTCCTAATCTGACTAGTCCAAATCATCAAATATATTTCGCAGTTCCACAAAAAAAAATAACCGAAATATCATCTCTACAAAATTCTACGCCCATATCACACCTCCAAACGACTCAATAGATGATACAATTTTATTCACACTCGAACCACATGCAACAGGCCATATGTTGCGGCACGTGGCGTAATGGGATCCGCCCACCATGACTGCATAGATAACACCATTGATTAGACCTTCGACTATAGAGGCATGTTTGTGGATGGATAGCGGATCGTTAGGGAATTGTAATTTGAAAAAGTTGTTGCGTAATTTTTTTTTTGTTAGCCTATTTTATGTCCCACTGCTGGGCAAAGGCCTCCCCTTTTTCCTTCCAAACCTCCCTGTCCTGTGCGATCTCTAGCCATGTTGGCCCTGCGAATGATATTAGATCGTCAAGCCACCTTCGCCTTGGTCTACCTCGACGGCGATGTCCTGCCTCAGGCGTTGCGTAAATAGATTTGGCAAATAATTTTGTAAAAATAGGCTTTCTATGAATTGCCGAGCCCACAACCAGTCTTATCAAAAGGGTTCCTAGCCTTTTCCCAACTATGTTGGGGTCGGCTTCCAGTCTAACCGGATGCAGCGGAATACCAGTATTTTAAATGGAGCGACTGCCTATCTGATCTCCACATCCCAGTCACTGGGTAATACGATACCGCTTGGTAAGACTGGTTGTTAGACTTTCGGGATTCTGACGACTGTCAAAGATCGACGAATTACACCCGGGACTAACGGCTTAACGTGCTTTCCGAGGCACGGGGAGCTCAGTATGTAAAGATGGGCACACATCCACGGACTGACCGCGGCAAGCGTAACTTAATTAGCTGATCTATCGACCGTTGCTGTTATTACTTAGCCACGAGCCCCTTAAAAATCACTAAGTATAGTTTTGATAAAGACTGCATCAATTTCTGTACAAGTTAAAAAAAATAAAACTGAATCTTTTGAAACGAAAATACTCCATATTTTTAGGGTTCCGTACCCAAAGGGTAAAAACGGGACCCTATTACTAAGACTTCGCTGTCTGTCCGTCCGTCCGTCCGTCTGTCTGTCACCAGGCTGTATCTTAAGAACCGCGAAAGCTAGACAGTTGAAATTTTTACAAATTATATATTTCTGTTGCCGCTGTGCTATAACAACAAATACTAAAACAAAATAAAATAAATATTTAAGGGGGGCTCCCATACAACAAACGTGTTTTTTTCGGTGTTTTGCCTTGTGGTACGGAACCCTTCGTGTGCGAGTCCGACTCGCACTTGGCCAGTTTTTTTTCCTTCTCAATAACGACCACAAAATACTAACATCTGTGATCTTACTTTCTAAAAACCATGTCAACACTTTCCTTACCTACAGTTCCCATTGACTCAGTCACCCTATAAGGAACGACCACCATCTGACGACCCCATATAAAGAAATACAGAAGTATATTAAACAACCACAGTTCTAAGTTGTGAAGCAATTAGAAAAACTACCCACTTACTGCATACTGAATAGCACAGAGAAACAGCTTTCATTGATCAATTAATATAAAAATACCCACTTTTCTTATACGGGCAAAAGCAATAAGTACTAGTTTATTTTATTTTATTTTATATGGGTCGCTGTGACAAGGTAAGTAGTGATGTGACTGTGGAGGAATATTTTATCGATGTTTTTATTTTTATGGAGAATGGCATTTGACATAATTATTATATGAGTTTACAGTATGCAAATATAGTCATAAGCTTTTATGGAAAAACCCAAAAACACTTTGTCTACCCAGGAATCAAACCCAAGGCCTCATGTTTGGCAATGGCACCTGCGACCAAGTGACCAAGGAAGCAGTCAATATGAAAACTTTAGGTTAGGTTTTTTTAAATAGTCCCAAAAAGTAACATCAAACTAACAAACTAAAACACTAGGTACCCCTTTCAGGAGAGAGCCCTAGTTCATAACATTGATTAGGAATCATGGTTATTTTGTCAGACAATCTAGGTAATCCATTTGCGATATTACCTGCCAATTTAGTAACAAGTAATCTATGTAATTTTGTGAAAAATAAGCGTGGGCAAAGAAAAGTAACATGGCGATCACGATGGTATATAATTTAACGATATTAGCGAAAGGTTTAATCTATTTTATTGCCCTTTTTACTGTAATCATACAGTTTATCAGGTTTCATATTTTCCTTTTACTCTTTTAAATTGGTTTTCTTGGAGCTGAGAGTGATGGGAGATTCTTTTAAATTTTGATAAACTCGAACTTGCTACTAATATTTGACCCAAGAAACCTAGTATATTTTTTTTAAGAACTGATATACTTTATTATAATATTTTTATCTTTATCTGTGTTGCACGAACCTACCTATTTTATTAAAGATGAAAATTTAAAAGATGTTGAAGAGGTGTCAGAGATAAAAACCTATAAAGGGGTAAAACCTATTCACAAACCTATATAATGAGAATCTCACATAAGAGTAAAGAAAACTTCACGAAAGCCAATACAAAATGGCGCCTGATTGAGTCAATGAAAACGAAAACGGAAGAAAAGCAACTGTAACAACAAAAATCAATTCATTGAATGAACAGTTTAACGTAAACCTCCTTGCACTAGAAACTTCAAACACATTTAGCTCAGTATAACATTTCAAAACAAAAAGCTAAAACGGTGATTCACTGGAAACCTATTAATAATATTATAATATAGTTGCTGTAACTATGTAACGAGTACCAACAATTTCACGGTTGCATTCAGCTTTAAATAACTTCATTAACTAACTTTTGAAGGGTATTTAGTTAATTTAAAACGGTCTGCTTCCTGTCTGCCTATTTTTTTACTTACTTAAATCTTCATAAAAAATATTAAAAATGTCAGAAAGGTGGTCTAGAATGCAAGTATAAAAAATACTAATTTGGTTTGGATAGGATCGAAAAATATATGTAAAAATGTTTTGATCCAATTCTATATTTTTCTTTTTTCAGATAACATATCCTAAAGCCTGCGTTCCCCGAAGGGTGAGGCAGAAATTTACCTATAATACACCCATGTTTCAACAGTTATGTTTAACTCCCATGTAAATTTTCGGGCTACTACTAAGAAATTCCAGCTGGAAAAACCCAATAACACTTTTCCTAAACCGGGAATCAAACCCAAGACCTCATGCTCAACACTAGCGCTTGTTAACACTAGACCTACAAGGCAGTCAATCATATTTTTATACAATCTAAATAGTTTCTTTAACATGCATAATTATAGTTTTGCTCTAGATAAAATCGGTTTTAAACCTGACACTGACATTAAAATAAAATTAGACATAAATCCAATAATTTATGTATCAACCCATAAAACTTTAATATAATCGTAGAAACTATCGATACCATCTGTCCCATCACTAGTAACTCTTTAAGGTAAGAACAGAAATCAAAGACTAGCCTAGCCTCCATATAGGGCCTGTGACACTTACACTGGAGACAACTGGGACAGGCATAAGTAGGACAGACAGACGTATAATGGTTATTTTTAATATTTATATTGTTATAACGGCCGCACTCTGAGATGATAAAGAAAGAGAGATAAAATTATTACTAGATTTTTTTCAAAGAGAGTTTTTTTTTCACAGGTGACGCAAGCCCATGCATAAATAAATACCTTAACCTCAACGTCCTCAACACATATTTTTATTATTGTAAAACAGTACTTCACTAGCTAGAGGGGCCCGTGGCTAAATAAATTCACAAATTCTGTTACTGTGACAAAACAACTGCAGAAGAGTAAGCTAGTGAAGTACTCATCATCTGTCTAGCCTTTTCCCAACCATGTTGGGGTCGGCTTCCAGTCTAACCGGATGCAGCTGAATACCAGTATTTTACATGGAGCGACTGCCTATCTGACCTCCACAACCCAGTCACTGGGTAATACGATACCCCTTGGTAAGACTGGTTGTCAGACTTTCGGGCTTCTGACTACCCGTAACGACTGTCAATGATCCACGAATGACAGCCGGGACAACGTGCTTTCCGAGGCACGGAGGGGTCTCGGTATGTAAAGATGGTCACCCATCCACAGAAAAACCGCAGCAAGCGTCGCTTAACGTGATCGATCGACCTGTGCCGCTGTTATTATTTAGCCACGGGCCCCTCAGTGCTCTAAAAAAACTGACAACAGAACTTGAACAAATTGGTTAAATCCTTCACTAGCCATTCAGAATCCGCCAGTAACTTCATTATAGTACCATTTGATGCCTATCGATTTAATAAAACTCACATTACAACCGACGATTTCAATCTATGAAGAACAGACTATTAAAATCTAGGTTTCTATTCCATTCAGCTGATAGCTAAGTCATTATTTTACCCCTTAAATGGTATCAGTTAATATCGATTATACTAAATGAGGACCAATTATTATAACGTAAAAAAAATCAACAGGTGTGGAGATATTAAATAATTCAGTTATTTATACTAAATAGGTTGACAACTTCGATCAGTGCATTATTTGATTGATGGTTGATAGACAGGCTGACGGGCCATCTGGTGGAAAGTGATTTCCACCACCTTTTTATTTATATTTTTTTCGCAAGGAATTCCTCAAAAAGCGCCCGGGATTTTTACCTCAATAAAACCAGGTGGTCACCATCTGCACATGGAAGCGGGTACCGTTACCTCTCAAAAGACCGATCCGAAACCCCCTCTGTGCAACTCCTGCTAGGGCACATCCCTGGGGAGACTGTAAAGGAGTCTCCCCATTCCCCGGGTTTCCACCACCTATGGACAACTGGGCAATTGCGAACTAAGGGGTTCTAAGGGGGGGGGAACTAAGGGGTACTAAGGGGGGGTTGGGGGGGGGGCAAAGGGCCGAAGCCTGCCGGGTCAGCGGGATTGTGCGAAAGGGTTACCGCTGGCCCGGAACATAAAGGGCTAAGGAAGGAACACGGGTGGGTTTTAGTCAGTAAGAGTCTGACACTCCCTTCCGCTCCACCCAGAGCGGGAGGAGTCATTTGATGATTTCCCATCAGCAAAAAAAAAGAAAAAAAAAAAAGGGTTTTGCCGATGCATTGTCGACCTTAGAACTAAAGTCAAAATTTCTCACGCGCCAGTAATTTCAGAAGCGGAACAAAGTGAAACATAGCATTGTTGTAGAAATAGGAATGAACTTCTATTAGAGGCTTGAGCTTTTAATAAAGAAGGACTTTGATCAGATCCGATAAATAGACTCCAATTTTGGCCTATAAACGTTCAATTGGTACTCAATTGTAAATAATAAAATTACTGATAACATTAGTTTTTACGATAAGACTCTCAATCGCCGAGACTTAACTAAGCTAGATCATAGTCTATAATGACGTAAAGTCATCATCAACATCTGCCTAGCCTTTTCCAAACTATGTTGGGGTCGACTTCCAGTCTAACCGGATGCAGCTGAATACCATTATTCAGCTGCATCTTAATTTTATTATTTACAATTGAGTATCAATTGAACGTTTATAGGCCAAAATTGGAGTCTATTTTATCGGATCTGATCAGAGTCCTCTATAAGAAAAGCTCAAGCCTCTAATAGAAGTTCATTCCTATTTCTACAACAATACTGTTTCACTTTGAAGGCTATGGCCGCTTCTGAAATAACTGGCGCGTGATTATTCAGCTGCATCCGGTTAGACTGGAAGCCGACCCCAACATACCTACTTGGGAAAAGGCTAGGCAGATGATGGATCAGAACGTATTATAGAAGTAACTGCCACCTAACCTTTAGCTAAGCTTCAGTGTTCCGCCTGCACATACCGATACAGCAAGAACCTGTCCCGCATATAATTACATGTATATTTGAGTTATTCAAATATGGCGTTATTTCGAATTAATGTTAACACAAGTGTTAGGCTCGTCGCGTAGTTCAAATGCATTCCTTCGCGCATATGGCTGCGTGCATAGAGTAAGGTTGAAACAGAAGCTACATTCATTGCTGCAAAATATGAAGCAATTATTTAATTACAAAAAACTAATTTTTGGACTAAAAAATTAAAACACTAGTATTTTAGTATGTTGCTTGTAGAATAATCTGACAAAAAATCAGACTGATTGTGTGTATGTACACACAATCAGTCTGATTTTTTGTCAGTATGGTTTTAATTGTAAAAAGAAAGTTTTTAGAGGTATCTTCACGATTTTTTTTATAGTATTAAATTATTTGTATTATGTTTTCAACACACTATCTACCTAGCATATATCCTGAAGAATATTATATATTTTTCTGATTTTCTTTAATGTAATTATACTTTTATTGTTTCTAAAACTTGCGTTTTTTGTGTTTAGGTCCTGTAAGCCCCTTAACCTTTTGAACGCCATTGTCACATATACGTGACAAGCAAGCGCGTGCCCTGTACGCCAGTCGTGTGTCGTCTATCCTATTACGAGCGACACAAATATGTGACAAAAAATGCGGTGCACTTTATCACGAAATAAACAATTAAATCATTACTTTTGTGTGTTTTTATTTGTATACCTTAAATATTTAAAATTGTGGCTTGGCGTGGAGGGCACGCGCGTGCGTTTATGCTCTGGCGTTCAAAAGGTTAAAAACGATCAAAATCTACAGTCTGTCCGTCTAGAGAATGCCTTCCTGGCATCTGTCAGTGCGACAATTCTAGTGACTAATAAAAACCAAATTCGCAAAACACGCATTGGTTTTTAAGAAACAATCTCATTCCAGCAACAATCAATGTCAAAAGTTTGTAAAAAATGTGTAAAAATTAGAGGTCTTTTTGACAGATCGAAACAGAGATTAGAATCCAAATTAAAAAAAAATTACGTATTCCACATTGGGCACCCACTTAAATGGCACCTGACACACAGCGGCACATTCACTCAGGTGGCATTTAAGCGGGTGCCCAAGGTGGAATACGTCAAAAAAATATGGGAATTGTAAAATAGTTTACATTTTTGTTTAACCTTCTCCGAATTTCTTAGCCTTTCGTCATTCAGAAACATTTAAAGCAACAATTCAACGTTAACGAACTACATTATTCATGAATCGGCAAGTTTCCGCACAGAACGATTAATATTTATCTGACCTTATTCCTTGGGATACCTCCAGATTTCTAAAACCACTTCGATAATGATCTCAATGTTACTGTCAGGAGAAAGCTTTTCCAATTCATATTTATTACCCTTCATATGGCCCACGAGTGGACTCTTCAATACTTATTTCAAAGTCATCATCATTTCAGCCGAAAGACGTCCACTGCTGGACTTAGGCCACCCCCAAGCACCTACAGTCGCCTCTGTTAGTCGTCATCTTGGTCGTCACCCACTTTCTAACCATATCAGCCTTCACACAGTCAATCCATCGTTTTTTTGGTCTTTTCCAAAATAAGCACAGATTTATGTACGGTCACGAGCATAAGTATGTATACACTTGGCTTTATTCAAAGCCAATTTTCTCCTTTATTTTTTAATGAGATTTTATGTTATTACGAACATAGTATTTTCGAACCCATAGGTTTATGTAAAGTGTCGTATTTCAACGTTGCATTCGTCATTTCACGAAAAAATCGCAATTGAAAGTTGCCAAGTGTTGACTTATTAGTGCTCGTGTCTGGTATGTTGAAGCCAAAGAAAATAGTAACAGAAATAACAAAACAGCATCAACAGGGCCCAAATTCGGTATGGTAATTATTATTCCCCGCGTAATCACGTGCAAACCACGTACGGTTGTCAAGCGTGGTATTTTGACAGTTCAAACCTTGCCAACTTCGCGTTCACTTCGCGCGGTTTCGGTCATTGTGTCATAGAGAATACGTTAATAGCAGATGTCGTGATTAACTAAAGAATTGACGTGGTTTCGAAGTAAGAAATCACTAAGTGGTCATAGTGAATTAGGGCTGAAGAGTCTCTGGCCGCATTCCGAATTAGCTATAATCGCTCACAGCGCTTACATCATCTCACATGCGTTCCGATTTAGATAATACGATTATGACAGCTGATTCGGAACGCTCGTGAACGCGCTCACAGTGCTTACTCAATGTGGTTTCGAAGTAAGAAATCACTAACGGGTCATAGTGAATTAGGGCTGAAGAGTCTCTGGCCGCATTCCAAATTAGCTATAATCGCTCACAGCGCTGGCATCATCTCACATGCGTTCCGATTTAGATGTTACGATTATGACAGCTGAGAGCTGTCAACAATTCGGATCGCTCGTGAACGCGCTCACAGTGCTTACTCAATGTCAAAACGATATTATTACAGTATTTCTTTCTATAAACTAAACACCACATTTCTTCTTCAGTTCTTCTTCTTTGGTTAGGTGGCGACTATCAGCCAGAAGCACAATTTCGAAAATGCCACGTTAGTTTAATTTAAAGTTATGATGCAACTCAAAACACACACTGACACATCCTCACACACAAACACTGTCATTTTTGACAGCACTCACGGTGATATTAATAATATAAGGCATGGTCGGCGTTATTGCAAGATGGCGCATGTCATGACGTCATCTATGACGATTCACGGAACATCGCGGCATCGTTATCGCGCACGGTTGTTCCGAATGTGCACCCACCCTCACCCGCATGCACCCTCTGTATCCCAAACTACTCTGTGGTCTCATTACACAAACATACCACGCTCCTCCCGTTTAACACATTTTTATACTATTTTTATAATACAATTTACTTGAGTTCTACCGTTCGTAATAGACCATTGTTTATGGTTTTTGTTGTCATTTTGAGTTCGTTCCCATGATTGTGACAATTGAACGTTTATGTAGGTGAATGAAGTTTAAATGTTAAATATGTAGATTTCACTGTTTCTCTGGCTGTAGTTTTGATGGTATTTGCAAAGTGTTTCAACAAAGGAATTTATTTAATTACATTTTGTTTTGACGTTGATCAATGAGATTTAAAAAAAAAATAAAAAACCCGACTGCGGAAAAGTTGGAAGCAGGCGGGACCCATACCATTTTTATTATATTTTCAAATGCAAATGGGTCCCGCCTGCTTCCAACTTTTATTTAATTTAAAATGGGCTTGTTTTTAGCTTTTCAGTTCTTTTAACTTAAATTTTTAACCGCAGTCGGGTTTTTTATTTTTTTTAATAACTTTTAAGATTTCGCTGACGATTTAGTTCTTGGTATGTGTTTTTTACGATTTGTTACTTCGAATTACTTTTAACCATATAAGTTGTTTATATTTTTGTAATCGTCTTTTAAAGCCCTTTATTGTGATACCCTATTCGACAGGTTTTGAGAAAAATTTTTTTTTTTGAAGACATACATACATACACAGTAGTCGCCATATTGAATTTTAACTAACGTCATGTCTTTAATGACACTCGCCGGACTAAGAGGAATCGATTGACGTGTGAATCATAAAAATCGGCCCAGGCGTTTGGTCTGTATAGTGCTTCAAAGGAACATACAAACATACATACATATATACATAGGCTGATGAACACATTACCACTCCTTTGCGTCGCGCAGTCGGGTAATGACATAACATCGCATCTGCATTCCCCGAAAGAGCGAGCCTATTTTGATCCCTATATCTTAGAAAGCTAAATCAGTAACTCAATGTAAACCACTTACATTCAGCAAAATCTAAAGACAGTAGGGCGACGTTCCTCAGTACAAAACAAGCCAAAAAACTTCACCCAGCTTTGAATCAGTTCACGGAAAGCTTAGGATTAATCATCTCGATGGTAGAAGAGAATCTGGCAGTGCGCCACACGAGGAATAGCGATTACATCAGGCTACGTCACGTTTCGAATATCGATATAAACATTACGTTGAAATTCCAAATGATATTGACTTTTATTAGCTATAAAAACTGATGTTTTTCGCACTGTGAATTCAAAGATAGCCAAGATAGAGGCTATTTTTGGGATGAGGAAACTAAATGCAAAAACAAAGTTTTCTTAGCGTGTCTATGGCAAAAATAACACGAAAGAATATATGTTTTTTTTAAGTGAAAACTTCTTTTTGAGATGGGAAAAAACCATTGAACTCGCGCCACTGTTACCGTAAGCGACATCGCGTGTTTTGTTTATAAGACGATTAAAAAAATATCAGCTTCAGATGTGTTCGGCTGTCCTCGGGATGTACTCGGTTTTAATGTATATCCGACATATCAGTGAGTGATGGCAAAGTATTCTGTTTTTGTTTTGTTTTCACTTCTGTCGGCATTCCCGGAGTGCCAATGCTTTTTTTAAATTTGTTTGCCCAAAATTCAGCAACGCGAGTACCGTTCGCTGACGCAGCCATCAGGCTGACAATGGGATAAGTGCCCAAAAGGCTGAATTTAGTGTAAATTTAAAATAGGTTGTGTTAGAAATAAATCCAATTTGTCTACCAAAGCTTTAATTTCTAGATTGATCTATTCATCTATGTCTACTGCATTTCTATTTTCGATCATCTATCTTTCTACCAATGTCTTCATCCATTTCTATTATTAAATCCAACGTCAGTTACTATTCAGCATAGCAACTGATCTCCCGACCAACAGCTTACACATCGCATCCTGCACCGAAATAAACCCCTTGTCAAGGTTATATAAACAATATCTCCTTTCATCCTCTTGTATACAAGAACAGTTACTAATATTATGTATGAAAGTTTACAATTTAAAACGGTTCGTGGAAAAATATTTAACGTTGTTAGTAGGTCAGTGTGGCGAATTGAAGATCGTAACGTTATATATATGATGTACAGTTTTGAATCAAACGGAGTTGAGAATGAAGAAGAGTTTCCTGTTTTTAAGATATTTTTTGCTAATTTAATATAAATTATTAAATATTTTTTAAAAGAATGCAGAATGCCAACAGACCATAGCCACACATATACCACCATAGCCATTTGTTTCGGCCATAGCGGCCAATCTCAACAGAGACTAGCCTTCGGCGCGAGATAAATTATTTATAGTGGCAAATCTCGCATCTCTTTGGGAAGGGAGCCCCTAAATTCCATGTAAACTGTGCCATGCCATGGTACGACTGCTATTGGCATTAATCACCACGATTGTCAAATGGTTAATAGGCTGAGACGTTGCCTGAGGTAGCTGCGAGGTGCGGGAGGGGTGAGAGTAGTCACAAGTTGACGAATCACTGAGCTCTCGCATCACGTCACCACACCCCTCCTGCTGCTGCTACCTCAGGCAACGTCTCAGTTAAGCGGTCGGCCTATAGCTATATAGTTATATAGGAACATAGATAGCTATATAGGAACAGGGTGTAAAGTTCACTCAACCTCCATAGAAAAGGGAGGATCCTCCGACCAGACGGGTGTTGTGTCTGGCGGGCACATATCGGGCCATTGTATCTATGTTAGTAGCGCGGTAAACTCTGCTTGCGAGATGCAGGATTTTGTGTGACGTCAGTATGATGCGTTGTTCGCATGTGGCGTTGAAGATACCGATACAGTTATATATAGCTTTTACAGAATTGCTGGCAAATCCCACTTCTATCTTCGAATTGGGATCCCCTAAATGCCATGTATTTGCCACTGATCACCATGCATTGCCAATGGATTAGCGGTCGCAGCTAGTTTAACAATCTTAGCCACCAACCAACACTAATCCAATATTCCTGTCAAGATTTGCCAATTCTCTCCTAAATTACACAGTCTACAATACCAATAAATAGGGTAATAGTTCGCGCGTCGGTATCCCTGCCTGCTTGTATAATATGCGCTTGAATTCCTTTACTAATTGGCTTACATCAATTAGCACAATAAAGATGATTGGTCGCTATTCATTTGTTAACGAGTGCTGCATCTATCGACGCGCTGTCATTGGTGTTTACTTTACGTCTCAATTAAAATGGCGCGACTTTAATTGATACTGACAGCTGATGAGGGAGCTGCAGTACCAGTTAACACTGGAACAATAAAATAACTTTTATGTTCGTTGCATATTTTAATTTTTCTTGTACGCAGTATATCCTAAGTGAATTGATTCTTCTTTGCCGAATGTAAGAATGAGGCAAGTCGATTTTACTTTGGAATATGAAAAGTTTATAGAGGTATGAGGAACAGGGTGTAAAGTTCACTCATCCTCCATAGAAAAGGGAGGATACTTCAACCAGACGGGTGTTGCGTCTGGCGGGCAACTGCCCGATGATTCATGTCGGGCCGGTGTATCTATGCTAGTTGCGCGGTAAACTCTGCTTGCGTGATGCAGGATTTGCGTGACGTCAGTATGACGCGTTGTTCGCATGTGGCGTTGTAGATACCGCTACAAGTTTATAAGGGTGCATCTTGAGCAATATCTGAAATAATGCCTTAGACAAGCGTACCATTGTGACATTAAAAAAGAATTAGACTTAGAGAGTAGTGGGAAAGGGCAGACGGAAAACATAGTCTAGCTGGTGTCAGAAAGATAAGTGCAATAAAATAACCCCCGGGCCACGATATAACAGAACGTCTGGCACAACCTGGACAGGCAGTCCCGCTATGAACTCTGCTGATTGGTCTGTTGATTCTTTTTACCACAGTATGTGCAACTATCGTAAATTTGGCGCCAAAATAAGAGTAGTAGGTAGGTAATGATAAGAGGGGCCCGAGGCTAAATGATAACAGCCGCACAGGTCGATCGATCAGGTTAAGCTACGCTTGCCGCGGTTGGTCTGTGGATGGGTGACCATCTTTACATACCGTGACCCCTCCGTGCCTCGGAAAGCGCATTAAGCCGTTGGTCCCGGCTGACATTCGTATATCTTTGACAGTCGTTAGGGGTTGTCAGAAGCCGGAAAGTCTGACAACCAGTCTTACCAAGGGTTTTCGTATTACCCAGTAACTGGGTTGTGGAGGTCAGATAGGCAGTCGCTCCAAGTAAAATACTGGTAAGCAGCTGCACCCGGTTAGACTGGAAGCCGACCCCAACGTAGTTGGGGAAAGGCTAGGCAGATGTAACGGTTACCCAAACAGTTTCAGTACAATATATTAGAAATAGCGGCCGATTCATGCTCGTGAGTCGGTTGGCGCGGATCCTGAAATAATTTATATTATAGTCGTATACGGCGCACATGTGCTGTAACGTTAGACGGGTTGCGCAAACGCAGCGTATGTGCGTTCACATTGTTTGGAGGTTACGAGAAATTGGTGAAGAGAAAGAGAGGAATATTTTAATCGTCCAAGTAAGATTCTATTGTATTCATAAACTGGCTATATTTCTTGGAGCAGTAACGACCTCGTCATAATTATGACGTCATCCACCTCGTGATTACGGTTCTGGATGAGTTCCGATTATTGACATAATGCGTCGGAAAAAACTTATAATTATTTGACGTGAGATAATTATATAATTTGTAATACCTTAACACAAGGCATAATATAATCTCATGTGTCATTATACCCACTTTAAGTTGAAATACAATAGAAGTGACAGTCTTTAGAGTAGTCTAGCTTATCTAAACTACTCTAGATTGTATAACAAGGACATCTTGTGATACAAAAGTCCTTATTTCCGCTCTTTACCACTCATTTCTGTCAAAATATCATGGCATATCTTGCAATATCGTATCTTTCTCCGTCCTTACAGACAGAGCAGTGGTGGCTTAATGTTATCGGTTCCGACTTACGAGTTGTAGAAAGTCATTTCGAACCCAGGCAGGCACTTTACTTTGTGTATTTAATTTTCATCACCACTGCTCTCAAAACGGTGAAGGAACACATCGTGAGGAGACCGGCTGACTTAAAACCAAAAATTCAAAGACATGTGGATTGTGGCCAACTCCCTATCATAGAGAGGAGGCCTGTGTCCCAACAGTATAGGCTTATTATGCTCCGTTAATACCGTGCCGTACGACAAGGACGCCCCCCATTTCTCCGTGAGACAGCGGAAACGCGCTCCATGAGATAAACTTCACACAGAAATTGGGTCGAAGACTTTCTGCGATGTGTTGTCCATTTCCTCTTTTTATGGGACATTACAAGTGTGTCATGTATGTGTATAATCACGGTGTGGACATGGAAGGGGTCGGCAGTGGATTTGGGTGTTATTGAGTTTTTTTTTTTACTTTCTTTTTTAATGAAAGGGGAGTTTTTTTGGGATTCACATAGTTTAGAATGCCTGAAGGGTAGGGTAGATGTGTTTTAGTTATTCACCTAAGGTTTTAAGTGAGAAAGTAATGGTAATCTTATGAGTGGTACTGACAATGCTGTAATCTTAGCTAAATTCTGCGATTGCCATTTAAAAATCCTGAAAATATTATGTTGATCTGTGATTAACTGAGTTAGCCTTTACCCAACTATGTTGGTGTCGGTTAGCTCGAGACGGCTTGCAGTCTAACTGGATGCAGCTCAATACAAGTTTTTTTACATGGAGCGACTGCCTATCTGACCTCCACAACCCAGCTACTAGCTAATACGATAACACTGGTTGTCAGACTGTCGAGCTTCCGAGGACCCGTAACGAATGTCAAAGATCCACGAATGTCAGCCGGGACAACGGCTTAACGTGCTTTCCGACGCACGTAGGGGTCTTGGTATTTAAAGACCCATCCACGGACCAACCGCGGCGAGCGCAGCTTAACCTGATCGATCGACCTGTTATTACGTAGCCCAAGCTCTCCGTTTAAAAAACATATTAAGGTAACCAATTTGTTCCACAAATCAGTTACAAAAGCGTCTCATTCTCAAATTACTCATTAATTCCTTGTAAAGATATAAATAATTCCAAATTACCATGAAACAACATTATGCCTAAAATAGGTACCGCCAAGAGTTCTGCTTACCCAGAAAAGGAATAAAATACCTACAAGTTCAGTTGAAACTTGTCCCTGAACTGACCGACAAAATGGTTGAATGACACAAAAAGCTGTAACAGCCAAAAATTAACAGCACCCATTTTGGTTTGCTGGTAGGGTTACCACTTACCAGGTTTGCAAAAAAGGCGGATACATTATTCGCCCATGTAACTCGCCCAAAAACACATTTTTCATGTGTAGTTTTTAAATAAAATAAGGTTTATTATTAAAGTTTTTTTTTTTTCTTGTTTATGCTGCAATCTGTCCATTTACTGACATTCAGCATCTTTTGTGATATGCTAATTAAAGTATATTTAATTTTTTATTATTTTTTGTTATAGCGGAATAAATCGCACAACATGCAGCGAGCAATCGACTATGCTCATACACGAGTCACACGCGTCAACTGAACAGCAGAAGTAACTGCAGATGTCAATGCGTGTCGGGGGCTGCAGTCGACCACATCATAATCAACCTATAATGTTTCCACTGCTGGGACACAGGCCTCCACTCTGTGAGAGGAGGTGAGCCACCACGCGGGCCCAGTGCGGGTTGGTGGATGTCACATGTCTTCGAAATTTCCACAACATGCCTCTCGTGTATTTGAGCACCGTACCGTATCATCGACGGCTGCATGCTGACATGCTTCATCGGCGAGGCAACTGCACTCCTTATCAATGTCCGAACCTTTACTCTCTTCCAGGAGTTCCCTTGACCCTACAATAATTATGACAGTTCCACTGTCAAAAAAATATCATCACATTTTCAAGGGCGACAACCCTGCCCTGTATTTAGGCGACAAAGCGTTATTACCAGTAATTGAGCTTGGAGCACACCCACGTTCCGTCAAGCGTGAACGGCAAATAAAGATATCGTAGCAGTTCAGCATGATGTGGTGTCATTGTGGGACTGTCCTTACCTGGAACAAAAAAGAAGGTTTTTGTTAGAAACATATTCACTGAAATTATATAATAAAATTTAGTAGAAATAAGTGTGTTCATAAAACTTTCTCAGGATTCTTGGGTGAAACGAAATGAAATTGTTTATTCTGTAAATAGGATCTCGGTATCTCTTTTACACGTCATATTATAAAAAAAACTAGCGACTCGCACACGAAGGGTTCCGTACCACAAGAAAAAAACGCCGAAAAAAACACGTTTGTTGTCTTAAATATTTATTTTATTCTGTTTTTAATATTTGTTGTTACAGCGGCCACAGAAATACATCACCTGTGAAAATTTCAACTGTCTAGCTATCACCGTTCATGAGATACAGCCTGGTGACAGACGGACAGACGGACAGTGGAGTCTTAGTAATAGGGTCCCGTTTTTACCCTTTGGGTACGGAAACCTAAAAAATAAGCTAGGTGAGGTATTTCATAGCCCCTTCATGCTTTAATTTTGCACCAACATTGGTAACAAAGCTTACAAACATACAAAAATCCAAAGAAACTATGACTTTGTCAATGACGCCAGTATCTATGTCTGCGACGCTGCTGATGCTGCACTGACTCCAAATAAATTGACATAAGAGAAGGTGGATAGTCTGACCTGGGTTTTTTTCTGCAGCATCAGCAATTACTAGGTTTTATGGTTAGAGCAGGAAAGCTCCTTACAATACGTGACTCGTATCGAACAGCAAATATTTTAGTAGATTTATTTTTTACTAGCAGCGCGCCGCGGTTTGACCAGCATAAGTGTCGATCCCGTGGGAATATCGTAAATAAAAACTATCCTATGTCCTTTCTTGGGACTCAAACTATCTCTATACCAAATTTCATCTAAATCGGTTCAGCGGTTTAAGCGTGAAGAGGTAACGGACACACTTTCGCATTTATAATATTAGTATGGATGGATACAGCAGAAAAAGTAAATAACGAAACTAAAGAAGAAACCCAACTTTGTCTGATACGCAAAACACATAAAAAGATCGTCAAACGTTCAAAGTAATTTGAGCCCCTACAAAATCATGCAAAGCCCTAGAAACATAACTTTCAATGTATTCTCTCCAAGCTACAATTTCTTGAATAACTCCAGCATATTACTACAGGTTTAACTTCCCACTCCCGTGATAAGAATCAACTAATGCTATATCTTGAATAGGTAACGTAGGCGTGATATTTTGTTACCCATCACTTATTATTACTTGTGCAATTTTATTACTTAATCCTAAACGATAATAAGGTTCTTATGGCTTATAACTAGTGACAGACATAAAATGGAAGAGAATATTGTAGAGTTCTGATTCGTTTTATTCATTGGTGTAGGTCGTAGCAGTCTTGAAAAGCTTTAATGACGAGCTCCTTCCAGGACTTTAGCTCATCTCAGGTCAATGGCAACAGTAAGTCTCGTAAGTGTCTTAATTTGGTCAAAGTCAAGGCATTTATTTCAAACTAGCTTCTGCCCGCGACTTCGTCCGCGTGGAATTTCACCCTCCCCTCATTCACCCTCATAGGGGTGGAATTTCGAAAAACCCTTTCTTAGTGGATACCTACTCTTCACAAATAACACACCCTCCAAGTTTCATGTCTCTAGGACCAGCGGTTTGGGCTGTGTGTTGATATATCAACAATCAATCAGTCAGTCAGTTTACCATTTTATATATATAGATTATATATATAGATCACATCACACTAATATTATAAAGGCGAAAGTTTGTGAGTGTGTGTGTGTGTTTATATGCTTGTTACTTCTTCACGCTCAAACGGCTCGGCTGGACCAATTTTGATAAAACTTTGTATGGAGGTAGCTGACATCCTGGATTAACATATAGGCTACTTTGTATGTCAATATTCCCACGGGATCGACATTTACGCGGGTGAAACTGCGGGGCGCAGCTAGTAGGCACATAAAAGGCACCTTTGAATGTCAGAAAATTACAATAAAGTAGAATTGATTCTAGTCGCCTCTTCCAAAAGGTAGTTTTCGTATGGAGAAGGATGGACAAGAAACTCCTGCATATTGCATGGTCTGACCAAGCAGCAGGTGAACGCCTTTTTATGATACAACTCAAACTCAAAGCATTTATTTCACCCAAACCAATTATTACATGCACTTTTGAATTGACAAGTATCTAAATACGAAGCTATTACAATATGCTTCGCCAGCGACTTTCATTTTCTAGGATAAAAGAAGACCCCATGTCCTTTTCAGTAAAACCTAACGGTCTTATTCATAAAAAAAGCTTATAGAAGGTTTAAAGCACACATTAGTTAAAATGCTCATTAGGCCTTTAAAACGTTCGATAAAATTTTGTATTCATAAACGCTTCATAAACGTTCGATAACTAAAACGTCCTTTAACTTCAATATAAATATAAATGTTGCCATTTTATTGAAGTCATCCAACAAATTGGTCAACATATTTTGACAACGTTTTAGAATCTGCAGTCGGATGCCAACAAGGTGATCCACTCGGGCCAGTCATTTTCAGTTTGGCTATCCATCCCATAATACAACAACTAAATTCAAAATTCAATGTGTGGTATTTAGATGATGGAACATTGGGAGGTGACGTGGATACCGTTTTAAAAGATTTTCAATTCCTTAAGCAGCAGTTCCAATATATCGGCCTTGACCTCAACAACTCAAAATGTGAAATTTACATTTGTGACAATACTGACAGACAATCAACTATACAGAAATTCAATTTAATAGCCCCAGACATCAAAGTTTTGGAAAAAAGTTCATTGCACCTCCTAGGTTCCCCAATTTTAGAAGACAGTTTTTCACCATTCGTCGACGAAAAAATTAAACATTTTAACGATATTTCGGATAGGCTTTCTAAAATTAATTTACATTCGGCTTTCACCCTTATCAGATATTGTTGTTTCGGTCCAAATTTTATGTATTTTCTCCGCTCTTCCTCTTTATGGAAGCAGCCACATCTTTTGGACAAAATTGACCATATTATTCGCAGTACTCTTACATCCATTTTAAATGTGGCTTTGGACGACCGCGCGTGGCTGCAAGCCTCACTACCCATTCGTTTTGGTGGGCTCGGCGTCCGCAAAATTTCTAGCGTAAGCCTACCGGCGTTCCTATCCTCGGTCCACAGCACAGAAAAGTTAACCACACGAATTTTGATTCCTGCTCAGGTTGACTCTGAAGTGCCGTGTTTGACCGATGCAGTGAACGCCTGGAAAATGGCTTGCCCGGACACGGTTCAGCCCGAGAACCCGTCTTCCCAGAGACAGTGGGATGAGCCGCTCTGCAGGTTGGTACGGAATAAACTTATTAATACGTCCACCAATACTGCTGAGCGAGCCCGCCTGCTGGCTGTGGGTGAATGGGAGTCGGGCCTCTGGCTTCAGGCGCTACCGTCACCCAACATAGGCACTATGCTGGGTGACACCACATTCCGGCTCGCTACATGTTTGCGTCTGGGTGCTCCTTGCGGAGCTCCACATCGCTGTCAATGCGGTGAAGCAGTCGACTGCCTCGGACACCATGGCCTATCCTGCAGCAAGAGCGCTGGTCGGATGGCACGGCACGCCAGCATTAACGACATCATCCGTCGGGCTCTTGTCACCGCCGGGGTGCCAGCTGTTTTAGAACCCAATGGCTTGGCGCGCGACGATGGGAAGAGGCCAGATGGAATGACCATAATGCCTTGGAAGTTGGGTAGGCCTTTGGTGTGGGATGCTACCTGTGTCGACACCCTCGCGCCATCCCATCTTCCTAGCACGGTGGGCTGTGCTGGGGCGGCTGCTGCAGGAGCAGAAAACCTCAAACGGCGCAAATATAACAACCTTATTGGGAGCTATATGTTTGAGCCGTTTGGGGTTGAAACACTAGGGCCTTGGGGTCCGAGTGCTCATCAAATATATCGGGACATCGCCAAGCGGTTGGTTGACTCATCACGTGACCAGAGGGCTGGCCTATTTTTAGCCCAAAGAATAAGCATTGCCATCCAACGTGGTAATGCTGCCAGCCTTTTGGGCACTTATGCCATTGACAGCGATGCAGACGAATTTTTTGATGCCCAATGAGCTCCTCTCTTTTTCTTTTCCCTTCTTTTTTTTATATACTTGTATATACTATATAATATGTCAACATATTGAGTCGTCAAACGAGAATATCTGTCTACGCACTGAATAATTGTGACCATAGACATTATGACGTACGGAAAACTAATTTATTGTCTACGGTTTCGACAGTTTTGCCGCGTTAACGTCATTTTTGACAGTGAATTTGTTAATGTAATTTTATTGTCAGGCGAGCGAAAACCTTTGAATATTTTTTTGTATTTAAAAGAAATGGAATTAAGACCGGAGACTTGTTCCAAGAAAGGGCAAAGAAGTGAATACTCGTTTTGGTTGGAGGACGATAAGGTTTGTACTGTTACAACTAAAATGTGTTCAAAGTAAGTTTTGTTTTGTAAACAATCTTTATTTCTTAAACTTATTCTTGCTTTTGCTTTTCCTTAGATCTTTGGAAGAATTGATTGGTCAGAGAGAGAGTTTCCATAATAGAAAATGAAGGTGGACGCTGGTGATGGCGCCAAACAAGTAGCTGAATTCTGGGCACAATAAGAAGATAGAAAATAAAAACACATACTGACTGACACCAACGCGAAAAAGGGGAAAAAGGCGGCCTGGCATAATTTACGAATTAGGTGCCTATCCAATTTACTTGATTGATAAGTTACAAAGTTCCTGAGTAAGCATGTCAAGAACTTCGTTTGATGAAGAGAAAGAATTATAACATTAATTTTGTATTTCAGGACAATAGGAAGAATGGTGCTTCACTACAAATAATAAACAAGAGGTGGCATAGATGGCAAATGAAAAGAAACATTTTAAAAATGTTGTTCTGCTAGCACAAGTTCTAGAAGCCGAATTAAAGTTTAGAGTATTTTAAAAATAAATAAATTAAACTGATATCTGTATATGTAAAGCTTTTTATTAATGCACTACTTGCTAAAATGTTTCCTCTTTATCTTCTTTGTGTCGCGGGGACGACTGTATTTTAGATCTTGTTGGCCCAAAACTTTGCCACTTCCACAATGTTGTCAGTGGCAGCGCAGAGGTCACTTTGACTGCATGTTTTGGGACACATAGGGTAGGATAGGAGGCGGAGCATGGTTTGCGACATAGCTTCACAACCACTCCCTACTGGAGCATCTCCCTGCAGGGTGTAAACCTACATGATCCACACGGAAGTCCCTGAACCGTCTCCGGACACAAGTGGGAAGATGTACCTCTAACCTGGTAAAGTGAGGCTACCTCGGTGGAATGTTTCCTGAAAAGTTTGTAAATTAGCATTTGCATTTCCCCTTGCAACTTCTTGGGGTGACTGTATGATATTCATTGATATTGCTACCTACCCTCTAACTGAATGTCTCCATGGTCAACTGCAATATTGTAAAGGACTGCTCTAGCCACTATGGTTGTTGCATGTAAAAGACATTGAAAGCGTTGTTTCCACAGCCCAAAGCAGCAGTGTCCCACAGTAATTCTTGTTGCTATTCCTCATATCCAAGACAAACTTACGAATCTGCAGAAAATGCATTTTTACAGGGAATGATAAGATATTTTTAGTAACAGGTACCTATACCTAGGTATATAGGTACCGTGGTACATTTGGTTTTAAAAATACTACTTTTTTAAGATTAAATCTTACCAAACAAACCAAACCAAACGTACCACGGTACTTAGCTGTTACTAAAAAAAACTTAACATTCCCTGTAAAATGCATTTTCTGAAGATTCGTAAGTTTGCCGTGGATGTGACGAATTATGTCCTTCGTTATATTTTTCCTCGCTTCTATTTTGCATTGTAGTTATATAATAACTAACTAAATTGGTTAGACAGAAGTGCAACATAAATTAAATACAACTGCACATGTTACATTTGTAGGTCAAACGTCATTTTCTATCAGCTGGTATAGAGTCGGCCATTTTTTTTTCCTTATAGTACTGTTAAAGTAGGCTTCTGGGTTTCATAACTTTATAGTAGGTTTATAGAACGTTTTAGGGCTAAAATGCGTTTATGAATAACAATTTTTGACAACGAGACATTAGCAAGACTTTAGATGTTCTATAACTTATTATGAATAAGACCGTAAGTGTCTACCTTAATAAAACTCCTCTAGTTGCCGTAAATAACAAATTGTGTTGCCGCAAAGTTCTGGCTTTAAAAAAAAAACAATTATTATTATTTTTTAAACTATCGATACCATTATGAATGCGTACCTACTTGTGAACCTTGCTAAATATAGCTGAATAAACCTTCCAGAGACTCCCAAGAAGTAAAAACATTGTTGCCAGTAATGCCACCAATATTTTGACCACACTGTCCAAAGAATTTCCCCGAAATTATGGTCACCAGAACCCCATGCTAACGGAATATTTTTTGTCCAAGCACATGTCGTTTCGGACCACTGGACAGCTGACCTCTTTATGGGGTCAAGTTTGATCAAATTGGACCCCCAAATTGTAAATTATTGGCTTTTATATCAATTATATATTTTATGGGCTAGAGAAATTGACTTTTTTATAGTCTATCGATGATATAAATTAAGGAGGAAGGATAGTTTTTGAAGTATCTATTGTTTTCATTATATCTTCATAAATGAGACGAATAATACAATAAATATTTAATTGATCATGGGTGTCATTTGGCTGTTTTAAAAATAATTGTATATAATCCCGATAGATAGTTGCTATCAAAATACGAATTTTAATATTGTGCACTTTCATTCGACATTTGGTTTTAATCAGCATCTTAAAATTTATCAAAACTATCAAGAGGCTGTTCCCAAAATTGACAAAAAGATGTCACTCTCAGATGGACTGACAAATAAAAGAAGTAAGATGAAACAGACACATATCATTATTATGATATGGGTCCAAGAATTGGAGAAATAGTGCACAAACCTAAAAATATAGGTAAAAATACTAACGCAGTTTTATAATTCTTTTAGCAAAGAACAAAGCCGATTCATAAAACAATGATAACATTAGGTATCGCACAAAGGTCAGCAAGAGAAACATCAAAGAATCACCTCGATCCTTTGATCAAATTAGTCGACTCGATCAAGATCAAGTTCCGCTCGGAATCATAAAGAAAACGTAGTCAGATCATAGGTGAACACAAAAACTGCTTACACCATATGATCGTACTGCTTATGAAACCGGTAAACAACAGATGAGCGAACTCAGATCTATGTCAAGAACAAACGGCTGGTCTAGTAAATCACGAACATAAATCTTTAGTCAGACACACTCAACCATGGATTTCCTATGAAAACATGTAATTCAGTATTGGAAACTACAAATCTATTAGTTTATGTGTTTAAGATTTATATTACTGTATTGTAGAATATTGTCTGGGAATTCAATTGGCATATTGCTAGAATTATCAAATGTTTATTTTAGCGTATATATGCAAGGAATCCGCTGGATGCGAGAAGCACAGAACTGGTCGAAATGGCGGTGCTTGACGTTTTTCGGCTGAAATGATGATGACAATGCAAGTATCCGTACTTACTAAAACGATGCAGTAGGTTTTGGAATATTGGGCAAAGAATTTTTAGCATACTACAAATATAACTGAGAAAATGTGAGAATCCCTACTATACATCTCTGTTTGACTCTTCGAGGACTACAAGGATGACGTTAAAATGCTACGAGAAGAGTTTTAAGATATATAGTAGTCCACTAGAATCAGCAAAAGATTTCAAACTCCCGATTTTCAGTGCAAGAAATAGAACAACCAGGACTATCATTTCAATGATATTAATGAACAAACAACTTTGGAAGAAGGATAAAAGTTACCACAGCTGCAAACTTGAATCAAAACAGAATTTAGAAGTAACCAACCCAGTTCCAAAATCCATTAAAGAAACAAAACCAAAACAAAACAAATATCCATTCAATCCAGCTAAAGAAAAATCTAAACCTTCCAGAAAATTCCGTAAATGAGTACAAACCAACAAATCAATTGGAAAGAACTTACATAAATGAGTGTTAAAAGCTAATAATGATATTAGTGTCGACACTCAACAGAATTAGGACTGACCTGACGATAAATCTACAAGACCTATATACCTGGCCTTGTCGATAATGGGAATAATGGCACGAGATTGAAGCGGTTCGCTCAAGTTATATTTTGATTTCTGATTTCTGTTCGTTTTGAAGCTGTTTGTGAGATTAACCAGTTCGAAATATAGATTTAGAGCATACAAAAGCTGGGATAAGCTTTTCATAAGATGCTGGACGTAAAACTCAAGGCATTAATTGAATTTTTGCTGCAAATACTTTTATAGATGAACTAAAGTGTAGCGTTAAAAATACTTACAATTTTAAAAACAAATGAATTCGGTTTCGAATTGTGTGCGGTCACTTGCGTGAGGTTCCGAGTTTTTCCGAATTAATCTCGATTTATTTTAGTGTTATTTATTATTGGCAGACTTATATAAAACTAGCAGCGCCCCGCGGTTTCACCCGCATAATTGTCGATCCCGTGCGAATATCGGGATAAAAACTATCCTATGTCCTTTTCCGGGACTCAAACTATCTCTATACCAAATTTCATCTAAATCGATTCAGCGGTTTAAGCCTGAAGAAGTAACAGACACACTTTCGCATTATTTTATAATATTAGTATGGATATTACTGTAAAGTTTCATCGAAATCCGTTCAGTAGTTTTTACGTGAAAAAATAACAAACATCCATCCATTCATCCATCTTCACAAACTTTCGCATTTATAATATTAGTAGGATAGGATATTTAGATCTTACCTCATGAGTAAATGGGATATAACGAACTAGTGATCGATTTGGCAAGGCACCAGTCGGTACATTAGTTCAGACTAGCTGTACCCCGCGGTTTCACCCACGTCAGTGTCAATCCCGTGGGAATATCGGGATAAAAAGTAGCATATATGTTAATCCAGGGTGTCAGCTACCTCCATACAAAATTTTATCAAAATTGGTCCCGCCGTTTGAGCGTGAAGAAGTAACAAACATATAAACACACTCACAAACTTTCGCCTTTATAATATTAGTGTGATTTCAGTTTCGTGTTGAAATCTCGTGTTTATTTTTACAAGGTAATCAAAGGAAGATTAATCTCAATATTATTGGTGCTGTTCTGATAAAAGCTCATCATCTGCCTGCCTTTTTCCAACTATGTTGGTGTCGGCTTCCAGTCTAACCAGATGCAGCTGAATACCAGTATTAGGCAAGGAGCGACTGCCTATCTGACCTCGACAACTCAGTTACTGGGTAATACGATACCTTTTGAAAAGACTGGTCGTTAGACTGTAGGGCTTCTGTATACCTGTAACTGCTGTGTTGTCAAAGATTCACAAATGATAGCCGGGACCGACGGCATAACGTGCTTTCCGAGACAAGGAGGAGTCTTGGCATGTAAAGATGGTCTCTACGGACTCATCTACGGACGCACGGTCACTCTGATAAAAGTTGCTGCCCAAAACTGGATCAAAGCTACATTAGTTTGACTCTAAAGAAAGGAATCTCTTAATAAAATAATCCACGTCCAATCCAAAGATTTAAATCGTTAGATTAGATTTTCCTTTACCGCATCAAAATGATAGTCGCGTTTGACTCATAGACGTCTCGACTTGTTTGAGCTAACGCTTCTCAGTATTGACACTTTCTCGCGCTATTATACACGGTGAGATCAAAATCTAACGATTTAAATCTTTGAGGAAAACCGCTTCCTGATTCAGTTCTCAACCTAGTTAGTCAAGGCTCTTAAGTTGAACTTAAACTTCACAGGAATAACTATTGGTTTGAAGTTTACAATTTACCGTAGCGCTAAGGGCTTGCTAAAGAACAAGGTCACCATTCTGTCTCTTCCGTGGGTGTAGGTAATAAAAGGACTTGTCCTACATCACAGTTATAACGGTAGATCAACTACGAACATACTCCTGAATCCTAATCTAAATCATTTTGCAAGATGTTGATAAACCATTGCTTCATGTGTTCGAAAAAATATTCTGCTCAACAACGTATATAACGCAACTAGCTGTTCCCCGCGGTGTCACACGCTGCGCGGCTCCTAAGGGTCGTAGCGTGATGTTATATAGCCTATAGCCTTCCTCGATAAATGGACTACCCAACACTAAAAGAATCATTCAAATCGGACCAGTAGTTCCAGAGATTAGCGCGTTCAAACAAACAAACAAACAAACAAACAAACAAACTCTGCAGCTTTATAATATTATAGTATAGATGATTGTTGTAAAACTGTCAAAAATAAAGCCATTACTTCTGTGTGTGTGTTACGCAATTACCGTAAATGTAAAGCCAGATGCCCTCAGATTAGATGGAAAGACTATGGTTGAATGGTGGCTGGTAGAAGCTAGATGAGAGTAGCCAAGGATGATATTAAATGGCATTCGTTTGCAGTCTATGTTCAGCAGTGGACATTAAAGGTATAGGCTGATGTCACCCGGTGCCAGTAGCGTCGGGACTGGTGATTATATTTTGTGCAATCCGCCACGCTCATTGGTGATCTTAAAGCAGCTTTTATTTTAGTCGCAATTACCGTATGTTGTCATTATAAAAGATATGGTTAATAAGCCTAACGCTCCGATGCCTGAAGCAATAGAGAAAATTGACAACTTTTTATATGCTTTTGACTATGCCTTTTTTTTGTTATGTGGGTTTTGTTTGTGTAGATTAGACAATTTTTCTTTCTTTCTTAAGCGACGCAGTGCAGTGGTAGCACGAAAATAGCACCATTGATATACTGTCTCCTATTTATACTGTGCTCAGGTCGTTGACAGTTATACAATCCCGATAATATCAGAATTTGATTACCAATGCATACCATTCAATTCACTGTGAACTTTATCTAGTTACAGATCACATAGGCTTATCTGATATCATATAATATATGATTACAATGTAAGATAGCAGAGTTGTCTGCAAGTTCCAAGATTCGAATCGGAGAATCTTTGAATCAGTGTTGAATGCAGTATTATCGGATTTGCACGCTTTAGAAGTTATAAATATCGTGTAAAACATGCTTGTAGAATAAGTTTACAAAGTAATAATACTTACAACCCATTACTAATAACCAAAGATCGGAGTAGGTAGATTGATTTTTGGTACTTGTGGAGAAAAAAGAAAACATGCTTAAGCCATTTTCCCGGAAAGTAATTCCGGTATTTCCGGATCCAATTAAGTCAAGTCAACACTACTCAATTCAAAATTTAAAGGAAGGTGTCAAAACTAAATTAATTTATTATTTATCTGTTTTCACGTAACGTTTCAATCCCGAAATTCCGAAGGAATGTTTATATTAACATATACGTTTCGGATCAATGACCCCAATTCAATCTACCGAACTCCGATCTATGGTAATAACACAAGGGCCGCTAGTAAGACATACATAAATGAGCCAAAACAGCACAGGTCATGGAAGCATGGCACAAAAGAGTATATGCACACGTAGAACAATGATGTCAATGATAATGATGACGATGATTATGATGAAAGCATAAGTATAAAAACTAAATAAAGATAAAAAGGATGAGTTATTTATTCTAAGGTGAGTGCTGAAGACCACTAAGAAAAAATAACACAACGCAAACCAAACGAATAAAGGCCTAATAACCAGCAGAGCGGTGGAGTTTACGAACCCTAGAGTGGAGACCGCGTATCGGCAAGCGTAGTGTGGGCCGCCCCCCAGCTGGATGGACGGACGACACATAGAAGGTGGCTTGGACAGACTAAATGCGGAAGGCGGAGGACAGGATGTTGTGGCACAGCCTGGGAGAGGCCTATGTCCAGCAGTGGACTGCGATAGGCTAATTAAAAAAGAGGTGGTGGAGTAGATTGAGTTGATAATATATTACAAATGATATAATGATAATGAATTACAAAAAACGGCTTTTGTGTGATAATAAGATATGACGTTTTAGCGGCAATTAAAACCAATTTCATTCATAAAACCAACCCATTGAATGACAAGAAAATAAAGAAATAGTTTTCTTTTGCGTCATGATATGACGCACGTGACATCATTAACATTGAGATTTATTTAAACCAGATTATTGTAGACTTCTTCATTACAAGCTGTGTGCCCGATGCCACCCATCGACAAAAACAAACTTTCATACAATCTTTCATCCCCTATTTACCCCCTACAAGGAACTCTTGAGCATAAGGAATAAATCAACTAGGCGCCACAATTTTCGGTGGGCCTAATCACCGAACAAAAAAAAACTATCTCGACTGACTTGACTGTGAATGAATTAATTTATGATTTTTATTTAGACAATTGTATAGCTAACAGTCATTACAAATTCACTTTAAAACAAACTCTAGACAAATTAATTACAATAAACCTAAATTTTACTCCCAAGACTGTATTCCCTTTTAAATTAGGCTACGGTTTTCTAACACGAAATCTGGCCCATATCACTGGGAACTGACTCACCCAGTTTACTCCAGACTTCAAAATACAGAATGATCTAATACAAATATTTTTACACTTCGAAGTGCGAAAAATTTATAGAAAAAAAACGATGTCGGTTGAGAGCGTTGAACTATTGCCCCAAATAACTTGTGTGATGGTTTTACCATGAGGGTGATACGTATTCCTTCAGAGTATTTTGGTGTGATTTAGTATGTCTGGGGAGTTAGTTATGGGATGAGTTTTTTGGTATTCAAGAGTGCTTGGTGATTGATGAGTCTGATTTGGTGGTCGAAGGGCGGGAAATTTACATTGCTCTCTGCTTAAAATTACTTTTACTTTTGGATCTAGAAGCCAAACAAAATGAATCATTCATTTTCATATAGTCCAAGATGATACTAAGGTGTATGATAAGATTATTTTGACCAAAGAGTAACAGTGGATAGGTTCCTCTACAGTATCATCATCAACAGCATATACCACAAAGTTGTAGACATATTTCAGGGCACAGAACTGAACAGCTTACTCCGTAGCAGCAAACTCGTAATCGTTGAAGTGTGTTGGTGCCATGGAGAGCTGTTCACTTTGATGGGTTGTATCCCGAAATATGATATGCTATATAGTAAACTATATCCACTGCTGGACATATGCCTCGTCCTGGCTGCGCCACAACACCCTGTCCCCCATCTTCCGCATCGAGTCCGTCCCAGACACCTTCGGTCGTCGCTCGTGGGTCCATCTAGCTGAGGAGTGTCCCACACTACGCTTGCCTATCATATAACTATTGCTAAAGATGATGATATATTTAGCTGTGGGTTTTAAAATTGTGGTTTAAATAAAAAAACCGGCCAAGTGCTAGTCAGACTCGCACACGAAGGGTTCCGTACCACAAGGCATAAAACGCCGAAGAAAAAGTTTATTTTATACCCCTTTAAATTTTAACTTTATTTTATTTTAATTATTTTTGGTTATAGCGGCAATAGAAATACATCATCTGTGAAAATTTCAACTGTCTAGCTATCACGGTTCATGAGATACAGCCTGGTGACAGACAGACAGACGGACAGTGGAGTCTTAGTAATAGGGTCCCGTTTTTACCCTTTGGATACGGAACCCTAAAAATAAATAACCTGGGTAGTAATCAGGAACTGGAAGATGGCCAAGAAGCAGTAAATATACAGACGATCCTGACTGTGACAGGAGCCGTTAGATGCAAATCTAGAACTGTATGTGACAGCCATTTTGTAATGAAGAGGAGATGACATCACAAGGAGACAACAAAAACTTCAGTTTAACAATAATTAAAGTACAATTCCTGGTAAAGGAAACCACAGTAAAAGATAAAAGTAATTACCTACTTACTTGTGGCTTGTGGTTTTCCTGCACCGCTTCAACCTCTGATTCATTCATGAATGTTTCCATTCATTCATTTATTTAAATAACTGACTATGCCTTGAGGTTTTACTGCATTGGATTTCCATTAAATTTCGTTACTAGCTTCTGCCTTTGGCTTCGTCCGCGTGAAGTTTCTTGTTCCCCCGACCCACCCCGTCGCATCGCATCGCCTGACCGCGCTATTACTTCGTTTTTGCTTAGCTTTTTTGGTCTTAACGTGATGTTAAGTATTGAGTAGCCAATAGCCTTCCTCAAGAATTGGGCTATAAAATGCAAAACGAATTATTCAAATCCTACCGGTAGTTTCAGAGATTACCGCGTTTAAACAAACAAAAAAAAAACAAAACAATCTGTTCTATTTTATAGACAGTTAACTGCTATGTTAATCGTAACAAATCCCATTGGTGAAGGATTTTTCAGTTATTTTTTTTGTCTGTGCTATTTGATATACCCATTAATCCAATCCAAATCCAATCCCAATCCCAATCCCTTAGATTATACCTACGTAGTAAAAGAAAATCATGGACTGTCTTCGCCATATTATGATTCATTGTGTTATCCTTTTATTGTTCGGTCAAAGTGGCCTTTTAGGCCACTTTTTCTATGCTAATTGGGCCCATAGTTCATCCTGCCTTAATTGTTACCGCAATATATAAGGAATATAAATACCTGTGCCATATATCTTAAACCCATTATTTTTAATGGATTTTTACCACCTCTTCTGTAGAGGCTATTTGGACCCCCTAAAATGCAGGAAGACCCAAACCACCAAAAAAACAATTAAACCAATTTTTCAATTTCCCAAAAATAATCTTTAACATCGCGATCACCACAAATTGTTATTTAACAAGCCCTTCGTATTTTTTCCCTTTTTTCATAAACTATTTTCGCTCTATTACCTTTGCTGTTGTCCGGAGTTAATAGCCCAGCAAATGTGGACACATTATTGCGTTTATTGTGGATTAGGGTGACCATATGTTCATGGAGAAATTTAAATAAATAATCCTAATTGTAAATGCAAATATGGATATGAATAAGCGTGTCTTTCATTTCGTTTTTTTTTAATGAGGGCTTGATTAATTGTGGTTGTATGTTAATCCGACACCCCTATATGGTTTAATGCTACGGTTACGCATTATTTTTAACTTAAAATTAAGGGGCTTACAGGAACTAAACACAAAAAACGCAAGTTTTGGAAACAATAAAAGAATAATTATGATCGACTAAACAGTAAACAAAATCAGAAAAATATATGATATTCTTCAGGATATATTTATGCTAGGTAGATAGTGTGTTGAAAACGTAATTTATATAATTTGATACGATACCTCTAAAAACTTTCTTTTTACAATAAAAACCATACTATACACACAATCATTCTGAGATTCTCATTTTTGTCAGATTATTCTACAAGCAACATACTAAAATACTAGTGTTTTAATTTTTTAGTCCAAACAATAGATTTTTTGTAATTAAATAATAGCTTCATATTTTGCAACAAATTACCAGCGTTGTGTCATCGCGCTTCTCTTTCTTTTCTTTGCAGTCCGACAAAGACCGCGCTTTAGGTCATGTAGTCGCCTTAATGTTGGCTCATTGCTAGTAATACCTTCAAGTTTTATGACAAAAGAGAGTTTCTTTTTGTATAAAAATCGTTGGTAATTTTAATAACGTTCACAGTCTGATCTCAGTCTCAATCTGTCAAAAATACCTCTAAGTTCCCAACATTTTTGACATTGATTGTCACTGATATGAGATTGCGACTAGATTTTGAACGTTTTTAATTACGGGAATATTGGAGCTCCGAGCTTAAATCAAACTCGGATTTTGAATTCGTATTCGGATCGATGCAGTGCGGATACGTTCTTATAATAGCATAAAAAATCGAGCCGAATTTAGACGTAACTTGATATTCAAATAACAAGATAATTATTCACAGCTGTTGAATTATTTAACTATTGATTGCTATGCGAACTACGAATGCTGTCAATGACCTTAGATTAAACTGCGCTTGTCCTAGTCTATCGATAACATTACGTAGACTGTTAACTGAATCTATTGAGTGAATGAAGACGTTTTATGAGACAGTTTCTTAGAAAGGGTGTTTTTTTTAGAGGCAAACTTTAAATTTATTGGCAACACTGTATTCTGTGACAGCCGATTTGACAGTTCTACGTCAATATGAAGTTAGTTTGGTTGGAAAATTCATCATGGATAGACTCACGCCGGAGCAACTGTTGCAAATAGTTCTTTCACCCGTTATAAAATATTGCTTTATTTTCTCTCGATAAACAAAATATCATCGTCACACCTTGTTTTCACTGAAGGATTGCGCAAAGGTGTATCTATTATTATAGTACAGACGCCAGTACATCAAGCTACCCGAAACTGTCAGATTTTCCCAATCAACTTTAAACCTTATGCTTTAGTGATAAACTTGAAAATCTATTAAAGAATTTTGACAGATCATAGTAGCTTGATTTACTGGCGTCTGTACATAGAATATCCCGTAAAAATCTCAAATCACAGTCCCCCTAACAACTTGTACTAAACTTCCCGCAAGTTGTGACAATTGACATGACATGCAGTGCTTAATGTTCTATACAACAATAAACGCGCGGCGTTTCCTGTGCTTTTGTAATAAAACGTTATTTAAATAACACAAATTGCTGTTAGATAGAGTTATTGTTGCATTAGGGTTAATTTTAAAATAAATACCGTGGTCTATTATGGTTTCTGGGTATCGTTTGTGTAATAATTTCTATTAAACAATTATTCAATGTAGCATGAGAACAACTACGAATGACGACAGTGTAGCATCATCATTTCAGCCGAAAGACGTCCACTGCTGGACATAGGCCTCCCCCAAGCACCTCCACTTCGACCGGTTCTGTGCTTCTCGCATCCAACGGGTTCCTGCGGCCTTCACAAGGTCGTTGGGTCCACCTTGTGGGAGGCCTTCCAACGCTACGTCTTCCGTACGCTGTCGCCACTCCAGAACCTTTCGGCCCCATCGGCCATCTGTTCTGCGAGCAATGTGTCCTGCCCACTGCCACTTAAGTTTAGCAGTTCTTCGGGCTATGTCGGTTAGTGTTGCATAACAGCCTATAATGTTCCCACTGCTGGGACATAGGCCACCTCTCTGTGAGCGGGAGTGGGCCAAAATCCACCAAGAAGGCCCAGTGCAGGTTGACGGATGTCACATAAGAATTTTTGGTTCGAGATCATGCCGGTTTCCTCACGATGTTTTCCTTTACCGTTAACAAAAGTTCAATGATTTCTGACATCTACCAACCCACACTGGGGTAGATTATAACCCACTCCCTCTCACTGAGAGGAGGGATCCCAGTAGTGGGAACATTATAGGCTGATTATATTCGTAACTAGCTTCTGCCCGCGACTTCGTACGCGGATCCTGTTGCTTATGCCAGCGACAACGGGGTCATCAAAATCGGAGATCTGAAACGTCTGATGTCGAATTCTAAGAGCCCAGGGACTGAAAAACAACGGGATGCGCGAGACGATTTGAGACGTCATTTTCAGGCAATAATGAACCAATAAGGTGGTAAACTTGGCCTTGCACTTTGAATGTTGGCATAAATGGGCCTTCTGAAATCTGTTCTGCATCAAAAGATGTCATTTGAAAGGCATTATTGTACGAACGTATGTTATCCAAGAAATGTTTTGACTGTGGATGGTCACCGATTAGCAGTGATCTTAATATTTCTGGATGATTTTGTAATATTTTAATATGTACTTTCCCACCTGAGCAACACATACCGTTTGTTTCTTTTTGCCATTTAACAGCTTCACAAAAAGTACAATTTTGAACCATACCTCCGATGGCGGAATATGTGGCGTAGTCAATCATAGGAGTATACGTAAATGCACTCCGTTCCTTATCAACCCAAGGAAGGTCGCCATGCCCTACGGCTATATTTTGAGACACATCCGATTCTTCAGATGATATCGACATTCTGTTCAGAGAATGTCGAAGTCGATCAGAATTCAAACGTTCGTTGCGCTCTTCTTAATCTGTCTCTTCATGCCGTACTCCAGCAATTCTTTTATTCTCACTTTCTAACTGATTATGAGTATTTTGTTGTGTGCGTGTTCGGGACAATGTATGATAATGTCACGTTCATCACTTGTTTCAAAAGACCTGTTAGTAGATGTGCGAATACGCTGAGAACTCAAGCGTGATTCTGTATCGGTAAACGTTTCCGATTCGCGAGACAATGCATGTCGCTCACGATCAGCGGACAGTCGCGCATCACGTTCCGCACTTGTCTCTAGAGACCTAGAAGCAGATGCGTAGATATGCTGAGAACTCAAGCGCAATTCTCTATCTGTGAACGTCTCCGACTCGCGAGATAATGCGTGACATTTATGATCAGCGGTCAGTCGCACATCACGTTCCCGACTTGTCTCTGGAGACCTAAAAGTCGATGCGTAGATACGCTTGGAACTCAAGCGCAATTCTCTATCCGTGAACGTCTCCGACTCGCGACACAATGCATGACGTTCACGATCAGCGGTCAGTCGCGCATCATATTCTTCACTGGTCTCTAGAGACCTGGATGTAGATGCGTAAATACGCTGAGAACGCAGGCGTGCTTCGCGATCCGAAGAGGTTTCCACGGAGCGAGTTGCAGCCTGATGTTCTCGAACAGCATCAAGTCTCTCCTGACGCTCTTCGGTAGATTCTTGGGATCTTATGATCCGCAATCTTTTAGCTCCTTTGGAACATTGGAAAAGATTTGACCTTTTTCTAGGCATGGTTATAGTTTTATTGTGAAGAAGATAACTGATCAATTAAAATCTAAGTGACTGCTCCCCTACCATGGGTGCCCAGACACGGGGTCGTCTGGCGCCCATATGCTGGTTTGGTCGCTGGGGTGGTCACGGCGTGCTATGTGTTCTGGTGCGCCGGTGATGGGGAGTACTCCCCAGAGGAGGGTCCGGTGACGGACAGCCGCGGCGGGTTCACGGATGAGTGCTAACGCGTGCCCATATTCCCGCCGTAAGCGGCAGAGGAGGACACCGTGGAGTTTTAGTGGGTTAGAGTCCCACATAACTGTACTATCTACCCGTGGTAGTGCAGAACGCATGAGCATTTATTCACGTTAAAAAAAAAAATGGGAGTTTTGGCCAGTAGAGTAAAATTTTCAATGATATACCATCGTCATCGAAAATCAGTCCTAAACTGTTACCGCCTTCACCGCATGGAGGTGAAATTAGTGATAGTTTTGATTTCCACATCAGATGTTTCTGATCTTCGATTTTTAGGGTTCCGTACCCAAAGGGTAAAAACGGAACCCTATTACTAAGACTTCGCTGTCCGTCCGTCTGTCTGTCACCAGGCTGTATCTCAAGAACCGCGGTAGCTAGACAGTTGAAATTTTCACAGATGATGTATTTCTGTTGCCGCTATAACAACAAATACTAAAAACAAAATAAAATAAATATTTAAGGGGGGCTCCCATACAAAAAAACGGGTTTTTTTCGGCGTTTTTACCGTCTGTCTGTCGCCAGCAAGAACCGCGGTAGCTAGACAGTTGAAATTTTCACAGATGGTGTATTTCTGTTGCCGCTATAACAGCAAATACTAAAAACAAAATAAAATAAATATTTAAGGGGGGCTCCCATACAACAAACGTGTTTTTTTCGGCGTTTTTGCCTTGTGGTACGGAACCCTTCGTGTTGGCCAGTTTTTTTTTAAGTCAACAGGAAATGCCCATCAGACCGAACAACTTTTGCTAAGACGTCATTTCTATATATGTTATGGTGTAGCTGGGCTCTTGGAGTTCCACATCAGGTGTTCCAGATCTTCAAATTCATTCTCTCGGCAGAAAATGCTCATCACGTGGAACAATTTTTGCTATTGTACCATTTTTGTATCTCTTATAGTTTAGCTGGTCTGTTGCGGTTCTGCATCAGGTGTTCAAGTTTCCAAGATAAATTATAGCCTATATGTTGCCCAGACATAATACCTATACAACAAAACAAAAATCATTCAAATCCTTCCAGTAGTTCCGAAGATTAGCGTGTACAAACAAACAGACAAACAGACAGAATTTTTTTTTCGGATTCGTACCCTATTACTGTTTCTAAACCCCCCCCAATTTTTTTTTTTTAATATTATCAATGTACAGACACAGTTTTTCTACTGTTTTATTATATGTATAGATGTAAGTAAAGAACTTTTTAAAATCTTGAAAAATCGACACGTGTCTTCGCGCACTTTTAACCGTTCATCCCAGCTGCAATTCGCATTGCAACAGTAAATTATTGCTGTCAATAATGTCCTGTGGTCGACCTAATAATAGGACACCCTATCTACCCGTTGGCATGGCGTCGTAAAATGCGAATAACGGATACTTGGGAAACTGTCCTGTTATTTAAGTAAAACAGTTATTGTTTTATAACTTTCTATAAAGTTCCAATAACCGGTATACCAAACGGAGATTAAGGATTCATGATAAATACTTTAGATTCGAATTTCTGTCTGTCCGTCCGTCTGTCTGTCACCAGGCTGTATCTCAAGAACCGCGATAGCTAGACAGTTGAAAATGTCACAAATTATGTATTTCTGTTGCTACTATACCAATAAATACTAAAAACAAAATAAAATAAATATTTAAGGGAGGCTCCCATACAACAAACGCGATTTTTTGCCCTTTTTTGCTCGATATCAATAATGGCAACAGGTAGGCACTTGAAATAAGTATTCACAAAATACTCAGCTGTATTTTTACTTTAATAATAAATAATATAATTAAAATAAAATAAATATTTAAGGGGAGCTCCCATACAACAAACGTGTTTTTTGGCGTTTTTGCCTTGTGGTACGGAACCCTTCATGTGCGAGTCCGACTCGCACTTGGCCAGTTTTTATTCACCGTAAGTCACACGGAAGATCTTTTCAATAATTTGGTTTTTCGAGATATCGCCAAGCGATTAGTCGACTCTTCACGTGACCAGAGGGCTGGCCTATTTCTTGGCCAAAGAATTAGCATTGCCATACAACGTGGCATCGCTGCCAGCCTTATGGGCACTGTTCCTGTTGACAGCGATGCGGACGAATTTTTTGATGCCCTATGATCATTTTGCTTATTTTTTTCATATAAATGTACATATTATTATTATTTTAAATAGGTATTAGCATAAATTATGTAAATATTATAATTTCTCAATTATCATTAAAATACAATCAAGAAAATATGCGGAAAATTACTCCCACTTCCTTAATTTATTTTATTTTACTGGCAATGTTTTATTTTATTATGTCTGTTATTATTACTCGATTACGTTGTAAATTCCGTTAACTTTAAGTGTTAACATTATATTTTATTCTCAATTATTGATACCGGTGCAACTGCACTTATAAAGTGATTTTAAATCTTCTGAGTTTGTTTCGTTCAGTTGAAAAACAAGCAGAAGTACCTACCAATCATTTGAATGAAAACAAAAGGTGTATTTTAATTACACCTTAGTATATAAAGGGCGCTTTCCGAATTAGCTATAATCGCTCACAGCGCTCACATCATCTCACATCCGTTCCGATTTAGATATCACGATTATGACAGCTGAGAGCTGTCAACAATTCGGAACGCCCGTGAGCGCGCTCACAGTGCATAGTCAATGTAAAAATGATATTATTACAGTATTTCTTTGTATAAACACCACATTTCTTCTTCTTTGGTTAGGTGGCGACTATCAGCCAGAAGCACAATTTCGAAAATGCCACGTTAGTTTAATTTTATGATAAGATGCAAATCAAAACACTCACTGACATTTCCTCACACACACACACTGTCATTTTTGACAGCGCTCACGGTGATATTATTCTAGGGCATGGTCGGCATTATCGCAAGATGGCGCATGTCATGACGTCATCTATGACGATTCACGGAACGTCGTTATCGCGCTCACTCTAATTCGGTACGGGTTTAAGCACGCTCACATCGATTATTTCCCATCTCGGAACGCAGGGAAAGTTGTTAATTCGAAACCCTTTGCCATTGTCCAGGCTGCCATTCGTACATCATTGATAGTCGTTAAGCTACGCTTGCCGCGGTTTGGACCATGGATAGGTGACCATCTTCACACACCAAGACCCCTCCGTGCCTCGGATAACGCGATAAGCCGTTGGTCCCGGCTGTCATTAGTGGATGTTTGACAGTCGTTACGGGAAGCCGGAATCTGACAACCAGTCATATCAAGAGGTATCGTATTACCCAGTTACTGGGTTGTGGAGGTCAGTTAAGCAGTTGCTCCATGTAAAATACTGCTGCATCCGGTTAGGCAGGAAAGCCGACCCCGACATAGTTGGGAAAAGGCAGGTATGTTGTGAACATCGGTTTATTTTGAAAATAAATTAGATATTTTCTGTGTCAATCATTTAAAAATTCCTTTATATCCAAGTAATAATGACGCCATACTACGTATCTAAACATGAATGTAATCTCTATTGTGAAACTAACTAGCAAGAAATTAATGACTTGTAAGTTTTTTCTGTATATTTTCTCAAAGTTCGCAGAGTTTATCAGTAGCATTGTTTGAAGAAGTTACACTCAATAATACATTATACTTAAATGACGTAACGGTCTGTGTTTGTAGGACACGGGAGCAAATAGTCTATGGTACAAAACATAAGATTGAGCAGTCAAGCCATGCACTACGATGCACTTTTGGCAATGATAAGGAAAAAGCCAAAGAAAATTTTGTTTGACAAAATCTGAATTATCTAAATACCAAAATATATATTTTTTTAAAAGATGGTAAAAATATATAGGTACACTGGAAACTTCTTATAGTAAAACTAAAAAACTATTAACATAAAATTATAATATCCTAAGCTAACTAATACTATTAACAAACTAAAATATGACGTCGAAAAATATTTAGACGAAAACTATATTATACTTGTGGATAACAAAATACGCCTTTAAGATTCTCTGGCCCGTAGTTATGTTAAAATGATTGGCATTATGTACTATTCCTTAAAAAGTCACTATAGCCAAACGCTGCAACTAAAATAAAAACAGAGTAACATCAATGATAATGGTATGAAAGAAGTTTTTACACAAGAAGCAGTTTTTCCATTTGTTCCGGCTGTCAATCGTAGATCTTTGACAGTCGTTGTAGTAGTAAATATTATTTTGTAGTCTGTGGGTAGTAAGAAACCTAAAAGCCTAACCACATCCAGTAAAAAGATTTTGCTTTGTTAGCCTATGTCGTGTCCCACAGCTGGGCAAAGGCTTCTCCTTTTTCCTTCCATACCTCTCTTTATTAGATCGTCAAGTCACACCACCTTTTTTTTTTTTGTGGATGGGAAATCATCATCCCGCTCTGGGTGGAGCGGAAGGGAGTGTCAGACTCTTACTGCCTTTTACCTTCGCCGCGATCTACCTCGATGGTGATGGGACATTCAGGCGTCCAGAAAGTGACCATCTTTATCCATCTCTCTCCTCTCCAGTAACAGGGTTGTGGAGTTTAAATAGGCAGTTGCTTTAACTGGAAACTGACCTCATCAAAGACTAGACCATGAGATATTTTCACTCAAACTTATATCTTAAACAGCACCGAAAAACCGCTTGCCGCTCATAACTTGCGCCTAACCGGAAACGGTCACCCTAACCCTACACCCGTTCCACTAACCACTATGTACCGGACACTAATTACATTAATTAACTTCATAAGTATAAATTATAGGCCAGCATACACGTGGCTGACGCCCTTCTGGTTGTACAATCACGCCTCTTCTGCATATGCGGTGCGTAGTCAGCGAAACTAAGTATGGCAGATAATAGGTCAGTTGGAACTAACTACGAGTCTGAACCGGTATTTTTGTTTTAATGTTTCTAATAGCATAGAGGGGCCCGTGGCTCTTGCCGAGCCTAGCTTGGTCTGTGGAACCATCTTTACATACCGAGACCCCTCCGTGCCTCGGAAAGCACGTTCAGTCGTTGGTCCCGGCTGTCATTCATGGATCTTTGACAGTCTTTACGGGTAGTCAGAAGCCCGAAAGTCTGACAACCAGTCTTACCAAGGGATATCGTATTACCCAGTAACTGGGTTGTGGAGGTCAGATAGGCAGTCGCTCCATGTATTCAGCTGCATCCGGTTAGACTGGAAGCCGACCCCAACCCAACATAGTTGGGAAAAGGCTAGGCAGATGATGACGTTTCTAATAGCATAGTAATTTTCCTCTAGTCACCTTTTAAGCGCTTGGCTAAATACATATATCAATTGCCGTGCCCCTAGCGTGCGGCTACAAATCGATAAAATAATACCTACAATAAATTAAAATTAAATTAATTAATAAATAAGGAGCAGCAATCGTTGAATAGAACGAGAAAATCATGCATGTTCTCTGTCGCAGAAATACGACACGAGCGGTAGGGGCACGGAAATATGTGTCGCTTATATGCGACACAAGCGGTCAAAAGGAGTGTGGTGAAAAGATTATCACGTCAGTACACTAACTGGTAGCTGGGCTGACTGCCCTTGGTATTTGCTGCCAGTCCTCTTAGCATAACCAGCCTATAATGTTCCCAGTGCTGGGACACAGGCTCTCGGTGAGAAGGAGTGGGTTGTATTCCACCTCACCGGTCCAGTGCGGATTATTTGATGTCACAAGTCTTCGAATTTTTGGTTCTAGGACATGCCGGTTTCCTCACGATGTTTTCCTTCACCGTTTTGGGGGCAGTGGTGATGAAATTGCCAAAGCCAGTCCTCTTGTTATCTTTTGAAACTATTTCTGTAATTTTAACGTCTCCCTACGAGTAAGTTTACCTTCATTTTTCTCTCTCTTAACTTTAGTTACTATTTAAACAATTTTATTTAATTTGCTGAATGCCCTCTCTTGACCTTAATCACGCCTGATGGAAAGCGATGGATGAGATCATGATGGAACGAGCGTGCCCAGAAGATGCCTAAGGCACTGGATCTCCCACGCATCGACGAAACACAGCAGGCTGCTTAACGCCGGACTCCGGTGGGGGGGTGGTCGCAAACCAGGCGGGTGTTAGCCCTATCGCCGCAAGGGAAGAATTGGCCAGACTATGGTATTGGCCAAATTATGGTGATGGGTGTGACTGTCCAGGATGCGCCAAGCGCTCGGTTCAGTTGAGTAACTGGCGGAACAAACTGCGCTACACGAGGAGGCTTCTTCATACATCCCAAAAAAATCCGGCAGCAAAGTGGTGAAACCAAAGCTAATGGGGTGGTAAGGGATTCTTAAATGAGGACGTGGTGGGTCGCCAGTTGCCAAGAAGTGGTGAACCACTTTGCTTTCGGTAGTAAAGAAATACGAAAACTTCCTTACGTGGTTACATGGTGTCCAAGACTACTTTTTTCACTTTTACGAGTTAAACCTAACCAGTAAGCGACAGTATTTAAGAAATAGCTCGAAGCTCTACCATATATTTTAAACTACTCCTTAATTACCCAATAACGAACGACCTTACCAATTTTACTGCAAATAAAACATCGAAATGCATAGTATAATTCTACATGTGCATATTGTCACTGGCATCGCTCCAGACTTATGCAATGTTCCTGAGTTATTTATACACAAACGGACAGACTAGTTATTGGTATATTAATGTATACGGAAGCTTTTTGAGAATGTTGTTCTATTAATCGTTAAAAGAATTTGGGTTAGGAGATAAAATTAATAATGGTGTCCATACATCATCGTATTTTAAATATTTTGTTTTTGAATGACTAATTTTCTTAGATCTGTTTAAATATTTTGCAACGATTCTATGGGATACCGAGTAAACTAGGCTATGAATATTTATATATCTCTTCCCGACATTTAAAATATGAGAGAAGCGGAATAAACTTATAGAGGTATGAGGAACAGGGAGTAAAGTTCACTCAATCTCCATAGAAAAGGGAGGATCCTCCGACCAGACGGGTGTTGTGTCTGGCGGGCAACTGCCCGATGATTCATGTCGGGCCGTTGTATCTATGCTAGTTGCGCGGTAAACTCTGCTTGCGCGATGCAGGATTTTGCGACGTCAGTATGACGCGTTGTTCGCATGTGGCGTTTTAGTTACCGCTACAAACTCTTTCGTATTATAAAATGTTAAATAAGAAAAGCGTCCAGCTTCTGTGGGTCAAGTTATCAGAAATATCAACACCATTTTGCAATTTATAAAATCACCCTTATTTTCCAAACAGCACGGTTTAATACGCCATCATCATCTGCCTAGCCTTTTCGTCAATGTCTAGACAGCCGGTTGTGAATTTTTTTTTTTGCATTTGGCAGTCCAATTTTTGAGGAAGGCTATATAACATTACGTTAAGACTATAAGGAGCCGAGCAAAACGAAAATCGAAAAGAAGTAATAGCGCAGGTAGACGATACGAAGCGACGGGGTGGGTCAAGAAATTTAGCGCGGACGAATTCACGGTTTAGAAATATTTATATATAATTTACAAGCCTAGAAACAAATACTATGACGCTACTAGAGCCCAGATGTACAGAAGATATAATATCACGCCAAAATCTTCGCATACTACCCAGGCATAGTATTTCATCGCAGTGATAAATTGCATTCTTGACTCTCAAATTACCATTCCCTTTCAGTTTTCTTTACAAGATCGTATAATTATATGCAATTACTTTTGGTTACTTGCCAATGTTTTTGTTGATAGCCTGATAGTATTTTAATACGCGAGAAGTTGGTGCGTCTTTTATCATTACTTTGTTCTGAAGTATATCTTTCGCATGACCACTTATATGTCTTTTCTACGATAAATATGACATGTCTCGTTCCTTTCAAAGTGACATTTTGTTTTCTGCATTTTTGACATCGCACCGTCCGGTAGAAATCTTTCTACAAACTGTCATTTTGTCTTTTATTTCTTCCGCTTCTGCGCAGGTTATGCTTCGCGTGCATATTCATCATCTATCTAGCCTTTTTCCAACTATGTTGGGTCCGTTTCTGTCTTACCGAGTGCAGCTGAATACCAGTGTTTCACATGAAGCGACTCCCTATTTGTACTACACACCCAGTTGCTGGATAACACGATACCCCTTGGTAAGACTAGTTGCTTGACTTTCGAGGATTACGCGTGCACAATTATGATGACCTTTACAACTCAGCATATTGCAGTCCACTGTTGGACATTTTCTTCTCCCAAGTTACGCTGGAACAGAAGGTTCTCCGTCTTCCGCATTCACTATGTCTCAGATGCCTTTTTAAGGTCGGTCTACCAAGCAGGGATTTCAGCAGAAATTCTAAGTCCACAGCAAAATTCGTCGTTCCAAATACTTTTCTACAGAAAATATAGGAATATCCTCCTTCAGTTTTAAAGGCCGAACGACTCAATGGGCCGTACCGTCTAAAATTACTATCCGTGACTGCAATACAAAGTCAAAAACCCTTTGTAATGTTAAAAAAAAAACCTATAAAAATTGTGGAGCCGTCGCTTCCCTCGAATTAGATAGCATCGGTTCTTGCATCAAAGTGCAGCCGACAGTTCTTTGTCTCTTTCAATCGTATAGTGATCATCTTTCGTCTTTGTCTTTCTTAGTTAGTCCGATGATTTGATGTGGTGGACCATCATGGTGATCATGAGTAAGTATTTTATCTTTTCGACTGTTTCTTGTTTGGGGGTAGGCGGAATTCCAAGTGTACTTTATGCTGTGTCGTAATAAACGATCTTTTTGTCTCTTGATCATTGAAGCAGGAAACATCATGTTCTGAATTGGGTTCATACTTAATAAATATGATTCATCACATTCTCGGTTTCAATCATTTGTGGGCAAGAAAATTTCGGGCATAAATGACAATCTGCTCATGAAATCTGATAAGGTATCTACTTTATTTTTATTAGCCATTACTGTCCCACTGCTGGGCAAAGGCCTCCCTAATCTCTTTCCACCTCTCTCTGTACAGAGCTGCCAAGGACCAATCTTTATTAAACGAGCCCAACTCATCCCGCCATCTACTAGAATAACCTTTTGAAGCTGAGTTCGACATTATCATAGTATTCGGAGAGCTAAATCATCTGCCTAGCCTTTTCTCAACTATGTTGGGGTCAGCTTCCAGGGTTGTCAGACTTTCGGGCTACTGACGACCCGTAACGACTGTCAAACATCCACGAATGACAGCTGGATCCAACGGCTAAACATGCTATCCGAGGCACGGAGGGGTCTTGGAATGGGAAGATGGTCACCCATCCATGGAACAAACCGCGGCAAGCATAGCTTAACCTGATCGATCGACTCGTGCGGCTGTTATTACTCGGCCACAAGCCCCTCTTATTACTAAGTAGGTACTTATAGGGTGAAAAAGATAATTTTTTAAAACCATATCTTACAAAATGTCATAATTAGCTGTAGAGAAATGTGGGAGGTGCCAACTTATCTAAACCGATTCAAAACATTTGGTTGTCAATGTCAATCCATAGGTTCGAACAGCATTATCTAATTTTTATGACGTCAATCATGACGTCAGTCATAAAAATACTGTAGTCATAATTGTAATAAAAACTGGCCAAGTGCGAGTCGGACTCGCACACGAAGGGTTCCGTACCACAAGGCAAAAACGCCGAAAAAAACACGTTTGTTGTATAGGAGCCCCTTAAATATTTATTTTATTTTAATTTTATTATTTATTATTAAAGTAAAAATACAACTGAGTATTTTGTGAATATTTCAAGTGCCTACCTGTTGCCATTATTGATATCGAGCAAAAAAGGGCAAAAAAATCGCGTTTGTTGTATGGGAGCCCCCCTTAATATTTATTTTATTCTGTTTTTAGTATTTGTTCTTATAGCGGCAACAGAAATACATAATTTGTGAAAATTCCAACTGTCTAGCTACCGCGGTTCTTGAGATACAGCCTGGTGACAGACAGACGGACGAACGGACAGACAGCGAAGTCTTAGTAATAGGGTTCCGTTTTTACCCTTTGGGTATGGAACCCTAAAAAATAATCCCGCCCAAATATTTTTTTATCACGAGATTATGATGAAATATTATCAAAACCATTACGTAATGTTTAAAAAAACTGCGATTATCTATTTATTATTAGTAACATTAGTTAATAAAAAATCAGTCACGGAAATAAGAAATTAAATTAAAACCTCATTGGAGACAGCCTTTTTCTTTTTAATCTTTTTAATTATAAAACTGGAACGCACAATCAAAGTGCAATCAACTGCAGATACTCTGTCCTTTTCTGGTTCGTATGTTTAGTGTTGTTGTCTCTTTCCGTCTTCACTTCCCTGTTCTTTAATATCTTGTCTTTATTAAGCTGTTGGACAGATTGTGACTGATCAGAATTTATACTTGTTTTTATTTCTTTTACTTCCTTTGAAGCAGTAGTTTTATTGAATAGGATTTCAATTCGTTAATCCAATTGGACTATAAGCCGATCCGATTTACTAACTAATTTGCCGCTAGCCGTTGGTCCCGGCTGTCATTCGTGGATCTTTGACAGTCGTTACGGGTAGTTAGAAGCCCGAAAGTCTGACAACCAATCTTAACAAGGGGTATCGTATTGCCCAGTAACTGGGTTGTGGAGGTCAGATAGGCAGTCGCTCCATGTAAAATACTGGTATTCAGCTGCATCCGGTCAGACTGGAAGCCGACCCCAACATAGTTGGGAAAAGGCTAGGCAGATGATGATGATGACATGATCTGTGGCTCATACACACAACATGCCGCTCGTGTATTTGAGCATCGCACGCGTCAACGGCAGTTGCCTTTGGCGCGAAACGGACCGTGTTAAAACAATGCAACAAATATTCCGCAACAATGACACTGACAGCTCTTGAACGCGGTTTAGATGTGTTGGCTGCGTTCAGTTTCATTGGTGAAATTCATCCTTAAGGCTACTCTTTCGAAAAAAGCTTAAAAACAGCGTGCAGATGAAGCAGCTTTTCTCCGGAACTTACAGAGAAATTACATCTCAAAAAAAATAGTTGGTAATCTACATGATATGAGTAGTAATTTGGTTTAGCCATAATTTTTCTATCGATATCACCTATTAAGAAAAAAAACCATCAAATCACCTCCAAATCGTTGAGATGAAACCATTTTACTACTTCATTTTTTATCAAAAGAATATAAAAAAAATATCTACTGCTTTGCAATACAAACGAAAATGATTTGGTTTTGTTACTTTTTAAAAACATGTATATTTTTTAATATAATAAATTAAAAATGCGATCGTTTAAAGTCCGTGTCTATATCATCCCCGCACTCGTCCACGAATTCAGTGCGGGGCGCCTCGTGTTGCTAGGCAACGCGACGCCCAAATGCACAAGGTCGTTGGCATGAATACAAGCCTTAAGCTAACGACTCAGACAAGTGAGTACGAGAATTAACGAACTGTCCAAGATGACATCCACACAGTCTGCCATAAACAACGATTAAACAAAGCTTTTCTTTTCACTTTCCATAGAGTAAACACTTTCTTTTTAACCGGTTGTATTATTGTCGAGTTTTCTTCTTAAAATGGATGTGTGGGTGACATTATTCAATGGATTACCTAATATTGGTGACAATAATTCATGAATACGTGTTTGGACCATTTTGTATGCGGTTACAATGTGACTTTTATTTTAGCAGATGGGCTTGTTTTTCAATACTAGGATAAGCACTACGTCCCTGATTCTGATCTTCTCGACATCCGTATGTCACTAACGGGGTGCAGCAGAATACCAGCGTCAGGTATTGTACCTGGCATATGCTGAGGTGGACTCCCATTTGGTGCAACCATGAGACACACCGCCCAGTAGTGATCGACCGTTATAGATGTATATGAGCTAGGTGTCTATGGGTCAATTTATCTTTTTAATCTTTGTTATTTTTTTTCACCTTTTTTTATGTTTTTAATGCCGTGTCTTTCGTTGCACTGAATAAACTTTTTGTCTATCTATCTAAGAATAGTCCAGGATTAGAATGTGTCTAAAAATACCTGATAGATAAGGTAAATGGGACTTTTTACGATGTGGCGTAAAACAAATTATTACGACTTCTGAACTAACTTTCATAAATCTCACTGTCAGGATCGTGATAGTCTATCGTCCTCAATCCGAGCAATCCAGCTGATCGTCTTATTCTTCACACAACTTATAGAGGTATGAGGAACAGGGTGTAAAGTTTACTCATCCTCCATAGAAAAGGGAGGATCCTCCGACCAGACGGGTCTCGTGTCTGGAAGGCCAACTGCCCAACGATTGATGTCGGGACTTTGTATATATGTCGCAGCCAACTGGTTTAATTAGCCGTTTAGTTAACCGCCTAGCCTGATAACTAGACGGCGGCAACGGCCTGAATGATATTCAACTATAGTTTAGGTTGGAAGTCTGTAACCAATAACGCGCGAGCCGAATTGGTCGCAGTAACTAATCCAGGGCACCCCGACCAAAGGGATTAGGGTCGGTTAGAACTGTGATCAACCGCGTGCGAAAGAGCTAAGCGGTGCGAGCACTACTTCCAAAGGCCAGGCGGTTAACTAAACGGCTAATTTAACCAGTTGGCTGCGATATAATGCCAGTTGCGCGGTAAACTCTGCTTGCGCGATGCAGGATTTTGGGTGACGTCAGTGTATTGCGTAGTTCCCATGTGGCGACGTAGATGCCGCCACAAACTTATTATGAATTCGGTTATCCATGTTGTTCCAAAATACCAAATACATCAAATACGTTTTGAAGCAAGTTACGAAATATCTAATTATGAACCTGCATATTTTAAATTAATTGTTCCGAATTCCAGTCAATTTAACCGAACAAGTTAATTAATGCTTAAACTTCACGCTAGTACCTTGGGACGTAGGCAGTGAAAGATAATACAGTTGATTAATGATCAGAATGCGTAACGAGGCATCAAATTAAAAATACCTTCGGAATATATTGTGTGTTGTCAGTCAAAATCAAAGTTGATTGAAATTTTTTGTGATGTTGGTTGAAAATAAAAGAAGATTTTGTTTATATTATGTAGATTTCAGAACTGTATAACCTTTATGAACTTTACTGGTGAGAGGTGACTTTTACCGTTTTAAAAGACGCTTCATTGTGATTGAAAGATTGTAAATGAATGAAAGATTTTTCTTCCAAACCCTAGTACTACCGATGAAACCCGTAAATTGGCCCAAATCAGAATAAATATCTCAATGTTTTGGAGGACATAAGGGATGGTGGTTTTGGTGGATGTTATCGTCAGTCACGCGAAACGACCTGGATCACCTGGATGAGGGACGCACGAAACCGCGAAGTATGACAGAAGAAAGGGGAGATGATTCCGGGCTGAAATGCTAATGATGATGAAAGGGCTCTCACATAAAATAAAAGGATACAGTGGATCGCTAGGCAACGACGCAGCTGACGAGCTGGCCAGAAGGGCTTCCAGTATGTCAGTTTATGGACAGAAACCTGTCGTGCCCATCCCCTTCAACCAACTACGCAGGTGGCTACAGGAGCACACCAACACACAAGCAGAAAGCTGGTGGACGTCGTCACCAGGCTGCAGGCAGTTCAAAGAAGCTATGCCATTGGATGGCAGGCTAATCAGGCGCCTATTACGACTGGACAGGAAAAACCTGCGCCTGGTGACGGGAACCATCACGGGATTACACATTAGGCATAACAGACAGTCCCCTGTGCAGGGCTTGCATGGAGGCTGATAAAACCATTGCGCATGTGCTCTTTGAGTGCACAGGCGTCACCCAGATAAGGTCAGAAACCCTCGGGACACCCAGATCGTACACAGATGTTCTCAACAGACCAGGAGACTTAATCAGCTTCTGGAGGGAGGTGGGCTGGTTGGAATAACCACCGACGGTCGCCATGACCCACGCACAATGGTCCATTGAAGAACTAAGTGCGGAAACCAAACCCATAACATAGAAAATAGTAGGGCTCTTACAGAAAAAGAACACTTTGTTTTAGAATCCACGTAAAAAACAAAAGACTCTAATGACCTAGTTTTTTTTTTCGAAATATACATATAACTATATACATCACCACAATAAAGAAAGTACTAAAGAAAATAGATAAAGTCCACAATGAATGAGTCTTTGATTGGGATCTTGATATACTATCAGCTGTTGGAGAAATATTTCTCTGTACTCCTTATCAGAGGGCAATGAACTCGTGTATGTAGTATGTTATGTAGCAGACGGAATTGAGAGCAACGAGACTATTCATGAAGAGAGTTTTTTTTTCTAAGATATAAGCAATCTTGTGTAACATCTGAAGAGAATTATAATAAAATAATGAATAGTTTAAAAAACACTAGAAAACCACGCTCTTATAAATACACGTAAAAACAAAAAACTAATCGTGGTCAAAGTTCATTACAAAACTTTTCTAAGACATCCAAAACAGCTATAATACGATTTTCCATCATGAAGTTCCAGTTCATATCTTCCGGCTCTATCATCAGATCAGTTAGATCAGTTCGACAGTACCATATTATTGTATTGTCATCAGAACTACATACAACTGCCAATTTTCAGTACGCTACGACCCTGGGAAGATGGTTAAATTAGTTACCTTAGATTCCATTACATAATTAGTGACATACAGGTCGACCTAATAAAAGCGTGTTAATTATTGATTGAGATGCGTTATCGATGCAAATAAAGATGAGAGCCGCCCATATAGTTTGAATCGGGCTGTACCTAGTGAACTGTTAAGTAGGTATAAAGTGATATGTGGATAGGAATGTCTTAATGTTTCCCAGTTAATGTTAAAACTTATCTACTTACGTTAAGAAGTCCTTAACTTAAAACTTGGTGAAAGTAGAACTTTGCGTACCTGTAAACAAAACAAAAGAGATTAATTAGTGAGGATATTGCAAAACTTCTAAAGAGGTTGCATTATTTCTGCAATCAAAAAGATGCTTTTCTATACATCTATTTAGAATCTTCTAAAAATTGCCCCTAAAGCACGATCTGCACAGTTTAAAACGGTGGTTTCAAACCTAAGTTTAAAACATTGTAGACAGTGGTTTAAAACCAATGTCGAATGACCTTTAAACGTCCTTGGTAGAAAGGCCTGCGTTGCAAACCAGTGGCAGAAGAAAATGTTGGTTTTAAACCGTGTAGCAGGCATCTCGCAACAACAACAACTTCAAGGTCACCTTGGTTTGTAGACTGGTTTCAAACCGTGTAGATCGTGTTTAAGACGACCCACAGACCGATGATTAATCAAATCTTATCATTACCAAAAATCGTACTTATAAGTAATCAAAAATCAAAAGTCATTTGTTCACAAACTAGGCTGAGAATCAGCACTTTTCGAACGTCAAAATTACAAAAGACAGTCCTCCAAAACCGACCTTCACCAAATCAAGTGAACAGTGGAACTGCAGCTGACATAGTGGTCAAACGTAAACCCATATACATCACACTAATATTCTATAGGCGAAAGTTTGTGATTGTGGGTGTGTGTTTATTACTTCTTCACGCTCAAACGGCTAGACCAATTTTGATAAAATTTTGTATGGAGGTAGCTGACACCCTGGATTAACATATAAGCTTCTTTTTATCCCGATATTCCCACGGGATCGTCTTTTACGCGGGTAAAACCGCAGGGCGCAGTTGGTGTAAAATAAAAACAAAAACAAAACTGGACGACAAAAAGCAGAGATTTATAATCCAATATCGTAATTTAAACCAAAAAAAAAACCAATGAATTTGTATCATTAGTTCTACACTACAGAGGGTCCCTATTAGGGCAGTATGGGGTACAAAATAGGGTCATTCATTTAATTTTATCAGCTTAATAACGACTGTTTCACACATCATAAAGAACCCTATCTGTTTTATAATAAATTCTTGTTAAAAGATGTTCATTTGTTTTTGTATTAACTAAGTTTTCTGTGTCGACTTTCCTTGTTTTAAGGTTAAACAAAAGTGCTTAAAATATGTATTTACCTACACTGACACACTAACAGTAGCAATGGCTTTCATTTTGACAGTTCAACAACATCCATTGCGGTACTTACGTTGTTGCGCAGACAAATTTTTCGAACATACGAAGCAATGGATTAGCAATATCCTTCAAAATTATTCAGATAGTCATTGATGTAATACTTATCGGATGTTCACTTAACAAAAGAGATAAGTATGCAGGATCGTCGGATCTAGTTGAAGTTTAGTAAGAAAAGTGTGGAACTCTCTGCCGGCATCTGTGTTCCCTCCCACATTTAACCCGTCTGCCTTCAAAGGAAGAGTGAACAGGCATCTTCTGGGCACGCTCGTTCCATCATAGACCTCATCTATCGCTTACCATCAGGCGTGATCGGGGTCAAGAGCGGGCTCATTTAGTAATAAAAAAAAAATAAAAAAAGAAACTGATGGATGTTATCGACTGAAATTTAATTCGATAAATGAGCTGTTTGTTTTCTATTAATTAAATAAAATTTTATTTGAGAACATCCATCGGTTTCTTACTAAACTTCAACTATATCCGACGATCCTGCATACTTATCTCTTTGTCGACTGTACATGAGTACTTATCTATGTATCTTTTATGCATACATATCTCTTTAGTTGACTGTACATCTAAGTAACTTAATTTAAAACACTACAGCCCATCTATTCTGCTGTCACCTTCTAACCAAAAAGCTTGAATATACAAAGTAGCGGATCTGATAACACCGGTCAGTTTCCGAGAAATGTCCAGGTAAACGGATAGGCTGAATGTGCTGTTTTTTTGCCGTCTGCCACTTATTGTGGCACGGGTTTTTTTTTTGCAGCCATCTTTGTGATCGATGGTACTAAGAAGTTTGATTTGAATAAATAGTTTAAATATAGAACTACCTTTTAGAATTTTTAATACCGTAGGACTATTATTGCTATTCGGTACAAGGTATTTTGTGATAGGTACTCAGTTGGAGTTATTTTTTCATTAGGAAAGTTATATGGATTGATTTGGACCGCAATCTTTACTAATATTATAATTCATAATCAGCCTATAATGTTCCCACTGCTGGGACACAGGCCTCCTCTCTGTGAGAGGGAGGAAGCCGTAACCTAACGCACCACGCGGGCCCAGTGCGGGTCGGTAGACAGTTGGTCACATGTCTTGGAATTTTTGGTTCTAGGACATGCCAGTTTCCGTAATATTTAGAGGTAATATTTTTGAGATAATCTTCGGAACTACTGATTCGATTCCAAAAAATCTTTCACTACTGGGAAGCTACAGTAGTACAGTACCTATTGCAGTATCATCATACTAATATTATAAATGTGAAAGTTTGTGAAGATGATTGGATGTTTGTTACTCAATCACGCGTAAACCGTTGAACAGATTTGGATGAAAATTGGCACATAGATAGACCATTTCCTGAATTAACACATAGGATACTTTTTATCCCGATATTCCCAAGGAATCGAAACTTACGCGGGTGAAACCGCGGGGTGCTGCTAGTAGGATTTATGTTAAAATAAGAAACACGCGGAGGAAGTCGCGGACAGAAGCTAGACCATAATAAAAATAGTATAAATGAACAAGAAATGCGTCAATGTCTGTACTTTATGAAACTATTGAATTTTGTCCTCCAAAAAGTCAAGTTTTAATAGCTAAAGCGGGATTGTCCGAAAGGGTTACTGCTGGCCCGGAGCATGAAGGGCTAAGGAAGGAACACGGGTGGGTTTTAGTCAGTAAGAGTCTGACACTCCCTTCCGCTCCACCCAGAGCGGGAGGGGTCATTTGATGATTTCCCATCCGCAAAAAAAAAAGCTGGTCGTCTATACGCAAGTATTGGAAGAGAACACTATCTATTGGCAGGCTAAACTGACCCTTAGCCACACCTTTCTGCCCACCCACAAAGTAAAAAAACACATGGAACAACATCAACTTAAAACATAAAATTATCCCAAACTTAACAGGACTACTATACCCGGAGGCATAAAGGAGTCAAACATTACTTAAAAGCACGTAAAGTATAGATAAAGGGTTCTACGGTGTTCTGTGCCATAACTCATGGGTTATGTGTCATTAAAATATTAAAAACAATGGTGGAAGGTTGAAGGTGGGTATTTAAAGGTATTTCTTACACTTTTGGTAATGGTAGGGAGAAAATTGTTAGATGTGAGTTATGGCTGATTTTTCAATCGACAGATAATTTTTATTCGTGGAATAAAATTGACGTCTGACAGTTTTTGTATGGAAGTACTGTCAAAAATTCAAAATGACTCCTCGGATAAAGTCATCTGGGGTTGGAAAAATCAGTCCTTAGATGTGTTATTGGTAGTGTTCTTTATAATTATTTTTTAGAGTTTTTTAGACGATCATCACCTACTTAGACGTGTTCATGATGAGATGCAATAGTTCGAAAATCTGACAATATTTCTTTATAGAGCAGTGAAAAATTAACTGCCTTTTTAATGATATTTGCAGAATTAAAAAAAAAATGCATTTTTCAGTGATCCCATGGTTGTCCCAAATAAAAAAGTTTTCTGTTCTTTTTTTTCTAATATGTGTGCAATTTTGAAGATAATTAAAATTGCCTAATGCTTTTAAAGATACTTGAAGTTGGAAATATCGGGATAAAAACGCTTTCACGCTAAAACGACTGGACGGAATTTCAGCATTAAAAACAAAATACAAACGTTCGAAAAATCAAATCTTTTCTTTAAAAGATTAGATAGAACTATAAAAAAGATCTTACATCTCTTATTAAACCTTCAACCAAGTCCTTACCCTCTACTTATTCTAATAACTGCACTCCCCCACAATACTAACAATTTGAAATTCAAATATACAATTTCCTTAACAAAAGTAATTACCACGATTCCTGGGCACGGATCCCATTTGACTTCAAAAAAAGATGGTTCTTACCATAATCTTGACGTTAAAACATTTGTGTGTGCGACTGTAACTCTGTGGTGGTCTTGAATCTATGTTAATTTGTAACACGAAATCGTTATGGGGATTGTTCAAAGAGCATGGTCATGGTTCCAATTATTGTTAAGTTATAATTGAGGAGTGACGGAACAAAAGCCGTTATTAACCAGGATATTATTATGATTAAAAAAACTTTTTTTTTTTCGTTTTTCAATGTTGAAATACACATTCCAATACTAACAAACCGCTTCAAAAACCAGTAATTCGTACTGAAAAAAAAATTTTAAAAGTCGATGGTTCGATCAAAATCCAACAAATACATCCCGTTGAAACACTATGCTTTATGGATTTTATCATTATGTGAAAAAAAAAAACAAAATGGATTTAACGGTTTTTAATTAGTTACTCCTCAATTATGATGAATATCATGGGATATAAAAATTATCTAGAAGGTTTATTTTGAATTAATTATTGATAAAAAAAATGTATTTTATTCCTGTAAGTAGGTTTGCACAAACACTTTTACACGTCAATCATGTTTTAAAACTAGATGAGGTCGGCGTTTCTGAGAAGAAAGGCCGAAAAAAACTCAGAGGTCACAGTCTCTTTTAAAGTCCAGAGTCCATCTTGGTCAGATTGATCAGGTACAGATAAGTCTGATAGTGTTTACTCCCGATTAATTAACTTTTTCGGACGGGTAGAAAGGCATCGGGAATAAGGACAACTGTCAAATCGTGCCGCCATCCATTCTTACTTCGGGCTCCCAAGTAATCAATCAAAAACCTAATAATATATAAACATACATAATTATACATCCAAAAAGCACATCTATTATTATCTAATAATAATAATAAATTATTTATTTTACAAAAACATAGCACTTTGCACTGAGCAAAGCTGCTGCTTTTGCTGTGCTTTGCATTGTTTGAAATTTATATTTACATTATTATGCAATTTATAATAATATTGAATTGCTACTTAGCCCTCTTCCTCTCTACTAATTTTGCTGTGCCCCACAGGGGTCCATATTGATTATTTACATACTTTGTAATACCATCTATGTATAATTGAGTATTGAGTAATCATAAGACCGTACGTAGGTGATACGAAGCCTACCTCGTGTGGATATGCCCGTAATTTCGGCCAAAACTACGTGTTCCGTCCGTGCTTTGAGAGTGGACCGCCGACAGTTTTGCGTTTTGGCAAACGCTGATTACTGTATAACGTGTTATTTTTTTGGAAAACAATAAACAAACAAACACCTTATAGACAGACAAACGTCACAACACCATAATGTAAGCGATTTAAACAAAACTATTATCTCCTTCCGTCGAAAATTATTACCTTTTCAGAAGACATCGTGAAATCCCTCAAGCCATTTACAAATTCGTGACAACGGATGCAATCTCCGTGACCACGAACTGTAGGTATACAAGATGTTTATTTCAAAGAAATAAAAGGACTTTTTTCAATGGTCTCGAAAGTGGAAAAAAGAAATGGACAAAATTCGGGTGAATATCGCCATTGTTGTTACAAGTTGTAGGTAGGGTGTGAAATATGGGACTTATGTAAACTTTCTAGACAACATGTTTTCTACATTTTCCGCTTACTTTTCCTCTTACTACCGTTTATTAACCGTGTTCATAATTTTTTCTTTGAAGAATCTCATAATATGGTCAACCCAGATGACAGAGTTTTGGTCAGTGGGTCGTGTTAGGGGCGGATTTAGAGTTTTTCCTTGATCTTATTTATCCTTTTGATAGATTCTTATTTTGTAAATGTGAGGACTTTGTAGGCCTTGTAGACTTTAGATCTGTAGACCATTGTTTATTTTATCAAGTACCTGGTACTTGTTGACAGGCCTACGCTGTCCTCCCATACCTACTGTAATTTGAAAATATTGTAAAAGCCAATTATTTTTAAAAAGAGTAACCGTGGAGTTTATTGCCGGTTCTTCTCCATTGGAAACGACCAATTGGAACCGTGCACCTTGCTGCTGACGTTTCATAAGTGCCCATGTAGGCTTATGTGAAATAAAATATTTTGATTTTGATCGACTTTGCTGTCCACAGTTTAAAACTTTAAAAGTTGGCGTGCTAATAGCTTAGGTGTTGGTCCGTAGTTTGTTACACAGTCCATTCAACACTGCCTGTGATGTCAAAAAATTATTAGAATTGTATCGTACTTAAATAATGTTCAATTGAATTTCTAATATTGTTAAATTAATTAGTGTATGCGGGGTAGATTTTTGAGTTTCTATAAAATATCTGTAAGACCTGTTATATCACCAAAAACCGCACTAATGACTTTGAATACGTTCCCGTAGAGATAATTTCCAACCTCCACGCGGCGCAGTCATGGGCAAAAGTTAGTCCACTATAAAAGTTAGTCCACTATAAAAATATCGTAAAATCTAACCTACATAGATAGATAGACAGATAACACGTTTATTCAGTGCAACAAAAGACACAATACAGGTATTAAAAAACATAAAGGTGAAATAAAAAATAACAAAGATTAAAAAGATAAATTGACCCATAGACACCTAGCTCATATGTACATCTATAACGGTCGATCACTACTGGAGTACTGGGCGGTGTGTCTCATGGTTGCACTAAATGGGAGTCCAGCTCAGCATATGCCAGGTACAATACCTGACGCTGGTATTCTGCTGCATCCCGTCACAAAGATCACGTCTCATACAGCCACCGTTCATTTGTCCATCTGTCCATCCATCGTTGAGCCCCCAACAACAATAGATGCGCGTGCGTCCATCACCTGCCCGGGCGGGTGTGGGCATAAAGGTGCACATAAATCTTTGGCAGGAACGTGCTGTGTAGTGTGGCTATGGTTTTGAGAGGAAGAGGGACTGTCCTGGTATGTGCTTGTTCTTTTTTTTTTGTGTGGTAAAGAGAAAATTTTGTGATGGGTCTGTTAAACTAAACAATTAGAGCTATCAGAAAAAAAAGGAATAAATATATATATTATCCATAGAAATATAAACAGGTGTCAGGAACGCATTCCCTCGACCGCCGGCTAAAAATACAAATACAATAACAAAAAAAAAATAGAAACATCCGAATTAAGAACCTCTTCCTTTTTAGAAAAGCAAAAGCATGGAACCTCCCCATTTTGCGTTTAATAAAAGAGTATTTATTTTCGTAAATGCTATCTACTCTACATCCGTTTTATTTTATTCGGAGAAAAAAAATTAAACTCAAATTATAATGTCACATGATTAAGTGTCATTTCAAAATTTATTTTTGCGTGAATGAATGAATCTCTACAACATAATTACTATTTTTTTTATTATAGCACATAAAAATAAAGACTAATAAGATAGCATAATTATTGAATTAATTAGAACTTCGTGTTGATGACCCTTCATGGTTTTAACTGTCATGGCGCCCTTTATAGTAATGTTTCCTTCTCATGCAAACGTACTTATTCGCCTGATTTCGTTTGAAGTTTAGTCTTTTATGGAATGTCGATGACTTTTGGCTCCACCCTGTTTAATTTGCAAGGTATTTGCACGCTTTTAAGAAATGTGTAAATATTAATTTTGGTAACGCATTTTTCTTATAATAACTTGCATGCAAAGTCTATATGCTCACATCATTGCTCTCTGTTCCAAAATGATAATTATAAGTTCATATATATCCAGTATATTTTTACTTCTCTCTAATGTATATAACAATAGCTAATACCTACCACTATTTACACAAATAAATGACAATACAGTAACCTAACTTAACTAAAAAATGGCGTGGAAAAATGTCTACAAAATTATATTGGCAAAAAAATAAGTACTTGGAATGTCTCTCGAAATTAAGTCACCTTGGTCACCCTCAGTACCTTTCCATAGTCATTATAACATACATGAATAGTACCAATTGAAGTTACCTTTACAGTACCGAGTCTTTTGTGTTATTTATTTCTTTCTTTGACGATTCATGGAAGCAATGTTTTCGAAGGTTCTAGTACGTTGTATAACAGAGTGGAGTATTATGAAAGTGTTTGCAAAGGCTTTTTGTTAAGTGCAAGCATGGTGGTTTTATTTAAAGGTGGTCTAGGAAAGTTTTGAGGAAGATAATAGACATATGGGTGAGGAAGATTTGATATCGGCATTAGAGAAACTATAAAACTATAAACTACTAGCTGTTGCCCAAGCCTTCGTCTGCAATCCAGAATGAAAAGTAGCCTATGTCCTTCTCCAGCAGGGTAATTGTGAAAGGCTCTAGACAGACGGACCGCATTTCAACTGCAATCCAACCGCAAATTTGCAGTTCGGATGCAGTTTGAATGCAGTTGACACGACTGCAATAGAACTGCAAACCAAACGTGCAGTCCGATTGCAGTTCGCATGCGGTTGCGGTTGCAGCCTAAGACACTATCAGTAGCAACGGCTTTCATTTTGACAGTTCAACAACATTCATTGCGATATTTACTTTGTAGAGCAGATACATTTTTCGAACATATGAAGCAATGGATTAGCAATATCCTTCAAAATGATTCAGATTGTCGAGATTGGTAGTGTGTTATGCAATGAGGAACTCGTCTATCTGTCAAATTACGTCAAAAAACAATAAAAAAACTCACTTTCCCATTCATAATATAAGGATTATACTAGAGATGTAAAAGGGGCCCGTGGCTAAATAATAACAGCCGCACAGGTCGATCGATCAGGTTAAGCTACGCTTGCCGCGGTTGGCCTCTGGATGGGTGACCATCTTTACATACTGTGACCCCTCCGCAATGATTTCAAAAGTAAGGATACGCCCGTCTGAACATTTTACATAGAAGTTCTTCGTTCGAATTTCGAAGTTCGCGCGCACCACTGTCAACTGAGTCGCGCTGGCCCTAAAACCGTCATTTTAGGGCCAGCGCGTTGGTGCCATTTAGTCGCGCCGTTAGCCCGGTCCTTACGCTAGTAATATATATGTCAATGCCCCTCCGTGTCTCGGAAAGCACGTTAAGCCGTTGGTCTCGGCTGTCATTCGTGGATCTTTGACAGTCGTTACGGGTCGTTAGAAGCCCGAAAGTCTGACAACCAGTCTCACCAAGGGGTATCGTATTACCCAGTAACTGGGTTGTCAAGGTCAAATAGTTAGTCGCTCCATGTAAAATACTGGTATTCAGCTGCATCCGGTTAGACTGAAAGTCGACCCCAACATAGTTGGGAAAAGGCTAGACAGATAATGATGACTAGAGATGTAAAATGTACCTAATTACATTTTGGTCCTAGATGACGCTGAAATTTCATATCTGGCGGCCATCTTTGGAAATGACAACAGTAACAGATACAAAGGTACCTTACATTTTGGTCCTAGATGACGCTGAAATTTCATATCTGGCGGCCATCTTTGGAAATGACAACAGTAACAGATACAAAGGTGAATATAAATTTAGAAAACCATCCATTTAGAATCTTAGACAAAGATTTTAACAATGAGGAACATGTGTGAACTGGCCTTTTGAGGAAAGGGCTTTCAATATTATTACTTTCTTGAACAAACTTCATGTGTCAGTTTTGTCGTATGTCGCTTAATTAAGGGCCTCAGAATGGGACTCATCACCATTGACAAAATAATGTTTGTCATCATCATCATCATCTGCCTAGCCTTTCCCAACGACGTTGGGGTCGGCTTCCAGTCTAACCAGATGCAGCTGAATACTAGTATTTTACATGGAGCGACTGCATATCTAACCTCCACCAACTGATTAATCCAATACTCCTTGGTAAGACTGGTTGTCAGATTTTCTGACTTCTGACGACCCGTAACGACTGTCAAAGATCCACGAATGACAGCCGGGACCAACGGCTTTTCGAGGCACGGAGAGGTATTTAAAGATGGTCACCCATCTACGGACCAACCGCGGCAAGCGTAGCTTAAACTGATGAATCGAACCGTGCGGTTGTTATTACTACAAAGTTGAAATAATCCTCGATTATCTTCCCACGCCCACATAAACACGAACCGCGTCTTAATCCCAAGGACCACACATGAAAGAGTACTCCTACACCTCTGAGGATTACTTGAAAGGTGGTTGTAAGACGCCAGCACATAAAGCTACAACAATCTGTCAAATTTCTTTAATAGATTTTCAACTTTATCGCTGAAGCATAAGGTTCAAAGTTGATTGGGAACATTTGACAGTTTCGGGTAGCTTGATGTGATGGCGTCTGTACAAACAAAACTCAGAACTTGATCATCGTTTGTTTAACTATCGCCCACAGAATCTACTAACCTTTTAAAATCGTTTTAGCAACTTCCATAAAAGATTCATAGTTATGTACTTATGAGAGAGTGGTGGCCCAGTGGTAACGGCCGCGACTTACGAGTTGTAGGTCGTAGGTTCGAACCCAGACAGGCGGTTTACTTTGTGTAAATTATTTCATCGCCACTGCTCTCAAAACGGTGAAGGAAAAGATCGTGAGGTAACTGGCATGTCCTAGATAGACCCAAAAATTCGAAGACATGTGACATCTACCAACCCGCACTGGGCCCGCGTGGTGGATTATAGCCCACTCCCTCTCGAAGAGAGGAGGCCTGTGTCCCAGCAGTGGGAACATTATAGGCTGGGACGGAGAATAAGAAATTCCAAACCAAAAATAAATAAATGATTATGGTAATGTACTTATGTACAGTCAACAAAAGAGATAAGTATGCAGGATCGTCGGATATCGTTGAAGTTTAGTAAGAAACCGATGGATGTTGTCGACTGAAATTTAATTTGATATATAAGCTGTTTGTTTTCTATTAATAAAATAAAATTTTATTCGAGAACATCCATCGGTTTCTTACTAAACTTCAACTATATCCGACGATCCTGCATACTTATCTCTTTTGTTGACTGTACATTCAATCGAGAGGAGACGCTCGTGGCTAAGTATTAACAGCCGCGCAGGTTGATCGATCAAGTTAAGCTACGCTTGCCGCGGTCGATCCGTGGATGGGTGACCGTCTTTACATACCAAGACCCCTCCGTGTCTCGGAAAGCACGTTGAGTCGTTGGTCCCGTCTGGCATTCTTGGATCTTTGACAGTCGTTACGGGTCGTCATAAGCCCGAAAGTCTGACAACCAGTCTTACCAAACGATATCGTGTTACCCAGTAACTGGCTTGTGGAGGTAAGATAGGCAGTCACTTCATGTAAAATACTGGTATTCAGCTGCATCCGGTTAGACTGGAAGCCGACCCCAACATAGTTGGGAAAAGAACATTCATTATATCCCTTTATAGCTTTAGCTCGTAATTATGTTGTAATATCCTCAAAAGCCACTAATTCACAATCACAAAGACGAAAGAACCCTTTTAAAATAAAATAAAATATCCCAAAATGGCGCCAGACAAAATTATAAGGCGGGAAACCTATGTTCCCGTCAAAATACAAAATCAGACCATTCTAAACTCTACCCTTTCCGTGTTAAAATCTTCTTTTGTTTGCAACACCTTGATTATTTGCCTTCCGATCAGGTATCAAGTCTCAGGAATTTGTGAAAGAAAAAATTAACAGCAAAAACTCGCGGTTTCTTTTGTGGCCCGAAAAGTTAAAAGATTATACAAAGTGGGCAAACTTCGATGTTTGGTACTGATTTTATCGCCGTTTTAAAAAGAAATAATATGAATTGGACTTCACAAAAACTTTTCGGATTTTACACATTCGATTTTGAACTCAATGACGACAAAAATTAAGTAATTTTTTGCTTACATTCAAGTCAAAAAGAAATTCGACAGCGTTTTGTTTTTATCTCCAACAAGTCCGTGAATTGCTCTTGCTAAATGCCCGTTAAAGTTTTGATGGCTTTCTCGTGTTTTTACTGCATTTCTAAAACACTAAGAGATGTGACAACGATCGCTTTTTTGGCTAGTTAATGGCCCATTAACTCTGGACTACTGAACAAACCTTTTACTTGAAAGCAATAAATTAAGTGTTAATTGGTATAATTATTACTTTCATCACAGTTCTGGTGCTATAGTCATCTTCTTACGTATTACTCTTGTCAATTCAAGCAGTAATTATGCCAAGATAAGGTACACTTATGTCAAGATCAATGCGTGTATAATTTCGATCAGCTTGTTAGCCCTTCGCGTTAAAACTGTAATTATACCAGCAATCAACTTCACTGGTATAACTCCAACAAGAAACTATTAAAATCAGGTTTAAAGCTCGAGCGATAGCAATTTAGAGCAAACTTGTACTAAAAATTAACACTGCAGTGAGAATTGATGTAGAAAAGAAACATTCTTACCTAAAAAAAATGTTATAACCACAATCATAACAAAAAAGAATGCTGCTTTCAACCCCATAGTTTTTTTGTAAAAAAATATGTGTAAAAAACTTAAGTATTTAAGTACTAAATCATAAAAGACAAGGGGTTGACACGATTACAATAAGTTACAATGAAGATAGGAGAAAACAAAAGAATTTCGGATATTCAACAAACAACAAAAAACTGGACGTTTTACGATATTCCCTAATTCGATCACCGCAGGGAGCATGCCATATAAAAAGTTTTGGAATAATACAATAAGTTTTATTTGAATATTATTTATATCAACTCTAGGAATACTTTGACACAAAGGTTTATTATCCAAACTTTTGCTATTTTTTTTTTCTCTTTTCTTTCAAGAAATAATTAATAAGAGACTACCGAACTAAATTAAAGTATTCAGTTATCAATACAGCTGTCATTTGTATAAAAAAATACAATTATCTTCTATAAGCAACAGACAGAACCAGAAATATTCTATGACCTAAGACCGAGATCCATAAACGTCACTTTGCATGTATTGCGACTAAGCGTTATTCCCGTCCCTGTCCCACAACTGTCAAACCACAAATACATAAATAGGGATCAAGTCTAAGTCAAAGACGTGCTAAGTAACGTTTATAGATCTCGGCTTAAAATTATGATTACTTAAACTTTAATGCTCAGACCTCAACCGCAAATTCTGATTACTCTCAATATTGTCCCCTCTCGTGGCGAAAGAAATTCATTCTCAGAGGTCTTTTCTTGGTAGATATAATAATAACTTCACTCATGGAAGCTCTTTAGATGCACTCAAAAAAAAAACTGATGAATATGATAAAAAATTGACGATTCTACTCATCACCGTTTCAAAAACCCACAACGTATATTTAATTATGTTAATCATACGTAGGTCTAAATGAGGTCAGTAATGACATGTGGAATATAATGTAAGTTGCCCTTTCGTTGCCTGTCATGGCGTCTCTTGGGGCTAGAGGCTTTTAATTAGGCGCCCATCAAAATGATGGAGGTATTGACTTTGACATTTCGACAATAATGCTTGCTTGAATGGCTATTGTTTTCATCCATTAACTGTTTGAGAGATCTATAGTTTAAAGTTTTCTTTCTCTAGCATTAAAGTTAAAGTTTTAAGCAAGAAGTTTACGTTTCTCGGGGTTTTATAAAGAAGATACGTTTAAAAGTAAATTTATGGTTAAACAGTCGCTAATCGTTTCTTAACTTTCAGCAACGTTTATGAATAAAGGGGCAATTGACAATACGGTTAAAGCTAAAATAGTTTAATTACGGAAAAAAAGTAGCTCGTTTAGTTAATTAGATACTCAAATAACCCATACTTATTAATATTATAACTGCGAAAGTGTGTCTGTCTGTCAGTCTGTTACCTCTTCACGCTTAAACCGCTGAACCGATTTAGATGAAATTTGCTAAAGAGATATTTTGAGTCCCGGGAAACGACATAGAATAGTTTTTATCCCGATATTCCCATGGGATCGACACTTATGCGGGCGAAACCGCGAGGCGCTGCTAGTATGAAATAATATGACATCATCATTCTCTTGCGCTTATCCCAATTTATTCGTTGTCAGTGCAACATGTCTTTTTCTTCCATACTTCTCTATTAGTCGTCATCTCGGTAGTCACTCCCTTTCTAGCCATAATTGTCATCTTTCACACAGTCCATCTTCGTTTGTTTGGTATTTGCCTACTATTATAGCCGTTAGACGTTCATACTCAAAACATACTTAAATACTACCTATAGAATTATCATTCCTTCTAAACAAATTAAGGTTCTGAATTATCAATATGCATACATTTGCAAGCGCCAGGTTACCCGATACCCAATACCAACCTACCTAATCCATTCTACATCTATTAAAAATAAATTACCAACTCTGCGCACAAAAGCAGTTTTTACACAAATCAGAGCCAATCTCTATAGTCTATACTTTATCGGGTGGCGCCAACAATACAGGCTGGTAACACAATATTGCACGATGTCTGTTCGATATTCGAACAGCTGCTACCTAACGGTATGTGACCGTTAGCGCGCACGGTCGGGAAATTCGCGATATTACTGGTTTTGTGGTGACGGCATTTTCGCTAGACATGTTTTACATGACAAATATTGACTTTATCGATTTTATTTAACTAACTGACCTGGTAAATGGTGTCCTGTCCTTTCAATAATTCATACAAACATCCAATATTTATATAAAATGGACGTTCAGTTTTACCCGAATTTGAACATTTTCCAAAATTTTTTTTCCACTTTTTATTTTCATTAAAAAAACATAATAAGTATAATGAAAATAGCCGATTCGTCCAGCCGTTTTCAAGTGATGCGCTCCAAGGAACTGAATTTAACTTTTATTTAAGTATAGTGATCATCTGCTTAGCCTTTTCCCAACTATGTTGGGGTCGGCTTCCACTCTAACCGGATGCAGCTGAAGACCAGTATTTTACATGGAGCGACTGCCTATCTGACCACCACAACCCAATTACTGGGTAATACGATACCCCTTGATAAGACTAGTTTGTCAGACTTTCGGGCTTCTGACTACCCGTAACGACTGTCAAAGATCCACGAACGACAGCCGGGACCAACGGCTTAACGTGCTTTCCGAGGCACGGAGGGGTCACGGTGTGTAAAGATGGTCCCATCTACAGACCAACCGCGGCAAGCTTAGCTTAACCTGATCTATCGAACTGCGGCTGTTATTATTTTTTAAGTATAGTATATTGTCGAAGTATGGAATTAAAACTGAAAACACTATGGCGAAGGAAAAATGTTGTAGAAACCAAGTTTTTAAAAGCTTAGAAAAGCTTTGTGGCTTAAAATTGATTGTAAAGTCTCACGTTATTGTTATAGGTAGTTGTTTGGCAGAAATAACAAAAGCCAATCAAATATAAAACAAAAAAAAACATAATGTCATATGACAACAGAGGGGCAATTCTCGTAATTTAAAGAACGTTTACAGTCCGATCTCAGTCTCAATCTGTCAAAAAATTTTGACATTTGTTTCTCGCCGAGTTGAAACTGAGACTAGATTTTAAACGTTTTAAATTCGAGATTTCATTGAATAAGACTTTCATGTGTTTACTGTTCTAAAATTACTAACTAACAATGAGCAGAGTATAAGATATTTTGTCTAGTATTGAGACATAACGACTTCGGTCAGAAAACAAGCAATTTCGCCTTTGTATTCCAAAACCATGACTTGAAAAGCCCACATTATATTCACTCAATCATACAATGTAGGTAGGTTGCACTTCAAAATGTCAAAATGTCAAAATACCCATAAAAGTATGAAATATTAATAATAACAAAATGTAACAATCACGCCTATAATTTTATTTTATTTGGGAAAATAAATGGTTACACATCACAATGATAGAATATAAAGTATAGAACTCAAAAGTAAAATGGGAGTATAAATATATATAACCAACTACCTACATTTTCCACATATTATAAAAATGTTAAACAAACACGAACGGCGTGCGATATGTCATGGATCAAACGAAATAGGGAGTTAAAGGAGGTCATTTCCAACGCTTCTAAATTAAGAAATAATTTTTAGCAACGCTTCAAATTTTTTGGAAATAAATTAATCGCTCTTGAAATTTAGTAGGTACCCAGAGCCGCAATAGGACTTTTGTAGTGCTATTACAATATCTAGTCATAATGCAACACCGTTTGTTATACATCGCATTTTTTTTAAATTAGTCCAATTGTAAAAGAACTTGGTAGTAAAGAAGATAACTCATGTCCAGGTGGGAGGTCTTCAGCGGGATTCGAGATGGAAAACTGTATTAACACATTGCCCGCGCTTGCGATTGCTAGACCAACGAGGGTCTTTGTCAGTTGCACGTCAAAATGTCAAAATAACCATAAAAGCATGAAATATTAATAATAATTTGTATTCATAACCATTCGTGCCCCAAAACTGAACTCCCCACAGTATTTAATGAAGACATAACTCGTAATGACGATTGTAATCAAAATGCGGCAGATGTCGACGCCATATTGTTTTTGACGTCGCATGTCATGAAAGTTTTTTTTTTAAGTTACACATGATTGAGCAAAGGAATGCCTTGTGCGGAAGCTGAAAATTACTTTTTAATGGTTGTAGCGTGGAACGAAAACGTGAGTCACAATCACGACATAATTATTTTGGCAGAAATCTCAATTTACTTATTTGTGTATTGACAGTAGTCCTTATATTTTTGCAGCTAACAACAAATTGGAAGGACTAATTTTTTATAAAAAGTGTAGTTGTACCAGCACCCGCTTTGTGTAACACACTATCAATCTCAATCTATCTAATCAACTTTATTTACTTTTTTGACTTAATCTCTTTATTACTTGACATTATATACAGACAATTAAAATTTTTCATCTCTTTATTAGTGGTTGTAATGGGAATCATATCACTAGGTTTTATTAGGTTTTTATTTTTTATTTATCCTTTTGATAGATTCTTATTTTGTAAATGTGAGGACTTTGTAGGCCTTGTAGACTTTAGATCTGGAGACCATTTTTTTATTTTATCAAGTACCTGATACTTGTTGACAGGCCTACGCTATCCTCCCATACCTACTGTAATTTGAAAATATTGTAAAAGACAATTATTTTTAAAAAGAGTAACCGTGGAGTTTCTTGCCGGTTCTTCTCCATAGGAAACGACCAATTGGAACCGTGCACCTAGCTTCTGACGTTTCATAAGTGCCCATGTAGGCTTATGTGAAATAAAATATTTTGATTTTGATTTTGAATCTAAATAATTTTGAAGGATATTGCTAATCCATTGCTACATAATATTAAAAAAATTGGTCTGCTCAACAGCGTAAATAACGCAATGATTGTTGTTGAACTGTCAAACTGAAAGCCATTGATACTGATAGCGTCTTACGCAATTACCCCGCAGTTTCGCTTCTCACCGTTCTTAGTATTGGTAATTGTAAGTCAGTTCAGCAATAAAAAGTCAGGCAGAAAAAAAGTTACGAATGAAAAAGGCTTCTATTCTAAAACTTCAATATTCATAACACAAGTCCTTAATCTGACCCACAAATCAAACCACACGAATTAAAATAAAAAGGAACTGATTAGCATATCTTCCTTCATTTTTGCATACAAACATTCTTTCCGAATGCTGTCCCACATTTTTTACGACTTATTGTTTTATCCATTGCCATTCATAACTTGCCATCAAAAGACATGGAAACATGTCGTCGAGGTATACTAAAAATGTTTCTTTGTAACTACTATGCATATAAAACTACGCCATTTTGTCTTTGATAGAATCTAACGGTTCCAAATGATGTTTGGCACGGACCATAGACATTAAATTGCAAGGAAGAGAGTTGTAATGCATCCTTTCATTCCATATAAGGATTTGTAGAATACCTTTAGAGAAGTCATTTCATTCAAAAGGTCCTTAATAGTGTCGAGAGAGGTTTCATTGAATTGGAGTCTTGTAGTTGTACTGAACAGAACAATCAATGGGTAGATTAAGCATATTGTTTTGTATGAAAAACTTTTCCTGTTTCTGATATTCTACACGACAAAGTATTTTTAGAAGACCATGAAAATTGGCGGAATTACCAGAGTGTTTAGAATTGCGGGAGTGGATTGGGATTGGGATTGGGATGGGACAAGAATTTCTTCTTAAACTGACTCGATTAAAGTACAATACCTAAGTATGAGTCTTATTTAGAGAAAAACTGCTAAAGAGGTGTTCACAATGACGGTCTTAGCGCTATACCGAAAGTTCCAGTGTTCCTACTGCTGGGACACAGGGCTCCTCTCTTTTGAGAGGGAAAGGACCGTAATCCACCATGCGGTTGGTAGATGTCACATGTCTTCGAATTTTTGGTTCTAGGACATGCCGGTTTCCACCCAATGTTTTCCTTCGCCGTTTTGAGAGCAGTGGTGCTGAAATAAACTGAGGGACTGGGTTTGAATCTACGACGTTAATCCACGTTCACCACTCAAAAAGTTGACATTTAATTCACTTCCAAATCTCTATGTGACTTACCATCTTACATCATCCAAGATAATAGAAACACATTTATTTCAAACCAACTTACCTACTTGGTCTTACCATAATCCTACAGAATTTCCCATATAAGTAAGTTATGTGGGTAGATGACTCATGGGGACCATTGTGGCTATGGTTTATGACGTCATAAAGACCATAGAGTCATAGAGGCTCAGTTGAGCCTATTGTTGTCTAAGATTGATAGAAGATTGTCATCTTGGATGAGATGATATTTAACTGTAGGAGTTTTATGGTGTGTGACAGTTTTGAAATAGATTCCACAGTTTTTAGGAAAAAGTGCTTCACAAATGATAACACACTAGTTATGTCAATAAATGATCGACTATAGAAAGGATGCCTATGTTCAGAGGTAAACTTCGTCAGGCTGAGTTGATTGATTGATAGAAAGGTTATCAATAAATTCTACCTCAAATAAGCTAAGAAAGCAAGCGATGTGCACAAATTGCACGCTTCAATACATTTCTGCAACATATTATTTTCTCACGGAATGTCTAGCACAGACGGCAGCACATCAAGCTACTAAAATCTTGTCAAATTTCTTTAATAGATTTTCAACTTTATCGCTAAAGCATAAGGTTCAAAGATGATTGGGAAAATTGGACAGTTTCGGGTAGCTTCATGTGCTGGCGTCTGTAAATTGTACTTACATTTTTTGTGAAATAAAGTGAGGATAGCAATAAATATATTTAGTGTATGTGCATCATGTCTTGACATAACCACAGACAGTTTTAGGCAGAGTAAACTTATGGCACGCGAACGTATTTTGCCATGTTTCCAATGCCACGTTTCCTATGTGCTTTTGTAAGCCGAATCCTATGGCTTTGCATGGTTCACAGATATTTCTAATATAATATTAAGTACGTATATTGTATACTAGCTTCTGCCCGCAACTTCGTCCGCGTGAAATTTCTTGTTCCCCCGACCCATCCCGTCGCATCTCATCGCCTGCCCGCACTATTATTTCGTTTTTGCTTAGCGTTCTTTCTGTCTTTTTTTCTTTTTGCTCGGCTCCTAAGAATCATAGCGTAATTTTAAATAGCCTATAGCCTTCCTCAAGAATTGGGCTATCAAATACAAAAAGATTTTTTCAAATCCGACTGGAAGTTTCAGAGATTACCCCCTACAAACAAACTTATAAATTTTACCTCTTTGTTATATTAGTATAGAAGATTCCGGCAAAATTCAAGACCTACGCACGACACATCCTGGAGTAAAGAAAATCTTTGGCACCAAAATTCTCTCCTACTTTTTCCATGTCTAGCGGGATGCGGGATAGTTAGTGTGTTACGTAATTATCGCGCTAAGCAATGGCTTTCATTTTGACAGTTCACTAACGTTCATTGCATTATTTACGTTGTTGCGCAGACATATTTTTGAACATATGAAGCAATGGATTAGCAACATCTTTCAAAAGTGTATTACGCAATTAGGGGGATGCTATGCTATATCTTACTAGCTATGTATTTGGTCGCTCCTAAAACTTACATAAACAAACGACCCCTGTAAAATGGGGTGACCAGGACTTACTGCTATTACAACCCCTGACATACATTACTGGTAATAAAAACCTCCGGCGGACATACAATTTCAGTTCTACCCCTCTTTCATAATAATCAATATGAAAGGTTTGATGTGAATTTGTTTTTGTTGATTAGTGTTTACAGAATGGGCCATGATAGTCGTATTTTACCTTTTTATATTTTTAAGGTTTTTAAAAGTTTACATTTTAGAAATTGTAATTCATTATTTTATTATTATTTATACATAGAGAACTATTTTGTTCTTAAGAACTGAACAGAAAAAAATCTTTGATAATATTTTATGAAAAAATAATCTTCATTAAATTCTAGACTTTGTGTTTGTTCGTGATAATGGCTATTTTTACCAATTTTACACGAAAATCTGATGCTTTTAACAAAACAAGCTTCATGTTTCTTTCAGAAATTTTAAATAACTGACTAAAACAAATAGTACTCCTGAAATAGCCATAAATTTATCTCACCCAAAATAAACTGCTTACTTCAAAGATTCCTACACATTTCAGCAAAATTCTTTCACAAGCACAATATATGCAACTATTTCTCCATTTTCCTTTAGTTTTCAGGGGTGGTTTCCTAAACCCCCACGTTTGACGGCGGCGCCGCCATGACGCGCCGCGTTGGTATGGCAACCAGCCTTGTTTGGGTAGGCAGTACTTAAGTAATATGAACTTATTTTTGGGACACCATCCATCATGCAATATGATTTATGTGCAGTAACGTTTTTAATTATTTATGTTATGATTGAATGAGGACATTTTTTTTTTGTTGTTACAACGGGAAAAAAGTCCAATGAAATCCAAAAAAATTTTTTTTTTGATCATTAGATTTTGAGTAATTCGTCATGGCAAGCTTCCGAAGTTCCGTACTTCGCGATGATGAACATTCTAAATTAAGTAATTCGTCATAGCGTACCTTCGAACTCACATAATTCGTATTTGTAAACTTTCTGAATACAGTACATCGATATCTCGAATAGAATACTCTTTATTATGTACACCATATAAATTACAGACATAAATATAGAAACTGTACAAAGGGTGACACAATGGGCGGTCTTATCGCTAAAAGCGATTTTTTATAGACAATCTTTGGATGGATTAAAAAGGGGAAGGACAGACAAATTCTGTAGGTAGTCTGTGGTGTACCATTTACATAATACAACAAATACATACATAAAGTATATTATACTAATCTAAATAACATACATATAATAATAAACATGAAACAGGAGCAAAGAAAATAAATATAATGATGATGTTTGTAGACGGGTTTTTTTGTTTACAATTTTACTCGCCAAACTTTCTAGTTTGATGGCGAGAAGCGCCTGTTAGATACACATGATACACATAATATAGTAAAAACTAACGTTTTTATGTAAAAATAACGTTTGTATAAAGACGTAAACGAACCAAAATGAAGCGGTAAGGGTCTTAGCAGTCAGTAATCTGTAGTTTCTGCTTACCCCTGTGGGATAAAGGCGTGAGTTTATGCATGTATGTATGTATTAGGCCAAAGTGTATTCCTCACCACACCACAAACCATGGTCACCCTACATTTGCACTCATATTTCGGGTGTCCAGAGAAAGTATGCCACGCGTGTTTGTTCACGTCTACAGGATGTGTCTGTTAGTGTGCTGCTAATGTTAATTACTTTCTTTTGCGCTGTTTTACATCATCCTGTGTGTGGTTTGTGTTGTGCTAAATTGTGTTTATACGATTTGTCTCGAATTGGAAATAGATCTATGTCTAGAATCCTGACTAATCCACATACTATAATTATAAATGAGAAAGTGTCTGTCTGTTACCTCTTCACGCACCGCTGAACTGATTTAGATGAAATTTGGTACAGAGATAGTTTGAGTCCCGGGAAAGGACATAGGATAGTTTTTATCCCGATATTCCCACAGGATCGACACTTGTGCGGGTGAAACCGCGGGGCGCTGCTAGTGAGTGTTGTCATAAAGGAGACAAGACGCCTTTGGCTGCCTCGTCTTATCTAGTGGTCGCTATTGCGACTGTGAGCATGGAGCCCTAGGTTCAATTTCCAGGTCCGGTAAACTGTTATTATATTCTTTCATCAGGAATTTCCCAGGGCTCGAGAATTGTGACCAGCTTATAGCAATAGCCTCGCCCTATAACATGGGACTTAAAGACCACTGACAATATTAGTGTGCTATACAAGTATACCCTGCTTACCCTTTTGGGAAAAGCAAGCGGTTATAATGTTCAAATTCGATTTTTTTTTTAATTTAGAAAGCACCCACTGATCAAAATTTAGAGGAGAGACGACCTTTCACTACCGCACTTGATCATGTGAAGAGTGATTGATTACTTAGATATTTAAATATCGAATCAATAATATGACGGCACGGTTGGCGCAGTGGCTGCTGTGCTGCGTGTCGCGGGTTCGATTCCCGCACGGAACAAAAATTTGTATGACCTACAAGTAGTTGTTCCGGGTCTGGCTGTTTGTGTATGTGAGTTTAAATGTTTGTAAACGCACCCACAATACAGGAGAAATTCCTAGTGTGGGACAACGTTTTATAAAATAAAAATAAAAATTTATTTCACATCCAAAGAATGTCGACGGAAAGTCTTAAAAACATAATTACAAGCTAAGTGTGCCGAAGGAGAGCGTAGTATGTAAAAATCGAAGTTACACGAATTGCATGCATAAAATATTTAAAAGGGCATCGTGAAATGGAAGCTTATTAGTCGAATCGGACGAAATTACTCGCCCGAAACGGGCGAATCGTCTCTCATCTTTTAATTTTTTTTTTTTTTCTATAGGCGACTCGCACGAATGTAATTTTTTGTGGGCGAGTCGACAACTCCAGAAATATGTATGAGGCAATTGGCACATTTTGAATTTTAAGCAATGAACTCAAGAAAAAAGTACACGTTTTATAATATTTTAACCCTTATCTCTTCTGTGCGCTAGTGTCATTTTTCTTCTATTTTTTCTTTAAAAAAAAATATGATTAACGTGTAAAAATGTTGTGCAAACCTACATACAAAATAAAATCATTTAGGTATCATTTACACGGCCCACGGCTGTCAAAATTCAATTAAAATCAATCGGATTACTGGTAGATGTTGTGAAATCGATAAACAAGACATTTTTCACATGCAAAAGACATCACATCATACGTTCGAAGAATAGAGGACATTTGCCAAATAACTTCATTTAAAATTCAAGGCCACATCTCAACGTCAAAAAAATAAAACCACAAACCGAAAAAATTCAAGAATAAAAATCTAAATTTCTGAGAATAAAAATCGAAATGACTCCATTGTTACCGCCACCTGTAGACAGAGTATTCTATAGACTCATGGTATCCGTGTCACCGAAAGGGACAAAAAATTCCGGCAATCTTCATCTTATTATAATTTTTACAGCTTATTACACTGCACCTTACCATTGTCACAGTTGCGCAAATGTACTATTATTGAATTATGCACGAAAAAGATCTTATTTTCCGTTTAATCGCGGTGTAGTTTTTATTATTTCATTCATAAACGTCAAACTTGTTGTCCACATTGATGTGCTTAGCTGACACGCAGTAAGGGACAGAAATATTCTTACTCTGTCTCTTTTCTTTGCTAGTTACGACGCCGCCACCACTAGAAGTGGCATAAGTCTGACGTTTGGAATATTTTCACGTAGACACGACATTGTCGATTCATGCTTGCTTTGATCTACAAGTATGTATGGTGATTATAAGGCTTGTGAGAGTGACAAGCTATGCTATAGTTACAAAGAGGCTAGTTGTGCAAATAATTAGCTCTTAGATGATTTTAAATTAGGTGATTCTAATTTTAAAGCCTTTTATTTAGATGTTTGTTTTCTACGTAAAATATTCTGAAATATTCCATATTGATTTTTTTTTATCGCTAAAAGCGATCTTTAAAGACTTAAAAGATCGCTTTTAGCGATAAGGCCGCCCATTGTGTCACCCTTTGTAAACTTTCTACATTAAATTTATATCTGTAATTTATATGGTGTACAGACCTAGACGCCAGCACATCAAGCTACTACAATATGTCTTTCTTTAATAGATTTTCAACTTTATCTCTACAGCATAAGATTCACATAGGGGTGGTCCCAGTTCCTGTTAAAAGACCAATTCCGGAACCCCCCCCGTGCAACGCCTGTAAGGCACATCCCTGGGGAGACTGTAAAGGGGCCTCCCCTGAGCCTCGTTATGCACGGCAGCACGTGACCACTGTGCCACCAGCTTCCCTGGGGTCACTTGGTGAGCGCTATCCGCTCACCCCCCACTCTGTGCGCCCGCGACCCCAAAGGTCCACCTACCTAGTTTGGTAAGCGGGTTTCGGCGTATTAGGCGCCAAGGCGGTTGCCACCCCGACGCCTTCTTCTCCGAGCAGGATCAGCCCTCTGCCGATCCCACTCAGCGGCTTCCTTCTTGCCCATCACGGTCTCACAGAAGGAGGCTACTACCTTCCAATTCTCTGTCTCTGCCAGCATAGCCGTCACTACTGCCGGCAGGGACTGGTCTCGCCCGATCCTGGCAACCATGACCTGCCGCTCGGAGGCCCACGCAGGGCATTCCTCGAGCGTGTGTTGTGCGGAATCCAAGCCTGGGAGAGGCCTATGTCACGGTAACATTACAGTGCCTATGTCCAGCAGCGGACCGCGACAGGCTGAGTTGACTGATTGAAGCGTACCTAAGGGACTACTAAACGTAGCTTTGTAAATTAAATAGCTTCACCATAGCTCTTCTACCACAGTATGCAACATACCTTAACGGTTAAACTTCTCCTACATAAATAGTTAAAAGTTCTCAAAAATTCTCAGTACCTCGCATTTAGTTAAAGTTGGCGTGATGTGTGTTAGTTATTCAGTTATTTTGAGACCAGATAACGTTATTGGCGTCGTGTGATGAATAGGTAATAGATAAACGGGTTTTATTAGTCAGTAATGTAATGTCTTTGATCTATGGTCAAATCGCTGGTTGTATAGAAATTGCAGGAAATTAGGGATTTTTTGCCATTTTAGTTTTTTGTGTATGGCCCGAAGGTTTTATTTATTTATAGTAGGTATATACTTTATTTGTACACCACAAAAATAAATACTTAACATTAAAAAACCAGCAGGAACGAAGTTCAAAATAAAAATCCAAAATGGCGGCTGCGAAAATTTCAAAACGGCGAAATTTTTATATTTTTGCAGCCGCCACCTTGGATTTTCATTTTGACCTCACTATCGGCTTCAGCGCCCTCGAAAACCATGAAAACTATATCTCTGTCTATTTCTATTCCGTACCTAGATGAATTTTTCCATAACGCTTTTTCGTTACGTGACAATTTTTCCCATTTTACTCCTACCGCTCCAAAAATACATCAAACACTACACAAAATATACAATGGGCAGCCTTATCGCTTTCTGCAATCTCTTCCAGGCAACCTTGGAATGGACAGTGATGGTGAATGGATGAATGGTTTTGATACTTACTGCTTTTGCTGCTCAAGGAGGTACAAGCTGGGTTTAAAACCAACCATTCAATCTAATTTTTTTTTTTTCAGTTAACCTACATAATTATGATGTCCCACTGCTGGGCAATGGTCTCCCTCATAATTTTCCATTCCTACTTACGTGACTTTTAATTTTTATATTATTATTTGGTAGTTTAATCGTAATATTTTTGCTGAGCCTAGATCTTTTTTTTAACTGTAACGGGGAAATGATTTTGTACAGACGCCAGCTTAACAAGCTACCCGAAACTGTAAAATTTTCCCAATCAACATTGAACCTTATGCTTTAGCGATAAAGTTGAATCTCTATTAAAGAAATTCGACAGATTGTAGTAGCTTGATTGACCTACACTTTTGCCTTACCTTCCGGGGAGTATCGGCGTGATGGTATGTCACCAAAGGTTATAATTATGCAAATTAAATCACAGACTAACAGTTCAAGTAGTATTTGTCAAAAACAGCGGGAATTAAGTGAGGAATTAATGTAAATGATGTTAGTCTGTTTGTTAAAGTAATTTGTTAGTCTAATGGGTGCGGCTTCTGATGTAATTTTGTTTGTTGTGACAATAACTAAGGAAGCATGCATTCGTAATTAGAAAAATACTGCCGTTGTCAAGCTTAATTTATGATAATGTGACAAAAAAAATATGTGATTTTTTTCAAGTAAAGGGTAATTCCCCGTTAAGTAAGATAAGTGTAGTCTAAATAGGTAGGTACAGTCAACAAAAGAGATAAGTGCGCAGGTCGTCGGATATACAAAATTATTTTTAGTATATGCGAAACCCGAAACACGTGTCTAGTATTTTTATAAAAAGAATCTGTGTTCAAAATTTCAAAACTGTATCACGATAAATCGCAAAGTTAAAAGCTTGTTGAGTTACCTGTTTGTCCGTACAAAAACATGCTCACCCGCGCCGCGCCGTATTGCGCTCATTGATAATAGTACCTAGGTATCTAGCCGTTCGGCGTGGAGATTGGTTTTGAGGTACGGAACCCAAAATACTAGAAAAAAACCATAATAGTTATGTTAATGGCCACTAAACGGCGATTTGCATACCAATCGATCATTGTAACTCAACCCAGTGATGCGAGACCGAATCGATTGTTGAAATCGATTCAAGTGACGCGTCATCCTGGTGAGTGAGTTTCAATGATCACCGCTATTTTTATATTCAACTAAATGGGTATAATAGAAAAATAGACACATAAAAACAAAGTACAATGGATGGTTCCAATGGATGATGGTGGTTCCTTGCTTAAAAGGAGATCTCCAAAAATACGTATGCTCATTGTAATTGAAATAAACTTTTTTTTTATTTTTTTTTTTATGGTTTGTTACGTTTCCATTTTGATTAATAACATATCGATACGCGTGTGATTTCAGAGAGGGCTGGCAGAAGTGTTTGAAAGGCCAAAAAATCTATGTCATTATCCATTTTGTCACATCACACTAATATTATAAAGGCGAAAGGTTGTGTGTACTTTTTATCCCGATATTCACACGGGATCGAAACTTATGCGGGTGAAACCGCGGGGCGTAGCTAGTGAAAAATAATAATAATAATCCTTCCATACCGTTTTCGGCTACGGCGACCGTTTCATCAAATAAAAAAGAAAAATAATAGTGAAAAAAATAAAGTCGTTCCGACAATTTCTATGCGATATGTTCGAATCATAGGTTTTAAATCAAATACGCAGACCCTTTGGCCTCAATGCCAATTTGATAGGTACCTATCTACAAGCCTAGTAGATACCTATCTATGTATTCTTATTTGCCTGGCTAGTAGAGTAGGTAAGAAGGTTCGTAAGTGCTAAGATCGAGATATTAACCTTTTGACTGCCACAGTCATGCATAGATGACAAAACAAAATGTGCCCAGCCCGCCACGGTTCGACTACCTACATGACAGACTTTGACGCCGAGGGCACGTTTTTGATTTTATGACGTGTGGCGGTCAAAAGGTTAAATATGAAACGTCACTCCAAAAGAAAACTAATTTCCGTGACCAAAAATGTCTCAAATTTTGTCGATTTCATATCGTCGTGACACAAGTCTTGTCACAGATAAGTGCAAGCTTGCTAAACCAGTTTATACTTGGGACGCCATTTGCCATTTCTCATACCTACGTACAGTCAACAAAGGAGTTAAGTATACAGGAGCGTCGGATATTGTTGAAGTTTACTAAGAAACCGATGGATATTCTCGAATAAAATTTTAGTTTATTAATAGAAAACAAACAGCTCATTTATTAAATTAAATTTCAGTCCAGAACATCCATCGGTTTCTTAGTAAACTTCAACTATATCCGACGCTCCTGTATACTTAACTCCTTTGTTGACTGTACGTTGTATAACATAGGTAGTTTACTATAAGTAGAGGTCAGTGTCATATCAGTTACATGGCAAGGTGAAAAGGACACTAATATGCATTAGCACCTCTGACCCACGATATTATGGCGCCACGGCGTTTAATTACAATAATAATATGTCGTTTAGAGATAAGCTAATGACTTTATATGCAACTAAGTCGATAGAAAATGTATTCCGATGTTTTCATATCCAATGCGTATGTACACATTCAGCCTAAATATTGGATCGAGCTTAGACTGACCCCATATTGACAGTTGAGTCGCCTGTAGTGCTTCCAATCTTTTATGAATAATCTAGCTGTCAAACCTTACCTATATCACCAGCCAATTAAATTAATTGACAGCCTATTTGAATTTTCGCTTTCAATAACCACGAATAATTTACAGGAGCAACGAGTAACTAACTTAAAATTGTAATTAATAACGAACTATCATAAACAAAAGTAACAAATAAATCAAACACAAATTAAAACTACCAAAAACTACGTGTTAGGTACTTATTTAGAATGAGTTATAGTATAAAAATATAGTAAAAAAACTGAACGCATCGGAAGTGGACCATAAATCTTTTGACGTTTGGACAAAAAAGCGCGCGCTTCGAAACAAAGATGGCCGCCGAATTTGAATGAATTCTCATCACGCGACAATCGTTTGTTTTTAATTGTTACACCTTTTGAAATATAGCACTTTTCCTGTATTTTTGATTTGTAAAGAGAGCTATGACACTATTATCAACATCAAGTAATTTTAGTGTAAACTCTATTGTTTACGAATAAGTTACACTGCTTTTGTTTATATGGGTTCATTGAACCCTCCTAACTACGTTTTCAAGAGCTCTTGACTTAAACGTCAGTTGTGTATTTTTTTTTACAAAAAATCTTAAACAATAAAATTGCAGTTTTTAGGGTACCCCTAAGTGGTGGTAATTTAACACAAAGAAAGTGTAATAAACCATACAAAAAAAAAAAAAAATGTTTGCATGCCATAGTTTAGATTTTAGTGGGTCTAGTGACGTCTAGTCATTGACATATATATTACTAGCGTAAGGACCGGGCTAACGGCGCGACTAAATGGCACCAACGTGCTGGCCCTAAAATGACGGTTTTAGGGCCAGCGCGACTCAGTTGACAGTCGTGCGCGCGAACTTCGAACTTCGAACGAAGAACTTCTATGTGAAATGTTCAGACGGGCGTATCCTTACTTTTGAAATCATTGCGTCTAGTGTTTTGATTTACAACCAGTGTCATGACGTGCAGACGTCGACTATTTCTGCTGTGTGCTCGTGATTATAGATATATTTTGTTTTTATTTTTCCTTATTATTAGAGTTAATTATCTTTTTAACCCACTTAAAAACAGGAGGAGGTTCTCAATGCGACTGTATGTTTTTTTTTTGTATGTTTGTAACGCGATATCTCCGGCAATTGTAAATCGATTAAAAAAAAACTTTTTTTAATGGATACGGTATGCCTCAGGGGTGGTTCCATTTAAATCTTATTAACTTTGCTTTGTTAGTTTTTGAGTTAGCTTCAATAATACTTATTTTTGCCACTTAGTTTATAGGTACTGATGTTAAATTAACTTCCTGTCACAAATGAAAAGGGAGAGGGAGGCATTTGCCCTGCAGTGAAACAATACAGGCTAGTTAGATTTGTCAATTAACAGTAAGACTTTCAAACCATGCTTTGTCCTACCTACCTCACTAAATCTAAGGCGAATACTACAAGCAGGTACCAAAACCCACTAAATCAAAGCAGACATAAGCAATTAACAATAACAAAAGTGAACTGAACCAAGTGAAACTCCTTATTAATCACTAAACAAAGCTAATAAGCTAATACGCACTTTCACTGAGTTGCATTAAGGGGGAAGCTCTAAGGTGGCCCGCGAAATTCAAATTTTCTTACGTTTTTTGCAATTTGCTGGTCAGTATTAAGTTGTACGATGATTAAAATATGATTCGCGGTCGTAACAAATATGTATTTACAGAATAGGCTATTTGACAATGTAAAAAATAAGGTCATAATTATTGACACTCGTATAGATTATCGCTTTTAAAATCGATTTGCATTAATTTTACTACAAAACAATGTATTATTTATTAAAAAAATCCCGAAAAAACTTCATCTTTTTAAATCTGGCGCCACGTAATCGAAAACGGTCTGGATTGGCTGAACTTATGATGACGTTATGATATAGTCAATTTCTGTCTATCGTTGACAGAACAGATGACTTTTGTCTAGTATCTCGACCGTGTGGTATTTCTTTTGGATTCCCCTGATTTCTGGAGATTCCGCAGGTTCTTAATAAAAACAAACTGTTCGTTTCAACCATTTATTGGATCTACCTTCTTCCATAGATTACATAGGTCGCGTTCCGAATTAGCTAGTCCTGTCAAAATCAGGGTGCGTTCGAGTTTAATATAATTACACAATCTATAACAGTTTCAAGGTTTGTTTACGTGTCTTTTGACGTCACGACGCCATATTGTTAAAGATAGCGTTTTGGCGGCTTATTTAAACAGTACATTTTTATTTACTATTTTCTAAAAGAAATACATTGTGCAATTTGAAGTAATAGGTTTTTGTGGGCTCGTTAGACACCATTAAATAATCTGAGATGTTTATCAGAAACCAGTCAAATAGCCTATTATAATCATTAAAGTCATCAACACAACTCTCTAAGACCATGTCATTCTTGGGGATTACATGGTCTTAGAGAGTTGTGTTGATGACTTTAATGATTATAATTCTGTAAATACATATATGTTACGGCCGCGAATCATATTTCAATCATCGTACAACTTAATACTGACCAGCAAATTGCAAAAAACCTAAAAAAAATTGAATTTCGCGGGCTACCCTGGCGCTTTCACCTTAACTGGATGTTTAAAAGACGCATGCGTCAAAAATTGCGCTAACGGGCGAGTAACCGACCAATACGACCGACGTAACTTGGCGGGCCTGAACTTCGCGCAGAAGGCTGCGCACGAACGTTTTTTAGGAACCAAATGGTGGCATGAGGCGAGTGTGAGTGAGAGAACATGCGCGAAAGTTCGCAAAGGCCATAACTCAGGCCCGCCCGCCAAGTTACGTCGGTCGTATTGTAAGTAGGTATTAAATCTGAGGACTGTTTTGGTCATCAAAGATCATCAAAGGTTAATGCTTTGCAATTATCTATTACTGAAAAGATGACTGTGGTTTTGTGGGACGAATAAATCAACACAAAAAAACGGGCCAAGTGCGAGTCGGACTCGTACCTACACGAAGGGTTCCGTTCCAGCGCCGTCTAATATTTAACACATTTTTTTTTTATTAAAACACGTTATGTTAATTTTTATTTAACTTTTTTTTTTTTTATTATACTAGAATCAATTCTATTTTATTTACTGGAATTTTTGACGTTCGAAAGTGCCTTTAATGTGCCTATTTGAAATAAATGATTTAACTTTGAATTATTTGTTGTTATAGTTATAGCGACAATAGAAATACACATTCTGTGAAAACTTCTCTACCTATTACGGTTCATGAGATACAACCCGCTGATAGACAGACGACAGATGGACTGAAGCCTAGTACCTAATAGGGTTCCATAGCTCCCTTTAGGTACGAAACCCAAATTAGCTTACAAATTAAATGAAATTATCAGCAGCCAATCGCATCACTTGACTTGCGTTTAATTTTGACGCTTCGTTAATTTTTTTCCAAAATCCTGGCGTCAATCTGTTAGAGAGACAATAAAGTCACGGAATTTTAGAAAGCTTCCAGTGGCGAAGGTTCCATACAACTCGATTTCTACCGGCTTCCCTTTGAAAAATGGCGCAGTCAGTATACTATAGACAAAAATAATATACAATGACATAATCAGCCTATAATGTTCCCACTGTTGAGACACGGGCCTCCTCTCTGTGAGAGGGAGTGGGCCGTAATCCACCACGCGGGCCCAGTGCGGGTTGGTAGATGTCACATGTCTTCGAATTTTTGGTTCTAGGACATGCCGGTTTCCTCACGATGTTTTCCTTCACCGTTTTGAGAGCAGTGGTGATGATATAATTTACACAAAGTAAATTATATCATTGCCTATCTGAGTTCGAACTTACACACTTGGCCACCACTGCTCAAATAATATAATCATTATTAAACATATTTACTCCCGCTTACCTCTTACAAAAATTTACCCTTCGCTACTGAAAGCTGCCACATACTCCGGACTCATGACTGGTCCATATTATGGGAAGTTCACAGCTGTTCTAAGTGTTAATTGAGTTTACGTCAATTACGATACGATTTTTGATGTTTGTGAGATGAGCCGATTGTTACTATTTCTAATTAGCGCTTTCGGTTTCTTTAGCGTAAATGTAGATTTACAACCTACTCATACTATGCGAGAGCAGTGGTAACGACCCCAACTTTGACACCTGTCAAGCAAGACGACACATCAAAATTTTCCGTTTTTACAATTTTAATGTATTTTGAAAAATTCGTTGAGTCTCAAAAAATCGCAAAGAATGTGCCCAATTGGAATGGAGTAATGGAACTGTGGAGTTAACGCTGTGTGAGCATGCGTGTTCCATCGCCGCCCGTTCGATGTCCACCGCGCACAGGATGGATGGAAAGCAGCCATTGAATTATATATTAAAGCAGCACATGAAGTAATTTTTCGCTCCGCCTGGTGTAATTGCTGTAAGGCGTACCAGTAGGAGGATAATTAAATAAATAAATAAATAAAATAAATAAATAAACTTAACGAGTTGTAGGTCGTCGGTTCGTACCCAAACAGGCGCTTTACTTTGTCTAAATTATTTCATCACCACTGCTTTCAAAACGGTGAGGAAACCGGCATGTCCTAGAACCAAAAATTCGTTGACGTGTGTGACATCTACCAACCCGCACTGGGCCTGCGCGGTCGCGTGGTAGATTATTTATTTATTTATTTTAGCATAAGCATTTACTACTCTTTAGCACAAGGGATCCTAGTAAAAACTCTTATTAATAATGGAGAAGGAAATAACACAAAAAGACTTGAACAGGGTGAAGATAGTCCAAGTGAAAACTTCTTTAGGCGCGCTGGGTTTTTTTTGAGATGGGGAAATACCATTGAACTCGCGAAACCGCGCGTGTTTTGTTTATAAGACGATTAAAAAAAATACCCGCATCGGATGTGTTCGGCTGTCCTCGGGATGTACTCGGTTTTAATGTATATCCGATATGTCAGTGAGTGATGGCAAAGTATTCTGTTTGTGTTTTGTTTTCGCTTCTTTCGGCACTTCCGGACTGTGCCACTGTTTTCTTTTTTTAAGGATTATACTCCTTGCACACTCTCCATCCTTCTACTTATCTTCACTTTAAGCTACCTTAAACATGGATTTTCCCCTACCAACCCTTTCCCAGGATAATGCCAGATCATAATTCAAAAATGCAGGAAGAGAAACAGTGGTACACTTTACTATAATTATAAGACAACATTGACACATCCTAAGCAGTAAATAAAATAAAACTGTCAACTTTAATTACCTATACTTACCTAAGCTCACCATACATGGGTTTATGACACACGACTAAGAAAATAAACACTATGTATGTAAGACTTGTGTGTGTGACTCCATGTTTTATGACTCAGGCGCATCTGAACGCGGAACTAAACGTTCAATAAGCTCTATTGGAGTTGATTTGCTATACTTTAGTGAGTGTCGCGGGCGCACGTATCAGGTTTAATGTTGCAGACTTACGAGTGAGCTTTTATGGCTAAACAATTTCAATATGAAAACATGTGCGCAAATCGTGTAATATTATTATAATAATTATTTTTACTACTAGTCATCCAGACCGTATTTCGGCCGGGTTAGGGGGCAACTCGTCCACCTCGAAACTGGGACCAGGGACCAATTCCACCTTTTCTTATTTGATTAGGGGGCAACTCGTCCCACTTCGAAACCGGGACCAGGGACCACCTCCACCTTGCCATGGCGACCAATCTCAACGGAGACTAGCCTTCGACGCGGGAGATAATATAGACATTACAGTGAACAAGTGTGTGCGCAGACACAGGTACACTCTCTCTTCCCTCACTGGTATTTCTTTACCAATACAATATTGGAACTTTGGAAGTGAATCAATATTGATCAAAATTTTGTTATTTTCATAATAGGGCCATCTTTCAATGCGGAATACCGCATAATTTGTGTTTAGCTTTTATGATGTGATGAATATTAATTGTCTGCCCTATTTTATCCTCGAAATTTCTAAACATACTTAAACAAATCACCAAATACAGCCCGATTCCAACTTTATGGCGGCTCGGTACATGAGGCGAGTCACCGCGCAGTAACAAATTCACGTGTCAACGGGGGCGAGGGGTGAGGTACTGCGCAACGAGTAACGCACTTCAGGGCCTTCAGACCCGCCATAAAGTTTGAATCAGACATTATCTCCTCTTCAGAACAACTTATTTAAATGTTACTTATTTTACCTGCATTTGTAGGCAGTCCAGCAGTAGACTATATGCCGTACTTGGTGGAATAATTGATCGTCATTTACCTGCAACAAAAAACAAAACAATAATTTAAAAAACGCACATTAAAGTTAATGAAACTTCACACCTTATACTCTAGCATTAATTTCCTCAGACCAGGTTTTACTCCAGTTAAAAGGAACTGGTCACACCCGTTAATGAGAACCGCCGGGCCCTTAATCCGTTAGGTAAATTACACACTGAGGCATCGTAGTTTAGCACCCACGGGTTTAAACGTGAGAAAATGTCCCTAGGTACTATAAAATTGAATTAAAGCTATTCCTAGTGGTAGCAAGCGAAATATTGGGAGGATTTAGAGTCAAAATCAAATTATTTATTTCAATTAGATTCCTAAATCAGCACCCTAATTGCGTAACACACTATCAATCTCAATCTGAATAATTTTGAAGGATATTGCTAATCCATTGCTTCGTATGTTCGAAAAATTTGTCTGCTCAACAACGTAAATAACGCAATGAATGTTGTTGAACTGTCAAAATGAAAGCCTTGCTACTGTCAGTGTGTTACGCAATCACCCCGCTAAACTAATTTTATGAAGAGATTTTTTTTTGTATTTTGTGTTACAAGCTTTCACGCCAAAATGGCTGAATGGATTTGGATGAAATTTGGCACATGGGAACCATGACCTGGTCAATTTTTATTCCGATATTACCATGGGATCGAGATTTACGCGGGTGAAATCGCGGGGCGCAGCTAGTTATCAATAAACACAAATTACATGACATTTTTGACAATACATTACTAATTTAGACAAATGAACACTTCTTTCAGCTTTCATAAAGGTTGCAAAACCCAACCAAACCCTGCCAATGGAAACTAGTCACAAATATTGACTAATTCGTTCCACACTGACCTTCATAGACACAGGTAAACAAATAGACTAGGCATATTGACCAAGTGCACGGTCTGCAGAAACAATTGCCGTCGACAAATGTTTGTGCAGCACTACTATGTGTGACAATTAGATTGATTTGCTAGAACTGTTTTGCTGACTGTATTCATTATGATACCATAGACTGACGATACTCCCTAGGTATTTAAAATTTTCAATCAGTTATATAACAATTTAGAAAGATTCTAGCATGCAAATGAAAGAATTATACGCTCGAATACTTGTACAAATCATTAAAACGTCATCAATACATAATTATAAATTAAAGTCGCTTTTCGCATCTGTGTGACCGCATCGTTTTTCTAAAATACGCAACGGATTTTGATGCGATTTTCATCATAATTTAGATAATGTATTCGGAAAGTTTAGGTGTAATACTAATACAGCAATATTAAACTGACATTTAATAAGGAAGTCACGAAGTTTTGTCATGTCGTAAAAACTTTGCGAAGATTTTAATAAAAACAAAATACTCGCATTCCAATTTTAAAACTGATGGTCTCAATTGCAAATGGCGGTCGAAGTTACTCTAGCACCGTAGACAATGACTCAAATAGACGCATTTATTTCCACTTGCAACACTAAAATGGCAAATAAATTGAGCAAATTCAATTGCCACGAATTGCCATGGGGGATGTGACCCGTGTCACTTTTCAATTTAGACATATTTGACCTACCCTAACACTTGGTTTAAATTGGCAAGCCCGCAGATTGAAATATATACCAGGCAATCATTTTAATATATTGGCCAGGGGGATAAATGAAGACATTTATTTTGCTAATATTTGCGCTTTATTTAAATGTAATTAAATAAATACCTAATGGATTGCAGATAAATTACCTACCTATTCGACAAATAGGTAGGTAATTTATCAAAAAAAATCAAATCAATCAATCAATTTATCAAATGCAAGTATGATTAAGCTACGCAAGCCGCAGTCGGTTCTTGGATGAGTTAATATCATCATTACATATGGAGACCCCTCCGTGACTGGGAAAGCCGGCTGTCATTATTAGATCATTGACAGTCGTTACGGGTAGTCAGAAGCCCAAAAGTCTGACTACCAGTCTTACTAAGGGGATATCGTGTTACCTAGTAACTGGGTTGTGGAAGTCGTATAGGCAGTCGCTGCATGTAAAATACTGGTATTTAGCTGCATGTGGTTAGTCTAGAAGCCGACCCCAACATAGTTGGGCTAGGCAGATCTGACCTATTTGGCGAATTTCAATGGTTCTTTCTGGTAAAAAAAGGCTACCAAAAATAAATTAAATAAAAAGGGTTGGTATCGTAACAAAACGAACAAACTAAAAAGTAATTAATCTAAACAAGTTAGATCAATCAATCAATCTTTGAATCATTCATTCGATTAATTGGTCGTAAATTAGAACTCTTGTCACACCTATAACAGGAAGATTGACAATTACTTAGTTAATAACCTCCTAGAGTAACGTTGTTTACTTCAGGAGAGTAATATATAAAATAATATTTATATCGGATAAGCAGCATCCATATGGATTAGAAAACAAAAAAATAATTTATAGATACCTATGTTAGTAAACTTACTATAGATCTATTTGGAAACAAGGCAGTTCGAAATACATCTTCGAACAGCATCACCTAATAACGGAGACTCGCACCTCCCTGCTATGGTCTTCAGGATGGAGTTGGAGAGTCTTAGGTCAACTGGACCCACTCGGAACTGGTCCCGCGGGTCCAGTTAACGTAATCATTTATTTTATGTATTTTTATTGGTTAACTGGATCCACATTCAAACTTAGAAGAACATTAATGTATCTATTGTTTAAAGCTACCCGTGGATACCCCGCGCTCTGCAGAGCAAAGAGGCAGATTTCTGTCTGACGATCTGACGATTCCTGTCTGATTTCTAATAATAATGATTTCTAATGATTTCCAGTAATATAGTGTTTATTTTATGTAAAGAGGTACTGGTGAATAAATTAATGATTAATATTCATGAGGAATGAAACACGTGTTTAACTTGACAAGTTATGAAATAACTAAGTTAAATTATGTAGCCATATTTTGTAACTAGCTTCTGGTCGTGACTTCGTCCGCGTGAAATTTCACCCTCCCCCCATTCACCCTATTAGGGGTGGAATTTCGAAAAACCCTTTCTTAGTGGATACCTACTCTTCACAAAGAACACACCCTCCAAATTTCTTGTCTCTGGAGCGGTGAATGCTTATGCGAACCCCGTAGGGGGGCCATAGGTACCTAGAGGTGGAACACCGCAGTGGTTTTAGCCAATTCCAATTTTAAAACTGACAGTCGCAATTGCAAATGGCGATCGAAGTTTCTCTAGCCAACCAACGAATCGTGTAGACTCATAACCGTTTATACCCATAAGCTTAACTTACGTACGTATGATTGTATATGAGTGATGTTAACCCAAATGCCTTTAAGTTGTGAATCTCTGAATAGCAGAAATAAGCGAAGGTGTGCACCGTTACGTGCACTTAGAGGGGCCGGAGGTCGAGACTCAGAAGTTGATGGGATATTGTGGTAAGAAGCGGAAACTGTGAACCTTCAAGACTTTACATTTTAGATGGATCTGTGCTGATACTAGTTTATTGCAACAGTTAGTCGCATATGACAGCCATTATTTTATGGGGTGGATGAATTGCAATGGAAAATGAAGTTGTTTTAGTTGGAGCAATACAATTTTTCAGCCACAGTTCAATTTTATTGGTCAAAAGTGGTACATCATGATGAGTAGATACAATGTATCCTTTTCAGATTTTCAGTTATTTCAATTACACCTTGTAGAGTTCAATAATGTACTGAAAGTAGGTACAAGTTCAGTAATTGTTCGTAACCACGTCTAAAATTACTTGTGAGACTTTCGTTTTCAAAATTCTTGTATTGAAAATAATTAGTTAGTGTGAATTAGCTACCTTGTTATTTTTCTTAATGAGTACCTAATTTTTTTTTCCAAATCAAAATTGTACAATCTTGTTCGCACGATAAACCACAGTACATAGTTCAAACTCTTCTGAGTCCCCTATACGTCGTAATATCACTTCTACTTGAACTCAAGTACCTCTCAATGCAACGTTAACTCTTAGGTAGTAAATATGTAAACATTTAACTTTAGTAGTTTTAGTACCTACTACGTAGTTAATAGCTTTATCAGCATCTGCACCACACCTTGGTGATTCATAAGCCTACATATTAAAGATTTCGTGAATGGCTGGCAGACAACACTCAACCAAAACTGGTAATTTAGAGGTTTTTTTTTTTGCTATTACTGTCCCACTTCTGGGCAAAGGCCTCCATACTCTCTTGCCACCTCTCTCTGTCCAGAGCTGCCAAGGAATAATCTTTATGGAAGGAGTCCAGCTCATCCCGCCATCTCCGTCTGGGCCTGCCGCAATGTCGTTTGTCATGCTCATGTATAAGGTGGCGATCACAAATTCAGAGTCCGGGCTGCTATTCAGAAATTCTTTCTCGTCCCCCTGGTGGGACGAACGGGAATTGGTTATTTTTTTTCCCGATCGTCCTACTGGTTTTGTCGGTGGGATGAACGGGAATACACGATAAATCCAATAACAATTTGCCGAATTAAACTCAGCAGTAGTTGTTTATAAGCTTGTATTAAATGACCTAAAAACAAATGAATAGCACGCATTCTAATCAAACCTTCAATCCTAACGCTAACATGGCTGACATAACCACAAACAAACCACATTGTCTGTGGTCAGAATTAAATTGTTTCTACTCGTATTTCATTCAAAATGTTGCGGTTTCGAATTGGAATGACAAAATAAACCACAAAGTTAAAATTACGTGGAAAGACTTCCCTGTTTTGAAATATACATATTTTAATGTAGTTTCAGCAGTTGGTCCCGGCTGTCATTCGTAGATCTTTGACAGTCAGAAGTTCGAAAGTCTGCCAACCAGTCTTGCCAATATGTTACCCAGTAACTGGGTTGTGGAGGTCAGATAATTAGTTGCTCCTTGTACCCAGCTGCCAACCTCAACATAGTTGGGAAAAGGCCATAAAAGTTTAATTGATTAATCAGCATTAATGACCATTTCATGAAATCATGACATTTGAGGCTAATTTGCTGATTCAAATGATTAGAACTCTGTAAAGTCATATTTGTTACGGTCGCGAATCATAAATTTTAATTAACATACAACCTGACACTGTCCTGCAAATTGCAAAAAACGTATTGAAGAAAAAACGTAAGAAAAAAATTAGAATTTCGCGGACCACCCTTACGCTTTCGCCATTAATATGCTGTTCTGACCTGACCCTTCATCATCATCAGCCTATAGCAGTCCACTGCTGGACATTGGCCTCTCCTATTGCACGCCATTCAACTCGATTTTCGGCAACTTTCATCCAGCTGCTACCAGTCATCCTGCGAAGATCGTCGCTCCACCTAGCCTCAGGGCCTGACCCTTATTGACATAAAAATACTTTGCCAATGCTATTCTGGCTCCACAAAGATGAATTCCCGGCCCCCTGAATTTGGCCCTCCCTAAACAAACCCCTCAGAGTTAGCTAATTGAACGATTGTATGTCTCGTGGGGGAGTCGATATCTTCATTTTTATGGGTATCGATTGACCGTCACTTTCGAAGTCCTATTGATTAGATAGCCATTCTGGTATTTATGGGGTCTGACAGCTATTTAGATTCTACAGTAGTTGCACCGGGTGTTGTACAAATTGGGTAAGGTTATAGAAACAGAAATTTTAAGTAGGTACTTTTATAAATCAGAACTTGAGAATGCAACAAAACAAAGTCAAAATCAAATCATCGATTTCATTTAGGCCAGCAAGCGGCAGTGTTGAACACCAAAATTCTCAAGAAGAATGAATTGATTCTAGTTGCCGTTCCAAAAGCTAGTTTTGTATGAAGAAGAACTGGCAAGAAACTCCATGGACACAGAAATCTAGAAAATTCGCACGATTATGATGCTTTTTTTTTGCGTCTTTTTCTACGGTAATAGCAGTTAAAACACGTCTTTTGATTTTCGAAAAGTCTTTTTCGTTTTGAGTTTTCGGATACAAATGTACATGTTCATCATAAAATCAGCCAGTTATCTTTTAAAAGGCTTCTTCTATATCTTGGACATGACAATGAAGTCTCAGCCAAAAAAAGTACATGATTTTTGTCACTTTGCCAGACACCTCAGCAGAAATAACGATTCGGCTCTCTTTAGCCTCCTAAAATGATTACCCAGTCGCATTTTCAATCAGAATCTACGGCTGCAGGTGGGATATACATTCTTTGCTGGTAACCGTTGTAATGCCATGCATACCCAAATTCTCATACAATTTTTACAGAGCAGGACTCAGTTAGGACCCTCCAAAAACAGTTTTTACACCCGCATAACCTAAAAACGAGTTAAGGATCTTTAATTATAACAAATGGTACTCACTCATTACGTCTATCTTTGTCTATTAACGTACGTGAGAAAAGGACAGACTAAGTCCTGAAGTTTCGTGGGAAAGAATGTTTAAATAGTATTTATTGCACTTTGTTTATATTATGCGCTTAGTTGACGAGAAATTGGAGTCAATTGCGTCGGTTTGTTTTGAGTATAAAGTGCTTGGGTTGTAAAAGCTAATTCGAGAAGTGTAGTGTGATATTTGTTATGTCTAGGTGGTGAAAAGCATGGGAGGGAATATACGACTGAGGATATTATTTCAAAACCGTATCACATGGATTAAAAGTAAAATCCAGTCCGAAAAAATGTCGGTTTATCAAATTGACAGACCACGTCAATTTGCTGTGTTGCAGCAATTAACAGTCTTACGGTAATATACGGTCAATTTAAATTGGTACCTAGTTGATTTCCCTGACTTATAAGAAATCACTATAACACTAAATATTGTCGGGGCTATAGAATTCTATGGTTGGGTCCATGCTAAAAAATATTAAGTCAGACAGCAAGCGGGTACATTTTCAAAAGGGAAAATAAATTGACTGTTGATGGTTGATATGTTTCATGGGTGAAAACTATGTTTTCTTATCGAATGATCGACATCGTTCGACCGTTCTGTGGAACACCTTCTATTCTGAGGTCCCCCGACTTCCATAAGATTCTTTAAAATTTATTTTTTTATTTCATGCTTTTTGTAGGGATTCCTTAATTTTATTTTTCCCGGGTTTTTTTTAATTTTTAATTTTTTTAGAAGGTGTAAACTAACAATATCCTTTTAGCACCGCAACTCGAAACTACAAACAACACAATTTAAAGCTTAGCAATTTCTGAGAAAATCTACCGTACGTACGCGTCTACCGTACCGGATGCTGTAGAGAGCAGATTTTATTGCAATTCCTTTTGAGAAAGATAAAAACTGTTGAGTTGGAAAATTACGAGCCGACTGTGCAGAAATGGTGTTATGTGTTTCAAGAATGTTGATGGAGGTGAAATAGAATTTATTGGTATTTGATCGTAGCGATATAATACTTAGATCAATTTCTTTCATGCTCTCATTTCGGGTGGAAAGTAAGCTTATAGTCAAAATCATATAAAGAGAAGATGTGTAAAGTCAACTGCCTAGTCTTTTCCCAACTATGTCGGGGTCGGCTTCCAGTCTAACCTAAAGGAACTACTGCCTATCTGACCTCCACAACCCAGTTACTGGGTAATACGATAACCCTTGTTAAGACTGGTTGTCAGACTTTCAAGCTTCTGACTACCCGTAACGACTGTCAAAAATCCACGAATGACAGCAGGGACCAACGGCTCAACGTGCTTTCCGAGGCATGGAGGGGTACCTATGTGAAAATGGTCACCCATCCAAGGACCAACCGCGGCAAGCGTAGTTTAACCTGATCGATCGACCCGTGCGGCTGTTATTACTTAGCCACTAGCCCCTCTGCTCAAGCTCATGCAGAGGTAGGTATGTGTGATGAGATAAAGGTACCTACCTTATCAGAAACATATCCTTTTCAAGGAGAAAGCCAATTTATGGGGTAGGTTTAAGGTAGGGTCAAGTTCAGCGTATTAAAGACTTTCCTCTACAGCACGGCATATAATAACTTTACATAAATCAATGGTCGCCATATTCTAGCATAAACGGTGAATCTTATGAAGAAAGCTTTGTTTATTAACTTGGGTTTAATAGGAAGAATTATTTTATAGTAAAGAAAATAAAAAAAGTAATTTAAAAAAATTAAACCGACTTCAAAAAGAAATGAACTCAAAATTATGAAATAACTTTAATTTCGGAAGTCGGTGTCTTGGGATCTGTATTTTAGTATTAGTTTTTTGCCACCGACTTCCGAAATTAAAGTTATTTCATAATTTTGAGTTCATTTCTTTTTGAAGTCGGTTTAATTTTTTTAAATTACTTTTTATTTGGTAATTTTTAGTTGTTGCACTAGAATTTGACCAAGGTTTTGAGATGTTTTCGCTTTGACACTACACCCGTAGCTCGTATCAATAAGCCAGGCCGTCACACTTTCACGTCTTAGTCCATATCTTGAAAATTACTGAATCGATTTTGATGAAACTTGCACTGTTCCCTAAGTTGAAGTAAATGTAAGCCAATAAAAAAAGAATGGTCACGATCCGATTAATAGTTACGGAGATATGCGTGGACAAACATACATACATACATACATACGTCTATGAAATTTTGTATATTTGTTTGGAAGCCTTAGTAGATTGTCATATGTGAATATAATGCAATTCCAATAATATTACATACATACGTATCGAATTGATAACCTCCTTTTTTTTGAAGTCGGTAAAAATATGTCTAAACTCTGTTTACTAAAAGGATCATAGGTACAGCACACTATCAGTAGCAATGGGTTTTGTTTTGACTTGTTCAACAACATGATACTCTTCCCCCTCCTACCCACTACCTACCACCAAAGGAGCATCTCCATGCAGGGTGTAACTTTCCGTAGCACACTTGGAAGTCTCTGAACCGTCTCCGGACACAAGTGGGAAGATGTAAGTCCAACCTGGTAAAGTGGGGCTAGCTTGACGGAACGACAGAAGGGTGTGATTGCGGAGCTATGTCACAAACCATGCTCCACATACTATCCTGCCCTCTGTGTCCCAAAACATGCAGTCAAAGTGACCTCTGCGCTGCCACCGACAAAGCCGTGGAAGTGGCAGAGTTTTGGGAAAACAAGATTTAAAATACAATCGTGCCAGCGACGACAAATTTTTAGAAGATATGAAGCGATAAGCCCAAATGTACATACAAATAAACGTTGTCGATAACTTTTCTTCAAATGATCCAATCTACACATAAATTCCGGCTTTTTTCGACCCCAAATCAATGTCAATTGAAGCCACTAAAAGTAAATTTCTTCAATAAAAAACCGCATCAAATTCGTTACAGTCATGTACATTATAATGTATAGTATACATTGTATGTGTGGCTCTCCCCTTACGAAAGTCACGTCGATTCGATCTGCATTCTTGTGCAGTGATTCAGTGACGGTATTGGAGGAGTAGCTGTAGATATGCTATGAGAAGATTTAGCTTTAGAGAGCTGTTGAGTGGTGTAGTAAGTGATTATAAAGCGGTGTGTAGGTGTGGTATGAAACAGTTGATATTTTTTAAATATTTGACTAAAAATTTCAAATCGCACATGATTTGAAATTTTTAGTCAAATATTGAAAAAATATCAGCTGTTTCATACCACGAATTCATGCTAAGTTTTCTCGTCGCTGCTTACACCGTCTTATTTACAAAGGAACGTATTTAATTAACTAATTTTACTTTAACCAAATCTAAAAATAACAAAATTAAATCTTAACTAAAACTATACAAAAACTAAAAAAATAGCGTCAAAAAATTCATCCGCATCGCTGTCGACTGGTAATGTACCCAAGAGACTGGCGGCATTACCACGTTGTATTGCGATGCTTAGCCTCTGGCCAAGGTAAAAGCCAGCCCTTGGGTCACAGGAAGTGTCCACAAGCCAATAATAATTTAAGTAATTCACAGGAATTAAAAGCTAAAATTCTCTCACTCTTTTCCTTAAATCTGCATTTCCATATTTACAAAAATAATTTATGAAAGAGTATATTTTAATGAGTTGACTCCCATTAAGTTGCTTTCACAGAAATCTGTCTTCGGATTCAATAAAAATAATTTGTCACGGTCGTACTCTTGACGTCTTGATCTCAAGGTTTCGTAGAAAAATCAAAACTTATAAATTCTACTTTATTTTCCACCATAACTCTATGACATCTTCATCTTAGTTCTCTAACCTTATCCCATTTTTCATCATTTCAAGAGTGTCCGTGGAGTTTCTTGCCCATTCTTCTCCGTGGACACCTATTACACTTTGGAATGTGGAACTAGCTTCATCTTTCTGTCTAACCGGGTTCTTGCCAATTCAAAAGTGCCTGTATTTACTGACTCTTTTGAATTTTCACAATGGCCCAAGATCGTATCGTATCGTAAAAACTTTTTAACAAAAAAAAAACCGACTTCCAAAAAAAACACTACAAAGTGAAAAATAACTTTTATTTCGGAAGTCGGTGTCTTTGGATCTGTATTTTAGTTTTTTGCCACCGACTTCCGAAATAAAAGTTATTTTTCACTTTGTAGGTAGTGTTTTTTTTTGGAAGTCGGTTTTTTTTTTTGTTAAAAAGTTTTTATTTCTCGCTTTTTAGTGTGTCTGTTTATAATGTATCTAAGTTACAATAGCCTAATGCCAACTTGCTCATCGCCTTTTACAAAATATTGCTTTTCCCGATGCAGGGACGTTAATTGTTGAGGAGTTCCCCTGGTATTCCACCATCAGCTCCATTTCACCATTCGCATTGTGACGAGCATAACTTGCTTAGCAACCATATTAAAGTAAGTAATCGAATCGCAAACCGGGAAATACTTATTATTGAGTAGTTCCGGTGGCCATCTGTGGTCTTCATCATCAGTTCCACTTCACCAAATGGATGTTTTCCGAGAGCAAATGCACGAGTTACTACAAAAAATACCCAAATCGCTATAGGTGTGCCTATAATACTTGAAGAGTTCCTTCGATTTCTCCAGGATCCCATCATCAGATCCTGACCTGATGACAATGGGACCACCTGGAAAGTATACCCTTTCAAACAAAAAAATAATTTTTGAAAACGGTCGAGCCGTCTCCGAGTAATCGGGGAACATACATAAAAAAAAAAAAAAAAAAAAAAAAGGTTCCGACGAATTGAGAACCTCCTCCTTTTTGAAGTCGGTTAATAACATAGCTCCCTACATCTAGTGTCCCACACCCTTACCATGCACTTCGTTAGCTTCGTCTTCACTAGATATTTTGGGGTGATCTTGTTATTTTTCTTTATGGGGTGTAGAGAGATATTTTATTTGCTTCTATTACCATAGCTATCTAGTTTTTTTTTATCGTTTTACGTCTGGGGTTGTCGGAAGATTGCGTTCGATTTTATATTTATAGGAGTCTGGGATCAAGATGGCGCGGGCGGGACGAGATTGACTCCTACCGTAAGGACTGGCCAAAGACAGAATTGTGTGGAAAAGGGAGAGGGAGGCCTTTGCCCTGCAGTGGGACAGTACAGGCTAGTTAGATTAGGAGTCTGGGATGGATTTATTATACTTTGCGATAGTAAATGATTGAGTTTTAAAGTTCGGTGGGATAACGCCATAAACTTTTTGTGTCTAAGTATTCTTTTAAAAGTATTTACTCTTTTGCTTGTTCCAAAAGCCATGGGGAGAAAATGAAGTTTAACAGCGAATTTTGAAAATCAGAAACTTTAGCAACTGTTTTTTTTTGCTATATTATCGAAACAGGACACTTTAAAATGTCAAAAGAATTAGTAAAAAAAAAATAGATTAAAAAGTAAACAGTTTCATCATCATCTGCCTAGCCTTTTCCCAACTATGTTGGGGTCGGCTTCCAGTCTAACCGGATGCAGCTGAATATCAGTATTTTACATGGAGCGACTGCCTATCTGACCTCCACAATCTATTTACTGGGTAATATGATACACCTTGGTAAGACTGGTTGTCAGACTTTCGAAAAATTAAACAGTTTAATCTTTAAAAAGTTTCAAAATAAGAAAGGGAAGAGGGCAACAACTTCGTTTCAATTAACTCAGCCTATCGCAGTCCACTGCTGGACCGGCCTCTCCCAGGCTGCGCCACAACACCTTGTCCTCCGCCTTCCGCATCCAGTCTGTCCTAGCCACTTTCTTTTTAACAACTTCGTAATCAGCCTATAATGTACCCACTGCTGGGACACAGGCCTCCTCTCAATGAGAGGGAGTGGGCCGTAATCCACCACGCGGGCCCAGTGCGGGTTGGTAGATGTCACATGTCTTCGAATGTTTGGTTCTAGGACATGCCGGTTTCCTCACGATGTTTTCCTTCACCGTTTTGAGAGCAGTGGTGATAATATAATTTACACAAAGTAAAGCGCGTGTCTGGGTTCGAACCTACGACCTACAACTCGTAAGTCGTGTCCGTGACCACTGGGCCACCACTGCTCTAACTAGCTCTTTAACAACTTAAAAAAAAAACGGTTTCCCAATCGTCACCCTATGAAATCTTCCCAATCAATCTTAACCCTATAGTCATCTAATTACCTTACTCACTAACCCGTAAACGCTGCACTGACATCACCATGACATATTGAGAAAAAAAACTACTTAGACAAAGTGTTACAAATTAATTTCTACGGTTTGTTTACGGATAAAAATAGAGAGGGTAAAAATAACTTTGTTTAAAAAGGGTGCTCGGTAACTGGAGAGTTATGGCGTTATTGTTTCATGTTTTGTGTTCAAAAAAATAAGTTTAAAAACTAAAACCCGACTACAGAAAACTTAAAAAAAAAAAAAACCGACTTCCAAAAAAAACACTACTAAGTGAAAAATAACTTTAATTTCGGAAAAAAAATCAGCTGTTTCATACATTTTGGTCAGGCAGGTATTGAACTTTTGTACGAAACAGCTCATTCTTTTTTCGTGATTTCAGAGTTGGTCCCGTAGTGAAAGTTGTTCATATTCATGGGTAGAACACCCTGTAAAAATTTGGAACTGGTAAAAAAATTGATTTACAAAAAATTTAAGTACCCCAATTGTTAAATTTTAGGGAATTTTAAATAAGAATTTTGGAGTTAAGCATTCAAATAATCAAATCAAAGCACTCGATTTGTAAGTAGAACTTCAAATTTCATTCACGTTTCTGGTCCATTTGTTTACATTTTCGTCAGACACTTTTGGAACAGACTATAGGAACTGTCATTCGTGTCGACCATTTTGTTAAAATCGCATAATTATATCACTTTGCTCAGTACTTTACACCACACGTTAACATTAAAGGGTTATAACCCCCTCGCGCTGACGGCTCGCTTCGTTAACCCTAGTTACGTATTAAGTGACGAACGATACGGTTATTTTACGGTTTGTTTGTGGTATCGCTTATAGCATTATGGGGTTAAACTTCACAGCTGATCAGGGTGATGTGTGAGTCATGTTTTATTTAAAAAATTGGCCAAGTGCGAGTCGGACTCGCACACGAAGGGTTCCGTACCACAAGGCAAAAACACCGAAAAAAAAACAGATTTGTTGTATGGGAGCCTCCCTTAAATATTTATTTTATTCTCTTTTTAGTATTTGTTGTTATAGCGGCAACAGAAACACATCATCTGTGAAAATTTCAACTGTCTAGCTATCACGGTTCATGGATTCAGCCTGGTGACCGACGGACAGACGGACAGTGGAGCCTTAGTAATAGGGTCCCATTTTTACCCTTTGGGTACGGAACCCTAAAAACTGTAGACGTTTTTTGAGGTTATGGTCCGTAAAATCATGCATGTATTCCCTGAAGAGGATGGATACGGAACTAGGGAGGTGCACCTACATCGTTGAGCTCCTTAAGTCTTGAGTTGAGCTGCACGATTTTTGACAAATGCGTGCACTGACTGGACAGGTCCTCTCAATCTGTGTGGTTCTTTCCTCAAAAGACCACCTCAGACATCGATCTACATGGTCTTCATATAACCTAACCAAGATTATGTCTGGACTTTAAAAGAGACTGTGACCTCTGAGTTTGTTTCGGCCTTTCTTCTCAGAGTAGTCAGATAGGAAACGCCGACTTCATCTAGTTTTAAAAAAAAACATGATTGACGTGTAAAAGCTCGTACAAACCTACTTACAAAAAATAAAATCATTTCATCATTTCATTTCATTTCATTACATTTTGCCAGTTATTAAGTCCCATGTAGGTAATGGGGGGCGAGTCTGTTAGACTGTTGCCATTAATCAAGCAAAAATCCAGACACCGGGATATTTCTGAGAATTTCCTTACGGAAAAACCCAACAACTCCTTGCCTGGTCTGGAGATAGAATTTCGGGTTTGCAAATTGCAGGAGCTTCAGGCTATAGAGGAACCTTTAATCATGGGCCATTTGGAAGGCGTTGAAATCATATTTGAGATTTTGAACTGGTCAGACATTTTAGAAATAAGAAATTTAATTCTACAAGTTTCGTAATCATTCATTAGCATGTTCTCTAAGAGTTCTGAAACATTTTTGGATACCTCTTCCTTCATCGTCTGCTATGTTGGGGTCGACTGCCAGTCCTACTGGATGCAGCTGAATACCAGCACTTTACATGGAGCGACTGCCTATCTGACATCCACAACCCAGTTACTGGGTAACACGATACCCGTTGTCAAGAATGGTTGTCAGAGTTTCGGCCTTGTGACTACCCGTAACGACTGTCAAAGATCCACGAATGACATCCGGGACCAACGGCTTAACGTGCTTTCCGAGGCACGGAGGGGTCTTGGTACTATGTAAAGATGGTCACCCATCCACAGACCAACCGCGGCAAGCATAGCTTAACCTGATCCATCGACCTGTGCGGCAGTTATTATTTAGCCACGGGACCCTCTTAATGGTCTTAGTAATACCTAAAAAATATATTAGGACACAATATTATGTTTTTCTCATCTGGCAATTCCTAAGTCAGGATCAATTTAAAACCATTCATCTGTCAAACTCTAAAACCACTGAAACATAATTCTCCTCGCATAGTATTATATTACCCGATTCTAGTCGCAATTACGAGGTGACCTTCGCTTCACTTTTCTGCAGAGACGGAAGCGCCTTCATCTGTCGCGCCAATTAATTGATAACTAACACACATTCGCTAAAACAGAGAACACAGTACAAAAAAGATCCGAAGTTCTATTATGGGGAATGGATAGTGGTAGACCGCAAAAAACGTAAGAAAATTTGAATTTCGCGGTCTCAACTACCCATTCACCTTAAGAGTAAACTAGTCGCGAGCTCGACCTCACTGGTGGTCATGGCCAAAAAGCACGCTGTCTGACCTGGCTTCGTGTCCAACAGAGCTAGTATCAGTGATGAGCAGTTAGATGCTAGTCTACACGAACAACGTCTAGTTCTCATGCACAGAAATACCGTTCCGAACTGACAGGCGCGTAAATAAAATCGAAAAGTGCTTCGGAAAATCGAGTTTTATGAAAAAAACATTGCATGAATCAATTACAAATAAAGATTATTGAATTCTTCAATAACTGAGTTTTGTCGGTACGGACTTGGTTTTAAAGATTTTACAGTTCTTTTATTACTTATTTACACCCAAATTTACGTTAAAAATAGGAAGAAAAACGAATCTTTGTTTGGCTCATAACTTTTTAATGGCTTTGTTGGATTTTTTTCTATAGTGGAATTAATATTATTTCAAAACGATATCATATTTAACTTTGAATGCACAATTGTATGGAAAACATACCGACTAGTGGCACCTTAAGCTTTCGTGTCGACGCGAATTGGACGAGAATGTGTCATGCCATGATGATGATGAGGTACTAAATAAAGGTAACGGGAGTGACTTCATAGGATGTGCGCATTTTGCGCATGTATCGTGAATGTTTAAGATTTTGTGAGAAAATGGATGAAAGATAATAAATTGTTTGACGGTTTTTTTTTGTCACTTAATTTTTATTTTTTTATTATTCTACAAGTGTTATTGTGTTGTGTTTTGTTTGTTAATTTTGTTTTTCTTGTGTATTATTTTTTTTGTTTAAAATTGTATTTTACCTAGCCTATATGTTTTTGTGTCACTTTTTAGTTTGTAATTTGCTCTGTACAACGTCTTGGGATTCAATTCTGTAATTTTGTGCATGTAATCTAAATAAATAAAATAGGTTCTCATCCTAGAGTAGGTTTCATGGTCGGCTACATGACACCAGTCAGCGAAACAGGACGCAGACACTTCTTGTGCGTTAGTTTTTAGTATAATTATAATGTTGCATGTATTTATAGTAATTTAAGTTATATTAATATTGTATTGTATGTGTTTATATGAGCCTTGATGCCTGAAATAAATGGATAAATAAATAATAGACCTCTCCCAGGCTGTGCCACAACTCCGTCCTCCGCCTTCCGCATCCAGTTCGCCCCAGCCACCTTCTTTAGGTCGTCCGTCCATCTAACTGGGGGGCGTTCCACACTACCCTTGCCGATACGCGGAAAAAACACTTGATAGCTTTCATAATTTTCCCCTAATTTTCTCGCATTTATTTTTATAAGATGATCTCGAATCGGGCACACCGGTTCTTTAATGCCTTGGAGAAATTTTAGTTCTGGTTGTCAGCGAAAATCTTTTACAGTTCTAGAGCCAAAAAGTATGACATAATCGACCTTATGGCTCAGAATTCGGTTCTCTTCTGCCCCATTGCTAGGCAAAGGTGTCTTGGTATCCCTTAATAATAACTATAAGGATTTGGAGATCAGTAAGCAATTTGGCAGTCGCTCCTTATAGGTTCAGCTGCGTACCAGTACTGATTAGCCGATCCCAACATTTTAAGTTGGAAAAGTCTAAGCCGACGCGACGATGAGAAAGTTAGAGATCGGGTAATTTTGTGATCAAAAAGTTCTTTAAAGCAGGATCATAAATGTGCAGTATGTGATCTTTAAGACACATTCTAATTGACTGTAAATCGATGACTGTACAGATTGGTATTTCTGTGTCAATCGTTTTATTGCCTCTTGTGCCAAAACAAAACCTCTGGTATATTGACATTGACCTCTCCAAGTAATAAGTATCAATAAACGATGCACCTACTATTATTTGTGTGATTCATACAGTATCTTTTGTACCAATCTGAGAGCAGTGACTCAGTTTTATGAAGCTTAAAGATTGGGAAATCGGACAGTTTGGAATTTAGTTTAAAATTGTCAGTGTTATTGGATTTTTTTTTTTTAAATACTTTTCTATTTAATATTCATTGTGTATTTTTTTTATTGCTGCTCTTTACCTTGTATTGTATGGCAATAAAAAGAAATTAACTCCGCTATTTTCAAAATGGAACTTCCCAAGTAGTTTAAGAAAAAATAGAAATAGTTTCGATCTTTAAAAACTAACGTTTATCATCACATAGATTTAAAAAAAACTTGCAAAATACAAACTAGAAAAGTAACAATTCTGTCATAAAATCAAAACCATGTAAAACATCAAATTAAAACACCATCGGAAACATCACAAATTACTTTTTATGACCATAGACAACCTTTCATCAACTAGTAGCGTTATGTCAAATTTCGCGCCAAACCGCCATCTTTGTCACGCTTCTAAACACGCACGATAAAAAGTAATTGTTATTGAGTTGTTATATGAAAATTCTCGTGTCACGCTAATTAGAGAGTCTAGTCTAATATGGCCTTTGCCAGGTGTTTATGAGTTCGATGTAATTTAATGCTGTCAAGGTGGTCTGTTGAAGTTGGTCTTCTATTAGGTCGTGAGATGAAGCCAGATCATTTATAAATGTTGGTTCAAAGATTCGACTCACATATTAATACTAGCTTCCGCCCGCGGCTTCGCGCTCGAGGTATGTCGATAAAAACTCTCCTATGTCCTTCCCCGGGATGCAATCTATCTCTCTGCCAAATTTTATCGAAATCCGTTCAGTGGTTTAGGCGCGAAAAGGTAACATACAGACAGACAGAGTTACTTTCGAATTTATGATATTAAGTAGTATGGATGATTGATGTTTTTTAAGTGTTTGTGCAAACCTAGAAATAAAATCATTTATCATTTGTTACAATGAAGTTACAATGAAACTTTTGAATAACAAAAACTGGCCAAGTGCGAGTCGGACTCGCACACGAAGGGTTCCGTACCACATGGCAAAAACGCCGAAAAAAACACGTTTGTTGTATGGGAGCCCCCCTTAAATAATAATTTTATTCTGTTTTTAGTATTTGTACAGAAATACCTACATAATTTGTGAAAATTTCAACTATCTAGCTATCGCGGTTCTTGAGATACAGCCTGGTGACAGACAGACAGACGGACAGTGGAGTCTTAGTAATAGGGTCCCGTTCTTGTCCTTTGGGTACGGAACCCTAAAAAGCACAAAACTCCCCCATTCTTTGAGTATTCTCCAACTTTCTTCGAAACAAACTGTCCAAAATATTTGCATGACTATAGGTCATTCATTATTACAGAAATGCTACGGTAATTATTCACGGTAATTATTTAATGAGCGTGAACCGACAAGAATGGATGTCACGCCGGGGGTAGCCACCCCCGCGAAGACTCGTGGCTATAACACCAATCTTGTTTGAACTATGCTTTGTTTCTGTTTGGGAAATCCTACTACTACAAATAATTCAACAAAGTAACAAGTAAGAAACTCAAACTCAAAGCATTTATTTCAATTAAACCTTGTACAGGCACTTTTGAATTGTCAAAATTAAATTGTCTGTCAGTTAGTCAGAAAGTTGAAGCTAGTTGCCCATTCCAAAACGTAGATCTCTATGGAGAAGAACGGGCAAGAAACTCCATGGACACTCTTTTAAATCAAGATATTATAAAATCCTGGGTACATTTATTCTTGTTGCTTTTTTATGTGAGAACAATGTAAAAATACTGGCCAATTGCGAGTCAGACTCGCACACGAAGGGTTCCGTGCCACAAGGCAAAAACGCAGAAAAAAACACGTTTGTTGTATGGCAGCCCCCCTTAAATATTTATTTTATTCTGTTTTTAATTGTTGTTGTTATAGCGGCAACAGAAATACATCATCTGTGAAAATTTCAACTGTCTAGCTATCACGGTTCATGAGATACAGCCTGGTGACAGACAGACGGACGGACGGACAGACAGCTAAGTCTTAGTAATAGATTCCCGTTTTTACCCTTTGGGTACGGAACCCTAAAAAAGACACACATGAAGAAACAATTCAAAGGGGTTCCAATTCCGGGCTGGCCAGCCAAATACGGCCTTCGTTTATTTTTATAGTTGTTCTGGAGTTCCGGGAATTCCCGATTCCCGGGTAGGTGCTTATGAGATTTGTAGTCCGACACTGGACAAAAATTCTGGAGCTGACTGAAGCCAGATTTTTTTTATTTTTCACAAAGTATGAAATAAAGGGCATTCCTGATTTATTAATAAACTAGCAATTGCCCGCGACTTCGCCTGCGATCCAGGATGAAAAGTAGGTTATGTCCTTACCTAGGTCATGTTCTATCTGTGTGCCAAATTTCATACAAATCCGTTCAGCCGTTTTAGCATGAAAGCGTAACAAACGAAAAAAATCTCACTTTCACATTTATACTACTACTAGCTTCTGCCCGCTGCTTCGCTCGCGAGGTATGTCGATAAAAACTATACTATTCCCGAGATGCAATCTATCTCTGCCAAATTTTATCGAAATCCGTTCAGTGGTTTAGGCGTGAAAAGGTAACATACAGACAGACAGACAGTTACTTTCGAATTTATAATATTAGTATGGATAAATACACCTATAATGTAATTTATAATTATTATAATACTTAGGATTATTATAAGTACATATCCAGTCCAGTATCACTTACTGTAATTTTATTGTGTAACTATTTTTGAATCACAATCGCCAAAAATTACCTAAAACAGAAAAAAAAACAATGGTTAGGAACTAATTGTTAACAAAATTCAGTGAATTGTGGTACCTACCTGTCTCCTAGATTTAAATTATTAACAAAAAAGTTCAACGATTACACAAAAAATGCGATAAAGAATGGATGTCCTACCAGTTCTACTCAATATTTTGCAATAGGTAACTAATACCTCTGTTTTGCACTTCAGCAAAAACTTACAGGAAGTTACAATTCTGATAAGAAATTTCCACGAAAACAAGAATTTAATGATATTGCAGAGGTAACAATACCATTGTTTTATGTTCTGTAAACACTTTGGCAAAACAGGTTAAACAAAAAACTACTTATTGATAACGTTATCGAAGAAAAACACGATTGGAATTGGGATGCCAACATCAAAATATTTTATTTCACATAAACCTACATGGGCACTTATGAAACGTCAGAAGCTAGGTGCACCGGGTGCACGGTTCCAATTGATCTTTTCCTATGGAGAAGAGAGGAGAAGAAACTTCACGGCAACTTTAAACACCCAATGGTTTGAACAGTCGGCACGGTTGGCGCAGTGGTTAAGCGATTGACTGCTGCGCTGCGTGTCGCGGGTTCGATTCCCGGACGGAACAAATATTTGTATGACCTACAAGTAGTTGTTCCGGGTCTGGCTGTTTGTGCATGTGAGTTTAAATGTTTGTAAACGCACCCACAATACAGGAGAAATTCCTAGTGTGGGGCAACGTTTTTCCAAAAAAAAAAAAAAAAAAACTGGTTTGAACCCAGCTAGTCTTTTTACAATATTTTTATTTTTCAATGAATATTTTTTTCTTTTTTACAAAAGGACATCACCCATTCTGGGATATTTTTTTTTATTGTTGGCCAATAGTAATTAAGTATACATTTTTAAAGTAAATATTTTACGAACATAGAACGCATTGTTTTTTACTAACCATAATGTAAGCTTTTACTTTAATTGAGAAACACAAAGTGATATTATAATTATTATAACATGAAAATGTAAACACGAAGGTGTTAAAATTAAACAGCTCACTAAACATTAAAGGGTAGTTAACACCTGTAATTAATAATGTAAACGTTTTGTTAATTAAAACTTCAGTTTTTCTTTAACGACTTCCATATAAATACATTGCCTGTCATTTTCTACACGAACGCGTTCGAGTACTTTTTATTTTTATTTAGCTTGAGGCATAATTTATGCCACGTGTCGTGTACAGTACGGCCGATTTATCTTGGCAAGTCTGAACTTCGCGCAGAAGGCTGCGCAGTAAGATTTTTTAGGTACAAAATGTTGACATGAGGCGAGTGTGAGTGAGAGAACATGCGCGAAAGTTCTTCAATCCTTTTTTTTTTTGCGAATGGGAAATCATCAAATGACCCCTCCCGCTCTGGGCGGAGCGGAAGGGAGTGTTAGACTCTTACTGACTAAAACCCACCCGTGTTCCTTCCTTAGCCCTTTATGTTCCGGGCCAGCGGTAACCCTTTCGGACAATTCCGCCCCCCTTATCTCCGAAGTTTGCAAAGAGAAAAATCTGAAATTATTCTATGTGATGTGTTATTTAAAAAAAGATAACTGGAAATCTCTGTTTCTATGGAAAATTTATAATCGGTCCAATTTGGCTGTAACACTATTTTTCGAAAATGTTCTCTACTAACTTTTTAGACCTTTGTATCCTGCTTATGTGTATGAAGTTTCATTAAAATCGGTTCATTCATTTCGAAAAATAAGGGCTTGAAAGTTTGAATGAAATGCCGTACGGCGCGCGTAAACGCTCTTAAAATTACGAGAATTGCCACTCTGGCATCAAGATTTCGCCATCATCGGCAAGAAAATCTATTTCTACTTAATAAAGTAACCAATTAAGGACCACACACAACGCAACGCCAAAACATACGTCTCACATAAAAAAAAGATCAAAATATCAGTTATAGTTATTTTTATACCAAACCACGACGAACCGATAATCATATTATCCTAATTTAATTCTACCAAAATGGTTCAACATAAACTGGTTAACATAACCCACTGTTTATATTACGGCCGTAATTTATAAAAACTCCAGACATTTTTCATTTTAACGATATTTTTGTTTAGTCTGCGACTTACGTAGGGGACTTTTTTAGGTTATTAATTTTATTTTCGCCATTGTCACATATACGTGACAAGCAAGCGCGTGCCCTGTACGCCAGTCGTGTGTCGCCTATCCTATTACGAGCGACACAAAAATGTGACAAAAAATGCGGTGCACTTTATCACGAAATGAACAATTAAATTATTACTTTTGTGTGTTTTTATTTGTATACCTTAAATATTTAAAATTGTGGCTGGGCGTGGAGGGCACGCGCGTGCGTTTATGCTCTGGCGTTCAAAACGCTAAACATGACTGGCGAAATTTGAGTGTTCCTACGTATAGTACAGACTAGCACATCAAGCTACTACAATCTGTCAAATTTCTTTAATAGATTTTCAACTTTATCGCTGGAGCATAAGTTTCAAAGTTGATTGGGGAAATTTGACAGTTTCTGGTAGCTTGATGTGCTGGCGTCTGTACTTCATCATCTGCCTAGCCTATTCCCAACTATGTTAGACTTCCAGTCTAACTGGATGCAGCTGAATACCAGTATTTTACATGGAGCGACTGCCTATCTGACCTCCACAACCCAGTTACTGGTTACCACGACACCCTTTGGTAAGACTGGTTGTCAGACTTTTGGGCTTCTGGCTACCCGTAACAACTGTCAAAGATCTCTAAATGACAGCTGGGATCAACGACTTAACGTGCTTTCCGAGGCACGGAGGGGACTCGATGTAATGGATGGTCACCCATCTACGAACCGAACGCGGCAAGCCTAGCTTAACCTTCGGCCGGTGTGACCCGTGTGGCTATAATGTTTAGCAGCTCAAAGCAGCTTGAGAACATCACACTAATATTATAAAGGCAAAAGTTTGTGTGTGTGTGTTTATATGTTTGTTACTTCTTCACACTTAAACGGCTGGACCAATTTTGATAAAATTTGGTATGGAGGTAGCTGATACCCTGGATTAACATATAGGCTAGTTTTATCCCGATATTCCAACGGGATCCAAACTTATGCGGGTAAAACCGCGGGGCGCAGCTAGTAAATTTATAATAATAATAAGGTATGGAATAAAATCAGCTGTTCAAAATCAAAATGGCGGAAGGGAAGGAGCAAGTTAAACGGGTCTGTGTGTAAAGTCAACGATCATTTATCAAGATGACATTTAATTGAGAATCCAGATATACTTTCAAGATTAATAAATGTCGTGATATTTCTTTGTACACTGTCACTATTTGTAGAACTGAGTGGAATAATAAAACGTTACTTGACTTTAAGTTCCCATAACTTATTACTTAAAAGTTCTCTGACTGGCTGCTTGACTAACAACGCCTAAAAAGACTAAGGTCTTACCTAAATATAGAAACTATTCGAATTTTCTTAACGGCGCCAGGGTAGCCCCCGAAATTCAATTTTCCTCACGTTTTTTTGCGAAAAAAAAACACCTAGCGTATGCCCCTTAAGTAGCACATTCACGATAAAAAAATAAAAGCTATTTTTTTTACGTAAATCTATTTCTAAGCCATTGCAATAGAACTCTTATATTATCATTGTTATAAAGTATACATTAGAATGATTGCCGATTGTATTAAAAAAACTCACAGCATCTGGAGGTAACGGTTACATTGCAAATTACGTCAAAAAAAAATATTATCGTAAATCATTATTGAACGAAGAAGAATTATTCTTCGATAAACTGTTTTAAAATCTGGAAGTGGCTATTATTAAACTATTATACAGCAATGGATTTTGACAGGGTCTAGTTCATCGTGAGGAAACCGGCATGTCCTACAACCAAAAAAAAATCGAAGACATGTGCCATCTACCAACCCGCACTGGACCCGCCGTGGATTACGGTTCACTCCCTCACACAGAGAGGAGACCCGTGTCCCAGCAGTGGGAACTTAGTTCTATAGTATATTAAATACATTATTTTTTAAATCCACGATGAAAACATGTTCATCGCTATGGCAAAACCGCCAAACAAACAACGGTTTGCAATAACAATATATTTATTATTTATTTATTTTTGTTTGCGGTTTGTTTGTTTGTATGGTGGCCCGCGAAATTGAATTTTCTTATGTTCCACATCTTATGGGCTTAAACTTATGCTATCAACGTGCTCAAGCGCCGACTTAAGTAAGTCAACAGTGAGTCACCGAGCAAAATATTAGCCCTTTGTAGTTTACGGGCTTTTGCAACGAGAGACTGGACGCATTTACACCGGTACGTAACATTTGTAACGTTTGAAAAGAGGTTTTATTTGATTTTGACGTGACAACGTCTTAAATTAGGTTGCGGCTGGGAGTCACTTATGAAAAAGTTTAACGCTCGGTAACGTTACGTTCTTATTTTCATTTAATTCCTTGTTCCTATTGTGCAATTTAATTATATTCATATCAATAAATATTCTACCGAGAAAAAGACGTTGTCACGTAAAATCTTCGCCCGTAAAACCGACTTTACAGGCAACCATTTTTTTTGTTGGATGCTGTTTTCTCTCTGTTGTGATTTGGTCTTTGTAAAATTAATGACTAACGCCCCCCAGCTAGATGGACCGACGACCTAAAGAAGGTGGCTGGAAGGACTTTATTTATAACTAGCAGCGCTCCACGATTTCACCCGCATAAGTTTCATGTGGGAATATCGGGATAAAAAGTACCTTATGTGTTAATCATGGTTATAAACTATCTGTCTGCCAAATTTTATCCAAATCTGTTCAGTAGTTTTTGCGTGAAAAAGTAATAAACAAACAAACACTCACTAACTTTCGCCTTTATAATATTAGTGTGATCAACCGGTCGATTCTGTAAAAATCTCATCGTGAAAACTTAGGTGAAGTGAGTTTGTTTTTGCTAGGAATTGACACTATTGACAGCTCACTCCACGCTCACTTCACCTAAATTGTCACGGTGAGATTTTTACAGAATAGCACCGAAGGTACTAGAATTAGTCGGAGGAGGCTATTTTAGGTGAGTAACTTATATGCACCAGTCTTTTTACATGAGCTGTCACACCAAATGCACTGCGGTGTAAATGCACCCGCTTTATATTAAGAACGGTGCTTAAAAAAACAAAAGGGTGCGAATTGTTTTCGCAAAACGACCAGCTCATTGTCAACAAACGATTTTGACGTTTATTGCTCACACAATAAAGATTTATTTTATGCGCACAGTGGCTCGTATATTTAGCTTAACGGAAAGTGATTTTGAGAAATAACACTGGGTAATTTTATTTTTCTCTTTTAAGAAGTGTGTGGTTTATTAGCTCAAGGAGTCTTGAGTTTTAAAATGTCTGAATTATCGTCATGGACTCGAGTAGACGTCCGCGTAAAAAAAATACACCATAAAAACCACGTTCAATTTCAAGTCCAAGCATTAGTTGTAGGAGGTAACAAAACCCAGATTTTTCCCTCCTCTTTTCGATATCACCCCTTTGCTTTTTACGTAACCCAAGACAGAAAGGGGCTGGGTTTTCTGTATCCCAGAAGCATAATATAATATTTCTGTTGACTTCTTAATTCCATCTTAAATCTCATTAAATTCGATTCTTAACTTGAATGAATGAAAATATGATAACACTTACCTTTATTTACCAAAACCATAAAAGATGTCCTTCACACACTTCGTGAGCGTTAGTCATAGCAAATATCAAATATGGCGGCAAAATATTCCATATTTACGCATTATACTCAAATATTTATTGCATCTATATCATTAGCACGCATTTATACTCTTCAAACTCCAGAATACAGGAGCGGGATTATTCACAGAGCACATTCCTAAATTTAATTTGATAAATGAACTGTTTGTGTTCTATTAATTTAACTAAATTTTATTCGAAAACTTACATCTGAAATTACCAAACTAATTACATACAACGTTATTTTTAGTATAATAATATGCGAAACCTGAATATAGTTATAATATAGTCCCAAAAATATATATAAAAGGTTAAAAGTTGGACACCGAGCGACAATAAGTAGGTTATCCAATCTCCGCGCCGAACGGTTAGGTATCTAGGTACTATTTTATCAATGAGCGCAAGACGGCGCGGCGCGGGTGAGCATGTTTTTGTACGGACAAACAGGTAACTTAACAAGCTTATAACTTTGTGATTTTTCATGATACAGTTTTGAAATTTTGTACATAGATTCTTTACATAATGAAGTCGGTAAAAATACTAGACACGTGTTTCGGGTTTCGCATATACCGAAAATAATGTTGTATATCCGACGACCCTGGTTACTTATCTCTTTTGATGACTGTACTTGCTTATTATTTACTGTTGTCTAATATAATTGGTTAGTCCAAACGGATAATGTTCCCACTGCTAGGACAATACGGCCTCCTCTCTGTGGGGTGAAGTGGCACAGTGCGTATTGGTGGATGTCACATGTCTTCTTTCACAGTTTTGAGAGCAGTGGTGATGGTGATGAATTAGTTAGGTCTAAAACAGATATTTTTTTCCAAATTTTCATTTATAAGCTGCAGACAACAGGACCAAAAACTCTGATTAAAAAAACCTTTTAAAACTATCAACCCGCACTGGGCCCACGTGGTGGATACGGCCCACTCCCTCTCACAGAGAGGAGGCCTGTGTCCCAGCAGTGGGAACATTATAGGCTGATTATGATTTATTTATTTATTTAACGGTTTAAAACCAATTACAGAAATTAAAGACAGTTTGTATGATGATTTAAAACTTAACTCGGAACAGTTAAACGTGTTTGACTAAGCATTCCCTTCACTATAATCCATACTAATATTATAAATTCGAAAGTAACTCTGTCTGTCTGTCTGTATGTTACCTTTTCACGCCAGCCACTGAACGGATTTCGATAAAATTTGGCAGAGACATAGATTGCATCCCGGGGAAGGACATAGGATAGTTTTTATCCCAATATTCCCACGGGAAGGACACTTACGCGGGTGAAACCGCGGGGCGCAGCTAGTATTCCAATAAAATCTTTCTAGTAGATACTATAATAAAACATTAATAGTAGGTCTACATTCATAACAGTCTTTATAGTGACTCGTTGGCGCAATATTTGCGTCTCGGAGATAAAATATGGCGTCGAGGGATGTGACGCAAGATGACAAACCAAGGTACAAATAGGTATAAGAGATTGAAAGTGGACAGGAATCCACCATGTTCATCATCATCTGCCTAACCTTTTCCCAACTATGTTGGGGTCGGCTTCCAGTCTAACCGGATGCAGCTGAATACCAGTATTTTACATGGAGTGACTGCCTATCTGACCTCCACAACCCAGTAACTGGGTAATACGATACCCTTGGTAAGACTGGTTGTCAGACTTTCGGGCTTCTGACTACCCGTAACAACTGTCAAAGGTCCACGAACGACAGCCGGGACCAACGGCTTAACGTGCTTTCCGAGGCACGGTGGGGTCTCGGTATGTAAAGATGGTCACCCATCAACAGACCAACCGCGGCAAGCGCAGCTTAACCTGATCGATCGACCTCTGCGGCTGTTATTATTTAGCCACGGGCCCCTCCACCACCCCACCCACCACACCACTCTACTATGAATACATTATGTTATTAACAGAAATAATCAATTATCATTCAACGAAATAGTGACCCCTTTCTAACTCGTCTGCCCCGTGTCTCCACCCACCACAAGTAGTAAGGGCCCCAGATATACATTATGTTATCATTGTTACGACACGTTTGATAACACGCCTAAAATCTTACGTCTTCCGCGTTTTGTAGGACGGCAGTCGGTATACGTTGTAATCAAAAGAAATGCGGGGTAGTTGCGTAACATACTAACGGTAACAATATGGCTATCATTTCGACAGTTCAACAACTTTCATTGCGTTATCGCCCGTGGCTAAATAATAACAGCGGCACAGGTCGATCGATCAGGTTAAGTTACGCTTACCGCGGTTGGTCTGTGGATAGGTGACCATCTTTAAATACCGAGACCCCTCCGTGCCTCGGAAAGCACGTTAAGCCGTTGGTCCCGGCTGTCATTCGTGGATCTTTGACAGTCGTTACGGGTCATCAGAAGCCCGAAAGTCTAACAACCAGTCTCACCAAGGGGCATCGTATTACCCAGTAACTGGGTTGTGGAGGTCAGATAGGCAGTCCCCCCCATGTAAAATACTGGTATTCGGCTGCATCCAGTTACACTGGAAGCCGACCCCAACATAGTTGGGAAAAGGCTAGGCAGATGATGAAACCGGTAGGACTGCCAATGCAGGGCTCAATCGACCCTGTAGCGTCACACAAATCATTCAGATTTAGAGCTTCTAGAAAAAACTTGTAGCGGTATCTACAACGCCACATACGAACAACGCGTCATACTGACGTCACGCAAAATCCTGCATCTTGCAAGCAGAGTTTACCGCGCAACTAGCATAGATACAACGGCACGACATGAATCATCGGACAGTTGCCCGCCAGACACAACACCCGTCTGGTCGGAGGATCCTCCCTTTTCTATAGAGTACGAGTTAACTTTACACCCTGTTCCTCATACCTCTATTTAAAACTCTTTTAACAAAATATAGTCACTGCTATCTCCTTTAACGCACCCCTATAGCCCAGACATTCGATTTAATGGATCATATACGTACTTAAATAACATTGGTTCAGTCTAATTTTAGCTGCAACCATTCCACCGACACCACATTGGATGCACGGCTGTAAATCCTCTTGAGACATGACCAATAACGACTTGGATACAGGCGGCTAACTGGAGTGGATTTACATACCTAGGTATGAAAACTCTGTTAGCACATACACGTTAATCTATCATCATCATTATCATCATATTGTTTTTTAATCCATCCAAAGGTTGTCTTTAAAAGACCGCTCTTAGCGATAAGACCATCCTTTGTAAAATTTCTAAATTATTATATCTGTAATTTATATGGTGTACATAGTAAAGAGTATTCTATGTTTATCTTATCACGTTGGCAGTTTTTAGTTGAGTTCGCCTCTACCATATTCTTTGTCGAAACGTTGAGCTCCTCAAGGGGCTTACAGGATATAAACACAATAAACGCAAGTTTTAGAAACAATAAAAGTATATGACCGACGAAGAATATCAAGCACAAGCTTTAGAACAAGCTGTCAGTTTTCGAGACGGTTTACTTACTATACCCGTATGATAAAATAAAATATTAGAACTGGGTCGCTCAAATTCATTATAACAGTAATAACATGCTACCACACACAATGAAATTACAATATAAACAATACGCGATTCAGTTTTAATGGATTCATCAATCAATCATTCGATTTACGTCGGATTGATTCATGAATTCGCGATTCGATTTTGATTGCTTGCATTGTCTTGGATTCAATCAATACGGACTTGAAACGAAGTTTTTAAATGTATGAAAATAAATTTAAGAATTCATTTTCTCATACATTTTGTGTTTTTTGATTCTGAGGCGGTACGAGGTTCGCCGGGTCAGCTAGTTTAACTATAAATAAAAGACGTTTATCACGTCAAGGGTCAAACTAAACAACTTTAACCTAACAGCTTATTAATCATATCTTCAACCAGCTCATTAGTGCCCCAAGGAATCCCACCCACGCGCAAACAAAAATTGTTCTTATCCATCATAACATAATCGAAGTTGCGCCATTTAAAAATGATTTCAAAACTTTGATGACAAAATGACAACCGGCATTTCGTTTAGGAATGTCGTTAATCTAGTCAGATTGCGAAATATCGCGTAATCTTTGTAATATTTAAAGATGTTGATAATAATTTTAGTACTTAATTATGTCGTACGAATATACTTACGTATGCAGCTCACCGCTTATCATTTGTTTGATTAGACTGTTCGGCGACAGTGTTTTGTTATTTTGGGTAAATAAATGAGGTATTCCACTCAGAGCACCACACCACGGATATCAAGGGATATGTCATGGAGGCGTGGCACATGTCGCCTCGACTCGATCCGATCAAACTGACCAAAAATTTAATCGCGTACACACAATCAGTAGCAATGTGTTTTGTCAGTTCAACAACATTCATTGCGTTATTTACGTTGTTGAGTAGACACATTTTTCGAACATATGAAGCAATGGATTAGCAATATCTTTGAAAATCATTCAGATTGAGATTGGTAGTGTGTTACGCAGTGCAGAGTTGCATGTGTGCATTCAGTGACTGTATCTATACTTTCTAGTGCCCGCCCCTTTTGAACATGTGTACAATAAGATAGCACAAAAGTGTTACGCCTACATTCTTGCGTGTGTGTCAGAAAAGCATCATGTGGGCCGCATCTATTTCTTTTGTTTTTGTGTGATTTTCATGAGTGGGAAAAAGGTGGCGAAATTTGAACTCGAACAAATACAGGGTGAAGACATATCTCTCGGATATCTATGCAGGCAGGGCTCTGAACCGGTTTAAAAAAGCGGTTAATTTCGATTAAGTACCGGTAAATATATCGTTCCTTCATTAACCGGTTAAACAAATGAACTGTTCTTATGAAACCCAAATGATAAAGGTTACCGGTTACTTAAGCACAACCGGTTTTGACACCCAAATTAACCGGTAAATTCCGTAATAAAATTTTGTAACTAAATGATATCGCAACGTCCAGACCGTGCTCGCGAGAGTGGCGGGGGCCGGGGGGGCGTTCAAACTTTGTTTTAACCGGTTAATTTCCACTATCAAAACCAAAATTCATGAAAAACCGGTTTCCCGCATAAACCGGTAAAAACCGGTAAAGTGCAAACCTTAACCTAAATCAATTTCGGTTTGGGGTCAATGACCGTAACCGGTTAAGAATTTCAACCGGTTTCCGAGCCCTGATGCAGAGCACTGAATTGGACCGCACTTGGACGAACCCTACCTGAGCACTTGCACTAACCGCGCTGAAACAAAATTTAGTAACGTGCGGTTCGGTGGAACAATACGACCTAGCCGATGAAATATCAGGGCAACCTAGAGAGTTCCCGACAACTTCGCTCGTTCCACTAAAACCCCCTAGACCAGTCCCCCAGGAGACTACACAGCACTCAATGTTCCACTACGATACCCTGGGGGATCATATAAAACTCCAATTTCCTTTTGAATTTCCCGCGAAAAAAAACATTGTAAAGCCTACCCACATAGAAAAACTGTATGATTGATATTTGATATACAGAGACAAATTTTAACACAGCGTAGCACAGTACGTCTTTACTAAAGATACATTTCCAAGCAAAAAAAAAACACTGATTAAAGTGATTTTATTTTGACCTAAAATAATAAATGCACGTTAGTGTATTTTCGTTAGCTGATTATTTTTCTTGTATCTATGCGTTTTTCTTATATTTTTTTTTACCATCGTCCTTTTATTTTAGTGGTCTGAATGATTTCTAAAAGTTTGTCCATCTATTTTAATGTGACCTTAAAGATAATGTAATGAGAATGACATTGTTTTCCAGGTATTTTCCATCTTCTTAGAGCGTCAATGGCAAAAATTTAGTTTTTTTTTCTTTTGTTTGGCCCAAAATTCAGCAACACGGACAGCGTTCGCTGACGCAGCCATTAGGTCCTCACGTGTGCAGGTGACAGGGCGTGCGGTGCAAGATGGGAGTTCAGCCATTGTCTGTGGAGAGACACCGCATACACACCGGAGTGGAGGAACTCCCACTTATGGAAGTGTCCTTGCTGCGGCCTACTTGGTCGTCATCTGCCTTTTCCCAACTATGTTGGGGTCGGCTTCCAGCCTAACCGGATGCAGCTGAATACCAGTATTTTACATGGAGCGACTGCCTATCTGACCTCCACAACCCAGTTATTAGGTAATACGATACCCCTTGGTAAGACTGATTGTCAGATTTTCGGGCTTCTGACTTCCCGTAACGACTGTCAAAGATCCACGATTATTTAAAAATATTATTTATGATACATTATTTAAAAATAAAGACATGTTTAAAAACATAAACATGTCTTTTTATTATTTTTAGTAACCAGTGAAGAACGTGTCAAAATAAACGAATTCAACAACTAGCCTAAGTTTGATTGCTGAATTAGTTTATTACATTGTAGACCTAGCTTTAAATGGTGTGTGTGTGTGTTACTAATTTATTCATGTCTCAAGAGTTACTATGTGCATAATTTGACGGCTTTACCCGATCGCGAAAAAAAATCCGATACACTCTGTATAATCGAAGTTTTCCTAAAAAAACGAGAGATCTTCTAAATCACTATAATTTTGTGACTTCGTGAATAACCCAAGCTGTTTGCAAAGAAAGTCTCCGAGATAGCGACAAGTCTCTTATCAGTCATGCGTTATCAAATCACGAACGTTGCGCAAGATGAGATTCCGGTTTGACGAAAAACAAGTTTGTCTTCTATCTACCTACTATAAAAATAGTTTCGTCATTAACATTTGAGGCTACGGTTAAGGAGCAAAATATTAATACAATTTTAATTTTAGTTTAGAGTTTTTGGGTGCAAGGAAAGAGCTTTCATGACGATACAATCACACTAATATTATAAAGGCGAAAGTTTGTGAGTGTGTGTGTGTGTGTGTTTATATGTTTGTTACTTCTTCACGCTCAAACGGCTGGACTAATTTTGTCAAAATTTGGTATGGTGGTAGCTGACACCCTAGATTAACATATAGGCTACTTTTTATCCCAATATTCCCACGGGATCAAAACTTATGCGGGTGCGGCGCGTGATCGTTATTTTTTCTAACTGAACAGACAGCTGTGCTGCTGGGGAGTTTGTTGCGCCACTTCTTGTCCCCAGCTAAAACACTAGGAAGTGGTGAAGGGCAGGTGTTTGGGGGGACTGTCTTTTGTAATTTTGACGTTCGAAAAGTGCTGATTCTCAGCCTAGTTTGAATAAATGACTGTTGATTTTGATAACCATTTTGAAAGGCAACAAAATGTAAAGAATCACGAATAGAAAAATGTAGCCGTCCCAACCCAAATCAGCCAAAAATGAGATAGAACAATTTATTTATTAGTCATGCGAGCGTCGACGTATGCGACTGTGTGCATGAGTAGATTTGTAACGTGACCACAATTTTCTCCGTCCAATCAATATAACAAAACAATGTTTATACATAATAGTCAAAAACCAGTGTATGACATGTAGATTATAACATAATATTCTAATTGGAGTGATTGGTGGTGTGCGTTAAATTCCGGGACATGTTACGATAATACGATATTGAAATAGCAGTCTGAGGGCCACTAACAACTTTGCTGACCGAACTAAACGCTAATATTTTTATGTAAGAAACTATTCTCATAATCATAAAGGTTCCTAGTCGATCTGCAATTCCTCTAATCTGTTTGCGCAGGGCCCATGTATTACGAAATCATTAGCACCGAAAGAAAACCTAACTATAGTAAATTGTTTTCCAAGGGAGCAAACAACTATTTTAAAGGCGAGACTTCTTTGAATCCAGAGCGGAGCGAAGGATTCTAGAGTAGAATCCCGAGCGCAGCGAGAAATCACTTTTAGTCCCTAGGGATTAAAGAGCTATTTTAGTCCCTGTTTACGAAGAATACACTAGCTCTTTTTGAATATCAATTTTTTTTTTTAAGTCAATCTATGTAGAATCTTGAATCATACTCAGGAATCTCAGGAACTCCATAGCGTCCTCATTATTTAACACACTCAAAACCACAATAGCATTAATTTGACAGTTGAACATCATTTAATAATTCATTTAGCTGTCAAATACGGTGTAACATACATTGTTTAACTGTCAAAATGCATTGTCACTATCAAATTAAGTTGCATAGACCATAGACCACACTGCAACTCTATTGTCTATGTATCAAAGAAGTAATAAACAAAATAGGTTAACAGTACTACGCACTAACATGTAATGTGTACGTAATTGTAATTAATTAAAGTATTGCAAGACAATGCGAGCTGTACGCTTAAACATAGAATTTTAATGTTCTTATTTGCATACATTAATTAGTCAAATGTAATTTATATTGCCATACTGACGAGGAGAGAACATGGTCTATTGTTTAGAGCACATTTTACACTATACAAAGTGTTTTTTTTATATCCCATAACTCTATTAGGGGGTCATTGTACTCATCATTACGAACAACTTTTACTATGGGATCAAACCTAAAATCGGAAAAAAAAAATCATTTTGACGAGTTATGCGAACATAAATGTTGATTTTGTTTTCGCGATTAGGTTTGGTCCCTTATTAAAAGTTATTCATAATGATGAGTACAATGACCCTCTAGAATTATGGGATATAAAAAAAAAACACGTTGTATAATTTATAGCGTTTATTATGACTGTTTATAATAATTCCTCAGAAATCTCTTAGGTCTATAAAGAGTTATCTGAACATTCGGTGGAGATTTAGGTACGTGAAGATCCAAGAAAATTCTCAGGCCGGATTTTCCAAGTCTCGAAATCAAGATTCACGGAAATAAGTATAAGTCCGAAATTGTGAACTTTCTGTTGTTACTGTTTACCGAATCCCGGTTTGACAAAGTATGATCATCTATATACATATTTAACCCGTAGGTAATGTCCCACTGTTGGGCCAAAGACCTTCCTTTCCCTTTTCCACACACGTCTGTCACTACCAAGGCGGGTCTGTCCTTTCGGTAGGTGTCAAGTTCGGCCGGCCCTCCATCTTTTTTTTTTATTTGAAATGGGTTTGCTCTTGTCTAGTCTATGTCAGAGGTGACAGAGACAAAGTCGACGATGGAGTGAGCTTACCCAAAGGAAGCCTGTTCACTCTTACTTTGAAGAGATTCGGGTTGTATGCGCTCGAAAACACAGACGCAGGTAGAGAGTTCCACTGTTTTGTCTAATAAAAACTCAAAGGTGACCGACTGACATAGTGATCTATCAACGCACAGCCCAAACCACTGGAGGGATCGGGCTGAAATTTGGCATGCAGGTAGATGTTATGACGTAGGCATCCGCTAAGAAAGGATTTTTCGAAATTCCACCCCTAAGAGGGTGAATGGGGGGAGGGTGAAATTTCACGCCGACGAAGTCGCGGGCGGAAGCTAGTTTAATTTTTATTTTTTTTCAAATATTTTTTACCATTCACACTACCTAATCATAGTGTAAAGGATGCTTTAGATTTACAGTTACTATAGTTGTACTATGCTATGAGACATGGCAACCTGCCACAAAATGCCATACGTTTCATTTATTCTGAGAATGTAAACAAATTTCTCGAATTGAAGAATTTAAATTAACTCTTATAAATTAAGAAGCTTTTAAGTAAAAAGGTGCAATAGTACTAATGAATCATCATCTGCGTAACCTTTTCCCAACTAAGTTGGAGTCGGCTTCCAGTCTAACCGGATGCAGCTGAATACGAGTATTTTACATGGAGCGACTGCCTATCTGACCTCCACAACCCAGTTACTGGGTTATACGATACCCCTCGGTAAGACTGGTTGTCAGATTTTCCGGCTTCTAACTACCCGTAACGACTGTCAAAGATTCACGAATGACAGCCGGAATAACAACAGCTTAACGTGCCTTCCGAGGCACGTAGGGGTCGGATGTAAAGATTGTTACCCATCCACAGACCAACCGGGGCAAGCGTGGCTTAACCTGATCGATCGACCTGTGTGGCTGTTATTATTATCTTTACATACCGTGACCCCTCCGTGCCTCGGAAAGCACGTTAAGCCATTGGTCTCGGCTGTCATTCATGGATCTTTGACTGTCGTTACGGGTAGTCAGAAGCCCGAAAGTCCGACAACCAGTCTCACCAAGTACATACTACTTGTAATTATATGTGAAGACGATGTACCTAGAATAAAATCCCTGTTAGCCTAATTCCTAATTACCTAAAACTAATCAGACTTAGCTTCGATTTATCACCTTAGATTGCTAATTGCCAATCTCTTCACAGAAACCAAATTACGCTAAGTGTGCATCAATCATCAGTTATTATAGGTTTTAAGAATTTCGAGTGAAACACGAAATGTGCGTGTCTTATAACCATGAACGCTGCCAAGCCCATTTTGATGATAGCCGTGAATATGCGAAGGAGATTGGATGCGGTAGTTTAAGATTTTGTAAAAGAACTTTTGGAGTAAGTCAGGTAAAATCTTGTTCTCATTTTGAAGCAAGAAGTACCTAGCCAATCAATATTTATTACTAGCTGCGCCCCCGCGGTTTCACCCATGTAAATATCGATCCCGTGGGAATATCGGGATAAAAAGTAGCCTATATGTTAATCCAGGGTGTCAGCTACCTCCATACAAAATTTTATCCAAATTGGTCCAGCCGTTTGAACGTGAAGAAGTAACAAACATAAACATACACACTCAAAAACTTTCGCCTTTGTAATATTAGTGTGATGTGTCGATCTTTTGCTCAAATGAATAACTAATTTACTCCAAAACCCTTTCCCTATTTGGAACAACATTTTATCAACTTCACGCCACGCCCGACTCAAACAAAAACAAAAGAAACTCCATTATAAATGCCACATCCAAACTTCCAAGGCTACCGTTGACACTTACAAATGTACGGGCGATAATATACAGCTAATTAATTGTATGGGTTTCTTGAACCCTGAGCAGCCGTGGGGCAGTATTACCACGTGTTTTGAGGTATAAAATGTAGGTATAGCTATCCGTTATTATGGAGAAATTTAGTAACTTGCTCATGGAGCGAAACTTAGTGATTTACGGCGAAAGCGCCAGGTTAGACTGCGAATTTTTTTAAGTTTTTTGCAATTTGCTGGTCAGTATTAACTGGTATGTTGATTTAAATATGATTCGCGACCGTAACAAATATGTATTTACAGAATTTTAATCACACACATACAAAACCTTATAAAACATTTGAAAAGAATAACGGTGGAGTTTCTTGCCCATTCTTCTCCATACGAACACTACCTTTTTGAAGGGGCGACTAGAATTTTACTGCAATTTTTGACGTTCAAAAGTGCTTTTAATGTGTCTATTTTAAATAAATGATTTGACATTTTACTTTGTCGGACTCTAACCTACTAAAACTCCACGGTGTCCTCCTCTGCCGCTTACGGCGGGAACACTGGCACGCGTTAGCACTTCATCCGTGACCCGCCGCGAGCCACGACGCCCTCCATCTTTAATTTCATCTTAGAAATTAAGTAACTTAACATACAACGTTATTTTTAGTTATATGCGAAACTTGAATATAGTTTGTTCAGAATAAGTAACTGAATCGATTCCAATAATTTTTACCCCATGTTATATTTTGTCCCAAAAATATTTAAAAAAGGTTAACATTTGGACACCGAGCGACACTAAGTAGGTTATCCAATCTCCGCGCCGAACGGTTAGGTACCTAGGTACTATTATCAATGGGCGCAAGAGGACACGGCGCGGGTGAGAATGTTTTAGTACGGACAAACAGGTAACTTTGTGATTTTTCATGATACAGTATTGAAATTTTGTACATAGAAACTTTACATAAAAATACTAGACACGTGTTTCAGACACGTTGTTTGGCCTACAGTGCACGCAGAGGTGGCGCCCCCTTTCTCGCATTCGCACATGATCGGAATATCTTAGTAACTTGTTCATGAATACCTTTATATTAGTTCTAGGTTCTAGGTGGACGAGACCTTATAGGTACAACATTATTTTTAGTTTAAATAATGTTGTACCTATAAGGTCTCGTCCAATTTCCCCGTTATGCAAAGGTCGAAATATCTATGGGACACCCAAATTACGCCAGTTATTTGTAAGTCCCATGTAATAGGGGGCGAGCCTATTCCCATCAACCGGACACAAATCCAGACTACAGGCTGCCCCGGGAATTGAACCTAGAACTAATATAAAGGTATTCATGAACAAGTTACTAAGATATTCCGATCATGTGCAAATGCGAGAAAGGGGGCGCCACCTCTGCGTGCACTGTAGGCCAAAGAGATTAGATTGACGTATTTAATATTTATGGTACTGTAAATAGTTTGGGCTTTTCCCGATATCTTGTTAAGTTTAAAAAGGTTAGAAAAACAACAATTACTAAATGATAAAAAAGAATTAGGTACTGAGTGTGTTTCACAAAATATCCAATTGAAATTAAAATTCCTTTCGCTTAAATTCCTGATGAACAAAAATCCATAAACTTTTTGCCCGACCCGGGAACGACCCGAACCCTGGACCTTATGCTAAGCAGTGTAGCGTTTGCGACTAGACCAACGGGGCAGTCAGTAACAGACAAAATTACTTAAAAATAAACCCAATGATGAATCAGCCATAAGAAACTCATGCGCAAAAAATGGGTACAATCAATACAAACATTGCAAAAAGACTTAGCCGCCTAGCTGTCTGATTACACCATAAAAGCTTTATAAAGCTAAGTGCACATTATAGCCGCGGCGGACCGCAGCGCGCCGAATTGCAAAAATGCGCCAAAAGACAATAAGAGCCGTGGCCAGGCCGCACCGCAACGATAATAATAATAATTGTTACTGACAGATTTAAATTTCGAATTAGAACCAGACTGTGTCCAGTCCAGTGCATTGAGGCTGCGCACATAATTATGGGTGGGCCACGCCGCGCCGCAACGCAACGCATTGCAAAAATCTTCCTTCATATCTTTCGCATATTTTGCGGGCCGCATCGTATCGCGTAATGCGGGCTTTACACAGGTGACACGACAAAATTCAACTGTCTAAATGGCAATTCGGCTTGCAACCAAAATCGCAGGGTCCAAAGTAGAGTAGGTTTCGATTTTTGTCACGGGTGACTAAAAATCGACCCTGAAAATGCTGTCGCAGGCGATCGCCCCGCCGCATGAAGGTCAACATTTTGATGCAACAGAAACTAGTCACCTGCGATTTTTATCGGCCTGTGTAAATGGGGTGGCGATTGGAATTGTGAGGCGATTTGGTAAGCGACCAGCCGCATGCCGAAAATCGACCTAGTGTAAATCCCCCATTATTGCGGCTGCAAAAATACGCCTGCCGATGCGGTGCGGCCCGCATAAATGTGCGCAAGCCTTTAAAAAGCTGCCACCTTGACTAAGGTAATTGGTTTAAAAAAATGACTTGTAATGAGTACCTTACATTTTTATTATCGCCATTACACTGTCTTGCAAATAAATTGTGAGTGCATCGTTACAATATGATTATAGAGGACTGTTTTTTAGGGTTCCGTACCCAAAGGGTAAAAACGGGACCCTATTACTAAGACTTCGCTGTCTGTCCGTCCGTCCGTCTGTCTGTCACCAAGCTGTATCTAAAGAACCGCGATAGCTAGACAGTTGAAATTTTCACAAATTTTGTATTTCTGTTGCCGCTACTTATAACAACAAAATTACTAAAAATAAAATAAATATTTATGGGGGGCTCCCATACAACAAACGTTTTTTTTTTCGGTGTTTTTGCCTTGTGGTACGGAACCCTCCTTGTGCGAGTCCGACTCGAACTGGCCAGTTTTTTTTTTTATATCTGAGTATTCTAATCTAATCTAACTAGCCTGTACTGTCCCACTGCAGAGCAAAGGCCTCCCTCTCCCTTTTCCACACAATTCTGTCTTTTGCCAGTCCTTACGGTAGGAGTCAAGCTCGTCCCGCGCCATCTTCGTCTCGGCCTGCCGAGATGGCGTCCATCTTAGTATTATAAGTTTAAAACACTCTCTCAACCAAGAAACTCAACAACTGCAGGTTAACCAATAAGGCTATAATTTACCATCGCAATTCCTGTCATTACCAGCCGGCATAGTAATTTAAATAAATAAATTACACTCATTATAGGAAAATTATCATGTTTTAACTCGGACAGTCTACGAGTTGAAATACAAACTTTATGTATATCAATGATCTGTAACCAGTTTTAAGACATCAATTCTTTATAAAGAAAATACCCGCATTAAATGACATTGAATTTGAAAACAACATTTCAATCATTGTCTACCTACTTTTGAATTCGTTCTAAATCACCTAAAATCCGTCTCACGAAAGAAGTCTCGCAGACGTGGCGCTACAGGCATGCAACTGAATCACACATTTTTATTTGTTTTTCTCAACATCTTAATAGACACTGGGCCCTACCTAATTCACTATGACCACTTAATGATTCACCCTTGCGCCATCCCATCTTCCTAGCACGGTGGGCTGTGCTGGGGCGGCTGCTGCAGGTGCAGAAAACCTCAAACGGCGAAAATATTCCAACCTGTTTGGGAGTTATATGTTCGAGCCGTTTGGGGTTGAAACACTAGGGCCATGGGGTCCGAGTGCCCACTTGGTTTTTCGAGATATCGCCAAGCGGTTAGTCGACTCTTCACGTGACCAGAGGGCTGGCCTATTTCTTGGCCAAAGAATTAGCATTGCCATACAACGTGGCAATGCTGCCAGCCTTCTGGGCACTGTTCCTGTTGACAGCGATGCGGACGAATTTTTTGATGCCCTATGATCATTTTGCTTATTTTTTTCATATAAATGTACATATTATTATTATTTTAAATAGGTATTAGCATAAATTATGTAAATATTATAGTTACATGATTCCTTAACTTAACTTTATTGTGTAGGATTTAAAGTTATTTTTCCATAAACTCATATTTGTTTACATTTTTGGCAAATGAATCGCGAATGCAGATTAGGAGGGTTGTTGTAGGGATGCTGCTAATCATAAAATAATAACTATTTCCACCTATTGCCGCAGGACTTCTTTCGTGAGACGGACTCTAATGCTAACCATTGATAAATTTTAAGCGCATACAGACAAAAAAATATCTAGAACTGTCTATAAAATAATGATAATACAATCAAACACGTCTATACAAATTACTAGCCTTGAATAAAATCCACTTCCGAGTAAAAAAAGTTTAAAGTAACTAGGTTTTACTTTTTGCTGAATTGCAATAGACAATATCAATAGGTAACAATAATGGCTAGAATGAACTCTACCTCCATTGTTATTAATCTATTAATAAGAAAAATATAAAGACAGAATTAGTTCACTGCCACTTCAAAAAAACTATTAAGTAGATGATTCTCAAAACTGCCACTGTGTTAATTCCAATCAACACAAAAAAAAAAACGATCAAATTCCGTTCTCATAACAACATCCGACCCCAAAAAACCTAATAACGTGACCCAAAAACTAATTTCCCGAACCGCACACGTTAAAGAACCCTCGAGTTGACATCTGTCATGTTGACAGACGTTGAGACAATAATTTTGACAGCGGCTGTCAATGAAAGCTTGCAATTAGGGTTCCGTTATGAGTATCTGTGTTAATACTGCACTTAAAATGTCTACACTTCGAATGTAAGCTTACTTTTATGTGTTTTGTTGGCTTACAATGAAAGTATTTGATTGAACGAATTTGTACATAGTTTTGTGCACAATGAAATTGGAAATAGCTGCAATTTTATTATTATTCTGGCTTAGAGGCGACTTTGTAAAGATTCTATTAAGTTATTTCATACCTAATTTGCCACCGGCGTATGACAAGATGTAAATGTAAACGAAGACGAGTCGGACTCGCACACGAAGGGTTCCACAAGGCATAAAACGCCGAAAAAAACGTTTCTTTTTAATTTTAACTTTATTTTGTTTTTTATTATACAACATTAGATATAGCGGAAACAGAAATACATCATCTGAGAAAATTTCAAATGTCTAGCTGTCACGGTTCATGAGATACAGCCTGGTGACAGACAGACGGACAGTGGTGTCTTAGTGATAGGGTCCCGTTTTTACCCTCTGGGTACGGAACCCTAAAAAAGGAGTATGTAAGGATCTTAGCAGGTGGCGTTCTGTAGTTTTTGCCTACTATAAAGTCACTTCACTTTGAACACACGAAGAAGTGAAGTGACTTTATGTATTTTGCTACTTTCTAAAGTAGCTCACCGGTTAGACGATGTTTTATAATGCCGTCAAAAGTAGAACAAAATGCAACTTAAGGAACTGATTTTCGGTTTCGTCAGGAAAATCGATTCCTGACGAAACCGAAAATCAGTTCCTTAAGTTGCCTTTTGTATAGGTGGGGTATTTCGAAATGCACCAACTTTGAAACGCACCAAAAGTATTCCAAGTAAAAAAATAATAATATTAAGTAATAAAAATATTATAATTTTATTCCTCTAAATGCATCAACGATGAAACATAGAAAAGAGCATGAAGGATTCGTAATAAATGATATCGATAGACGTTTCATTTGGTGCGTTTCAAAGTTGGTGCGTTTCAAGGAATACCCCGTTATTATTACCGTAGAAAGTTGCTCGTTTCTTTTCAAAACGTTACGTTCTCAATCAAGGACAGTCTCATTCTTATTTTGATCACATAAGAGAACATTTTTCCATAGACACGCATTGTAAAAAAAAACACGTTTAAAAAAATAAATCCGAGTCCGCACATCATACATTTGTATCTATTTACTCATTCAAAAATTGTCTGAATGGCTGGCCGAGTGAATTATTAACTTGCCCCAACCTTCACGGTGTTGTTGACTCTTAAAACTAAAAATAGACACACGCAGTTTCGTAACTTTTTATTTTTTTTACATTAATAAATCTGTAAGAATAAAAATACTCCTTTTGCCGTGACCTTCTTCGTTTTATTATAGAAGTCCGGTCGAAGTAGAGGTACTTGTAGGAGGCCTATGTCTAGCAGTGGACGTCTTTCGGCAGAAATGATGATAATGATGGGCAATACCTATTAGGTGTTTATAATACATTGAAGTTCAGCCATATTTGACCATGGAGGACCGTGGTTTATGGTGTTTTCTAATTTTAAATTATTATGGACGTGTTGTCATCGGCAAAAATTACGAAATTTTATACAAACTTTTCTCTCCTATTTGACTCCTTTATGGGATGGAAAATGCTTCCGTTGTTGCTAAATATCGCCGCATCATGCTGAGATAGGAGCCTTTTGGCCTCGTATAGGACTTTGTTTCGTTTTCCTTTTGTTACTATTTTTTTTTATATAACTTGGATTTTTATTTTACTGTGTTTAGTTTAGTTTGTGATCTTCCTGTACGACTCGCAATAAATACTTTTTCTTTTGTTTTTTTCTCACTTTCGTTGTATAAGAAATTCTTGTGTGAAATTTCATGCAGACTCAGCGGTTTAGGCTGCGCGTCGTCTGTCAGTGAATGAAGGAAACCTAACTTTACAAGAAACTATCTCCTGGCCTTTTTTTTTTGTGGATGGGAAATCATCAAATGACCCCCCTCCCGCTCTCCTGCCCTTATTCCATTTTTATTTGGGATCGGCGCAGCAAGTCTTCTTGTGCATCAGATTTTTTTAATGAATGCTAAATTTAACAATAACTCTTTGAGCAAAGGCCTTTAAGACAGTTGTATTGTATCTAAAACATTAGGAGACAACCTACCTAAACATTTTCTATTTACAGTTGTTTCATTATTCACTACATCCAAAACCAAATCATCATCTGCCTAGCCTTTTCCCAACTATGTTGGGGTCGCCTTCCAGTCTAACCGGATGCAGCTGAATACCAGTTATTTTACATGGAGCGACTGCCTATCTGACCTCCACAACCCATAATCAGCCTATAATGTTCCCACTGCTGAGACACTGGCCTCCTCTCGGTGAGAGGGAGTGGGCCGTAATCCACCACGCGGGCCCAGTGCGGATTGGCAGATGTCACATGTCTTCGAATTTTTGGTTCTAGGACATGCCGGTTTCCTCACGATGTTTTCCTTCACCGTTTTGAGAACAGTGGTGATGAAACCTCCACAACCTAGTTACTGGGTAATACGATACCCCTTGGTAAGACTGGTTGTCAGGGTTTCAGGCTTCTGACTACCCGTAACGACTGTCAAAGATCCACGAGAAGTGACATATTATACCTATGATGTATCACACTGTCTGTAACTTATAAATGTCCGGAGCAACGGATTCTTAAGTGAAAATAACAGGACTTAAGTACCTGACTCCTTGAATAAACACTGAAAAATATACCTTTTTTCAATGATTCATTCATTAATGTTTGTGTTACACTTTGTAAACTAACACACGGTAAGTGTTACTCGTTAGAAACTGTCATCAATGTTGATCTTCATAAAAATCTCGGAAAATGTAGAATTATTAGGAAACTTTGATTTTTATAAATATGCTAGCAGCGCACCGCGGTTTCACCCGCATAAGTCTCGATCCTGTGGGAATATCGGATTAAAAACTATTCTATGTGTTAATCCTGGTTATAAACTATATGTGTGCTAAATTTCATTCAAATTCGTGCAGGAGTTTTTGCGTGTAAGAGTAACAAACATCCATCCATTCATGCATCCTCACAAACTTTCGCGTTTCGCGTTTTCGCGTTTTTTCGCGTTAGTAGGAAGAAAAATCTCATCGTGAAAACTTCTTGAAGTGAGCTGTCATTTTACTTGATGCTATTGACAGCTCACTTCAAGCTTACCTTACCTAAGTTTCGGGTCGATCGATCAGGTTAAGCTACGCTTGCCGCGGTTGGTCCGTGGATGGGTGACCATCTTTACATACCAAGACCCCTCTCCGTGCCTCGGAAAGCACGTTAAGCCGTTGGTCCCGGCTGTCATTCGTGGATCTTTAACAGTCGGTTGTCAGAATCCGGAAAATTTGACCACCAGTCTTACCAAGGGGTATCGTAATACCCAGTAAGACAGTCGCTGACAGCTGCATCCGGTTAGACTGGAAGCCGACCCCAACATAGTTGGGAAAAGGCTAGGCAGATGATAAGACTCTGAGAAAGCGGTGTTTGGTAGTCTAAAATCGACAACACACAAGGAGCAAGCCTGGCATCAATGTGTGGGAAGCAGCCTGGGTTCGTACCTGCCTGGTGTATTAAGCTTGTCTATGGACAAGCCTAAAGGCCAAAACATTTTCGGGGTTACCTTATACAAAGATGCTGCCTACCATTTTCCAAAAACCTGCACTCGAAGATCCTAATTCTAGAGCGATGTTCAAACATGTCATAAGATCTCGAATCATAACTGTCAGATTCGATGTAAATCTCTATTCAAATCAAGTTTTAACTCGATATTCAAAATGTGAGCAGAAACCTATTATACTTACTCGAAGATCCGTATTCCAGAGCGATGCTCAAACAACATGTCAAAAGATCTCGAATCATAACTGACATATTCGATATAAATCTCTATTAAAATAAAGTTTTAACTCGATATTCAAAACTTGAGCATCGATCTTAAATACAGGCCTAAAACACCAGACATATTTTTTTGCTGTAAAACTCGACCTCGTAATTTGGAACTGTCATTACGTACTCACAGTTGGCTGGTCACAGCGACCTAGAAATCTAAACTAGTCTATTACTCATCCTAGAACTTTAAATTTCCTGGTATTGTTTTATTTTTGATGATGCTACTGTTTAGATTACTGGGTTAAAGTTATATAGCTATGTAGGTTTTGTGTCATTTGTTTTTTTTTGGGTATTTTATTGGTGTGAGAAGCTGTTTACACAATGGTTCATGCCAAACATTGTTACGTCCGGTGAATAACCGCTGTTCTGAATTAAATGAATCATACGGAAAATAAATAAAACCTTGTAAAAATTGTTTGTCAACCGAAACCTGTTGCACACACGTGCTATTTTGCATGGCCTTTAGAACGATGCTCAACCATAAAAGTTTTAGTATATTGATTTGAGGTGAGTATACTAAATGAAATCTGTCAGTATTCCATCGAGACATCTGAGTCAGGAGACCATAGAAATGTAGTCCTGACTGAGCATCATTCTACCTAGAATATGATCCGCCGAGTAGAAAACTCGAAGGATCTAGAAAGTGTGTGAAAAAACTCACCTGAACATTGTGAGATCGCTACGACGAACAGCGCCATAAAAATGGTCAAACTCCTTATCTCCATAATGCTGCTTTTCTAAATATCACTTAGAAATGAAATAAAAACACTATTCAGTTCACTTAGTAACAAGAATGTTACTACAACTGATTAAAAACTGTTAAAACACTGGCACTATCACTGAAGGCACTCCTTTCTTCGTAATTCAGGCACTTTTTCGTTTAAATCTGTAAAAGAAAACAAAAATTATAATAACACAGAGCCTACATATGAGTATTTTCAGTAATATAAATCTCGTATTCTAGAGCCATCACCAAGCAGAGATAAATCTCGATTCGAATGACGGTATTGGTGAGAAAATCTCTACTCAAAAGTACTTAGTTTTTAATCGAGATTCGAGATTCATGCTTGAGCATCGCTCCAGAATACGGACTCTGTGTTCTCTTTTCGAATACGTTCCCGTTTATTTATTTTTAAACATATGACACGTTTAAAAAAAAAAGAAAAAAACTATAGCGGTGCATTTTGTTTCTGTGGAGCGGTTTTGCTAAATTATCTACGAATTTGATAATTTTAATGGATTCTATTAATGAAGGCACTAATTAATTCGATACTTTGAAAATATTTATATTATCGATCAAAACTTTGGGCATTGTTATTTCCGCGCGTAACACACTAACAATCAGAATATTGCTAATCCAATGCTTCATATATTCGAAAAAATGTTCTGCTCAACAACGTAAATAACGCAATGTATGTTGTTGAACTGTCAAAATGAAAGCCATTCCTTGTGTTATACAAACAGGAATTATCTTGTCAAATATTATTGCTAGTAAATATTCGCTTAGTTTTACTTCGCAGTACTTTATTTATACTACTAGGTTTTGCCCGCGGCTACGCCCGCATGGACATCGGAAATTATCCCTAGGGAACTACTGGTATAAAAACCATCCTACGTCCTAAACCCATGGTCTAACCATGAGCCAAATTTCATCCAAATTCGTTAGCATGAAAGCGTAATAAACAAACAACAAATGGATTTTTTTTCTTTATAAGTAATATTAGTTTAAATATTAACTAAAGGCGTCAAAAACCTACAGGCAACAACCTCACAGCCAACAGAGAACCGTTGTTTTTAGGGTTCCGTACCCAAATGGTAAAAACGGGACCCTATTACTAAGACTTCGCTGTCTGTCCGTCCGTCCGTCTGTCTGTCACCAGGCTGTATCTCAAGAACCGCGATAGCTAGTCAGTTGAAATTTTCACAAATTATGTATTTCTGTTGCCGCTATAACGTGTTTTTTTCGGTGTTTGCCTTATGGTACGGAACCCTTCGTCCGGCCAGTTTTATACAAATCATGAGTCCACATTCTCAGCCATACACATAATTATGTAGAATCAATCTATATCCATATCTATCTACTATTCTATATCCACGCATTTATATTTATTATTTATACTAATAATAAAGCTGAAGAGTTTGTTTGTTTGAACGCCCCAATACCTGGAACTATCGTCAAGTCGGATTTGAAAAAATCTTTTTTCACTTGATATCCACTAAGGAAGACTATTTTACATGATCAGCGGGATTGTCCGAAAGGGTTACCGCTGACCCGGAACATAAAGGGCTAAGGAAGGAACACGGGTGGGTTTTAGTCAGTAAGAGTCTGACACTCCCTTCAGCTCCACCCAGAGCGGGAGGGGTCATTTGATGATTTCCCATACGCAAAAAAAAGGCTATTTTACATCACGCTAGGCCCTTTAGGAGACGAGCAAAAAGAAAAAATATCAAAACTGGCACCCAAAACCATCACACACACCAAAATCATCACAGCCAACTGAGAACCGTTGTTTTTACATACTAAATCATAAAACTAGTTTCCCAGACCTAATGTAGAATCAATCATACTACAAAAAACCAGGCCTACTAATAAAATTAGCCGTTAGCGAACACCTACTGAACATAATCTGATTTGGTTGACCATTTGATTGCGAACATAAAAAAACTGTAGGCAATAAAGATGTTATACCACATACCATGGCTGTTCTAACAAATAACTACAACCATTCTATGCTAATTTATTTAGATTCGAGATTCTTTTTTTTTAATTTATAGTTGCATGTGTGGTTCCGAAATATACGAAAAGGCATCGAATCGTCCTTATAATTAAATTAGGAATCGTACATTTTAGATTCGAAGGGATGGTTTATGTCACGTCCACACACAGATTTTGATAGCCGCCGTTTGTCATTAGCAATGTCAAAATCTTAGGAGTTTGTAGGTCTTAGATCAAACACAGACAGGCGCTTTACTTTGTGTAAATTATTTCATCACCACTGCTCTCAAAACGGTGAAGGAAAATATTGTGAGGAAACCAGTTCTAGAACCAAAAATTCGAAGACGTGTGACATTTACCAACCCGCACCGGGCCCGCGTGGTGAATTACGGCCCACTCCCTCTCACAGAGAGGAGGCCTGTGTCCCAGCAGTGGGAACATTATAGGCTGATTATGATATCAAAATCTGGGGTATTCCTTGAAACGCACCAACTTTGAAACGCACCAAAAGTATCCCTCGAAAAAAAAACTAAATATATTATTAAAAATATAATAATTTTGTTCCACGAAATAAATCAACGATGAAACAAAAAAAAAATCGATAGAAGTTTCATTTGGTGCGTTTCGAGGAATACCCTCAAAATCTGTGTGTGGACGTGAGATTTTGTAATCGCCAGCTTGACACTGCGTGTGTACCGACCGAGCATTAGACCGGCAACCTTTAATCTTTACTAAATAATATGTAATAGTCCAGAACCTGGTATAAAATTGATTATCAAAATTTTAAAAACAAACAGCATAGACGAGAGTCAAGACACAGGCTCCGTAAGTACATTACTGTTCGAAATGCAAACACAGCAAGTACTAAACTTAATGGCATTCTCCCCAACTCTTTAAGTGTTGCCATCTATATTATGGCCAGTAATAAACATTTTTATTGCCAGAATACACATTATTTGTGAACGATATACTTTTAGTACTGCTATGATCTCTTATATTGGTTATTTTTGGCAGGAATTGGGGTTATTACATGTTTACATTTCCTAAATCGATCACAAATAACTTAAGACTTTTAGGGGTTTATTTATAAACGTTAACTAATGATTATAGCGGCTGTTTAAACATACATTTTTAACGTTGAATCGTCTCTTATCTTTAATAATCTTTTATGAATATTTAGGATATTTGGACAAAAAAACTATAAGGAAGAGCGCGCTCTACGAATTTTAATACTTGCGATATATAATTGCCAATTTGTGAACAATATTAATATCCAGAATATTCCGTCCCGTTTAGTCCACGCACTGCGGTAAAAAATCGCTTGAAAAATTATTTGCGTTTGCGATTTTATGACGCATGCTATTTAAAAAAAACGCATCGCAGTGCGCGCTTAGCACAAAAAAATATCAATTAAAATTAGAGTACATTGCTCTAGATTCGAATGCACGAAAGCAAGAAAAAAATAATCTATTAGAATAACCTCAAAGACTGAATGGATGTCGACAAACATTCAAAATCCAGTGCCTGTACAAATATTTGTGTGATGTGGACCCCTGCCCCTACAGAAGGCGAACCCTTCTCGACTATGTAGCATGGTTACTTAACACACAATTTTTTTATTGATTTACATAATAACAATATTTTTGTGCTCCAAAATTCCATTCTTAGTACCCCTACTGTATTAATACAAGGGCAAATTAAATTAACTAGCGAAACTTCACAGGCGAGCATTATGAGTAAAGATAACGGTTACGTATTATAATATCTAAAGTTATTCTAACCATTTTCGAGATAACTACGGTCAAAAGACCAATACCTAAAGATCGTTTCACAGATTGTTGTAATAACTAATGAACGAAATACTTACAGGTGAATTCACCTACGGTCAATTCAGCTACAATTAATATAACTAAGGTTGATTGAACTAACGGACGATTCATATATTTCGAACAAAAATTTGAATTTGTCTGTTTTTGTGCTTTTGAACCAGAAGAAGACGGTCGACGTCAGGGGCACCCCGAGGTTCGGTTTGGTTAGGTTCCTTTAAACCCTGCAGACAGAAATAGGAGACCAGTCGACCTGGCGTCGTTAGAAATAAAACGAGCGCGTAGTATTAATAAGCTGTAGGCGAGTCGTCCATTAAGTATTTCAATAATAGTTGAAATATCCAATTTCTTAAAAAACCATTACAGTAATCGTTCGTTAGTGCAATTAATTTTAGTTAAGTAAGTCCTGCTTATGCGTACGAAGTTTCATTAAAATCGGTTCATTCATTTCGAAAAACAAGCGCTTGAAAGTTTGTAAGAAATACCGTACGTCGTAAACGCTCTTTTATTTACCCAAAAAATCAACTTCTCTTAAAACAATTCCCAACCAAATACACATACACAAACCCCCCACAATTTAAACATCAAACTCAAGTTATACATTACAAACGCGACTATATAAACATTAGCCTTACAAGATACTGTAGTCTGACATTGTGACACCGCCGACACGTCAGAGCGTCAGAGAGATACGACACGACCCGACAGGCTCTTGTGTTGCATGTATTTATACTGCAACACCTTATAGGTCAAGCAGGATAGCCTGGGAGTGTATGTAATGCAATATAAGGATGATAATTTTGTAAGTGGCTCGTGGCTAAATTGTCACAGCCGCACGGGTCTTGAGCAGTGGTGGCCAAGTGGTAACGGCATTGTAGGTCGTAGGTTCGAACCCAGACAGGCGTTTAACTTTGTGTAAATTATTTCATCGCCACTGCTCTCAAAACGGTGCAGGAAAACATCGTGAGGAAATCGGCATGTCCTAGAACCAAAAATTCGAAGACAAGATCACGAATGACAACCGGAACCAACAGCTTAAAGTGCTTTCCGACGCACGGAGGGGTCTCGATATGTAATGGATGATCACCCATCCACGAACCGACCGCGGCAAGAGCAGCTTAACCCTCAGTCGACCCGTACGGCTGTTATCGCTTAGCCACCAGCCCTAACGAACGTCATAAACATAACACAATCAATAAAGAATTCATCAGTCCAATAACAAACTACCTACATATCCAAAAAACGTTTCAACTACCCTCTATAACAGATACAATAATGTCTTCAAGATCAAAGGGAGAACGGACGGAAGGCCTAAACCAATAAATCTTTGGTTATTTTTAACTTGCAGTACCATAAGTACCGGCTTCCTGGTTTATGTAAGTTGGGTTATTAATTATAGGAATGTAGGTACTTGCTAGTGAATATATTATCATGTTATAGAAGGATGGAGAGATTAGTTATGGCTGGGTAGTAAGTTATACTCCGACGAGCCACAGTGCGACTGTGGATCCACATCACAAACGATGGCTCACCTCTTGTCGTGGCCTAGGCTCTGATCAAAAACACCTGTACTATGGAAGACCTTTGCGAGGCCAACGCTAACGCTGTCGAATTGGCTGAATTCTGGTCAAAGCATATACAAATAAAAAAATACGACGAAAAAGAAGAAGGAAGTTATTCCTTGGGAATCCTTTACAAAACATCCGTCAAACTACAGTGTTGTCATCATGAATAAAATGTATCCTAATTTTTGTCCTAGTCACTTTCTCAATAATCTAGTTTTGACTGAATGAACTTTTATTTTTAGAACGTATCACATCTTCCAAATAATTTGGTTCTGTCAAATGGCAATTGCTTCGTGAGATTTTTTTGTGTGATATACTAATATGGAGTGTCAAAAGCTTAATCAAATCCCAACTGGGAAAAATACCTAACTAAATTGCTAAGGTTGCATCTACAAATAAAATGACTATGATAGTGGTGGAATGAATGATTTATCACCAAAACATTTTAAAAAGTTAATTTAATGTTTAAGTGCTGGTTAAATCCTACAATATACTTAAATAGTTAACATGTTCAAAGCAAGTATCAAAGCCTTATCATTGGAAGTCGTCGTAAAAGTGTTACGTCACACAGTACTAGTAGATATAAGTAATGGATTGACAACCTGTTGCGTTTTTATTTCGCTTCCACGACCGACCGTTTTATTAGCTTTGTAATGAGTCTTCTTTATCTATGTTATTAATGGCTGGACTAGCTTTAGTAACTTCAGTTTTCGAGGTTCCGACTTCATTCGTATATTATATGCTGATCGTTTTTACTTTTTCTACTGCATCACTTACGGTAACTACAGCTATAGATACTTTTTAAGGCTACATCTTCTTTTTCTTTGATTTCTAGTTATACCTTAACCAGTCAATAAGATTACTAGAGAGACTGACTGACCAGATGCTCTGAAACTTCCTTAGTTTCGTCAATCAAAGTCCCTTTTATTCTTATTACTGAGCAGTTCATACGAATCCATTACTTTTCCCAGGACTGCGACGCACCCTGGATTTTCAACCCCGCTAACAACATTACTGACGGGCCCATCTTTCTACCAGGGCTTGGGTTTTGATAAATAGCTTGATCCGCCACGATAGAGGCAGTAGAAGTTAAATCCATTGTTCTTGTTCGCGTTCAAATTCACTATTAGTTAATGGTGCAACACAGTTTCAGGTCACAAGACCGGTTCTTCGGACCTTTAGTTCCCATGGAGCTTTAATTATGTTGTGATTATTGCGTATCTCAGCTAATAAATATTGATGATTTGGTGCAAGCGATGAGCTGTTTGAAGTTTTAGGTGAAAGAGAATCAACAACGGATTTTGATGAGAATTAGCTTGGACGAGGTGTTAAAGGTGCATTTGATGGACACCTATCTATTCTAGAAAGAGGATTTTCTTAAGAACTTTAGGTAGAGTAATAATGCTCTATGTACAGACGCCAGCATATCAAGCTACCCGAAACTGTCGAATTTTCCCAAATTCCCCAATCTATTAAATAAATTTGACAGATTGTAGTAGCTTGATGTGCTGGCGTCTGAACATAATATATCTGTTGGTCTACATTTGTTTAGACATCATTTATCCTCCTTCGGTATGACTAAATTTTAGGACTGTTCGTATATCTTTTTGATTATCTTCAGTTTTCATTTGTTTTTCAAACAAGAAGAGAATAATGCAAGCATAAAGACTTACCAATCAAAATGAGCTATTATCATATCATGATTATCATCTTTTTCATCTTATACAGGTCCTAGATCTTCACTCACATTCCTAAAATAAATCCTTGATCCTTCAATTTCTTCGGTCAATTATGTATGATCAAGAACCTCGTATAGATTTAAGTTAACTTCCTCTTATAACTTGAACCTTATTATCAAACTGTGGTACAAAATGACGGATGCTACTAATTTTCGAAAATAACGGGCTTGTACAAAAATTTATAATGCTATACATTGATTGGTGAAAACGAATTTAAAATGAGATAATGATCTAACACGAGTTCAGTTCTCTATGTTCATAAATGGAGAAAAAATTAAGTTGTATCAGAAATATCAAGATTATGATGGACTTCACACGCAATTTGAAAACGAGGTTAATAATGTTATTAAAGTTCTATTATGTTACTAATTTAGTGATAGATATTAATAATGTCAACGCTTTTAAATTAGTTAAAGCTTTGAATCCATAAACTTCAACTTATGAAGAATGTGAAGTAATATATAAAAGTCAAATGCGACACAAAGACATGAGTTTCATTTCAATTTCAATAAGAGAAATATGGCGGATCAAAGAAAAGATGGAGGAATTCAAATTTTTTGAAAATCGTTTTTTTTTTCCCAGCATAGTTCAAGAGTCAAACTTTTTTTCCCGATCGTCATCAGTGTGGACGTCAAGTCGTGACTGATCAGAAATATTCAGATGGATTGTGTCAAAGATGATATATATAGCTTGGAAAGCAGTCATTGACCTCTATCATACAACTTGTATAATACAGGTCAATGAAGGCAGTGAACACTGAGATGACAGCTAATAGAGATTAGAGATGTATGAAAGAAAAAGGTGTGCTACGGCTAGATCTACAAATTGGGATGAAATCAGAAGAACGATTAAGGGACCACAAGTTAACATAATGTTAGCACTTTAAAAATTCACAACCAGTCAAAGTCGAAGCATTTATTTCAAATAGGCACTTGAAACGTCAAAATTTACAATCAAATTGAATTGATTCTAGTGGCCCCTTCCAAAAGGTAGCTTTCATATGGAGAAGAATGGATTAGTAACTCCACCGTTACTCTTTTAAAATGTTTTACAATATTTTGTATACACACAAGGTATAGGGAGGTAGGTTCATCACGAATTCGTTTCAAGTTTATCCACAAAATTATACGTACAGACGCCAGCACAATAAGCTACTACAATCTGTCAAATTTCTTTAATAGATTTTCAACTTCATCGCTACAGCATAAGGTTCAAGGTTGATTGGGAAAATTTGACAGTTTCGGGTTGCTTGAAGTGCTGGCGGCATCTATACACTAATTACCTTGATGTTGAATGGTATAAAAACGCGTATTGTCATAAATAACATTTAATTGCCCTGTCCCAGATGCAATGGTGAAAAATGTTAATCGTTCGGTTAAATGGAGGATGGTTCACGAATCAAGGACACATATTCATGAGCTTATTTTGTGGTTTCCGTATTGTTTTTGCTTGTGATTGTAATTATTACATGATCAGCATATAATGTTCCCACTGCTGGGACACAGGCTCTATATGCCTATTTATATGTATCATCATCATCATCTGTCTAGCCTTTTCCCAACTATGTTGGAGTCGGCTTCCAGTCCAACCTTCACATTAAAATCCTACATTATCCCTGATGAACGTTGGTGATAGAATATTTTTTTTAAAGTTAGGGATCCGTATGAAAACTTCGATAATGTTAACCTAAGGTGTAAAAAAAATCCTACAATACAATAGAGCAAAGTGATGTACTACAGTTTTATAGAGGACATCAATATCTACAAAAAAGTCTGCGATACCATATGGCTAACTATTACAGTTATGTCTCAATTACTACTTTTCCAAAAAATCCTTATATTTCTATCTACCCGTGCGAAGCCGGGGCGAGCCGCTAGTTATGGCATAAATAATTGAAATAACAGGAAGAAGTTATTCGTATGGAAAAAAGGTTCATGAATTTTAAATCATCATCATACTCCAGCCCTTAGCCCCATTTATTTGGGATCGGCGCAACATGTCTTTTTCTTCTATACTTCTAAATACCTACCATATTTTTTATTAGTTTTTTTCCAGCAGTAGACCGCTATAGACTTTGTTTTTGATGATGACATAGAATAGACAGTCTTTTCGAATCCATTCGAAATAAACAACACACCTTAACAGAACATTACTGTCAATTCACATGTAGTTTACTTCTGACAGCAGCAAGTCAACAACCTTATTGTAACAACAATAAAGATCACAATGATTTTGACAGTCTTGTCAGTGGCACCAACCCAACAACAACCTTATTCCAATGAGAATAAAGACCACTGTGATTTGGACAGTGATGCAATGAACGGACTGCAATTAGAGTGTTGACTGTCGACCATTCCAATTTCAAACAAATACCCATAGATTAGATGAAGGCATGTAGAATCTCAAAGACGTTTAAGAAATAAATGGCAATAAAATCGGCCATTTCAATAGACAAAGGAACTTTCCCTCGATCTAGCATTCTAGAGTCTAGACTAACCTATCACGAGAACACGATCAAACGGAAACAAAGGTTTTAGAAAGGGAATTAGCATAAGACTAAAGTAAAGAATAAACAAAAGACTGTTACTAAATTGTTATCTAGAATCTAAATAGTTTAATTATTCCGTCCATGAAATCGAAATAAGTTTCCAATAGACTAAATTAATAGAACTGACTTGGAAGCCCACACTCAATTCCAAATCATTGAAAACATTGGCAAGAAACTATTTTTGGATTTTACTTTGACAGAAACCAAAAAAAAAGTGGTTTGTCAGAAAAATAACTCGCTAAAAACTTTTAACATCTATTTATTTAACTACTAGCTATTAAGCGCCCCGCGTTTGAATCCCGCGGGAATATCGGGATAAAAAGTATCATATGTGTTAATCCTGGTTATAAACTATCTGTGTGCCAAATTTCATCCAAATCCGTTCAGCCGTTTGTGCGTGAAGAAGTAACAAACATACAAACACATTCACAAACTTTCGCCTTTAAAATATTAGTGAGATGAGATGAGATTTATGTATATGCGCATATAAAAACAAAGAAAGGAACGGAAAATGCGTACAAAGGTGGTGCTTATTTCTAAGGAAATCTCTCCCAGCATACGACATCTTCTATACATATTATAATTTTGACGGACAACTAAAACGTCATATTTAGAAATAGTTTCAAAGCTGAAAATTCTCTACTTTTCATATTACCTTCCACAAATATACCTACCTGACCTATAAAGGATCATTTATATCCGATTATCCACATCTCAAACTCAAAGCTGCCAACAATTCCACGATGACAAACAACAAATTAATCTATTACAATTGTAGTGACTATTTCATCCATAGCCCACAGACGCCATAGTCCGACCTTCAACACAAATGTTTCACGTCCCATTGAACTTTGAAGCCATGACCCTGGCCCTGATGATGACAGATATAACAATTGTCTTATTAAATGTGGAAATAGACTGGAAATACTCTTGACTGGGATAAATATGGCGGAGTTTAGATTGACTTAGACCCGTATGACTTCACTGAGGACTCAGTTTAGTCATTACTACAGCCATTTAATGAGGTTCTGTAACACCCAGCTCTAGAGAGTTTTCAAATCCGCGATCTGGACAATGAATAATTTAATTAATTACGTAATATCTAAGAAAAAGAAGACGAAATCGTAAAAGTAGAGGATGCTGTAGTAAGTATGCTACTTATGGAGAAGTTAGTGAATTCTGAGATGGCGGCTAATAGAAATGACTTTATGGAAGACAAATACTCTGCGACGGCTGAGAAATAAATTGGGATTAGGGAAGCTGGATGAATGTTGTTACTAATGCAGAAGTCAATGATGGCTTTGGGAGAAGCTAGAAGTAATTTTCACTAGTGGAAAAGCTAACTGCTACTTTCAGGTAGCCAACATATTTACCCAGCAACATCTCAGGAACCAGGACTTGTGGCTAAGTAATAACAGTCGCACGGATCGATCGATCAGGTTAAGCTACGCTTGCCGCGGTTGGTCCGTGGATGGGTGACCATCTTCACATACCAGGATCCGTCCGTGTCTCGGATCGCACGTTGAGCCGTTGGTCCCGGCTGTTATTCGTGGATCTTTGACAGTCGTTACGGGTCGTCAGTAGCCCGAAAGTGACAATCAATAATTTACCAAGATACCATAAATAAAGATTACCCAGTAACTGGGTTATGGAGGTCAGTTAGGCAGTCGCTCCATGTAAAATACTGATATTCAGCGGCATCCGGTTAGACTGGAAGCCGACCCCAACATAGTTGGGAAAAGGCTAGGCAGATGATGATCTTAGGAACCTCGAATTCCAAATTCTTCATACTGTAACTAGTAACAGGGGTTTTCAATCTCATTTTGTTGATCAAAGTTGATTGCTTAGATTTAGAGAGCACTCTACTCCAATAACATCTAAGATAGGTACTGCTACCGCTTCCCTTATAAAAAATCTAAAAGGTAAAGCTGATAACCATTTTAAGTCCCTATTACAAAACTAGAAAGTCACGATCCAAAGTCACGTATTTCTCACTAATCCGCTATCTCTTTCACTCTAAAAGTGAACGTGACATTGGTTTTGTTTGTCTATCCGTCTGTGTGTCTTATTTACTTTGACAGTTTGACCGTGGTTCCGTATTCTAGTGACCTAAATCTGTGGCTAGGAATCTTCGATAGATTTGTGTACGAGGGTCATTTAGCGCTTTATGACGCGATAAGAAGCATATGATTAGGTAATTGACTAATTGACAACAGCGCATCGCGCCAACAAATAAGGTTCAAAACAAACGACGACGCGTTTCATCATCATTTCAGCCGAAAGACGTCCACTGCTGGACATATGCCTCCCCCAAGCACCTCCACTTCGACGCGTTTGATGTTAGTTAAATCGAATGACCACCAGAATAAAAGTAATTTTGCAGTTTTTATTAAATTAAAAATAAATACACAGCTCAGTGGAATATTTTTTATTTAGGCATTTCTTTCCCTTAATGATCATAACATAAAATAAGATAGTTACGCTCAAAATTTTGAGAAATACGCGTCGAAAAAAATTTTTTTAGATCTGTTTTAAGATGCTGTATTCAAATGTTTTAGAATACCTGTCTTTTCTTTGAACATTTGTCAATACACTCAATTTTTTCTGGCTTTTTCTATAAACCAATACGCCTAAGCTGTGCGATAAAAAACTGACCGTTTATCCACTTTCTCCCTTTTTCACTTTCTCGCTTTTTTCTTTTTCTTGTTTTTACGGTGTCTACCTTTGGGCAGTGCTTTAATGACGTTGACGCTTGGGGCGGTGTTGGCTAACAGTTGTGCAATTGTTTAGTGAAATGTCATTGTATTCAAAAAACAAGATGGCGGTATTAGTTCTGATTTCGGCCACGCGTCAAAAAAACTCTATAGCGCTATACTGACTTGTGACGTCATCTGACATGTCGCTTATGTCAAAGCTGATGGAGTTGACTTTGGCATAGTCGTAGTAATTGGCTTCTAGGTTAGAATGATAATAATTTAAATTACTATTTACTAGAGTGATAATAAAAATTATTGCGTTGTTTGTAATATACTAGAGCTAGACCAGATAAGCCGTTACGGGTACGGATACGCGTGCACAGACATGCGCGTGGGCAAGATACCTACTAGGAGCCAATATCCGTCCATCAATCCACATGCACATGTTTCCTTCGGCTGTGTCCAGACCTGTACCCCCAATTAGGTACGTAGCTCACTCACAATCACTATACTTTTCGTAAAAAAAATTATTTAATAATTTTTAATAAAATTTATTCAAAAATATAAAGACTGACGTTAAATACAGTTTTTCTGAAATCTATGTCGAGTTCACCCATGATTTGTGCCTGAACTAAGTAATCCTAGGTAAAGGGAAGTCATAATCCATTGCTTCTTATCTATATACCCCCTTACTAATAAACGTTGTATAGCGTCTGTATAGTTACACAATCGCTTTGTCTTCTTCTTTCGAAAGACAAATTAATTACTGACGACTGAAAGAGAGAAATCGGTGTGTAACTATTCATCTGATACAATACGTTTATTAATAAGAGGGATACAACTTAGGTACTAATAATAAATCTGTAGAGTTTTTTTGTTTGTTTGTTTCAACGCGCTTATCTCTGGAACTACCAGTGGGATTTGAAAATTATTTTTGTATTTGGTAGCCCAATTCTTGATGAAACTTAAGATCACGCTAGGACACTTAGAAGCCAATTAAAACCGCGGACTAAGTCGCGGGCAGAAGCTAGTGTTTGATAAATCCTCTGCAACGCCATGAACAAATGAAGATTGTTGCATTGCCAAAATTAACGATTGAATTGATGAATTGTCAATGACTGTGTGTGTCTTGTAATGTTGTTGCGTTAAGTGCTTGTATGAACTCTAGAAATTCACATTGTTCTGGTTTCGTTAAATACAAAACATTATCTGGCAACCGAGAGTCATAATGGCCAGTAATTGTCAACACCCAGCGATTATCAATCCGTTCCTTTATCTAAAAAGAGGTTTTATCCCTGCGGTGGGACAACACTGGCTGTCGTTGTTGCACCTTCGGCTTGCACATCCTGTAGGCTATTTATTTACCGTCTATATTTACAGACGTCCCCAGGTATTCCCCTCCACTTAGGGTTGCCAACTTTTTTTATCCTACTAATATTATAAATGCGAAAGTAAGTTTGTTTGTTTGTTACCTTTTCACGTCTAAACCACTGAACCGATCATCCTGAAATTTTGCATATACGTTGTCAGGTGTACAGAAACTGACATAGGGTAGCTTTCATCCCGAAAAAAATTGCTGTTCCCGAGGAAAACTATAATAACGTTATTATGATAATAGATGGCGCCACGTGTCTTTCGAATCATGAACGTCCTTTTTATGGGATTTTTATTGGACGGGACAACGTCTGTCGCGTCAACTAGTATCAAATATAATAGTTTCGAAGCCAATTAATTGCCTGTAAAAATTTAGATAAAGATGGCGAAAAACTAAACAGTTAAAATATTTTTTAAATTCATATTTTGCTTGCGTTGAACCCGTTATTAACGGGTTTTTTTAGTAACTATAACACAATCTACATTAAGGTTACAAAAATCCATTCATTCAGCTTTTATGAGATCAATACTGGCACTATTGCGATCATATCGCCATTTTGTATTGAAATGAAAAATTTGTAATTTGGCCTACATAATATATTTTTTTTATTTGTATTAAATTTAAGCATATAGCAGGGTACTAAATATTCCATTGTAGGGTTAGCAACCCTACCTACACTCCTGAGTCCATGAAAAAGGGCGTTACGAAATAAAATTCTGAAATGTAACGTTATCCATTCAGCTTACATTATATCAACAGTGGTGACGCAAAACGTGATAAGTTATCGATTGCATGTTAGATATTTGCAATGTTTTTGTATATGCGGTATTATGTATTAAGTAGTTCGTGGAATTAGACCACCATCTGCCTACCTAGTCGTGGGTGGTTTTAAATGGGAGCTTCTGACGTGCGAAGTCCAATTAGTGCTCGTACACACAAGCGGCACGCGTCAACGGCAGAAGTACCTAACTGTAGCCGTCAACACGCGTACGTCAAATAACATTGCCGCTCTGAAGCTAGGCTTTTCACTAGCCGCGCATGCGCGCTGCTGTTTTATTCCTACTGCACAGTGACTTGTTGCCTACTTCAGAGTGGCAGTTATTTGACGCGAACCGTACGCGTGTACGATGCTCAAATACACGAGCAGCACGTCGTCGACGGCAGCCGCTGACGCGTCGTCAACTGCAGTTGCCTCTGTAGTTGACGAGTGTCGCTCGAGCTCGAATTTCAATGGAGCTTGGTCTACTAGCCACCGTCACGACTGTTGAGTAGCAAGTCCAGCCTAGCATCAGGCATCAGGTGGAATGACAGTTCACTTCAACACCACTTCACCCAAGTATACACTGAGATTTTTACAGAATGGACCAGCTCATTTGTTGTCAGCTGGTTTATTGATCAGGTCGTTGACTTTTTGGTATAAAACGGTAGAGTTAAATAATGTCCCAGCCATAGATTACTGGTCCAACTAACGCTTAGTAACCTACTGTTAGCTTGTAGCATAATTATGTAATAAGTAACTAATTGCTCTTATGTGCCGTGATAAGACAATCGTAAATTATCAGCAATTAGTTATTCGATCCTAGGTCAGTGAAGAAATATTTACTTTAACAATCGGTGACGAGATAAACGAAGCTAATGAAGATCGAAGATCAGTATATGGCCTCCTCTTAGTTTTTTAGAATGTTTTTGGAAGATTTTAGCACCAAAATATTTCGAGTGCGCCATTTTGTCATTTATTTATTTATTTGAAAGAAAAAAAGAAAAAGAAAGAAAGAAAAAGTATTTATTGCGACTCGTACAGGATGATCACAAACTAAACTAAATACAGTAAAATAAAAATCAGGATATCAAAAAATAATAATAAAAAGTAACAAAAAGGAAAATTAAACAGAAACTCCTATACGAGGCCAAAAGGCTCCTATCTCAGCATGATGCTGCGACATTTAAAACAAAGAAAATGTCACAGCGCTGGTATTCTGATAGGGCCCTCAGTGATGTCACGGGCAGTTACAGAAACAGAAATAATTAATTAGATAACATATTAGCAAATAATAAAATAAAATATTTTTATTCTTTAAACTGCGCCAGACGTAACCTCATTACTTGTCTATGCCTTGAGCGCGAGAGGCACTCTGTTGTGTCTGTGGCATATACGTAGTATCTCTAAATAGTCTGTGGTGGCATAGGTGTGACAAGTAAATGGTCGCAGGCGCCGAACCCACTATCAATGAACAGTCCAATGCAGTTGCGTCATACAGTCTGCATACACTGCTCAGTGATGGTGAAATGATGACAATTATCACTTAAGGCAATTACAGAGTTTCATAAAAAAAAAAATTCATAATGACGTTTCCAGTTTGACAGCTGTCAAATAAGAGACTTAAAAATTACTGGTGATTTTAATGAGTCGCATTGTTTTTCGATAAACATCTTTGGAAATTCGAACGTTGTGAATCTGTGTTGATTTACTTTAAGGGGGATGCGCTAGGGAGCCCGCGAAATTCAAAGTTCATAATAATCCATGAAACAGTCATTCAATAGGATAATAGGATTATATGAACTTATAGGGTTGTATTGATAATTTACGCTTGCAAATGATATTTTAATCAACATATAACATGACACTAACCTGCAAATTGCAAAAAACGAAAGAAAATTTGAATTTCACTGGCGTTTCCCGCATAAAAACAAATGAGGATCGCTTTCGAATTGCATGCGCTCACTTGAGTGAGGTTCCGAGTGAACTTTACAAAATAGCACAACATTCTACTCGTATATAAACAGTGATTCATCACACGAAAATGAAACTTATTAGCGTTACATTTTCGATACTATCTGCTAATTTAACGCCTACAATTGGCATAGTTACTGCTTTAGGCTTGTTTGGCACTTTCTGCCTAACTAACTAAATATTTAGTTACACGCTTGAGAGAAGTGCATATTTATTAGATGCTCTCTTTTTTCTCTCATCTACTTAAATATTATTTTGGGTATCATTAATTTAACAACTAATAGAACCAAGCTCAAACGGGACTGTTTACCGCATGTCGGATGCATTGTGGACTAAGACCACCGTAGCTTTCATTCTGACAGTTCAACAACATTCATTGCGTTCTCCACGTTGTTGAGCAGACAAACTTTTCGAACAAATGCAGCAATAGATTAGTAATATCCTTCAAAATGATTCAGGTTGACATTGAAAGTGTGTTACGCAATCAGGGTGCGGATGCAGCTGAACGATATTTTACATGAAGCGACTGCCTATGTGACCTCCACGACATTGCTGGTTGCTACTACAATAATACAGCATTAAAACAGCCTTAACATCTAATCCAATCCATTGCATCATACCTATGTTTGAAAAAAAATCTGCTCAACAACGTAAATAACGCAATGAATGTTGCTGAACTGTCAAAATTAAAGTCATTGCTACTGTAGTATCTACTAAAGATGATTTTACCTTGCTCAGATATCTTTTACCGTGGAATAAAATTGACGTCTGACAGCTCTAGTATGGGAAAACTGTCAAAAATTCAAAATGTAATCTCAGGTTATGACTTATTCTAGGTACTTATAAAAGTTTGGTGAAATTCGCCCTTAGTGTGTTACGCAATTACCCCGTTGTTCAGTCCCTAGTTTACAATTTGTATAAAATCTATAGCAAAGTGCATAAAATTACCGAACAAAATTACTTTTCCTGTGCCTGTCTTATCATTGGCATACTGCAATAAAAAAAAAAGTTACAAAACACCCACTGTTTGTTCGAATTAATTTCCTAACGTTAATAGTATCGTTATTATGAAATATGTTGAGTGTCACAGGTCAGTGGAGCGACTTTCTTGATAAACGGACTCTTGAATGCAGCGATTTATTGCAATTTTATCTATTTTAGAAGGGAATTGTTGAATTAAATTGTGTTTCTGTGCGATTGGTGTTATTTTAGATGTTTTATTGGGCCTAGTTTGAAAGCTAAAGTGGCACAGTCACCGTTAGGTACCTACTCTGTCAGATATATACGAAAATAGGCTATTTGACTGGTTTCTGATAAACATCTCAGATTATTTAATGGTGTCTAACGAGCCCACAAAAACCTATTACTTCAAATTGCATAATGTATTTCTTTTAGAAAATATTAAATAAAAATGTACTGTTTAAATAAGCCGCCAAAACGCTATCTTTAACAATATAGCGTCGTGACGTCACAATACACGTAAACAAACGTTGAAACGGTCGAGACAGTGCTGCCAACTCTAAAAATTATTTTATGCTAAATCTACATTCGAAAAATGCTAAAAATATGCAAAAAAAAATCGGAAAATATAAAAAATATGCCAATAGGGAGAAAAAGAGCATTTATTATAAAATCTTTACAATACCTAGTGTAAAAGAAGCACGAATTTTGTGACACATAAAACATCGTCGGTATCCTCTAGAATAGAAGCAGCCGGTAGATATAGCGCGGAAGACGTAGATGCATAAGCCTTATAATATGTCCCTATTTTTCGCAAGTTTGAGACAGAGACCTCGTAGGAAAAATGGCATTTGTTAACTTGTTGTGTTTGGCTTGTAATTCTGTTACAAGTTTATTGGTAAAATTTAAAAAAATATACAAAATGCAGACTTTATCTTATCAGGGTAAAATGCTAAAAAATATGCTATATGCTAAACTGATTTTTTTCGTGCTAAATCACTAAGGAATGTGCTAAATTTAGCCAAAAAAATGCTAAGTTGGCAGCACTGGTCGAGATACTAGACAAAAGTCATCAACGATAGACAGAAATTGACTATATCATGACGTCATCATAAGTTCAGCCAATCCAGACCGTTTTCGATTACGTGGCGCCAGATTTAAAAAGATGGATTTTTTTAATAAATAATACATTGTTTTGTAGTAAAATTAATGCAAATCGATTTTAAAAGCGATAATCTATACGAGTGTCAATAATTATGACCTTATTTTTTACATTGTCAAATAGCCTATTGTCGAAAATGTTGCCAGAAAATGGCGGATGAAGATTGATTTTCTTTTATTTTATGGCGGAATCAAACAATTTGGCAAAATCTTTCTTAATTAGGTAACTACGTCTTAAAATTAGGCAGCTGAAAAATCGTCAAAATTATCGACATTATTTTCATACGAATTGTGGAGCAACCCTATAATTTCCAATAACCAAATCATCAGTAATTTAAAAATAGAACAAACATCTGTCCCATAGCACGTTTCTTTCACTTCCATGCATAAAAACAAACACAATTTATATATTTTGAATTTCGAACATCGAACCCGAAATTCCAACTCATTCACCGGCCAGTATTGAATATTGAGTGAACGGAATGATTACCATAACTAGTTTCGGTCTCGATTCTTGAAACATGGGTTCAAACTGGCTGGAGGTGAAGTGTACTCCATTTTATGGTGTTTTTAAGTCACAGGATAACTGGGAAGCCACTTGAAATTAACTTCTTCGATAATCATTTTATAGGATATTTTTTTTAACCATAGTATGAGTTAAAAGAGTGTCCGCGAAGTTCCATTCATCTCCAGGTACCTACCTACTACGCTTTGGAATGGGCCACTAGCTTCATTTTTCTGACTGACCGACTTCTTGACATTTGACTCAAAAGCTTTTTAATCAATTTTCTGACCAATAGTTATGCAAAGTTAAATGCTCAAAGCTCCCAGTAACATTTCTATTGTCAAAATTCAATTAGACTAAAAGCTGAAGATATTCGAATCTTCGCTTCCCTACAACCTACAATTAAATTCTTTAAATTTTGGTAAGACCTTGAATTGTCCACAATTTCCGAATACCAGCCATTAAATTTTTTCACCTTCTGGGACACCGTAATTTTAATTAAAGTATGACAATACATGTTTTCTTTCTCTCTACAATTAAGGTTATCAATGTTAATTTTATTGTCGCTAATTATCATTTTCGAATGAAGAAAAAACTTGTCGTGAAATCGTTTAAGTTTCTGAATTTCTTCTTGACATCCGTTTTTAAAAGGACCGTTATATTTGGCAGTACCTAAATACGCCACCACTTCAATAAAAACTTGGAAGCCGCTATAACCAGTAAATTGTTCATTCATTAATTCTGTTCATTCAAATTTGTGTCAAAAAGAACTTGACATTACTTTTTGCAAATGTTCGCAGAAATGGTCCGTTGAACGTTATCAAACCAGAAAAAATCAATAGAAACTATTTACTCTACAGATTTCGCTTTCATCATCCATCAATCGCAATCATAGTAAGTAGGTAACTACGTACAAGATAAAAATGTAGACGTTTCGTATCTATGACTGTGGAAAACATGCTGGACCATGGACGTAATATATAGACTTCTATACAGGGTTATTTGTAAAACACCAGCAACCTCTTAAGAGGTCATTGTACTCATTATTATGAACAACTTTTACTATGGGACCAAACACGAAATCGCGAAAAAAAAATCAGCTGTTCCCTACATTTATGTTCGTATAACTCGTCAAAATGTAGGGAACAGCTGATTTTTTTTTCGCGATTTCAGGTTTGGTCCCATAGTAAAAGTTGTTCATAATGTATATTACGTCCATGTGCTGGACGTATGTTTTTTGTCAATATTTCATTACACAGATACGAGTATTATGTTACCGTTCATTTATCTGTTTTCGTGCTAAAATATATCGAATGATTATTGTATTGGTGTTATGTGTCATTAAAGTCCACGTTTGTTAAATGCTATCCAATGTCATCAACATGCAGGGTCAAATTAAATTAGTTAACGAAACTCCGCATATGTGATCTCGATATCTTAACATGATAAAACAAAAAAAAAATGTTTTTTTGGATCAGCAAACGTAGTTGATGTAGAACTACATGTCTTCCAGTGGATTTATGAGACCATAGGAAGAGCAATACTTGCTTGGTCGAACAGTACCTACTTAGTTTCAGACGCCAGCAAATCAAGCTACCTACCCGAAACTGTAAATTTTTCCCAATCAACTTTGAACCTTATATTTTAGCGATAAAATTGAAAATCTATTAAAGAAATTTGACAGATTGTAGTAGCTTGATGTGCTGGCGTCTGTATTTACCATCCTATTAATTTACGCATTTTTTTTTTGCTACGAAATTCAACCTGCGCCCTAATTGCGTAACACACTTTCAATCACAATACGAATCTTTTTGAACGAATATCGTTCAAAAAGATTCGCTAATCCATTGCGTCATGTTTGAAAAATTTGTCTGTTCAACAAATGTTATATAACGCAATGAATGTTGTTGAACTGTCAAAATGAATCCCCACTGATAATGTGTTACACAATTACCCCGCTATCCTTTTTGAAGTACATAGGAGCACTGGTTCTCCAAACTGTCCCTACTCCTACACATTGGAGGACGTAAAGAACGCTACTGAAGCCACGATCAGCGTAGTCAGCTACTGGGCCAAAGTCATCTAGTTAACTAGACGTATAGTATAGTGGTGTTATCGATTCAAAAGAAAAAAAAAGAAGAAGACTGGATCTTTAAAAAAGCAAAACCATAGAAGCATGATACGAAAATGTAAAAAAAAAAACGATGTCGATGTTTAAATATTTTTAAAGAGTCAAACAATATGTGTATGTATGAATGTGTACGTGCAAACGGAGAAGATATTTTATTTTATTTTATATGCTGTATAAATGCGATATGGAGAAAATAAGTTTGAGAAATGCAGCCTCGGTGCCAGCTGCATCTTATAAATAATTCCAATATCTACTAGAAATTCCTTGTATTCATTACTTATGACATAACCTGTTTTCTCTGTAACTTCACGTGACAAAATTTAGCTGGCGCGATTCCTATTATTCTAGAAATAATCGGTAATAATAAAAATTAAATGATAAAATGGTCCCACAATTTTTACCTAGACATAAATTCGTAATCAGAAACTAGTTCCTATTTTAAAAAACTGACGAAGACCGTGGGATTTTTGACAGTTGCCAACCTTGAAAAAAAATCATTTAGCAAACTTAAGGGGAGATGACAAAGCAGGTAACTCGAGAATTAAAAAAAAAGTCAAAAGGTGTGAAGAGTACTTTCAAAAGGGGTGACAGAGACCTTGAAAAATACCGGTTCTTGTCTCTATGAATTTAAATTTCAATGGCATGAATCATTTATATAGGATTAATAAATAATTAATTACATTTACGTCACGTAATTTGGCATATAATGGTAAATTATGCGGGTTGACTTTTTGTTACTTCATTTTGTATGGTATTTACCACGGCAAATGGTAATGCCGCTGTCATCGGTGAAATGTGATGAATAAAATTTTGGTAACTTTTTTTTTTATGTCAAGGATTTTTATTAGTATTATCAGCCACACGGTTCGATCGATCAGGTTAAGCTACGTTTGCCGCGGTTGGTCCGTGGATGGATGACCATCTTTACATTCAAAGACCTCTCCGTAACTCGTTGGTCCCGGCTGTCATTCTTGGATCTTTGACAGTTGTTACGAGTCGTCGGAAGCCCGAAACTCCAATAACCAGTATTACCAAGGGGTATCGTATTACCCAGTTACTGGGTTGTGGAGGTGTGATAGGCAGTCGCTCCATTTAAAATACTGATATTCAGCTGCATCTGGTTAGACTGGAAGCCGACCCCAAGATAGTTGGGAAAAGGCTAGACAGATGATGATTACTGTAATGTTGTGCATGTAGTCTTAAATAAATAAAAAAAAATAAATAATGTCGACAGACTGGACTATGAGAAAAAAAATAGAAGATGTTACTTACTTACCTTTAAAAAAAAACTAAAAAAATAAATTAAAAAATAATAATAATAATAAAAACTTCGAATAACCGTCCTGTCCGAAGCAGTCGAGTTCTATGATATTGGGATTGGTTTCCGCACTTATTCGGAGAGTGAACCATTGGACGTGAAGCAGTCAGGTCAAAGTGGGAATCTTCTGAGATACCTACCGAACTTTGTTTTACGTAAAAGAATATTATGTCACCTCAAAGACAATACATTTGACGTAACGTTAGTGCTCAAAATAATGACAAGGACACCTAGGTATTGGTCTAGAACTGTAGACAAAAAATAAGAAAAATAATTCGAGCAACATTTTCTAAAAATAAAAGCGTAGGTACGTGTAAAATCATGCTAATAATGTGCATAATTTTAAGTTAACGCTTGCAGTGTTTACTTTTGTTATCTGTACCCTTGACTTTTACGTGTCGCCATTTTGCATTTTTACACCAACAGTAGTGATGGGAATGACGGGATTTCTTATCGATACTTTTTTGCTATTATTAATACCTATTTTTTTCAATATATCAAGTTTGCAGATGTTTTGATACTTTAAATTACTTAATAAAAATGTCTTAGAAATTGTGCGAAATTATTTTCAGTTTTTGTGAACTCATTTGAAAAGATATAAAAACTATGATCCGTTAGGATAGGAGTGATATTTTATTTTGTTCGCTTACATACCTGTTTAATTGAACTCGTAATTATATTACCGTAACAACGTTGTTTACTTCGAAGCCGGCGTCACGTGGTCGTTTCGTTAATTATAAAATGTATGTGCATAATTACAAAAGTCGAATAAAATTAAACGGACTTGTTTGTTCAGATGTTACTTTTTTATTCTTGTTCATTTGTTTTTAACAGAATTTTACTAGAAACTTGAACTTTATTATTATTGATGAGACATTTGCTCCTCTAGGAGTGGTCAAAATCAACAGTTTTATTCTTTAATAATTGTAGGCATTCTGAAACTCTAGCCCAACTTCCCTAGGTTGGTAAAACCCCAAAAAATCATGACAGACACAGTTAAATGAGATATTTGAACTACCTACTGCTATCGGTTTCCTTAACTTTGCTAAAAAAAAACAGAGTAAGCTTGAATAATGTTAACGTGTTTACAAAATAAAACCGAGGTAGGTACATTAACTCTGCTGCCGACCTCAAAATATTATCAGTTACGATTGCGAGTTATCTTTTTGATAACGGCTATAGATATAAATCGATATGCAAGTAATACTACTAACCTAGGAACTGGCTCTGGTATTTTTAGTTTGGACGCTAATCGATCGATTTTAATAAGATTCGCGAGATAAATTATTATTTAATAATGTCAGGTCGAAACTTGAATATGTATTTTGTGTTGAAGCTGTGTAATTAAAATTAGTGAAGATTTTTAGAAGGATGCAAATTATGATTTTAGGACGGTATTTTTCCATCTTTCATTTTTTTTTTGCAATAGTATAAAGAAAGCGTGGTACTGATAATGGTATTTAAAATAATCCCAGAATTAAACATTTTATTATGTTTAACTTATCTTTAGGAAGATTAGATCTAGGCATTCATAATCTTTATCATTCTCCTGTCCTTATCCAAATTTACTTGGGGACAAGTGGACAACACAACATGTATTTCTCTTCCATACTTCTCTATTAGTTGTCATCTCGGTGTTAACCTGACCCTATTATCATTCACACAGTCCATCCATCGTCTCTTTGGTTTTTTCCTACCCTTATAGCCATCGACATTCATACTCAAAACTTTCTAGATATGTGTATTCAATGAGACGAGAATTAGGTCAGCAGTGCTGGCTGATAGACTGCTAACAAATAAAATATTCCAGTAACTCCAAATTTTAATATAGCTATTTTAACCGTTTTCACCATTCCAGCATTCCTGTTCCAACTAAAGCCTTCTAAAATTAACAAGCAATTTACGTCAAACTATCGAATACTTTAAATTCTTTCCTTTTCCATTTGGCCTTCAATTTAATAGTATACCTAGCTACCGCAATTGTATCCGAGTCTAGGCATACCTGCATTAGTCATGTATAATAGGTATTACGAGAAAAACTAGCAAATTCCTCTTACTACAAGTATTATATCAAAATGATCTCTGTTTTTAGTTCGTTATTAAGGAAAAATATATTTCATCATATAATTATTTTTACCTGTTCACTTCTAATTTGGGCACGAAGTCAGAATGTTGGTTATGAATATAATAGCAAGGTAGATAGATATATGACTTAGATATTTCATGGAGAAACTTGCCTATTGGCTGCCACAACGCAAATATACATAATCCGCCTAAATGTTCCCACTGCTGGGAAGTGGGACACAGGCCTCAGGATGTACTACAAACAACAACGCAAATATATCCATAATCCAGGAGTATCCCTTTGTTTTCTTACTTACTGTCAGGAGATTTAACCATCCTCTACTTCTTATAAATCATAAATGACTATTATGTTCAGTCCGGAAATAAATTCAAGCAATAAAATCTAAAGCATCCAGGTGGTCTTGGCAATGAATTTGAACTAGCTACAAGTAACTGCGGAAAATCATACTAATTAATGTAATTTTCCAAGAATTCAATCATTCTATGAAAAAAAGAATGAAATCACAAGTTCCTTGTCCATTCTTCTCCATACGAAAACTACCTTTTGAAAGGGGCGACTAGAATCAAAACTATTTTAAGGTAAGTATTGAAGTTCAAAAGTGCCTTTTATGCGCCTATTTGAAATAAATGCTCTGACTTTCGAGTAGAAAAAAACCGCTCTAGATGAAAGAAAAAAAATCGCTAGATTTAAATCATATTAATGGCGACAAGAATAAAGAAAATTTCCTAGAAATATTTGTCTCAAGAAAATAACAAAAACATAAACGCTTTATAATAGTAAAATCGTAGTAGCTGTGCCGCTGTGACAGCCAGATAGGTCAATGACATCGGCGGACGCGAAACGTGGAAATGTTACCACATTGAAATACGCGTAATTAATAGCTCCCTTTGACAGTTTTAGGAAAACAGATGTCCTCTTCAATATTGTACAACAAAAAATATTTGAAAATAGAAATAAAATGATAAATTGTTTCGAAACGCTCAAGTCATGACCGCAATTTTCGTAATTTTAAGAACGTTCACAGTCTCAATCTGTCAAAAATACCACTAATTTGCCTACATTTTTGATAAGTTTTTTAAAGTTATCATCGCTAATTACGGGAATTGGCCTTCAAGGCACAAAACAACAAGAAATAAATGTTAATATTTTAGGAAACACTGATGACTTTTACTTCGTCCCGAGTACTTATTTACTATTCTTTTCGGTAAAAGCAGCCAACAAACCCAACAATTTCATGCCTCATCTTCAATAGTCCATAACAAAAATAAATTCTAAGTGCAAGAAAAATATGCTTTCAAGTAAAAACCAACTAAGCCAAACATTGCGCAAACCTTCAAGTGGGTTGTTAAACAGAAGCGGTGTTACTCGTTGACCAATCTAGCCTTTATCTGATAAAGATTTCATGCCTATCGTAATAGTAGTTACCATAAAACTTGATAGTTGCGTAAATTGTAATAAAATTCATAGAGCAACATTCTTTTTTATAAGACATTCGGATGTAAAATTACGATTTCGGATACTGGCTGACTGTACCTGTTGTATCCAAAGACACGGTTAAAAATCTATCGATATCGATAAACAATGTTTGAATATCGAAGTAACTGGCCCGGTGGGCCCGATACCCTGATAAAGCTGGACATAGTTGTAATCAACGGTAATCCAGGCAATGAAATAGGAACCACGAAGCACTAAAAAACAGAAAAATAAAATAAAAACACTAGCGTAATTTTAACAAAAACGTAAAGCAGGCAACTACATGTTTAAGTTATTATTGAGAAAAAGGCCTTCAAGTTAACTGCTTCGAACATAGTTACTTAATGTTGGTTGGTACCTATTTCTACTGGACCGTCATCTCATAACTGCACCCAGTTTTCGTAATAATTATTATGTGTCGATATTCTAAAATTATGACCAGTAAATTATTAATTTTCAACCTAAAAATTAAATTTCATAAAATGACTTTTTAGCAGCTCTACAACCATTTTCCTTCAGATAAAGTAATAAGTTCCCAAACTTGACTCTAGGACAGAAAATTACCCAAAATATAATTGGCAAAAAATAAACACAACATATTGATTCGAGGCCCCATACGATAATAATGATAATGAAAAAAAAATGGAAACAAGATAATATCTTGAGGTAAAAAATAATCTACACATTAGTAATTTGTTATTTATTATCAATGATCTGTTATCAATTTTCATAAATTCATTTGAATATCTAGTGTCTTTATCTTTTTTTGTTTTTTTTTTTTGTGCGCGGCCTTTTCGCGACAAAAATGCTAGCAAATTTTTCAAGGTCGATTTTGATGAATGATAAATAAATATATTTATCACTAAGTGAAAGTACCTGGATATAGAATAAAATATTAGGTACGCCGCCAACCGCTAAGTCTAAAATAATCCCTTACCGCTCCACAGTTATTTTCGCTTTCTGTAATAAACAACTAAGACACAAAACGCTTAAACATAGGTATATTTAGAACTAAACCGCGAAGAAACAAAATGCACCGCAAAAAGAATCCACTGTGTTTTCATTTCTTTTTTTTTCACTGTCACGTCACTTCGAAATTTGAATATCGGTACGCAGATTTAGTTTAGCACTTTTTACCACAGATTATGAATGAAAAAAAAAATTAAACACAAAAAAAATAACGGGAACGTACTCGATTTTTTTAGTTTTGTTTTATTTATGTTAAAATAATTTTGAAGTGTATTCGTTTGCTGCCGACATACCGTGTGTTATCGTTCAACGCGACTTCACTGCCGCGCTCTCGGGCTGAACTGAGAAGTGAGACGGCTTTCAATTCAAACTTTTATTTTTCCGACGCGTCGCTACGAACGAACGGAGCGCAGCTACGCCTGTTGAATCTTCTGCGAGGTTTTTCAGTGTGTGCGTGAATAGTGATGGGGTGATATCGATGTTTTTTTATCGATAGTTTGATGCAGGGTGTATAAATATTTTGTTGGTAAATAAGAGCTTTAAGATAAATTTGAAATGGTTTACACAATAATTATACATACAAAATAGAAGTTCAAAGCAATATTGTGTTATTAATAAAAACAGCGAGTATAAAAGCTAGACAATATCTTCAAAACTGTGTGTTCTTTAAACAAAAGAAAGTCTTAAATCACCGCATAAAGTTTAAAATTAAATACATAAAGTTGTGTTTTTTAATCCGGTGAAAACAAAAAATATTTAATATTTTACAAGTGCGTAATTTTCAACATTTATGTATAAAGGCTAACTTAACCAAAGTCAGATATATTTTAGCCATGTAATAAAATTGACCTCTGCCAGTTCTAATATGGAAAAACTGTCAAAAATTAAAAATTTACAAGAGTAAATTTTGAATAATATTTTTTTTACCTCTTTCAACTACCTTAACAGATCTTAGACTTCATTCGATAGTGTGGCTATTAACTACTATTACCTAATGTTATTTATTTAAGATACTAAGTTTTCTTACGAAATAAATGTACAGACTGGAGCGCATCAAGCTACCCGAAACTGTAAAATTTTCCCAATCACCCTTGAACCTTTTGCTGTAGCGATAAATTTGAAAATCTATTAAAGAAATGTGACAGATTGTAGTAGCTTGATGTCCTGGCGTCTGTACATTATAAATCTACTACTGAAACAATAATACCTACTCAACAAAAATTAAATAAATGTGTACCTACTTAATTAGTTAATTATTTTACTAAAAATAGGTGCATCATCAATTCATCTGTCTAACAAATATAATAACTACTAAACGTAACAATTAAACCTAAAGAGGTTCAACTATTAGGTGAGGTACAGTCAACAGCAAAAGTAGATGATCAAAATCAGAAATTCAATAAGTACTAATGAACGGAGTTCGCGTCAGAACTGTGTGGCGTCGAAGTACTACTATTTAAAATACTTACTACGTAGAATACTTTTGAATCACTTCGACACCACACAGTTCTGACGCGAACTCCGTTCATTATTGAATTTCTGACTTTGATCATCTACTTTTGCTGTTGACTGTACCAAACTAAAAATAAAAATACTTATATTTAAAATATTCAACATTCTCATTTTAGAACATTTTAAGTACCAAAACTTATTTAAAAAATAAAATATAATAATAATATACGCTCAATTATTTATTTATCGACAAAACAAACGCTCATCACTACGCAGTAACAGTATCCCACATACACGTACACACTCACACTAATGTAAATGCTGTAGCTTTAGTCACACATTCAAACACCAAGCTTTGAGCTTTACCACAAAATTGTCATGCAAAACCCAAGCTTATCTCTGAAGCATAAGGTTGATATTTAAATGTGTTTATGAAAGCCAGTGATGCACAACAGATTCGAAATACCGAAATAAATGAAAACGTTTCTGCTTGTTTTCTTTTATCTTTTATTTTCATATCTCGTTTAGCAATTATGAAAAGATTTGTCCGACTGTCCGTAACTTTATGTAGGAGAGTTATGACTTGAATAATAAACTTTTGAACTTTATGAGAAGTTTGCCTTTTCTAATAAAGATTTTGTTGATCTTATCGCACCTTTAAAGTAAAACCGTTACTAAACGAAATTATAAAATTTTACAGGAGAGCCAATAAAAAAAAATCAGCTGTTCCCTACATTTATGTTCGTATAAAAAAATGTAGGGAACAGCTGATTTTTTTTTCGAGATTTCAAGTTTCTTATTGACAAAAAACTGACTTTTTTCTAATATTGGCTCTCCTGTAAAATTTTATAATTAGTAACGGTTTTACTTTAAAGGTGCGTTATGTTGAAGTATCGTTGGAAGAGTTGTCTATGGGTACAACAATAGTAAATTATAATTACAATACTAGGTACAGTGACGAGCACTAATATGTCAACACTTGGCAACTTTTAATTGCGATTTTTTCACGAAATAACGAATGCAACGTTGAAATCCGACACTTTACATAAACTTATAGGTTCGAAAATACTATGTTCGTGATAACATAAAATTTCATTCAAAAATAAGGGAGAAAATCGCCTTTGAATAAAGCCAAGTGTATACATACTTATGTTCGTGACTGTACTACTAGATAATTCAATGGGGATTATTCTGTGCTTTTCAAAAATTTATTGAACGCAGTAGAAACGAAAAAAGCATCAGAATATTTCTAAAAAAAATCCCATCATTAAGTGTGAAACCTGAAAACATTGTGCTTGCGAAAAAATCAATTAATTCAGTCTTTTTTAGGGTCCCGTAGTTCCTACAAGGAACCCTTATAGTTTCGTCATGTCCGTCTGTCTGTCCGAAGTTTTGCTAAGAGACCGTTAGTACTAGAAAGCTGTAATTTTGTAGGAGTATGTAGCGCCCTCTAAAAGCTAAACTACGGCCTTGAAAAATCTGGGAAAATTTAGAATGATTATATCAATTAGGTACGCTGACAGTGGTAAAATAAAATTTTGGAAAACTTTTTTTTTAGGGTACCACTACCCTAAAAAAAAAAGTTTTCCAAAATTAAATAATTTTTAAATATTTTTTTCTACCTCATCGTGTGGGGTATCGTTCAATAGGTCTTCTAAAATGACTTGGGTGTTGCTAAAATTATTTTCCGATTTAATGCTCCATTTACGAAATATTAAACTTTAAAGTGCAAATATTTGTTCCAGTAGGGCGTCCCCCCCCCTCCTCTAAAAGCCAAACTGCTGGCTTGACTGAACTGAACTTTAAGGCGAAAGCGCCAGGGTAGCCCGCGAAATTCAATTTTTTTAGGTTTTTTGCAATTTGCTGGTCAGTATTAAGTTTTACGTTGATTAAAATATGATTCGCGGCCGTAACAAATATGTATTTACAGAATTATAATCATTAAAGTCATCAACACAACTCTCTAAGACCATGTAATCCCCAAGAATGACTATTTCATGAAATCTTGACATTTGGGGATTACATGGTCTTAGAGAGTTGTGTTGATGACTTTAATGATTATAATTCTGTAAATACATATTTGTTACGGCCGCGAATCATATTTTAATCAACGTACAACTTAATACTGACCAGCAAATTGCAAAAAACGTAAGAAAATTTGAATTTCGCGGGCCACCTTAGGTAGGATCGCGAAATTAAAATTTCTTACGTTTTTTGCAATTTGTAGGTCAGCGGGGTATCTAATTGCGTAACACACTATCAGTAGCAATGGGTTTCATTTTGACAGTTCAGCAACATTCATTGCGTTATTTACGTTGTTGAGCAAAATTTTCGAACATATGAAAATCCTTCAAAATTATTCAAAATATTGTGGTTGATAGTGTGTTAGGTACGAAATTAGGGTGTTTATAGTCATTAGAATCATTCATAATATAGAAATAAGCACTTTTCCATAAAAGAGATTTGTTCTACGAGATAGATTTTTTTTTCTGCATTTGATAGCCTAATTCTTGACGTATTCCACATTGGGCACCCGCTTAAATGGCACCTGAGTGAATGTGCCGCTGTGTCAGGTGCCATTTAAGCGGGTGCCCAATGTGGAATACGTCTAATTCTTGAGGTACCACGCGCGGTCTCGGTGCGGGTTGGTAGATGTCACATGTCCTCGAATTATTCGTTCATGCCGTATTCCTTACGATGTTTTTCTTTACCGTTTTGAGAGCAGTGTGCAGATTTGAACCCACGACCCGACTCGACCCGACTCGTAAGTCGGGGCCGTTACCAATGGGTCATCGCTGCACTTACACACACACACGCTAAGAATAACTACTATTTGTGGAGGCTATTTTGAATCACAGGTTACTTAGTATGGAAAAGAGACCACGACAAGCATTTTCTCGCAAGATAAAGAATGACATAAGCACTTGTCCGCTTGAGCAGGTGGTGAGTGCTTTTTCCTGGTAATCAATATAGTCAGGATAATGATAACCATGATAGGTGTCGGTCCAGCTATTTCCTTGCACCACCTGCTTTGCATTTTAAATTAAATTGGAGGTACGGTCGACAATATCAATGAAAGTAAGTTAATAATTGGTTGGTTAGATGTTAGAGTATTGCATACAGCGCAGCTTGCGGCTAAGTAATAACAGCCGCACAGGTCGATGGACCAGGTTAAGCTACGCTTTACGCGGTTAGTCCATGGATGGGTGACCATCTTACCAAGAGAGACACAGAGGGGCTGTGTGTCATTCGTGGATCTTTGATAGTCGTTACGGGTCGTCAGAAGTCTGACAACCAGTCTTACCAAGGGGTATCGTATTCCCCAGTAACTGGGTTGTGAAGGTCAGATAGGCAGTCGCTCCATGTAAAATACTGGTATTCAGCTGCATCCGGTTAGACTGGAAGCCGACCCTAACATAGTTGGGAAAAGGCTAGGCAGATGAGATGTAATCATTTACATACAGCGGAGATGATAATGATAAGAGGGATTTATTTATTGGTCTATCTACACTAGTTACATTGTACATCTTATCGGCATTTCATACAAACTTTCAAGCCCTTGTTTTTCGAAATGAATGAACTGATTTTAATGAAACTTCATACGCTTAGGCAGGAAAGGTCTAAAAAGTTACGAACATTTTCCAAAAATAGTAGTACAGCCAAATTAGACCGATTTTAAATTTTCCATAGAAACAGAGATTTCCATTTATATTTTTTTTAATAAGTCATTTCAAAAGTAACTTTTTAGACCTTTGTATCCTGCTTATGCGTATGAAGTTTTACCCGCATAAGTGTAGATCCCGTGGGAATATAGGGAAAAAAACTATCCTATGTCCTTTCCTTTGACTCAAACTATCGCGTGAAGAGGTAACATACAGACAGACAGACAGACACACTTTCACATTTATAATATTAAACTAGCAGCGCCCCGCGGTTTCACCCGAAGTGTCGATCCCGTGGGAATATCGGGATAAAAAACTATCCCTCCCCGGAATGCGATCTATCTCTCTGCCAAGTTTTATCGAAATCCGTTCAGTGGTTTAGGCGTGAAAACGTAACATACAGACAGACAGACAGAGTTACATACTTTCGAATTTATAATATTATAAGTATGGATAAGTATAAGATAAGTACGAATAGTATAGATTATGACCAATTATGACACATCAACAATGTAATAAGTATTTATTTTACAAACCTAATTTATATTTTGAGTCTGTCAGCATTAAGTACTAAACCTAGTTTTCCTCCTACTATATTATAGACGTGACACATTTGCAGGACAATTCGTAATAACAAAAGTATTGCGTAGGGATGACATAATAACATTTAATTGTTTATTTTCTTAGATCATCAGAAACACTAGATAGACTCCTGTGGTCAGTTCCTACTATCACACTATCTTATCCTACTATCCTACTTCCTACTATCCTATTATGCTACTAATATCCTACTATCCTATCCTACTTCCTACTAATCCTACTATCCTACTATCCTATCCTACTTCCTACTAATCCTACTATCCTACTAATCATCTCACTTGCAGACAGACGGAAAACGGCAGACCTGATACTACTGCACAAGGTATTCAATGGAGTCATAGACTGCAGCGAACTATTAGGCAAACTGCATATTATGAACGCGCCATCTCGTCTGCCGCGGAAAAACAGCTACAACTTATTTTGCGTTTCAGGATCTAAAACTAATCTGGGACATTTCGCCGCTCTTCCGAGACTCTGCAGGCAGTTCAATGAGTTGTCAAAGCGTTGTGACCTGGACATAACCCTGCCCATATCAAAATACAAAAAGAATTTAGCCACCGCAAAATAACTAAGTATATAGTATGTTACTACTCTCTGAAATCTGAATTAATTATAATTAAACTATACAATTGTAATATTTGCTCAATCTTGACATGTAAATTTTTAATAATTATTATTATTTTTCTCAAATTTATTCAATGATATTTCACAATTTTTATTTTTATTCAGCCTAATTTTTTTTTTTTTTTCCTTCTAATTTTATAACTTGTATTTATCATCCATAATTTATTTTCTCTATTTTTATCGTGTTTACACCTGGTTAAATGTGCATGCTGTGGTCTCCTGTAATTGAAGGAGCACACGTAAAAGAACCTTTTTTAATTATTGTAAATTTCTATTGTTTATGTGTATCCTTTGTTGGAGATCCTCAATAAATAAATAAATAAATAAATAAATATCCTATTATTCTATTCTACTTCCTACTATCCTACTTCCTACTATGCTACTAATATCCTACTATCCTATCCTACTATCCTACTTCCTACTAATCCTACTATGCTAATAATATCCTACTTCCTACTATCGACTATCCTACTTCCTACTATCCTACTTCCTACTATTCCTCTCCTACTAATATTATAAACGCGAAAGTTTGTGAGGATGGATGGATGTTTGTTAGATACTCTTTCACGCAAAAACTACTGAACGGATTTTGATGAAACTTTACAGCAATATAGCTTATACATCAGAATAACACATAGGATACTTTGTAGCCCGATATTACCACGGGATCGACACCCGGTAAAATACCTCTTTCTGTATGCATGGACAAAATAAAACCTATCCCATTCGAGGCGAGATGCAAAAATTTTCGAACTCGCTCTTGCATCCTACATTATATTTAATTGTTAATAAGCTTTTCTGCATAATGTCATCAAAGTTACTCCTTGTATGAATGGACAAACGATAACTTAACATACCCGAACTGATGTGCAAAAATGATCGAGCTCGCTTCGTGGAGCTGAAGATGCACCCCTTGTAAAAATGATCGAGCTCGCTTCGTGGAGCTGAAGATGCACCCCTTGTAAAAATGATCGAGCTCGCTTCGTGGAGCTGAAGATGCACCCCTTGTAAAAATGATCGAGCTCGCTTCGTGGAGCTGAAGATGCACCCCTTGTGAAAATGATCGAGCTCGCTTCGTGGAGCTGAAGATGCACCCCTTGTAAAAATGATCGAGCTCGCTTCGTGGAGCTGAAGATGCACCCCTTGTAAAAATGATCGAGCTCGCTTCGTGGAGCTGAAGATGCACTCCTTGTAAAAATGATCGAGCTCGCTTCGTGGAGCTGAAGATGCACCCCTTGTAAAAATGATCGAGCTCGCTTCGTGGAGCTGAAGATGCACCCCTTGTAAAAATGATCGAGCTCGCTTCGTGGAGCTGAAGATGCACCCTTTGTAAAAATGATCGAGCTCGCTTCGTGGAGCTGAAGATGCACCCCTTGTAAAAATGATCGAGCTCGCTTCGTGGAGCTGAAGATGCACCCCTTGTAAAAATGATCGAGCCCGCTTCGTGGAGCTCAAGATGCACCCCTTGTAAAAAAAATTTCCGGCGCCTATAATAATATTTTTTTTTTTTTTTTGCCTTGCTTATAATATAATTATGGTTATTTTTTACTTGCACTTTATTATTTTTCTGACTACATTATTGGCAACATTTTGAATGAAAATGACAGTTTGAAAAGGTGACATGCGCCCTCTTTGTGGGAGAGGATTTTGTTTGAAAATTGCATAACAAATAACATTATGTATCGTTTCTTGACCGTGCATTGGATTGGATGATAAAGTCTGATGACTGCTCAGTTCTTGCTGGATTTGTTTATGATATATTATGATGGACAGACAAACAGTGAATCATCACATTAGACAAACCACCAAACATGCATCTTTAGAAAAGCTTACTCATACACTCGATCTGTTGTCTAGTCACGTGCTACCGCAGGGCTAGCGGCCATTTTGAGAAACAATAACTTGTAATGGATGACATACTGCGGGTGACATAACTAGAGCCTTTGTTACTAATTAAGAGGTGCAAGGTTAGTCATAGGCCTACCTACCTACCTACTGACCTATATTTAGAGTCTTATGTTAGGTTTCAAGGCAACTTTCATGTTCCGCCATTTGAGTCTGAAAAAACTTTTCTCCAGCGAATGTTCTTGGCAAAGTTCTCGCAAATTTATCATAATATTCAGTACTTATAAAGTTGCTAAATAAGAGAGCTAGCAAATAAGCTTCAAGCTCTTTCATCCGATATAAAACGTACTCCCAGAAAACAAAACCTAAGAAGAGGAAGATAATTATAAATTCCTAATTTATTAATTAGGAATTTATAATTATCTTCCCTGGACCTGAGTATGGATCTCCTTTTGAACCGAAAGGCAGAAAAATCCAACTTTTTTTAAAAGGAATTTTTGAGACTTCTGCAGGGGTCCATTCCAATGCCGAAAAATAGATTTTTTTTTTCTGTCTGTTTAGTCTGGATTTGGGCCTGATTTTGATGGCAAAACGCTCGTCCCCTGTTACATGTAAGGTAGTTGTATTCTGTAATATAGGCAATACCCACATTTCGCCACTTATGTTTAAGTCCCATGGGACTTCCCGAGCACAAATCCAAACTCCAGGCTACTACTGAGAAATTCCTGATGGAAAAACCATAACAGTTTTCCCGACCCGGGAGTCGAACCCAGGACCTCATGTCGATGACCTCAGCAGCAGCGTTTGCCACCACTAGACCAATGGGACAGGATCATAAGACGCAAAAAGCATACAACTAATGATTTTAACCGCAAAAGTGCAGCTGCGTTTAATCCTGTGTCACAATAAAGGATGACAGAACCGAGGTTGCATCATTTTCATACCGTATGGTCCGTGTCATGTATCACATCCCAGAAGGGGTAATTGCGTAATCAACCACAATCTGAATGTTTTTGAAGGATATTGCAAATCCATTACTTCTAATGTTCGAAAAAGGTGTCTGCTCAACAATGTAAATAACGCGCAATGAATGTTGTTGAACTGTCAAAATGAAACCCACTGCTACTACTGATAGTGTGTTTCATCATAACCCCGCTGGTTTCCCAAGTGCTTCACTAGCCATTCAAGTTTCTTTCCAAAGTCCAATGGTCGTTAGGATAAGGTCCTTAGGTGTGTGCTTTTATTTTTAGGGTTCCGTACTCATAGGGTAAAAACGGAACCCTACGTATTACTAAGACTCCACTGTCCGTCTGTCACTAGGCTGATCTCATGAACCGTGATAGCTAGACAGTTGAAATTTTCACAGATTATGTATTTCTGTTGCCGCTATAACAACAAATACTAAAAACTGAATAAAATAAATATTTAAGGGGGGCTCCCATACAACAAACGTGTTTTTTTCGGCGTTTTTGCCTTGTGGTACGGAACTCTTCCTTGAAGCAAATTGCTAATCCATTGCTTCACAAGTTCGAAAAATTTGTCTGCTCAACACGTAAATAACGCAATGAACGGTGTTGAACTGTCAAAATCAAACCGACTCCGATTGATAGTGTGTTACGCAATTGCCCCGCTGTACCTAGTCATAGTTTTTTTTTTTTGCGAATGAGCCAGCTCTTGACCTCGATCACGCATGATGTAAAGCGATGGATGAGGTCTATGATGGAACGAGCGTGCCCAGAAGATGCCTGTTCGCCTTCGATCAATAATAGTAGGTACTATTATTGATTGAAGCTGGTCACTCTTGCTTTAAAGGCAGACGGGAAGGGAAGGAAACACAGACGCCGGCAGAGAGTGAGTTAGTGTTCTATATTCTTCTACTTAGGTACTTATTTTGATTTTAGTTTTGTATAGTTTCTTCGGTAGTGGCGCCGATTCTGTTGTTCACAAACTAAACTAAATTTAAGTTCATGCATCTTTTTCTTTCTATTTCATTATGAAAAGGACGGAAGATAAATATAAGTTTAGTCCTGTCAAATTAAGATACTCCATAGACAATTTAGACGAGATTAAAAAAATGGCTACTAAAAATACGTCAATTTACGTCAGGCGCTAATTTGACAGGACTAAACTAAAATGTATCTTCTGTCCTTTTCTTAATGAAATAGAAAGAAAAAGATGCACTGAACTTAAATTTAGTTTAATTTGTGAACAACAGAATCGGCGCCAGTGTTTCCCTACTTTCATTTTCTGCGAAGTAAAGAAACTAAAGGCAGCACAAACCGTGCGAAATCAAAAAAAAAAAAATATTGCGCGGGACAAATGACAGTTCTTTTTTTTTTGCCTTTTCCAAATCTAGACCAAAGTAATTCATCATTCAACCGCTCGGCATTCAAAAGATAGGCTGATACTTGGGCGATATGAAGACAATTATGCCATTCATTATCTCAGTACAATATAATAAACAAACAATGAATAAGAAATGATTCCTAGAATCATCTTAGTGTTATCTAGTGTTAAATGCTACACTTGTTATTGCAATTATTACTGTATTTGTAAGATGCAGTCATTCATTATTATTTTTATTGTGTGAATGAAATCATCGTGTGGTCCAGGGAGTATGTGAATAAGAATACCTAGGATATTAATTTAGTACCTACAATAATAGTCATGTTTACCTTTGTTACAGTATTTTTATGGAAACTTACTGGCCCGGAACATAAAGGGCTAAGGAAGGAACACGGGTGGGTTTTAGTCAGTAAGAGTCTGACACTCCCTTCTGCTCCACCCAGAACGGGAGGGGTCATTTGATGATTTCCCATCCACAAAAAAAAAAAGTCAGTCTATCGCAGTCTACTGGAAATAGGCCTCTCCCAGGCTGCGCCACAACACCCTGTCCTCCGCCTTCCGCATCCAGTCTGCCCCAGCTACCATTTTAAGGTCGTCGTTCCACCACCTAGATGCGTCACACGCTACGCTTGCCGATACGCGGTCTCCACTCCAGGACTCGTCTGATCGTCCTTCGACAAAAATGGCCAGCCTGCTATATTAGGTATGACCTCTGGCAAGTCTGCCCTCAGACCAATAAAAAGTACTTTTTTATTGATCTGAGGTCTGACATTACATAGCGCTCTCTTTTCTTATTTTCGAGTAGATGTAGGTACCTACTTTTTAAATTACCTAAGGGGCCCGTACTTACCTACCAAGAAGTTTAGTCTTAGCCTTAGAATAAATTTTCCATTTTTGACAGTTGTTCCATACTTGAACTGTCAGAAAGACTTTAATTTTATTCCACGGATAAAAGATATCTGACTTTCGTAAAACCAGCCCTAAGTAGTAGGTATAGTCCTCGTGGATGACCTCCAAGGGCAGGCGACTATTCGAATTATCAATATGTAGGAATCCTAAGCTATAACCTACCTACCAGTTTACGTCCCTTACTATTAACACTTTCGAATTTCCCATCCCGATACTATCGCAATTATAATTACCTACGTAAACCATAGATAAATACCATAAGCAACGATTAACGGGTTATTCTTCCTACAATAATAAACTATTAATTGTCTTTCATAAACTAAACGAAGCGTTGAAAACGAAACCGTTATCCTTTTTAATAATTGTAGGTAATGTTATCTGTACTGACCTTAAGGCAATTAACTGGCAACACTGAAGTAGAAAAGTTTTGGATGTGGCAACATTAACATTTTACAACTTTTTCTGCCTTGCAACATTACATATTTATATTGAGGATAGGCAAAGGTGTAGCTACACCCGTCTCACATAATAAATCGAACCTAGGATCCCATCATGTTCAACAACCGCGCTTTTTTTTTTTTGTTATTTTAATGGCCTGGTTGCTGGGACCTTTTAGCCAGCAGCCGCGCTTGCAATCACGAGACCACAGATTATAGATTTAAAAAAATGAGGCAGTCTGATCTTGAATGCAAGTGCCCCACTGCTTTGTAAAGGCGTCCGTTAACTATATCTATATCACGATTTTTTAGGCAGAGCTGAGGTGTAGTGCAAGGGTCAGTTCACACCGAGACGCGACGCGACGCGCAGTTTTCAAGATAGAAATACAATTACAGAGTTTAAACTCTGTAATTGTATTTCTATCTTGAAAACTGCGCGTCGCGTGAATTGAACCGTGATTGAATTGAATTGATTGTGACTGAATTGTGTACCTTTTAGTGTAGTAGTTAACTACTACACTAAAAGGTACACAATTCAGTGCCTACCTACTACGTCGAGCTACGCAGCGCGGTGCCGCCGCCGCGCGGCGTAGCTCACAGAATCGTGTACCTTTTTGTGTAGTAGATAAGGTCTGTAATTGTATTTATATCTTGAAAACTGCGCGTCGCGTCGCGTCTCGGTGTGAACTGACCCTAACACCTACATTTCGCCAGCTGCAATAGGAGCAGCCTAAGAGATCATGACCTCTGTGTTTGTCTCGGCGTTTCTTCTCAAGGATCAGTCAGCTAGGAAATGCTGGCACCATACAGTTTTATAATATGGACCAACAAACTCAGACCAAATAAAAAACCAAAACAGAGAGAGGGCTGTCAACAGTAAAGTGAAGCCGGTTTCGTAAACATGTGTGCACATAGTGAGGTGTAGTTTGATTGTAAATGGTTGTAAATGTGTGCATATGAGCGTGTATGCACAGAGCGGAGGTGTAGTTTTTGCATGCTTCACTGACTGATTGTTCGCAGCGCTGTTTTGAATTTTTATTTGGTCTTTGAGCCAACAACATATTGACGTGTAAAAGTGTCTTTTAAGGCGAAAGCGCCAGGGTAGCCCGCGAAATTCATTTTTTTTAACGCATTTTGCAATTTGCTGGTCAGTATTAAGTTGTACGTTGATTAAAATATGATTCGCGGCCGTAACAAATATGTATTTACAGAATTATAATCATTAAAGTCATCAACACAACTCTCTAAGACCAGTAATCCCCAAGAATGACTATTTCATGAAATCTTGACATTTGGGGATTATACTCGTACTAACTTAATAAGTTGTATTACTGATTGTAATGATTATAATTCTGTAAAAACATAAACAACGTAAATACGCAATGGATGTTGTTGAACCGTCAAAATGAAACCCATTGCCTACTGATAGTGTGTTACGCAATTACCCTGCTGGTCAGAGGATCCTCCCTTTTCAAAGGACGATGAGGAAATGTTCACCCTGTTCCTCATACCTCTAATAACCCATAGCATAGCACCCCTTTCTTAGAATGTTAGAAGCCATATTGACCTATGTCCTCGCCCTATCTGTATAGACAGAACGTCTAGAGCTTCACTTTCATATTACAATGTGCTAGAAATATCCTTTTATCGCCATTCCGTATTGTTATCTCGCAAATGATGCGCTGCGATGCCTGTGACGCAACTGAGCTCAAATTAACATTGACACTACGACCTTTGATGTGTAGGTACCTTTATGATATCGAATTCGATACCATAAAGTGAGTGTGCCCAAGAACTCCACGACCTCATTCCACCGGCCCCCTTCTACCTTCGGACATCCAGACGCACTGCAAGTTACCATCCCTACCTAGTTGCTATTCCACCACTTCGCACTAAGCGTTTTCAAATGTCTTTTATAATGCGCACAGCAAAAGAGTGGAACTCTTTACCTGCGTCTGTGTTTCCGAGCTCATACAACCCGAATCTCTTCAAAGTAAGAGTGAACAGGCTTCTTCTGGGTGAACTCACTCCATCGTCGACTTTGTCTCTGTCAACTCTGACCTAGACTGTAATCAAGAGCAAACCCATTTCAAATAAAAAAAAAAAAACCTAAGGTCTATTCAAATTCGTGTTAAAACATGAAATATCAGCAATATTCAAATTCGTGTTAAAACATGAAATATCAGCAATATTCAAATTCGTGTTAAAACATGAAATAACAGCGATATTCAAATTCATGTTATAACATGAAATAACAGCAATATTCAAATTCATGTTAGAACATGAAATAACAGCAATTGGATTGCTGTTATTTCAAGTTAAACAAATATCAACTTTAGATAGGTACTTCGGTGCAGACATGGAGCAAATAAAGTGGATTTCAGAATGACTAGTAGGTACTATTGAAAAATCATAAAAACGGTTGAAGTTGTAGCGTAAACTGAACTTTTTTCTGTTGGTAATAAAACAATTTTTCCAAAAACTCATATTTTGTTTACATGTTTGGAAGCTCAATCGCGAACGCAGATTAGGTATGTAGGTAGGTATAGAATTACCTAGACTGCCTCAAAAAGTACCTAGATACCTACATCGACATTTATTACAAGTTTGTCGACAATGAAATGTATTTGTCGGATTGGCCCAGACATCAGAAGTAAAACACAAGTTTATTCAATTGAACAATCAGTTATCTTAAATCTAGAAAATACAGAAATGAAATACTAAAACTAATAACGGCAAAAGGCGGTCACATAGGGCAGTACTGACTGTCAGGGACAGTGGTCCATGCACCCACCGCAATAAGGATAGTACTAATTGTCAGAGACAGCGTTCCACATCCAATAATCGGGCAGTACTGACTGTCGAGAGACAGTGGTCCGTGCACCACGACGCAACCGTTGGAAATGCGTACCGATCAAACAGCGCAGCTCCTTATAAAGGCGATCGCTAGTGGGGGGGAAACCGTTACAATATTTTACTGGATTGGATACCAAGTCCTTTAGGCCAAATGATCGATAGAGTGAATGATTTGCGTCTGGTGCACGTTCCACTAGCGCCATCTAGTCGCCGTCTCTCACAGCTGCTAATCAATGTGTCTGCCGACACGGCCATCCTGATAATTCACTCGTTCTCGAGTGCATTCATTCGTCATCAATTCACATCGTCATCATCGTTACATATCAAATTAGCAAATATCACTGGTCTAGGTATTTCTTTACAATAGAAAACCCCTACAGTTCAAACATGCTGGTCTAAATCGTCACCCACTAAAGCAGGTGAGATTCCTGCAGCTACAACTGGACTAGGTCACAACTCTTGTAACCCCTACAGTGCATATTTGCTGGTCTAGATAATCATCCCATGGATGAGATCCCTGCAGCTCACTGGACTAGGTCACAATACTCTTGTAACCCCTACAGTACATATTTGCTGGTCTAGATAATCATCCCATGGATGAAATCCCTGCAGCTCACTGGACTAGGTCACAATACTCTTGCAACCCCTACAGTACATATTTGCTGGTCTAGATAATCATCCCATGGATGATATCCCTTCAGCTCACAAAGCGCTGGACTAGGTTATCAACCCACAAAAGCAGGTGAAACCCCTTCAGCTACAACTGGGCTAGGTTACAATTCTTGCAACCCCTACAGTGTAAACTAATTTAGTCATCCAGCAAGGAACCTTGTTCCGGTACTGGGCTATACAGAACTGAATCACAGGATACAGTCGCCTCAGAATCGATAGATAAAGTATCTTCAGAATTAATAGTTGCTGTTTGTGAACCAATAGATAATGTTTCTTCGGATTCTGAGACTCGACTGACATTTAAGTTTTGAGAACTATGATCTCCTAAATATGGCAAAGAGTTTTCCACTAATTCGCCTGAAACAGCATTATGTAAATCATCATTTATATTACTAGATACATTATCCATTATCACCGTTCATTGTCATCAGACTCATAATTTTTCAGAAATTTCAAGAAAACTTTGTTGACCTCTAGGTACTTCTCTCAAATTTACATGTGCGTACTTGTAAACCTATAGAGCCATTAATAACGATCGTTATCTAAAACTAGTCATTTTGAAAGGTCCCTTATTTTTTTTTTTCATCTAATTTTCTTTGGTGTCGTTCCTCGCATTTTACAAAAACTAATTAACCAACTGCAAAAGGTTTAATCCGGGCTTTTCCCTTATTAAACCGTACAGTGTCAGCGTTTACTAGAATGTCACAATGTGCTGGAACGGGTAACTGTATCAAACCGCAATACAGTGACACTACAATGAATAAAAGGACACAGTGGATCACTAGGCAACGACTCAGCTGACGAGCTGCCCAGAAGGGCATCCAGTATATCAGTTTGTGGTCCGGCACCTATCGTGCCCATCCCCTTCAACCAATTACGCAGGTGGCTACAGAAGCACACCCACACACAAGCAGAAAGCTCGTAGATATCGTCACCAGGCTGCAGGCAGTCCAAAGAAGCTACGCCGTCATTGGATGGCAGGCTAACCAGGCGCTCACCACGACTGGACAGGAAAGGCCCGCGCCCGGCGACGGGGACCACCACGAGACACCGCTCGCCAATAAAACACTTTAACAAAACAGGCACAACGGACAGTCCCCTGTGCAGGGCTCGCATGGAGGCCGATGAAACCACCGCACATGTGCTCCTTGAGAGCAGAGGTCTCACCCAGGCAAGGTCAGAAACCCTCGGGACACCCAGACCGCACACAGAAGCTCTCAACAGACCAGGAGAGCCAATCAGCCTCCGGAGGGAGGTGGGCTGGCTGGAACAACCACCGACGACCACCACGGCCCAGGCACAATGGTCCATTTGAAGGACTAAGTGCGGAAGCCAAACCCATAGAACATAGTGTCAGCGTTAGAGTGGCCCGTGGTCAAGGAAACAACAGCCGCACCGGCCAACCGACCAGGCCAAGCCACGCCCGCCGCGGCCGGCCCCAGCCGCCACCCGCGGATCCCCGACAGCCGCCACGGGGCGCCCGAAGCCCGAAAATCCGACAACCAGTCCCACCAAGGGGCACCGCACCACCCAGCAACCGGGGCGCGGGGGCCAGACAGGCCGCCGCCCCACGCAAAACACCGGCACCCAGCCGTACCCGACCAGACCGGAAGCCAACCCCAACACAGTCGGGAAAAGGCCAGGCAGATGATAGTGTCAGCGTTAGCCACTCTTTGAATTATTTTTTTTTTTTTTTTTTTTTTTTTATGCAGATGAACGAGCCGTTTCAACATTAATTACAGTTGGTTCAAAAGAACTAGGAGTTATTTTAGCTAGATTAACTGAGGAACCTTTGATGCCAAACATCAGTTCCATAGGCGTAAAACCTGTGGTCCTGGAACGTGTATTATTAAGAGCAAGTTGAATCTCTCCTAGTTCATCCTTCCAGGCAATATTGGAAGAATATTCTTTACATGACTTTCTCAACCTGTCTGTTAGCTCTACTAGAAGCAGTTGCTATTAAATGGAGCTCTATTCTATTATCATTACAAAATTGTTCAACTCACTGCAGTCTTAACCACGTCCTTTACCTGCGATAATGCGCAGTTATAACAACGTCCTTTACCTGCGATAATCAAATGTGCTTCAGAGCACCAAATAAGTTTACAGGATTTTTAATTGCTCTTACAGCGTGTGAAGAACTTAAGGCCGGAGTATTTTCAAGCAGTACAAACTTTGTAAAGGCGTCTATTAAAACTAAGCAATATTCTTTTCTATCATTTTTCCCGAAAGTTTGATCTAAATGAATTGTGTGCCAAACGAATTGAATGCATTGCATTTGCTATGCACCTGAAGGGCCTTTAAAAGTTTTACATACCTCACAACAATTAATCTTCCTCTAAAATATTCCTTGTCTTAAATCATATCTACATACGTACGCAATATGTCTTCAGGTAAATGATTATTACGGAATTTTGATATTATTTCAGAAAGTTACGAATTGCGTTCTTGTTCTATAATTAACCAACCTTTATCTAATTCAAGATAATTTATTTTACGGGGTTCAGAATAATTTGTGTTTGACAAATCGCGAGACAAGAAATCTGCATGAGCCATCCATCTCCAGTTCCTAAGAGTGATATCGTGTCTCTGCATCTATGGTCTTCCTACTATAATACGCTACTACATGAAGGGTATCATTATGTTTTTTTGGATAAGAATTGCACTATATCCCTCACTACGAGTACTTGCATCGGTATGGAGTTCAATGGGCAAGGAAGGGTCAATCACATTTTTTTTTTTTTAAATTTGCATTAATCTCCCCAGCTGGAACTAGGTTTGGACATTCAGAAACTGAACACTTATTTAAATAAACGAGAATCCTGCATTGGGCAGAGTTTTAAGCCCTTCATGAATATCTTTTGAAATTGAAAGTACATGTACAGTACATCCATGAAAACTAAAAATCTTTTCATCATTCATCGGCTTTAAAGCAATATTAATAGAAAAATGGAAGAGGCATTGCGTAAGCCAAAGGGCGAGAGAACTGAGCTTTCAAAGTCTCCCGTATATCTTCCCATTGATAATGACTGAGAGGCATCTTGATCAATAATGTGGCTGCGCCGCCTCGAAGGCAAGGTCAGCGTCATGATTAAATTGACACCTTTCAAATTTTTGCTTTTAATTATGGTGTCTGACAGCCCTCTACGTATGAATTGGGGTAATCAGGATCAAATGGTACCAACACTGTGAATGGTTGTGGTGGCGCATTGGACCGGGTAGTAGAGCATCAGTTAATTATGAAAGAAATGCTTCTAAATTATTTGAGGGTAGCGGAATATTTTTCTGGCCATTTTGTGATAATGAAGTGCCAGAGGTGGGCGGACAATCCGATCCCACTTCTGATGTCGGATTGGCCCAGACATCAGAAGTAAAACACAAGTTTATTCAATTGAACAATCAGTTATCTTAAATCTAGAAAATACAGAAATGAAATACTAAAGCTAATAACGGCAAAAGGCGGTCACATAGGGCAGTACTGACTGTCAGGGACAGTGGTCCATGCACCCACCGCAATAAGGATAGTACTAATTGTCAGAGACAGCGTTCCACATCCAATAATCGGGCAGTACTGACTGTCGAGAGACAGTGGTCCGTACACCACGACGCAACCGTTGGAAATGCGTACCGATCAAACAGCGCAGCTCCTTATAAAGGCGATCGCTAGTGGGGGGGAAACCGTTACAATATTTTACTGGATTGGATACCAAGTCCTTTAGGCCAAATGATCGATAGAGTGAATGATTTGCGTCTGGTGCACGTTCCACTAGCGCCATCTAGTCGCCGTCTCTCACAGCTGCTAATCAATGTGTCTGCCGACATATTCTTACATTTAATGTTTGCAGTCTTTCAAAGTCAACGTTTTTTATTTGTTACATAATATGGTATAGTAGATATTTTTTGTCTCCTTGGGTCTCGTGGTTGCAAGCGCGGCCACTGAGCCTGGGTTCGCTGCCCAGGTCGGGCAGTGTTATTGGGTTTTTCCATTACGAACTCCTGAGTAACGGCCAGAAGTTTAGAAGTCGACGCGAGCTTTACTTGTGTTACGACTCGTAAGTCACAGCTGTTTCAACTGGGCCCCAGTGATGAACAGCGAACAAAGAACTGAATTTGGCACACCCACCACTATTGTTGTGATACCTAATGCTGAAGAAGTTGTTGAAGGTAAAAAAAAAATTGCTTTTTTATTTTTTATCTAACAACACCAGACTTGATGGGCTAGTCTTTAGCAGTAGGGCAGTAAAGGATCCGCGGGGTAATTGCGTAACACACATCAGTAGCAACGGCTTTCATTTTGACATGAACTGTCAACAACAACATTCATTGCGTTATTTACGTGGTTGAACGGACAAATTTTTCGGATTAATATCCATCAAACAAAATGATTCAGCCGGTCGATTCTGTAAAAATCTCACCGTGAAAACTTAGGTGAAGTGAGTTTGTTTTCGCTAGGAATTGACACTTGACAGCTCACTCCACGCTCACTTCACCTAAGTTTTCACGGTGAGATTTTTACAGAATAGCACCGCTGATTGTGTAATGAGAGGTTTTCTTTTTGAGTATTAAAAAAAAAAAAAAAGTTTCCAAGAACTCTGTAGTCTGTAGATGGAGTTGTACTGACTACGTTACTAGATGACAAAGCCAAAACGCTTGAAAAAAAAAAAACATTGCGTCACGTCACATACGCTAGTTGACTGACACTTTCGTTTGCTTTCGTTTTACGATCTCAAAATTACATCTAAGTGAAATAATCAAAAAATGATGTGAAGTTCCGTTCCTTGCAGTAACTTACCAAGGTCAGCGCCATCTATCCAGCGACTAGGGAAGAGTTAAAAAAAAAAGGAAAATCCCTCATTATTGCTTGTTAGTCCCATTCACTTTTGACTTTCCGACTTACATCATCGTTTATCGCTGATAGAATTTCACTTTGTCTACTAGGCCCTGTCATCATGTTAGTATTTGGTATGGCCACCCCACTCGTGGAACGAACATCTAGAACCTTTACTTTGTATTGGACATAGGACACACAATAATGAAAAACAAATTATAAAAACATAATATCAAATCTTTAATTGACACAATCACAAAATTAACATTAAATTGATGTGTAAGCATATTTGATACAATACTTACGAACATCTTAAGCTTAAGAGTATACTGTACATAGTACATAATAACAATAACCATTCAAATTCATTTTAAATATGAGGGCTTGCCACACTTCGCGCGCACTCTCTCGCACACCGCTCGACAATAACCATTCAAATTGATTCAAATTCATTTTAAATATGAGGGCTTGCAACACTAACGCATCGCTAGCTACACTTCGCGTGCACTCTCTCGCACACCGCTCGACAATAACCATTCAAATTGATTCGAAGGCTTGCAACACTAACGCATCGCTAGCTACACTTCGCGCGCACTCTCGCACACCGCTCGACAATAACCATTCAAATTGATTCGAAGGCTTGCAACACTAACGCATCGCTAACTACACTTCGCGCGCACTCTCGCACACCGCTCGACAATAACCATTCAAATTGATTCGAAGGCTTGCAACACTAACGCATCGCTAACTACACTTCGCGCGCACTCTCACACACCGCTCGACAATAACCATTCAAATTGATTCGAAGGCTTGCAACACTAACGCATCGCTAACTACACTTCGCGCGCACTCTCGCACACCGCTCGACAATAACCATTCAAATTGATTCAAGTTCATTTTAAATAATTATGAGGGCTTGCAACACTAACGCATCGCTAGCTATACTAACTTCGCGCGCACTCTCTCGCACACCGCTCGATGTCTCGCTGTACCGTAGACAGAGAATACTATAGACGCCTGCAAAGCGTGTCGCAGAAAGAGACAAAACAAAAATACGTCACATATTTAGGGTTACCGTGTGAGGAAAAATTTACCCCACAATTTGTAAAAACTGCAACAAGCCATTAATCTTTCAGATATAATTAACTAGCTGCGCCCCGCGATTTCACCCGCATGTATCTCGGATCCGTCAGAATATTGCGATAAAAAGTATCCTAAGTCCTAACCCAGGTCATAGTTTACCGATGTGCCAAATTTCAACCGTTTTAGCGTGAAAGCGTAACAAACAAACCAACAAATAAACTCACTTTCGTATGTATAATATTAGATAGAATTAGGATACACACTGCAGAATACATATTTCCCATAAAGTGGGTAATAATTATGGAAAAGTTGGCAACACCAAAATTCTTAGGTTAGAATTTAATAATTGTTAATTTTGTGGTTTTTATCGATGAATATACGTCTAGGGTACATTATACACAATGTATGAACACAGTAAAATATTATTGATAGCCTAGTTACTGATAAAAAGTGCTATACGCTATATAGTTATGAATGAAAGGACAAGTCTGGTATTTTCGTTCCACTATCACTTTTACACCTTAAAACGCTACACCGCACCATGTTTTTTTTTTAAATGGTTGATATATTAAGTCTAAATTGTTCACAACATAAAATAACATAAATTAATAAACATAAAACACATAAAAACTGAATTTTACAAGAAGACGATAACAATCTGCACGATATCTGTCAAACTTTGTTTAGCAAAGTACTATGCTTTTCCTTCAAAATCGTGGCACGCGCCGTGAAACAAAAAATCTCATCGTTCTGTCTCATTTCTTTACACGACATCGCCGTAACTCTCTCTTTTTCTTGTGTGAATGCGACAAAAGACATAAATTTGTCTATAGCATTCTCTGTCTACGCGCTGTACATACGAGCTACGACTGAGAGCACGCGAAGTGTAGTTCGCGTTATCGGGACGATGTGTGATGGGGCTTGAGACATTATCATTCAAATCTTCAACAGGGCCCTTTTGGCATTATAATCTTTGTTTTGTTTTTATAATTCCATAGCATTACAGCAAAATAAATACACAACAACTCTTACCGAGGTGATACCCCTCGGTAAGACTGGTTGTCACAGAGACTGATGGTTGATACCCGGTAACTGGGTTGTAAAGGTCCGATAAGCAGCTAAGTCCCACTGTAAAATACGGGTATTCTGCGGGTAGCCGCATCTAGTTAGACTAGAGTACGACCCGACGAACGTTTAGACTGGATTTAGTACTCGACGGACGGTCAGCGCTGACATCGGTTGAACGTAGCTTTAATGAAAACTTATGAACAACTACAGTGCAGCGCTGATGAATCGCTACGCGCGTTAACGCCGCGCTGACGAGGACTGTCGCGGTCGGTCGGGCGTATTTCGGTCGACTGACGCGCTATGTCGGTATATGCGGGCATTTAGTGCGACGCTGACCGACCGTATGCGCGTACGCAATCTCTTGTGACTTGTGAGTACTCATTTTGCCGTCAGCTAAGCACGAAATGCTCGGTCACCACCTATATTCAGCGCGCACCTTAGACTGCAAAATGCTTGGTAGATTTTTTTAATTTATCATCATCTGCCTAGCCTTTTCCCAACTATGTTGGGGTCGGCTTCCAGTCTAACCGGATGCAGCTTAATACCAGTATTTTACATGGAGCGACTGCCTATCTGACCACCACAACCCAGTTACTGGGTAAGACTGGTTGTCACTTTCGGGGTTCTGACTATCCGTAACGACTGTCAAAGATCCACGAATGACAGCCGGGACCAACGGCTACGTGCTTTCCGAGGCACGGAGGGGTCACGATATGTAAAGATGGTCACCCATCCACAGACCAACCGCGGTAAGCGTAGCTTAACCCGATCGATCGACCTGTGCGGCTATTATTATTTAGCCACAGGCCCACAGGTAGATGTTTTTATTCAAACCCTATAATAAACAATTTCTTCCTGATTGTCGCTACCAACAGTAGATATAGCTACATAGCTATCATCAGACGCGACAATACTCGCTAAATGCTTGTGAACCTTGTTAATAACTTTCATACAAAATTTCAGTCGCACTCCAAAAAAATTCGAAATTTTATCATAACCGAAACCAGTATGCTTTTTCATTAAATACATAGCTAAAGCTTTTTTGACACACCATACCTGTTTTCTGATTGGTATAATATCCTTTAGCATTTCCTCATACTTCACAAAATCAACTCCTAACAAATAATTACATAGCTGATCGTCTTGCTTGATTTTAGTTTCAAACTTTTTACAATATGTGTTGCATCGAGTGTTTTTCAGTATAGAACATAAGTTTTCCAAATGGGCTACGGTGAAATCTGTAATTTTACTGTCGTTTACCAGTTCCCGCCACTCCTTGTGGGTGTTAATATGATGCTGCTTGCAAATACGGCTGTGGGACGGGATGTAGTAAGAATAATCAATTAGTAACCGTTCTACAATAGCTCTATGGGGTGTTGACCTATCTGACTGTCGACAGTTTTTAAAGATACAGCGGGAAGAAGAATCAGCTGCTCTTTTGTAAGTACCTAAAGAGATTGAGTGTGGTTGAGGGTTTTTATCCGGTACAGTTTCCTCTTCGTCTTCCGACTGTGAATATGGTGATGCAGGAATGTCTAGTTCACCGTCTCCTAGTAATAGGAATGATTCTAACGGTTCTATTTTTACTTTTACGTCGTTAGCCTTGGAATGGACTTCGTTTTTCTGCTTCGCATGCCGATATGCTTTCCTCCAACACCTGAAACAAACACGCTCCAATCGCTTCACCTGAAAACAAAGTGGAAGATATAGCAAAACAATAAAAACAAAAAAAAACAACACAAAAACAAAACAAACAGTAAAACAAAAACAATAAAACAAAACAATTTCAAACAGGGGCTTGTGGCTAATAACAACGGCACGGGTCACGATTAGGTTTTTTTTTTTTTTTTTTTTGCGGATGGGAAATCATCAAATGACCCCTCCCGCTCTGGGTGGAGCGGAAGGGAGTGTCAGACTCTTACTGACTAAAACCCACCCGTGTTCCTTCCTTAGCCCTTTATGTTCCGGGCCAGCGGTAACCCTTTCGGACAATCCCGCTGACGATTAGGATAAGCTATGCTTGCCGCGGTTAATGTAAATTATTCCTCGAATAGTTATCAGATAATTGAAAAACTGGCCAAGTGCAAGTTTTGTTGTACAGTCACGAGCACTAATATGTCAACACTTGGCAACTTTCAATTGCGATTTTTTCGTGAAATGACGAATGCAACGTTGAAATATGACACTTTACATAAACCTGTGGGTTCGAAAATACTATGTGCGTAATAACGTAAAATTTTATTAAAAAATAAAGGAGAAAATTGCTTTTGAATAAAGCCAAGTGTATACATACTAATGCTCGTGACTGTACATACGAGAGCCCCCCTTAAATATTTATTTTATACTGTTTTTAGTATTTGCTGTTATAGCGGCAACAGAAATACATCATCTGTGAACATTTTATGTCTAGCTATCGCGGTTCTTGAGATACAGCCTGGTGACAGACAGACGGACGGACAGACAGCGAAGTCTTAGTAATAGGGTCCCGTTTTTACCCTTTGGGTACGGAACCCTAAAAATCAGCCCTTCAATCACCTGATAACTTTGTTTGAGAAATAATTTTGAAATTTTGACATTTCATCATTTATCTGGCGATGGAAAAATCAGCCCTAAATTGAATATTTTATGCTTATTTAGTACTAGTTGTTGCCTGCTACTTCTTCTGCGATCCAGGATGAAAATTAGCCTATGTCCTTACCCCGGTCATGGTCTGTCTGTGTGCCAAATTTCATTCAAATCCTTTCAGCCGTTTTAGCGTGAAAGCGTTACAAACATACAAACTTAGTTTCGCATTTTTATTAGTAGTTAGAGTAGCTAAATGGCGTACAATTGGAGAGTCCTATTTCCAGCAGTGGACTGCTGTCAGCTAGTGATGAAGATGATGATTGGTATTTATTTGGTATTTATAATTACTTGACATTTTGTGTCTTGTCTGTATGAGAATGCTTTAGCGATAAGATTTATATTCTGTAATATTTATGGTGTACATAATAATGAATATTCTATTATATCTTTAACCTGATGAGACGGGGTCCACTCAGCAATGACAAGCTTTTCTTCAGGATGACTGTCCAACATTGGCGAAGTCTGCTTCCTGAACAACAATGATCTCCCACATGACAGACATGTGCTTTTGTGGCCAAATCTTCTAGATTTATTCTCACTTTCATGAGCCACATATAATAAGTTATAACATTCAGAGCAAAGAGCATCAGTATCTTCAGGCTGCAAAAAAAAAAGAAATTTATAAATTCGGAAATTCTCAATACCAGGCAGGAGTCTGATTATTTGTGCCCTGTTATATAATTTATAATATAGTCCTGAAGTGGAGACTGCGTATCAGCAAGCGTAGTGTGGGATGCCCCCCAATTAAACAGACCGACGAACGTAAAAAGGTGGCTGGGTCAGGCTGGATGCGGAAGGCAAAGGACAGTATTGTGGAACAGCCTAGGAGAGGCCATGTCCAGCAGTGGACTGTGATAGACTGAGTTGAAATAATATAACTTGGGACTTACAATATTGTGAGTGTGGGCTTGTGGCTGAATAATATCGGCCGCACGGGTCGATCGATCAGGTTAAGCTACGCTTGCCGCATCCGTGGATGGGTGACCATCTTTTAATATCAAGACCCCTCCGTGCCTCGGAAAGCATGTTAAGCCGTTGGTCCCGGCTGTCATTCGTGGATCTTTGACAGTCGTTAATCGTTACAGGTCGTTAGAAGTCCGAAAATCTGACAATTTTGACTGTCCAAATCATAAGTTACACAGACCAAATAAAGACTTGGCTAAAAGGACTCAGCAACCAGACAAGACAAAATAATATCAAAAAAAATCTTGCAGCAGTAAATTGCCTGGTTTCTTTCTCATGATGCTCGTGCTAATACTGTGCGATAATTGAAATTAAATGGATTATTCTGTAAATATCGCAATCACTTACACGTCATATTATAAAAAAAAAAAAGTAAGAAAGAGTCAACATTTCCTATCTGACTACTCCTTAGAAGAAATGCTGAAACAACTCAAGGGTCAATGTCTGTATTAAAGTCCAGACATATTCTTGGTCAGCTCATGTGAGGACAATGTAGATTAGTGCCTGAAATGGTCAGTTCAGGTTTGTGTGGTCACAGATTTGAGTGGTACAGTCCAGACAGTGCAAGCATTTGTCAGTATGCGTAAAGCTCAACTCGGAACTTGAGGATTAACACTCTCACCGCCACCCATTTATAGAATTTTTCAGTGCAGCAGGCCATGCGGTCTGCCGGCGGCCGCAACTTTGCCTACCCGTGCAAGCTGCGGTGAAAAATCTGTAATGAGTGAAGCAGGCCGTACGGGCCGCCCCGGCGGGCTCACTGCTTGTTTTTACTAGCACGCCATGCGGTCCGCCACTTCATATTCAATTTGTAGTGCGTGGCCTGCTGCTGATCTCGCTCAGTGCAACAATATGTAGGTGGGGTACCTTACTCGAAAAGATACGCCCCGCCGGCGGACCGTATGGCGGTGAGAGTGTTAAGGTATAGACCTTAACACTCTCACCGCCATACGGTCCGCCGGCGGATACTCTAGAAATAATACACCCAAAAGATTAAAATCTTTGACACAACATAACGAAAGCAATGTGGGCGACATTTTGGATATTGTAAGCCCCATCATCATCTGTCCAGCCTTTTCCCAACTCTGCTGGTGTCGGCTTCCAGTCTAAGGTCGCGTTTCCACTGCGCGGAGCGGAGCGGAGACGTGCAGGAATCGACCAATCACAATGGTTGAAATCCTCATCGCGTCACTCGTCTCGTCTGTTCTCGTCTGTGATTGGACGATTCCTGCACGTCTCCGTGCCGCTCCGCCCAGCTCCGCGTCAGTGGAAACGCGGCCTAACTGGATGCAGCTGAATAAAAGTATTTTACATGGAGCGACTGCCTATCTGACCTCCAGAACCAAATTACTGGGTAATACAATACCCCTTGATAAGACTGGTTGTCAGACTTCGGGCTTCTGACTACCCGTAACGACTGTCAAAGATCCACGAATGACAGCCGCGACCAACGGCTTAACGAGCTTTCCGAGGCACGGAGGGGTCACGGTAAGTATGTAAAGATGGTCACCCATCCACAGACCAACCGCGGCAAGCGTTAACCTGATCTATCGACCTGTGTGGCGGTTATTATTTAGCCACGGGCCCCTACCCTGTCGTAATATAATTTTGGAATGTTTTAATATTTAAGTTAATAATTAGGATTCTATTCACCTCTTTGCATGTCCAATCACTCAATAACTGACGTAATTCTTCACTTTCTTCTACCATCCATCGTCTTTTTATTCGCCATACGCTTATGCCGCAATTCACACATTGCATAGATGTTTGAGGAGTTTCAGAGTTCATTTTGATGAATGAATACCTATTACATACTTCACGGATTCATGGAAATTAATTAATATTTTCACAACAAAACAAACCGTAAACAAAAACGACACATGGACCGTTGTAAGTCTGTCAATGTCAAACGAACGACAAACAAAACAGCAAGCAAACTGTCACACTGTCAGTCAAGTGTCAAAAAAGTATCGACCAACCAAAAAAATACTGATCTAGTGTTGCCAAAACGCGTTTGGAACGGTATTGAATTCAGAAAATTATGTTCTTCCAAGAATGTTTCTAATAACCATCGAAAACATGTTAAAATACTACAAATCAAAGCTACGAGAAGTTGCTATCATAAGAGCATCAACTATTTTTATGAGAACAGCATGTCGTGTTAAAATATTTGCCGTCAGTCAGCGATGTGATGTGGTATCGGGGCCCGGGGCTGGACGCCTTCTCAAAGATATAAATGTAACTTGTTATTCTAATCCATCTTTGTAATTCTGTTAGGCATTTGACCACACACACATTCAACTTCTATTTTAGTGCACAAACTATGACTAATAGATGGCTTTCTACATACCAAATTCGGTACCGGTAAGGTGCGACACATACTAAATAAGTAAACTGTTTAGCAATACTAATAAATCAACCGTATTCAAATCTAATGAGCCTACATACATAATCCAATACGATATCTAATACATAAATGTTTGTCTATCTGTCTGCTCGCGTTTTTAGTCACCAGGAAAAAAATAAAAAACAAAATAAAGGAGATTAATTTACTAAATTGCTTTGCGAATTAAGTTAATCTGTAGTGGGAAAAGTGTTTAGCTAATAATAATATTAAAGATAGTAGCTTGCACTCTTAATCAACCTATAAGGCCTCGGTCTCGATGTCAGCGATTTCGGGCCGGTGTCATCAGCGGCGCGGGGCAACGCAAACCTGCACAGCTATTCGTAACCATCGGAGAGGCTATCGTATCGAAAATGAGACATTTCGATTACCTGATTTGCCTTGCCTCCGACAGAAAACAGGTGTCGGAAGAACGGTCGTCCATTTGATTTAAACTGACAAAACTTTCGGGTTTTGGACTCGTGAACAGCGTTTAGAGGACTCCTACGATAACATTGATTTATGTTCGATACGGTACGGGAGCGGGTCGAGTGGTTGTGAATAGCTACGCCGCGCCGCCGCCGGCGCCGCCGGTCTCGAAGCCAGTGGGCAGATCGCGCGGCGCTAGAGCGGCGTAACGTAGTGTTGTGTTATGAGAAATGAGTGTCTTTGTTCGCGAACGAAATGTCTATACAGCGACGACAACTTCTTTTTGGTACATACAACATTTTGAAACGTCAGTCGTTAAAAATCAAAACATTAAATGCGTCACTACGTCAACGCGCAGACGCGCGGGCACCGCCAACCGCTAGCTAGACTGGTGCGCATCGCTCGTACGCCGCTGCCCGCGCCGCTGCCTTGGAGGTCAGTTTCATAATTATAAATCTATGCATTGAAACGCGCCGCTCCCCGCGCCGCCGCCGCCGCCGCCCTGCGCCCGCTGACTTCGTGCCCGTAGCCTTACAGTCTACTGCTTGACATAAGCATTTTACCCAAATCAATCTTTGGGTATTCCGACCCAGCTGCTACCCAGTCAGCCTGCGAATGATATCCCTCCATCCACCTTCGCAGATTGCAAGATGTCAACTTCAACCGTTTTCGGTTCTGCGTTTTACCTCCAAAATAATCGAGAAACTCCAGGATAAAACAATAGTCGAACTAAACGACTACGTGACTAACTTAGCATATAAAATGTATTTTTTATTACTTTATTACAATACATACCTAAGCACATTTATTTTAATCCTTATGGCAGACATAGTTAGTACTTAGTAGTCATATCTAACACAACAATATTTTTTAGCGGAAGTTCCCATTGTTACTTGTTAATATTAATATTGTCAGGTATCTATTACAAGCATAATAATATCGTATTTCTTTGTCTAGTTGAAATTATGTTGATAATTTCCTTATCCCTGTGGTTAACCGCAAAATGGACGCAAATGACGTTCTAAATTGCCAGAGAACTTGATCAAACCAAGCTTTCACTGAACTACAGTTAGAATGCAAATACATACTAGACATTTATAATCACATTTAAAGACTTAAAGCTATGTGCGATGGTCTTCAGTCGTGATTCCGGTTTGAAATGGTCCAAACTCATAGTCATTTCATTATCGTTAAACTAAGTATCTCAGCGGTTTCAAAAGGTATCTCCTATTTAGATCATTATCTTTAAATTAGCTTTCCTATTACTGCCGCAAAATGTCCACTGCTGAGTGAGTACTGGGGGGATAAAAAGGACACTTTGGCATATTCATAAAAGGATAACATTATGAATCATAATAAACAGTTGACTGTTAAGTTAATCGTATCAAATCCCATTGGTAAAGGATTTATTGTCTGTGCTAAAATACCAATCAATCCAATCCAAATTCAATCCCAATCTCTTTGATTATTATACCTACGTAGTGCAGCGAAAAAAAGTAAAACACGGACTGTCTTTGCCTTATTATGATTCATAATTTTATCCTTTTATGATTCTGCCAAAGTGGCCTTTTTAGGCCCGATTCCTGCGGCATTCGCCAGGTCATCGGTCCACCTTGTGCAAGACTTTACAACGCTACGTCTGCCGGTACGCGGCGGTCGCCATTCCAGGAACCTTTCGATCTTCCATGTTCAACATATTGTCAATTTCTGTTCCAGCTTCTTAAGGTGTTCTTAAGCTTATCTAGCTACCTTTTTAAATGCAGCTAGAAGCCAGGTAGGTCAGGTAGTTAGTGAGTTCTAAGTTAGAAAGTTTGGTTTCCGCGCTTAGTCCTTCAAATAGACTCCCATTTGAAGGACTAAGTGCGGCCCTAGGGCGGTGCGAGCGGTGCGACGCCATTGGCTGAAATCAACCGAAATGCGACCACCAGGCACCAGTCAACGAATAGTTACTAATAGTAGCTATTCGATGACCGATGATAGTAACTTAGTATAAAGCGCGGACGCGGAGTATCGACCGAGTCGCGACGATCTTTTGGGCGCGCAAAGGGAGCGGGCGGAAAGGTCCATATTGGAAAAAGCTTTTGCTGGTTTACAAATCAGTTTGACAGGGGCGCCACTTTAAGATTTAGCACCACCTAAAAAAATTCTAAGGCCGCCGTTGAATTGGAACATGGCCATGGCGGCCGTCAGTGGTTATTTCAACCGGCCCAGGTAGTAAGTATAAGGTGGGTCCATTTAGCTGAGGGGGATCAGGCTACTCTTGCCGTTTCGCGGTTTCCACTCCAGGATCCGCCGTCGCAACTCCCAACTGACCTTCGAGAGACATGGCTGGCTGGCCCACTGCCACCATCAGCTATCTCTACAAGCTGTGGCGGTCATTAGCGGTGTGTCTTTAGCGCCTGATAAAGTTATAATAGCTACCATTTGCATTCTCGCCATCAACACAACTTAATTATAAAGTGTCTGTCTACCAAATAACATTATAATTTATTCATTGCATTTTTATTAGGAAAGCTGACTTAGGTGCCCTAAATACTTAAATAGCATCTAGACTTTGTAAGAAAGTCGGTTCGCGGCACGGTTGATGTCATGTAGGGTGTTGATTGATTGAATCGGAAACGTCGTAGGTTGACCACACGTTTGATGCAATAATTTTTGAAATTAAGGCGTTTGTCACTTCCGTAGTTTTCGCAAATAACCACAAAAGGTTTGTGTCAGGACTGTCAGGAGTTAAGAGTCTGTTTTATGATTAAAAGATAGATTGATAGGTGTAAGTTTATTCTATTCTATTTTTAATAAATGGCAAGCAAAGCCGATGTCGACTATTCTGCCAATGTCAAAAGTGAGCTGAAAAAACAAGTGTGCATATGGAAAAAAAAAGAAAAAAGTTTTAAACAAATAAAGATTGATTGAACCAGTTGGTACATACAATGTAGATCTTGATGGGTTAGTACGGGACTGAAACAAACAAAAAATAGAAATAAATAAATATTTCAATTTCTATTTTAATAATTCAATGGCTTACACTTTAACACTTACATGATGACTGTCACATAAAACCGGAGTGGTCCACAGACCAGCCCCACAATAGATAATATAAAATAGGTACCTACCATAAATATTCTAAGGTCAGTAAGTAATCCAGTCAGAGTTTACTGTTAAAAACTTTTAATATGTGCCTTTAGTTAGATATGTTCCAAGAATCACGTTATTCATCTTAAAGATAACAAAATCAAAAAGTAATTTATACCTAAACTATAGACTTTAGAATCAGCACTTTTTGAACGTCAAAATGACATACGAGAGCCTCCCAAAACGCCCGTCATTCAACACTTTTTATTGCTTTAGCTGGGAAGAAGAAGTTGCGCAACAAACTATCAGAAATTATCGGCAAACATAATTACATGAAAAAAAAACTGGCCAAGTGCGAGTCGGACTCGCACACGAAGGGTTCCGTACCACAAGGCAAAAACGCCGAAAAAAACACGTTTGTTGTATGGGAGCTCCCCTTAAAAAATTATTTTATTCTGTTTTTTTTTAGTAAGTAGGTACTTGTTGTTATAGCGGCAACAGAAATACATCATCTGTGAAAATTTCAACTGTCTAGCTATCACGGTTCATGAGATACAGCCCTGACAGATGGATTTGGAGTCTTAGTAATAGGGTCCCGTTTTTACCCTTTGGGGACGGAAGCCTAAAAAGACCCCTAATGACTTATTCCTTTTTTTGAAGTCAGTTAAAAAGCTATTGCGATTTGCAACACCTCTATCGGTAATCTATACATATATTAAATTTGTAGAAAAGTGGTGTCTGTACAATGGAAATATATAAAAAAAAAGTAGCAGGGGTTGTTATTATATCGATGCCGAACCCGAAATTGTAATTAATTTTTTTTTTGTCTGTTTGTCTGTTTGTCTGTTTGTTTGTGCACGCTAATATCAGAAACGGCTTATTCCATTTGGATGCGGTTTTCACTAATATATTGTAGTAGGCTTAACTTAACATTTAGTGTTTATTTCATGTCAATCGGTTCATAAATAAAAAAGTTATGTCAATTTAAAGAATCACGGCGAACATTTGTTAAGGTATTCTATCAGAGTACGTACACGCCTCGGGCCTGCGCGTCCGATCTTCGGAACTACTGGACGGATTTGAATGATTTTTTTTTTGTTGTATAGTTATTATATGTCTGGACAACATTCAGGCTATAATTTTTCTTGGAAACTTGAACACCTGATGCAGAACCGAAACAGACCAGCTTAACTATAAGAGATACAAAAATGGTACCATAGCAAAAATTGTTCCACGTGATGAGGATTTTCTGCTGAGAGAATAAATTTGAAGATTTGGAACACCTGATGGGGAACTCCAAGAGCCCAGGTACACCATAACACTTAAAGGAATGACGTCTTAGTAAAAGTTATTCGGTCTGATGGGCATTTCCTGTTGACTTATAAAAATCGAAGATCAGAAACATCTGATGTGGATATCATTGAAAATTTGACTCTACTGGCCAAAACTTCCATTTATTTTTTTTAACGTTGCTCGCTCATGCTCATGCATTCTGCACTACCACGGGGAAATAGTGCAGTTATGTGGGACTCTAACCCACTAAAACTCCACTGTGTCCTCCTCTGCCGCTTACGGCGGGAACATGGGCACGCGTTAGCACTCATCCGTGAACCCGCCGCGGCTGTCCGTCATCGGACCCTCGGCTGGGGAGTACTCCCCATCACCGGCGCACCAGAACACATAGCACGCCGTGACCACCCCAGGGACCAAACCAGCACATGGGCGCCAGACGATCCCGTGTCTGGGCACCCTTGGTAGGGGAGCAGTCACTTAGATTTTAATTGATCAGGTATCTTCATAATAAAACTATAACCATGCCTAGAAAGAGGTCAAATCTTTCCCAATGTTCCAAAGGAGCTAAAAGATTGAGGATCATAAGATCCCAAGAATGTGCCGAAGAGCGTCAGGAGAGACTTGATGCTGTTTGAGAACATCAGGCTGCAACTCGCTCCGTGGAAACCTCTTCGGATCGCGAAGCACGCCTGCGTTCTCAGCGTATTTACGCATCTACATCCAGATCTCTAGCGATCAGTGAAGAATATGATGCGCGACTGACCGCTGATACGATGAGATTATCATACATTGTTCCGAACACGAACCGAACACAAAATATTCATAATCAGAAAGTGAGAAAGAAAGAATTGCTGGAGTACGGCATGAAGAGACAGATTAAGAAGAGCGCAACGAACGTTTGAATTCTGATCGACTTCGACATTCTCTGAACAGAATGTCGATATCATCTGAAGAATCGGATGTGTCTCAAGATATAGCCGTAGGGCATGGCGACCTTCCTTGGGTTGATAAGGAACGGAGTGCATTTACGTATACTCCTATGATTGACTACGCCACATAATTAATGTAAAACTTTGTTTAGGGGGCCTGGTGACCTGACATACAGGTTTTGTAAAAAACTTAGTTTAGGCACCAGTCTTCCACAAATTAATTATGAATTTGTGTCTGTAGACTATTATTTACTATCTGTAATTTGTGGTAAAAAAAATAAATAAATAAATTATTATTATCTCCTTTATTCAATTCAATTCTTATAAATTATTATCGATATAAAAATTCTTATATCTTATTATTATTATATTCCGCCATCGGAGGTATGGTTAAAAATTTTACTTTTTGTGAAGCTGTTAAATAGCAAAAAGAAACAAACGGTATGTGTTGCTCAGGTGGGAAAGTACATATTGAAATATTACAAAATCCTCCAGAAATATTAAGATCACTGCTAATCGGTGACCATCACAGTCAAAACATTTCTTGGACAACATACGTTCGTACAATACCTAATGCCTTTCAAATGACATCTTTTGTTGCGAATCAGATTTCAGAAGGCCCATTTATGCCAACATTCAAAGTGCAAGGCCAAGTTTACCACCCTATTGGTTCATTATTGCCTGAAAATGACGTCTCGAATCGTCTCGCGGATCCCGTTGTTATCCAGTCCCCGGGTTCTTAGAATTCGACATCAGACGTTTCAGATCTTCGATTTTGACTACCCCGTTGTCGCTGGCATAAGCAACAGGATCCGCGTACGAAGTCGCGGGCAGAAGCTAGTGATGGCATAATAATAATAATTATATTTGTCATAACAAGCAACAACTCTATGTATGGAGCCAATTAGAAATATTAAGAGACCTCTGCGGGATAAAGAATTCAATTCAATTCAATTAATCGTTATTGCAATCCATAATGTACACATACAGGTGTTAAGTATTAATAAATAGAAACAATTATGGACACTGGCGCCGATTCTGTTGTTCACAAACTAAACTAAATTTAACTTCAGGCATCTTTTTCTTTCTATTTCATTAAGAAAGGGACAGAAGATAAATATTAGTTTAGTACTGTCAAATTAAGATACTCCATAGACAATTTAGACGAGATTAAAAAATTGCTTATTAAAAATACGTCAATTTACGTCAGGCGCTGACTAATTTGACAGGACTAAACTAATATTTATCTTCTGTCCTTTTCTTAATGAAATAGAAAGAAAAAGATGCATGAACTTAAATTTAGTTTAGTTTGTGAACAACAGAATCGGCGCCCCTGTCGGGCACAGCAAAATCACACTAATATTATAAAGGCAAAAGTTTGTGGGGGTGTGTTTATATGTTTGTTACTTCTTCACGCTCAAACGGCTGGACCAATTTTGATAAAATTTTGTATGGAGGTAGCTGATACCCTGGATTAACATATGGGCAACTTTTTAAGCCAGGTGAAACCGCGGGGCGCAGCTAGTTTTAAATAAGTAGAAGAGAGAAAGAACGCTCTTAGGATTTTTCATAGTACTAAATATTTATAATACAATGGATTTTTATAATAGAAGAGGCAATGAGAAGAGGCATGACATTGACAGTGAAGAATTGATGATGATTGATGACGAAATTAAATAAGGCACGTTTTCGGCCTTCAAGGTCCTTTAAAATCATGTTAGAAGTAGATTTTTACGATTCAAAAAAGTGCGGGAGACAAATAACAAAAGGCAAATTCCCGTACCTAATTAAAAACGTTCAAAATCTAGTCGCAAACTCATCTCAGCCCCAGACCAAATAAAAAACCAAGACAGAGGGCTGTCAACAGTAAAGTGAAGCCGGTTTCGCCAACATGTGTGGTGTAGTTTGATTGTAAATGTGTGCGTGTGAGCGTGTATGTACAGAGCGGAGGTGTAGTTTTTGCATGCTTCGCTGTATTGTTCGCAGCGCTATGTCTTGACTTTTTATTTGCTCTGAGATCCCAGCGACAATAAATGTCAAAAATTTGTGAAAAATATTGGGAAATTAGTGGTATTTTTGACAGATTGAGACTGATTCGAGATCACACTGTGAACGTTCTTTTTTAAGAAATTAAGCTTATTGTAATTTATTACAATAACTGCCCCTCTGAAGAAGCTTAATTTAGAGAACATTAGTAACTGTGCAAAACCATTGCCACCGCCTCAAATTCCATATTCAAATTCAAAGTGCGCGCTATCGTCCAAATCTAACCGTTTTTTGGCTACACGAAGTCATGAGTCATTCCATTGGATATTTGACTCACACGTCCCTTTTTGGTACGCTGTCCCGCATGGAGGCGTGAATGAATTACTAATTACTGTTAAATTGTATAAGATCGATCTACGGCATCGTAAGAGGCCCTTAGGGATATTATTAGCGGGAATTCCGTTGAAGTTAGGCTTGTTGTAGCCAACCGCCCGAGTTGTGTAACTGTCAAAAATATTTAAATAAGCGGGCGATACGTATTATTACATACGCTTGTATGCGCCTAACCTAACACGTTTATTTTTTGCCTTTCCTAGCTTTAACGATGCAAGTTTGGTTCCAAATGTTCTAGGGTAGGTACCTCCTCTACCTGGACTTACAGTACCTATCCAGCAAACTTATTACGGCCCGGACACACGCTGTCTTGTCTATACAAAAATCCCATACAAAAAGGACGTTCAGTGTTTTCCGAATTTAAAATTTTTACGGGAAACTATTATTTTCACTCTTTTTTCCATAAAAACCTAATTCGGACTATTACGAAGATTTTAATTTAACAAAAAACCGGTAAAGTGCGAGTCGGACTCGCGCACCGAGGACTCCGTACTTACTTTCGTAGTGTAAATAGTTATTTTTCTTTATTTACTAACTACAAATTTACGGTTTTCGGAATTTTCCCTTTACTTGTGCTACACGACATTGCTTGTTGCCAAATTTCCTGATTCTAGCTAGGTCAACGGGAAGTACCCTATTGCTTTTGATTTCGGAACATAAACGCCCGTATCATTTGATTGCGTTGACTTAGAAGTTCGATTTTTTCACTGCTTCAACGGATTGCAGCCCTGAGCATTTGATATTAATTTCAACTAGATAACTCCACGCGTTCCTGAGAAAAGGGTCTTAATTGATCGAAGGACAGACAGACGGACTACGAAGTGATCTTATAAGTGTTTCGTTTTTCCTATTGAGGTAACGGAACCCTAAAAATGCCAAATCCAGCAGTCCAGCCGTTCTCAAGTGATGCGCTTACCAACGAACAGCATTTAATTTTTAGGGTTCCGTCCGTACCTCAAAATGTAAACCGGAATCCCTAATATGATCACTTCGTTGTCTGTTAAGACACATTTTCTCGGGAACGCGTGGAGTTATCAAATTGAAATTAAATATCAACCTTCCTACCAATTACCATTATTTTTGTTACTTACTTAGGTACCTACTTTGTACTGAACCCTCGGTGCGCGAGTTCGAATCGCACTTGACCGGTTTTTGTTTGCATAGATTTGCATCCAGTGGGTTTAGTTGGAAAAAGGCGTGAATACTATCACGCCCGAATATTGTATAATTTTTTTCATTCTTTTTATTTGATTCAGAAATCATCCCAGTAGTTAGTAATACAAAACAAATTACCGTAATAGCAACAAGCCGCAAGCCTCGTAAGCGACTGAGCACTGAGCCATACTTATATTACTTTACTCTATGGGCTGAGCGGACCGCAACACGCACCACGATTCACGCCACGCATCATCCGTATGTACAGTCGCCAGCACTGCACATCCATCACACCAATACCAATTTTCCTTATTAACTTATTTATGTATAGTTTTGTTTGAGGAAGGAAACGAATACACGTCCGTTTATAGTTTCATACTTTATTTGAATTATAATCAACAAATAATTATTATTTTATTCTAGGAAAAATCAATAAACTATTATAAAAACAAACATCGCATCACTTGTTTCGAAATCACGACCTAGCGAAATAACAAAACGCAAATGAGAGATGTCAATTTTGACAGTTACTTGTTTTCGATTTTTCAACTTTGGACTTTGCCTGATTGTGTTTTGTTGTTTTCATTTTGTATCCAACTTTGCAAATTCTGCCGTGGTTTTAACTAAAATATACAATTCAATAAAAGAACAATGTCTTCGTTAATCAAAACAATTGCTTTTAACCAACCTAGGAAAGTTATTTCAAGTAAGTTCATATCGAATGTCTATGTTCTTATAATTTAATTTATTTGATTATCAAAATTATCTGTAATTACTAGATTTTATGTACTGTAGGATAATATAGGTTCTAAATGATGACATCATCGTATAATGTGATAATGTTCGATAGTTCTACTTCTACTTTTAAAACAAATAAATCCCTCCAACACGCTCTACGACTAAAATGGAAATGGGCAGGCCACATTTCGAGATGTAGAGACCAAAGGTGGTCATTGGTGTCAACGGAGTGGTCTGGACCGGGAGGCAAGAGGAACAGAGGCAGACCACGCAAGAGATGGGCAGATGACTTCGCTGAAGTAGCTGGTACGAGTTGGATGGAGTTGGCCCAAAACAGGAAAAATTGGCAAGGGATGGAGGAGGCTTTTACCCAAAAGGGATCCATACCCAAATAAAATAACATACACTATTTAATAAGATATAATATTGTAAAGTATGGAATAAATGAGCTTTATTATTATTATTAAATAGTAATGTGAAAAAATAATCAATTCATTCAAGTAACATTCAGTTCAAAATCGATCCATGTTAAATTGATTTAATAAAAGAGGATAATATTATTAGAGGATGATATTTATAATGAAATTCAGAATAATATAAGTTTATAACAAAAACATAAAGCAATGCCTAATTACTGTTGCCCCATCAGTCAACGGATTGGATTTATAAAAAGCACTAATTCTATCTAAAAACATATCTTTTTAAATATTCTTAATTTTAAGGTTTTTGGTGTTTTGCAAATAAACCTGTATAGTAAACGTTTATTCCTAATGAAAACTTTAACTTATTTAAAAAAAATGTTTTCTTAAATGATAAATGATAAATGATAAATGATTTTATTTCTGTAAGTAGGTTTGTACAAACACTTTTACACGTCAATCATATTTTTTTTTAAACTAGATGAGGTCGGCGTTTCCTAACTGACTATTCTGAGAAGAAAGGCCGAAACAAACTCAGAAGTCACAGTCTCTTTTAAAGTCCAGACAAAATCTTGGTCAGATCGTGTGAAGACCATGTAGATTGGTGTCTGAAATGGTCTTTTGAGGAAAGAACCACACAGATTGAGCGGACCTGTCCAATCAGTGCACGCATTTGTCAAAAATCGTGCAGCTCAACTCAGAACTTGAGGAGCTCAACGATTCGACGAACAATACCAAAGACAGGACATTTGGGTAGGCCGCATAAACTACTCAAACTGCCAGATCATGATTAAAACTAAGAAGGAAAAAAGAAATGACCCACATAGTCCTCACATTCACAATAATTAATTTAAAAAAAAATAATAAAAATTACTTACAAAGTAAATATTCATGTCATTGTCTAAATAAAATTCATCAATGTCAATGTGTATATAAAAAATCCGGACATAATCTTTGAGGACCATGTAGATTAGTGTCTGAAATGGTCTTTTGAGGAAAGAACCACACAGATTGAGCGGACCTGTCCAGTCAGTGCACGCATTTGTCAGTAACCGTGCAGCTCAACTCAGAACTTAAGGAGCTCAACGATTCGACGAACAATACCAAAGACAGGACATTTGGGTAGGCCGCATAAACTACTCAAACTGCCAGATCATGATTAGTGGACCACTGGTTTTTTATTTTCTCCAGCTCATCCCACCATCTTCTATGGGGTCTGCCGCAACGCTTTCTAGCTGTGTCAGAGCTCCACATAGTGGTTGAGAACCATACATACTATTTAAAAACTCCTTCCTTAGTACATAATAAAGTATTTAATAAAAATAATTTCCAATTTCCAGATATTCTGAAACGCACATTCACAAAAGCAGAACTACCTCAGTTTGAAACGCTAGCTGTGTCCGAACCAAAGAAATATGTGTACCACGTTGAGTTGAACAGGCCAAAGAAATCTAACACACTTACTAGGACTATGTGGCAGTAAGTATTGCACATAACATCACACCTGTACTTATTCCCCAAAAGATTAGGCAGACGTGTACCATCATAATCAGCGTATAATGTTCCCACTGCTGGGACACAAGCCTCCTCACGATGAGAGGGAGTGGGCCGTAATCCACCACGCGGGCCCAGTGCAGGTTGGTAGATGTCTTTGAATTTTTGGTTCTAGGACATGCCGGTTTCCTCATGATGTTTTTAGTGGTGATGAAATAATTCGACACAAGGGGTGCGCCGCATCTACATTTTCTAGGAATAAACGCGCCCCTTTGCCTCCGCGACTACGCCTCGACTTACCAGTGAGCGACCCGCCTTACTTACAATATAAAATAAATCGTAATGTCGACATAGTGCTCTCTCTCCTTCAATTCGCCTACTCTTTGCACGTTATTCGTTTTAATTTCATTGATGCATTGTTATGATGAACCCGACAAATAACCCCTGCGGTACTGGTTGCTCCAAGATGCTTTTTTAGAAAATTGTAAATAAATAATAATTAATGTTTCATTAAATTAAAACATGTTTTTAAAACGAAAACGCGAAACTGTAAATACGAGGGCCTGTGCACACCACGTTTGTTAAACGTTTTAGAAACGCGCGTCGACGTAGTTTTAATGTTGTATTTTTTTTTAAGTTATATTAATATTGTATTGTATGTGTTTTATATGGGTCTTGATGCCTGAAATAAATGGATAATAATAAATTATTTGTTCTTTCAGAGAAATAAACACATGCTTCTCAACATTGAGTCAGATTCCTCAGTGCAGAGTCATCGTGTTGTCTGGACAGGGAAAGCATTTCTGTGGTGGTAAGTAAATATGTACCTATTTATTTATTTTTATTTATAGCCTTTCTTCCGAGTGATGAGTTGTATTACAAAATGTTTAATTATAAGTTCTGTGTCGTCCTGTCTAGTCCATTTCTTTCAGCTGTCCTCACCAAGTCTTCACACTAATATTATAAAGGCGAAAGATTGTGAGTGTGTGTGTTTATATGTTTGTTACTTCTTCACGCACAAACGGCTGGACCAATTTTGATAAAATTTGGTATGGAAGTAGCTACTTTTTATCCCGATATTCCCACGGGATCTAAACTTATGCGGGTAAACCGCGGGGCGCAGCTAGTCCTGATATATTTTCTATGGTTTCCCTTTCTTCTCCCTTCCTACTCCTAGGGTACGATAGAGTAATTCGTAGGGTTCCAACGTTTGTCTGTCAGTGGGCTGTATCTCATGAACCGATTTTTTTTAATTTTCACAGACCGTGTATTTCTATTACTGCTATAACAACAAAAATAAAATAAAGTTTAAAATGGAAAGGGGTTTCCATACAAGAAACGTGTTTTTTTCGGCGTTTTTTGCCTTGTGGTACGGAACCCTTCGTTAAACCGGTTTTAAAAATGTAATTTTAATTTTTCTCTGTTTTAGGCATAGATCTACAAAGCTTGGTGCAAATGGCAGCTGAGGCTGACGAACTAGAAGACGTAGCAAGGAAGGCTCGCTTCCATTATAACTTCATCAAATATGCTCAGGTACCGTAAACTGTGGTCCTACTTTGCACCAAAATTTACTCCAACTTTTTTTTTTTAATCCACATCTTTTTAAATCTTGCCTAAATCAGTAATGTGATGTATTGTGTATATAATAGTACTATTAAAGTTTAACCTGACATTAAATACATTATTGTATTTAGTGACCAAGATTTTTATTTTTTTTATTTCTTTTGGAGCAAAGTAGTTCTTATGCAGGGGGTAACTTTGCACCGTAAGTTCTCTTCACAGGTTTGTCATTTATTTTTCAATGGAGCATAGTTATACTTAGTCATTTTTATTTGCTCCAAAATTTTCACCTCGAAGAGCGATGCATTTCTATCACACACAGAAAAAAATAATGGCTGACTTTGACATCTGTCAACTCTAATGTTGCTAGATTAAGAACAATATTTTCAGATAAAAATATTGGATTCTACTAAATAGTAGAGTATCAGTTCGTAAAATCAGATTTAATAATTTTCGGAAGTGGAGCATTTTTACCACCTTAGGAGCAAAGTAGGGCCAGATTACGGTACAGTCCGATTCAAACTTTATGATATACTAGCTGCGCCCTGCGGTTTCACCCTCGTAAATGTCGATCCCGTGGGAATATCGGGATAAAAAGAAGTAATATTAGTGTGATAATATTTGTAAATATGTGAGCACCATGTATCTATCACATAATTGATTTACCTGTCATTGCTTCATTTTTAATTCGTTTTACCTTTTGTGGTAGACTAATTTTATTCTAGGTGCATCGTCTTCACATAATTATAATTATATTATGTATACAAGACAACAAATACTAAAAACAAAATAAAATAAATATTTAAGGAGGGCTCCCATACAAAAAACTGGTTTTTTTTCAGCGTCTTTTTCTTTTTAAATAAACAAACACTAGGAATTTTTCCTGTTTTTGCCTTGTGGTACGGAACCCTTCGTGTGCGAGTCCGACTCGCACTTGCCCGGTTATTTTTTTTTTTTAAAGTGCGTTTTGTTTGTGCAGAATAAACAATTTTTCTTTCTTTCTTTATGTTACAGGATACCATATCATCATTGGAAGAATGTGTGAAGCCTGTTATATCATTATCACACAATGCTTGCATCGGTGCTGCAGTCAACTTGATCACAGCGGCTGACATGAGGTAAGGTATATTTAGCCTAATGTCTTCATCATCTGCCTAGCCCTTTCCCAACTATGTTGGGGTTGGCTTCCAGTCTAACCGGAGCTGAATACCAGTATTTTACATGAAGCGACTGCCTATCTGAACTCCACTTGGTAAGACTGGTTGTAAGATTTTCTGCATTCTGACTACCCGTAACGACTGCCAAAGATCCACAAATGACAGCCGGGCGGGACCAACGGCTTACCGTGCTTTTCGAGGCACGGAGGGGTCTCGGTATGTAAATATGGTTACCCACCCACAGACCAACCGCGACAAACGTAGCTTAACCTGATCGATCAACCTGTGTGGTTCAATCTATTCTCTGCCAAATTTTATCGAAATCCGTTCAGTGGTTTAGGCGTGAAAAGGTAATATACAAACAGACAGACAGAGTTAGTTTCGAATTTATAATATTAGTATGAACTAGCAGCGCCCCGCGGTATCACCCGCGTAAGTGTCGATCCCGTGGGAATATCGGGATAAAAACTATCCTATGTCCTTCTCCGGGATTCAATCTATCTCTCTGCCAGATCTTATCGAAATCCGTTCAGTGGTTTAGGCGTGAAAAGGTAATGCAGACAGACAGACAGAGTTACTTTCGAATTAATAACATTAGTATGGATTTCCAGATACTGCACAGAAGACTGTTGGTTCTCAGTGCGTGAGGTTGACGTCGGGTTAGCTCCGGATGTCGGCACGCTGCAAAGGTTGCCCAAGGTCAGACAGACATCATACTTTAACCTTTTAACCGCCATACGTCAAAAAATCAAAAACGTGCCCTCGGCGTCAAAATCTGTCATGTAGTCGAACCGTGGCGTGCTGGGCACATTTTGGTTTGTCATCTATACATGACTGTAGCGGTCAAAAGGTTAATACTCTTCTAGACTAAAATCACTTTTACAATGAGGGATTATTTTTTAACTCTTCCCTTATCGCTGGATAGATGGCGCTGAACTTGGTAAGTTACTACAAGGAACGGAACGTCACATCATTTTTTGATTATTTCACTTGGATGTAATTTTGAGATCGTAAAACGAAAGTGTCAGTCAACGAGCGTATGTGACGTGACGCAATGTTTTTTTTTTTCCAAGCGTTTTGGCTTTGGCACCTAGTAACTTAGTCAGTTCAACGCCATCTACAGAGTTTTTGGAAACTATGTTTTTTTTTTAAATACTCAAAAAAAAACCCCTCTTGTCTGCCAAGACTGATGAATATTTCATGCATTTTGAAGGTAACTAATATTAAATTAATATTAATTACAGATCGTAGGAAACGTGTCAGTGGCCAGGGAACTCTGCTTTACTGGCAGAAACTTCGACGCTAAGGAGGCGAAGGAAATCGGTCTAGTCAGCCAAGTGTTCCCTGATAAAGAGACGTAAGTTATCTACAGGGTCAAACTAAAATAGCTAGCGAAACTCCAGTGGTGGCCAAGTGGTAACGGCCGCGACTTACGAATTGTAGGTCGTAGGTTCAAACCCAGACAGGCGACTTACTTTGTGTAAATTATTTCGTCACCACGGTGAGGCCTATGTCCAGCAGTGGACGTCTTTCGGCTGAAATGATGATGATGATGATGACGGTGAAGGAAAACATCGTGAGGAAACCGGCATGTCCTAGAACCAAAAATTCGAAAACATCTGACATCCGCCAACCCGCACTGGGCCCGCGTGGTGGATTACGGCCCACTCCCTCTCACCGAGAGAAGGCCTGTGTCCCAGCAGTGGGAACATGAAATCTGCAGCAGAAGTAGAATGCAATTTTGAACAAATATATTGCTCAATAACTGAGATTTTAAAAAAAACTGGCCAAGTGCGAGTCGCACTCGCACACGAAGGGTTCCGTACCACAAGGCAAAATGCCGAAAAAAACACGTTTGTTGTATTGGAGCCCCCCTTAAATATTTATTTTATTCTGTTTTTAGCATTTGCTGTTATAGCGGCAACAGAAATACATCATCTGTGAAACTTTCAACTGTCTAGCTGTCACGGTTCATGAGATACAGCCTGGTGACAAACGGACAGTGGAGTCTTAGTAATAGGGTCCCGTTTTTACACATTGGGTACGGAACCCTAAAAACAAGTGTTAATCAACTTTTGTTGCTGACTGTACACGAAGCATATGGACTTTGCGACTAAGTCTAGAATCTAGATACAATATCAATAAATGCAGATTAAATTTTATATAAATATATTCTATGGGCTATGCTTAGAGTTTCCCTGCGTGATCGAATCAGGAATGAGGAGATCCGCAGGAGAACCAAGGTAACCGACATAGCCCGAAGAATTGCTAAACTTAAGTGACAGTGGGCAGGGCACATTGCTCGCAGAACAGATGGCCGATGGGGCTGAAAGGTTTTGGAGTGGCGACCGCGTACCGGAAGACGTAGCGTTGGAAGGCCTCCCACAAGGTGGACCGACGACCTTGTGAAGGCCGCAGGAACCCGTTGGATGCGAGAAGCACAGAACCGGTCGGAGTGGAGGTGCCTATGTCCAGCAGTGGACGTCTTTCGGCTGAAATGATGATGATGATGAGATAAATTCATGCTTATTTTGTTACAGTGGATTAGCAAAAGTGTTAGAAATTGCAGAGAACATCGCATCGAAGAGCCCCGTCGCTGTGCAGACTGCTAAAGTGAACCTAGTGTATTCGCAGAGCAGACCCAACCAAGATGGATTGGAACATATTGTAAGTACACAAAAATTTAAACAAGGGCGCTTTCCGAATTAGCTATAATCGCTCACAGCGCTCACATCATCTCACATGGCGTTCCGATTTAGATATCACGATTATGACAGCTGAGAGCTGTCAACAATTCGGAACGCCCGTGAGCGCGCTCACAGTGCTTACTCAATGTAAAAACGATATTATTACAGTATTTCTTTGTATAAACACCACATTTCTTCTTCTTTGGTTAGGTGGCGACTATCAGCCAGAAGCACAATTTCGAAAATGCCACGTTAGTTTAATTTTATGATAAGATGCAAATCAAAACAAAACACACACTGACACATCCTCACACACACACTGTCATTTTTGACAGCGCTCACGGTGATATTATTCTAGGGCATGGTCGGCGTTATCGCAAGATGGCGCATGTCATGACGTCATCTATGACGATTCACGGAACGTCGTTATCGCGCTCACGCTAATTCGGTACGGGTTTAAGCACGCTCACATCGATTATTTCCCAACTCGGAACGCAGGGCAAGTTTCAACGTTTTTTTTTTATGACACTTATCGACACTTTTGCGTGTGAAACCGCGGGGCGCTGCTAGTATATATTCGTAGCAATTAACATAGTCGTATGTGAAAAATCGATACTTCAGGGTACCGCCGTTAGTTTCAGCTAATCTAGATCTTATTCAACATAAACTTAAAGGAAACATTAAAAAAATAAACCAAATTATTTCTATTTTGTGTCACTACGATGTACTCCTTAGAATAAGACCAAATTGTAATAAGGGTTGTGAATAAAACATTTATTACTAGCTGCGTGGGAATATCGGGATAAAAAGTAGCCTATATGTTAATCCAGGATGTCAACTACTTCCATACAAAGTTTTATCACAATTGGTCCAGCCGTTTGAGCGTGAAGAATAAGACCAAATTTTAATAAGGGTTGTGAATAAAACATTTATTACTAGCTGCGTGGGAATATCGGGATAAAAAGTAGCCTATATGTTAATCCAGGATGTCAACTACTTCCATACAAAGTTTTATCACAATTGGTCCAGCCGTTTGAGCGTGACACACCCCCCATCACAAACTTTCGCCTTTATAATAGTAGTGTGATTATTAATAAGATATAAACATAAATTTACTAAATTAAAACCTATAATTATAATAATTCTAGATATTAAAATTAAAGCTAATCTAACTTCATAAGACTCAATTTTTTACATCATCATCATCATCATTTCAGCCAAAAGACGTCCACTGCTGGACATAGGCCTCCCCCAAGCACTTCCACTTCGACCGGTTCTGTGCTTCTCGCATCCAATGGATTCCTGTTCGGTTCAATTTTTTACATACGACTATGTTAATTGCTACGGTCGATTATATACAGATAGTTGTTATTTCGAAAAACTGCCTGCCTGACTGACTGCCTATCTGACCTCCACAACCCAGTTACTGGGTTTAATACGATACCCTTGGTAAGATTGGTAATGGCGCCGATTCTTTTGTTCACAAACTAAACTAAATTTAAGTTCATACATCTTTTTCTTTCTATTTCATTAAGAAAAGGACAGAAGATAAATATTAGTTTAGTCCTGTCAAATTAAGATACTCCATAGACAATTTAGACGAGATTAAAAAATTGGCTATTAAAAATATGTCAATTTGCATCAGGCGCCGACTAATTTGACAGGACTAAACTAATATTTATCTTCTGTCCTTTTCGTAATGAAATAGAAAGAAAAAGATGCCCGAACTTAAATTTAGTTTAGTTTGTGAACAACAGAATCGGCACCAATGGCTGGTTATTAGAAATTTAGAAGAATTTTTGAAGAGTTTGAATTGTTATATCATTAGTAATTTGTGTATTTTCTCTTACAGCGCCTACTAAACTGCGTGAACAACCAAGGCGAGGATCTCACGAAAGCAGCTATCGCACAAGCCACCAAGAGTCCAGTACCAGAGTTCGACAATGTTTAATATCTTTAAGGCGAAAGCGCCCGGGTAGCCCGCGAAATGCATTTTTTTTACGTATTTTGCAATATGCTGGTCAGTATTAAGTTGTACGTTGATTAAAATATGATTCGCGACCGTTACAAATATAAATTTACAGAATTATAATCATTAAAGTCATTAACACAACTCTCTAAGACCAAGTAATCGCCAAGAATTACTATTTCATGAAATCTTGACATTTGGGGACTATACTAACTTAATAAGTTGTATTACTGATTGTAATGATTATAGTTCTGTAAATACATATTTGTTACGACTTACAAAAAAAAATATATAAACATCTAAAGTGAGAACACTTATATTTTTTTTAACCTTTTGAACGCCATAAACGCACGCGCGTGCCCTCCACGCCAAGCCACAATTTTTTAATATTTAAGGTATACAAATAAACACACACAAAAGTAATGATTTAATTGTTTATTTCGTGATAAAGTGCACCGCATTTTTTGTCACATATTTGGGTCGCTCCTAATAGGATAGGCGACTCACGACTGGCGTACAGGGCACGCGCTTGCTTGTTACGTATATGTGACAATGGCGTTCAAAAGGTTAAGTTTTCTGCGGCGTGATTTATACTGCCGTACTGTAAAGAAATCGTGCTGTGTACAAAAGGCCTTTGTTTACGGGTCATTGATATTAATTTGCCTAACTGGACCACAGTTTCTTATTTAAATAGTGCTATGAATAAGTGAAAACGGCATTATGTATTTTAAGAGGAAATGCTATTAAAATTTCTGCATAAAAACGCTCTCGCCTGTTTTCTTTCTGGTTAATGACCATAAAGTAATGATTTTTTACAGAATAATAAATATTAACTATTTGTATGTCCCTATGTTTTCCTTTTTGATGATACATTATTTTTATAAGCACTAGAACCCTCAAAAAATGCTTAAAATTGCCGATTTAAACCGCTGTCAGCAGAGGCATAGTGTACAAAGACAACTATTAATGAAAAAAGAAAAACTATAGTATATATCCTTCTTATTCAGTTTATGAAATATCTTTTAAACTAGCTGCGCCCCGCGGATTCACCCGCGTAAATGTCGATCCCGTGGGAATATTGGGATAAAAAGTAGCCTATATGTTAATCCAGGGTGTCAGCTTATCAGCTACCTCCATACAAAATTTTATTAAAAATTGGTCCAGCCGTTTGAGCGTGAAGAAGTAACAAACATATAAACACACACACACACAGTCACAAACTTTCGCCTTTATAATATTAGTGTGATTGGTCCAATATTAGAGGAGGAAATAGGCGAGAATCAAACCTTGAATTTTGACTTTTTACTTAGACTTTTTCAAAAGTCTCTCCGACCGCAATTTCTGTTTTAAGATTAATATTTTTGAAATGTATACAGTTGTTATTAACTTTTTTATGAAATTTATTTACTATTCAATAAAAATTTTATTTATAATGTGTGTTTTATTTTAATACATAGCAGCCCCCCGCGGTTTCACCCGCATATATATATATATAAGTGTCGATCCCGTGGGAATATCGGGATAAAAACTATCCTACGTCCTTTCCTGGGACTCAAACTATCTCTGTACCAAATTTCATCTAAATCGGTTCAGCGGTTTAACCGTTCACGCTTAACCGATTTTGAGGTAACAGACAGATGGACACACTTTCTCATTTATAATACAAACATCACGCCGGTGTTATCTGAAAGTGTAGGCAGAGGAGCAGTGGTGGCCAAGTGATAACGGCCCCCGACTAAGTTGTAGGTTGTTGGTTCGAACCTAGACAAACGTATTACAAAACTGTGAAGGAAAACATCGTGAGGAAACCGGCATGTTCTAGAATTGGGCCCGCGTGGATGATTACGGCCCACGTCCTCTCGAAGAGATTAGGAGGCCAGTGTCCCAGCAGTGGGAACATTATAGGCTGATTGTGGTAATATGTACGCACACCGCAGAGGTGACAGGTGTAGTGAGGACACCAACATTTCACCAGTTATGTTTTTGTTCACCTAATAGGAGGTAAGCCTAATTCGCCATTAACCGAGCACTGTTTTTTTTTTTTTGCTGATTGGGCCCGCTCTTGACCTCGATCACGGCTGATGGAAAGCGATGGATGAGGTCTATGATGGAACGAGCGTGCCCAGAAGATGCCTAAGGCACTGGAACTCCCACGCATTGACGAAACAGCAGGCTGCTTGTCTATGGACTCCGGTGGGAAGGTGGTCGCAAACCAGGCAGGCGTGGCCCTAACGCCGCAAGGGAAGACTTGGCAGTCGGATAAGGTGTTGGGTGTGACTGCCCAGGATGCGCCGAGCGCTCGGTTCAGTTGAGTAACTGGCGGAACAAACTGCGCTACACGAGGAGGCTTCTTCATGCATCCCAAAATTGTTTCACACTGGGTTGATATTGAGTATTTTCATGAAAAAAAAGCACTGCCATAACTGGGAATCGAACTTGGGACCTCACGAACAAAGCTAACAATTGAACAGGGTACCTCAAGAATTTGACGAAAAGTTAAGATACTAAACTGTTCTTCTATCCATCAGAATAAATCCAGACCCAGGAATCGAACTTGGAACCTTACGAACACGAGGGCTCTTTATCTATGCATTTTTGAATTTAGATCTACTAGTTTCCTTGAGTTTGCCTTCGCAGATGACGTAGGCTAACAAGTTTATAAGTATCTAAATTCATACCTGCCCGAAAGTAATAGGAAATATCTTCTACCAAATAACGATTGGTACCTAATAAGAACGATCCGCTGGGTAATTACGTAACACACTATCAGTAGCAATGGGTTTCATTTTGATAGTTCAACATACATTGCGTTATTTACGTTGTTGAGCAGACACCTTTTTCGAACAAAATATTATGCAATATCCTTCAAAGTTATTGTGTCACTGACTCTGGCAGAGCCACCATCAGGGATTTTAATTTTGATAGCACAAAAAATTTTTCGCTAATTAGTCGAAATTTGTCGCCAAATATCAGAATTTGTCGGTCACTGGTTCAAAAGTTATAAGGGTTTATAGGTGGCCGATCTGGAGAGTGTTTCCCCAGCAGGGCCACATTTATATCTCAAAAACTAGGGCACCTAGCGAAGATCTGTTTTCTCCCATATTTAGTCGCCAATTAGTCGGAATCAGTCGCCAAGTCACAGATTTAATCAGGTCTTAGTTTAGGAGATATAATGAATTCAATTAGTAAGGTATAGTCCAAGAGCTAGTCGAAGTATTTTCGTGAACTATTCGATCTAGCTCTTGGACTATACCTACACATATAAACCCTAATATCTTTTGAACCAGTGACCGACAAATACTGATATTTGGCGACAAATTTCGACTAATTAGCGACAAACTTTTTGTGCCATCAAAATTAAAATCCCTGATGGTGGCTCTGCCAGAGTCAGTGACACAAAGTTATTCAGATTGAGATGGATATAGTGGTTACGGCAGGGTGGGAGGAACATCGTCGCACAAACTCATCTGCCTAGCCTTTTCCCAACTACGTTGGGGTCGGCTTCCAGCCTAACCGGATGCAGCTGGAATACCAGCATTTTACATGGAGCGACTGCCTATCTGACCTCCACAACCCAGTTACTGGGTAATACGATATCTACCCCTTGGTAAGACTGGTTGTCAGACTTTCGGGCTTCTAACGACCCGTAACGACTGTCAAAGATCCACGAATGACAGCCGGGACCAACGGCTTAGGGTCAGTTCACACCGAGACGCGACGCGACGCGCAGTTTTCAAGATAGAAATACAATTACAGACCTTATC